>OX419753.1:12420000-13630000 GCA_948477245.1 Thumatha senex
GTGAGGTTTGAAGTCAGTGTCATCCAGGACTATGCCGGGACGTGGACGGTAAGGGTTGTAGGAGATGCCTGGTGATTGGGATGGTGCTGAAATAGCAAATAGAGTTGATTATACTTTTTATTTTAACTATCTTTACGCTGGTAGGTAAGGTAGTCAGAGAGGACAGATCGCCATGCATACTTTTTTCGTTTCCTGCAGATTCATCAATCGCTTCATACATGCACGTCTGGGTATCCGAGTACTTTTGACCCTGCCGTTTTTGAGCAATTTACTTTACATGTAAGTCTCCCTACCCTGACTCCTCCTACCATCTACTTACGCACAAATATATATTCTTCGTCAACCATTCCTCACTCATTCGTTGGACGTGGCCAAACCAACGTAGTACGTCATTTTCCAGCTTAACGCTGACACTTTCATTCAATCGTATACTTATTCGTTACGTTTTCGGTCAGCCAAAGTTGAGCCGCACATTTTCGGCGTAACTTTGTAATTATACTTTTTAAATCCATCTCATCATGAAGCGCTCGTGGTCCCGCGGACTCAGTGTTCTGTAAACGACCACTGCATTAAGTAACTTTCGCTATAGCTGGTCACGGATGGGTGACCACTTTGTGGCGTTGATCCTAGAGAAACATGACAGTCGTTAAGGCACCTTTAAGGCCTTATGGGTGGCCTGAAAAATTGCAATAACAGGTCGCCGCAACCTTCGCCTGTCCATGTCAAAACGGCAATCGGCTCACCATGGTGAAATGTAGGCAATTGCCTGTGTCTATACCTTCTGGGATGAAGGCGTGACTATATGTATGTATGTATTTTACACTGAGAACAAATTTACCAGTGCCACTATCTGGTACATTCGTAAACGCGTTTCTAAGACCTGTAAAATCTGTGAATGTGACTATGGGAATTTGAAACGTCAATATTACTTACTTGGTATAGGCTGGGAATTGATTGAAGAAGATTCAACTGTCTCCACACTTGAGGCGGATACATTGACAGTTGGAGCGGCGTTGATCAGCCCATCAGTCGGTGTCGGAGTAGCAATGGTTTCGATACTACTAGGTCGAACCTCTATAGATGGTTCCACGATTTGAATAGCTTGTTCAAATAATTCATCCTTGGTTTTATTCAGAGGTTTTTCTTCATATTTAAATTTGTCTTTTGGTTTCTCTTTATCACCTAATACAGTTTCTTTCTTCTTCTCTATTTTCGGCTTTTCAATCTTTTTTTCTGTTGTTGTGTTTGGTTTTTCTGTAGTAGATGGTTTCTCAGTAGTAGTTGGTTTCTTGGTAGTGGTTGGTTTTTTAGTAGTGGTTGGTTTTTCAGTAGTTGTCGTTTTTTCTGTAGTAGTCGGAGGTTTTGTAGTTGATTTTTGTGTTGTAGTCGCTTCAGTAGTCGTTGTAGTCGATGTAGTCGTAGATGAAGTCGTGTCAGCTACAGCAGTTGTTTCTTCTTTTTCCTCGCTAACATCTTCAGGTTCCTCTACACTGATTTCAGATGATTGAGAAGTAGGTTTATCTTCATTATGAATTGTATTTTCTGAGTGGGTAGTCTCATTTTCACTAGCTACGTCCTCTTCGTCTGGTTTTTCTTCAAAATCTGATATATCTGGCAAAGGTGGTAGGTTTGGCTTGTAAAGAGGTAATCCTGGATTAGGTCTTCTATTTGGCGGCCTAGGTCTCGGCCTCTGCCATGGAGGTATTGGTCTATGGAAGTTTGGTCTATTTAAAGGAGGCACAATCTGTTCTGGCAGATTTACATGAACTGGAGGTCTATCAAATGGATACGGAGGAGGAGATTTAGTTGGATGGAAATGCGGTGGACCGGGAGGAGTTATTGGACCATCGAATTCTGGTATCGGAGGCACGTCAGATATTCTTGGAGGCCCTCGGTTATTTATTCTTGAAGCCATTGGACGTCCAGGACGCAATAATTGAGAATTTGCTTGGACGTTGACGTTCCCGTTTAAAAGTTTAACGATTCCAGTAATAATGTTTTGGATATCGGTGTTTTGTCTAGCACCTTCTCTAGCGCCATCTCTAGGGGTAGCTGTCGCAAAGATCGGCTGCACTGCAGTAGGCCGTATTCTGGGTCCCATAGGCAACAGTGCTCTCGCTTTTGGGACCCGCTTCCCTTCCCCCGGAAGCCTGAATTCCAGTCTATCTCCAAAATTTTCCGAAGATAACATAATTTCATCGTCACTTCTAGCGATTGTAGTAGTTTTGGTAGGATGAATGTCGTAATACTTTCTCTTATTGTGTAACTCTAAATAATTATCTATTTCATTGTTTGATGCTGGTATTACATCTATATTGATTGCTCTAGAACTTCTTATAGGGTCTTCAGATTTAGCTAGTGTAATATCATCATCTGAAGCGTCACTTTCTATGACATGGGGTTTATCTACATCATAATTTATACTAGGTTCTATACTTAAAGCTATGTTTTCTGATTGACTGGTTTGTAAAAGTTCATCCAATGGTAGCTGATGACTGATGACTGATTTAGGTGATAGTTGTGATATGGTGAATGATTCTTCATAACCTGTAACAAGGAAATATAGCAATGAATCGATAGATATACACTTTTTTGTTTAACATAAAACAGAAAACAATCATATTAACAATAAATACAATTTTGTAGGTACAATTAGCACCCTTATTTGTGATCTCTTCCAGCCAAACTATTGCAACTACTATATGGATACTACTATATGGATACTAATAATGAAAACACCGCGATAGTTTCAAAATAACATTGAAACAAAAATTGCAAAGCTGAGCCTCTGGCTCAAGTACAAGCCAGCTCACAGTTCACGAGAACCACCAACTAAAAGCTCATAGCTTTTTGTAATTGTCCATTTCAACACGGAAATGGGCTCACCACCTGTTACGTGGGACAAAAATTCTATCGGTGAGATGTGGGTAATTGCCTCTGTGTGGGGGTACACAGAGGCAATTACCCAATTTCGGGGACAATGGTGTAGGTATGAAATATATATCTTCACGCCGTATCCCTCAGGGGGTAGTCAGAGAGGACTTCTTTCGCTTCACGCAGATTCATTAATCGCTTCATACATGCACGTCTGGGTATCCGAGTTCTTTTGACTTTTTTATTTAAGAGCAATCTGCTCACGTGGTCTTCATAAGCCTCGGCCTACCCTGACTCCTTTTACAGTCTACTTTCGCACAATATATATAATATTCTTTGTCAATCGTTCCGCACTCATTCGTTGGACGTGTCCAAACCAACGGGTCTTTTTCAGCATAGCGCTGACACTTTCATTCAAACCTGCCATATTGCGTATCACTTTGTATGAAACAGAACAACAAATTCAAACAATCACCTACAATTACAAGACATATTCACCGATTTCTTTTACAATAATGTAACAAAATTATTGTAATTTCGTGCGATGACGAGTCATCGGATCGGCTTGGCGTAAAGTGACGTAACAATACCACAGATATATACGGAACAATAGACGGACGTACCAATAGACGGATACTTTCACTTGCGAGTTGTACGATAGTGGTATTTGTAGCCTGATTTAGTGATCCTCGGTGTGAAACTCGGAGGTTGTTTTCGGTTTCAGCCAGGATATACGAGTACTATATTATAATAATACTGTGATATTTTTTTGTAAGTAGCACGCGTGGTGAAGATTTCCCGTTCCCGTTTCCCATAGGAATTTGTTCCTGGGATAAAAAGAAGCCCATTACTGTTATTCTGATGTATTATAAGCTATATTACTGTAAAGGTTCATTAAAATTCATTCAGTAGTTTTTACGTGAAAGAGTAACAAACATCCATGCTTAGAAACTTTCGCGGTTATAATATTATAGGAGTATAATACTTTTTTTACACAGTGCCATCTAGCTCAAAGTAAGCTAATATAAGCTTGTGTTATGGGATCTAGACCTCTTGTAATCATATTTCAATATTTCTTAACTGATACATACAGCCCCGCTGAGGTCTCAGATTCGATTCGTGGGTCGAAACAAATATTTGTGTGATCCACAAATGTTTGTTGCCGTTTTAGAGTTAGGGGGTTTCCTATGTATGAGTTTTGAAATATACTAATACGTTAAGTTATAAGTTGTCGCATGCACTGCCACTTACGCCTTTTGGATAAAGGTCAGGTCAAGTATACCCTTAACCGGCGAGCGTGTATAGTAAAACACTCATCGAGAGTAGATGAAGCGAAAGTGGTATGTCAGGATCGTAGCAAGCGGAAAACCATAGTCTTTGCCTACCCCGATGGGAAACAGGCGTGATAATATGTATGTACGTATTGTGGCGACTTGCGGTTGAAATTATTCAAGCCGCCAATAAGGCCTTCAACTTGGCTTAACAACTGCCATGTTACTGGCAACCGAGATCAAAAGCTTAACCCTGTGGTCCTGGTTGCCAGTATCATGTTGCACATTGAAATAGCGGGGCTATGAGTGTTTCGAAAAATGTAGGTAAATCCTATATTGGTCAAAGATATCTAACTTACTCATTGAAGTTCTAATATGCATCACTTCAGACTTACCACGTAATCTTACGAAACAGTTATCTATAAAACTATGACTATTTACTCAGAAAGCTAATAGTAGGTACGTATACAGTATGGGGTTCTTCAAAAAGGGTCTTAGAAGGTTTTTAAATGGTCAGCAGCGCGAGTGCCGCAAACGTCCATAGGCCTATGGTAACCACTTTCCCTCATGTCAACTCAGTCGTATAAAAAAAGGATATTACCAGCGTTAAAGCCTTTACTGGCGGCTAGTCCTTTGTTACAGAAGATTTATTTATTTCGATTTTGAGTTTTATCTATCACGCTTTATCCCCGAAGGATTGGCAGAGTTATATTATGTGCCCACTTTTCACCATGTGTATTCTTGTCCCACGTAATAGGCGGTGAGCCCATTGCCGTGCTGAAATAGACAGACGCAGGTTGTGGCTAACTGCTGTTGGAAATTTATCAAGCTGCCAAGCCTTCAAGTTGACTTAACCACTGCCATTTTAATGGCAACCTAGTGCCTTCCGAAGTACGGAAACGCTCGCAAATGTAAATACCACAAAGTGGTCACCCATCCGTGACCAGCCATAGCAAAAGTTGCTTAATGCAGTGATCGTTTACAGAACACTGAGTCCGCGGGACCACGAGCACTTACGTAGATTTCGTACACGAATTAAATTCAATTTGAAAACCTTATACTGCTTTTCGGTTCATTTATTTTTACCTAGATAAGCCCCGGGGCTTCGCCCGTAATATACTTTGAACCCCCTTGAACCACCCATTAAATCCCATCGTTTTTTACATTGCAAAAAATAATGTACATAAATATGAAATTTGTCGACATTTATGATTACTACTCCGCTCCCCGGAGTAGTAAATTATATTTAGCCTACAGTGTTTCTCGATAAAAGGGCTATCCAACACAAAAATAATTTATCAATTCGAACCTGTAGTTCCTGAGCTTAGCGTGTTCAACCCATCAAACAATTTCTTTAGCTTTATTATACCTTTTATTTTGAACGTGTGGAAATCCCCTTAGATTTCTTGCCGGACTCGAACCGGCGAAAACCACACGGTCCCTGCCTAACTGTCTGTTGCCAGATACTTCGGGTAACTCCTCGGAAAGAAAGATCGACTAATATTATAAACATCTATTTTATTAACCCCCGACGCAACAAGAAGGGTGTTATAAGTTTGATGTGTCTGTGGCACTGCCTGTCTGTCTGTGGCATCACTGGCTTCATAGCTCTGGAACGGATGAAGCGATCAATTTTTCTTTTGTCTTAAAGGTGACTTACATGCGAGTGTTCTTATAGACATGTTTTATGAAAACCGGTTAAGCCGTTTAAAAGTGGGTGAAAGTGGGGAAGGGTAACCGAATGTATGCAAAATATACTCGAGTAGGGTTTCAAATGAAAAAATGTGCAGAATACAAAATAATACTTGCAGAATACAATATAATACAGAATACAAAATAATAAAATAATAATATATTTCATTTTTACTTTTTAAAGGTGGTACTCAGGTTTTTGATGCGGGGGTTTTCTTAAAAATTTTAGAAATATTTAACTATGTTTATCAGTTGTGTAAATCCCATTGCACAAGCTTTAAGCTCAGTTTGGTAGGTATGTACCTAGTGGTCCTAGTCGGACTGCCTTCAACATTTCCCAAGAATGTCGGTCTCCCTAAGTATGTCCGCCTTCTACTATAGGATGATGTCTGAATAAGAAATTAAGAAACCAAACCAAACACTGACTGCGTTCTCAGTAACACCTCATACCAAACAAGAGTCTTGTTCGCCAGAGCGTGGCTGTACACCCAGCCGTAACATTTAATGCTAGTACCACACACGTTAAAGGTACACGAACGAACAACGTATGCTCATTCGCCTTCGCTTTTATATTCACAAATAAAATTATTTTTTACTACACGACCCCTAAGGCTTTGCCCGTGACATAATTCTCCAATTTGTTGACATTTAGGATTTCTGCTCTGCTCTCCAGGCCCTTTTATTTTATCAGGCTACTACAGCTTGATAATATAAATGGGATATCCAAAAAAAAACAATTCAATTCGATCCAGTAGTTCCTGGGATTAGTGCGTTCAACAAAACAAACAAACAATTAACTCTTCAGCTTTATATATTAGCTTTATTAATTATTATTAGAGAGTCCGAGACTACCAGGACTTTAATTGGTCGTGTTAATTAGTGTCTAGCACATAAGACCTTTTAGCCTTTTTGTTACCACCTCACTAAAAAGGCAACGGGTTCAAAATTTCTTCCGAATTTAACATCTAAAATAGACACATTTTATTTTATTAAATTTATTCGGTCCTTTAGATCCACCCCAGTTCCGTGCTTCGGAAGGCACGTTAAGCTGTTGGTCCCGGTTGCTAATAAAATGGCAGTCGTTAAGCCAAGTTGAAGGCCTTATGGGCGGCTTAAAAAATTTCAACAGCAGGTCGATGCAGCCTGCGCCTGTCCATATCAACACGGCAATGGGCTCACCACCTGTTACGTGGGACGAAAGTGCATACGGTGAAACGTGGGCGTTTAATATGCCTCTGCCTACACCTTCGGGGATAAAGGCGTGACAATATGTATGTATGTCTTAATTATTATGCTTTATAAATTAAACAAACGTAGGCACAACCTGTTCAAATCAAAGATGGGAGGAAAGAGACACGGGAGGAACGCACCAGCAATATGATTCATCAGCACAGGTAATATATAGATACATATAATCACGTCTTTTTCCCCGAACGTGTAGGCAGAAGCTTATATATTATACCTTATATATTATATTATACCATATACGCCCACATATTATACCAGCAGTTGAATTGTCCTATTGCTGTATTTAGTTCAAAGGATTAAAGTACTAATGTGACTGACATATTGTCACGCCTTTCTACCCGAAGAAGTAGGCAGAGGCATTCGATACACCCACATTTCATTTCACTTTTGTCCCACGTAACAGGTGGTGAGTCCATTGCCGTGTTGAAATGGACAGGCACAGGTTGTGGCGATCTGCTATTGAAATTATTCAAGTCGCCCAAAAGGCCTTCAACGTGCCTTCCGAAGCACAGAAACGCTCGCAAATGTATAGACCACAAGTGGTCACCCATCCGAGGACCAGCCATAGTGAAAGTTGCTTAACGCAGTGATCGTTTAAAGAACACTGAATCCGCGGGACCACGAGCGCTTCTGTGACCATAAATAATCAAACGTTTTACTTCAAATCGATTTCTAATTTCTTAAACCGTTTGCTATCGTTCCGTAGGTGTGTACCTATCATTAATGAGAGACTGTGAGATCGTACGGTACATTCGTTAAGTAATTCTGCTATGCTATACGAATCGGAATCTTTCATGAAATGGAAAAACAAAACTTTGTGATGTTCACAGAGACTTTCTAGGGTCGTTTTCATCTTAGAATGTTCCAGGCTGCATCCAAGCCTACCATCGGTGCTCGGATTACGCATTTATTTTATTCCTTGAATTCCAGTCATGCCTTTGTCCTCGAAGGAGTGACAGAAGCATACTATATGCCCAAATTTCACAAAATACATATCTATGTCCCACGTAACTAAAAATACTAACGTAAAAATAAATACTACTAATAATAATAATACAACAAAATAATAATAACAATTATATAGGGGGCCCATCTAGTGAGTTGGCAAGTCACCGTCTGCCAATATCTTGATTATGGAAAATGACAGACGCCGTCTTCAGGGTAACTGTATACGCTTTTACAACAAGCTTCCCTGTGACCTGAGAAATTTACCTTTAAATAAATTTAATAAGTATATTAAAAGAAAGCTTTGTGAAAAAGGTTATTACTCTATTCAAGACTATTTACAGGACAGGGAAGCCTGGAAATGATCTGCTGGCAAATAAAATATTATAGTCATAATATATTAAATTGTAAATAGGCCATCAAAAAAAAAGCCTTCCTAAGTTTCTTGCCGGTTCTTCTCAGGTGGGCCGCGTTCCGAACCGGTGGTCACTTTAAATATACAATTTTTCATTAGTTTTAGTGTATGACATTTTGTAAGCGCCGTTGAAATGGTCTATGCATAATAAATACATTTTTATATTTTATTTTGTTTTTTCATCCATAGTTTTAGTTAAATGGAGCGCATTTAACCCCCAACTCAATAGCCCATTATGTAGTTAGCATAGTTTACAATAGTTTAACTCCCATTGGATATGGTCCATTATTCTTCTTCTACATAAGGCGGGCGTAGACTGTCTGCAGGGGGGGTCCCATTACCTTTTAGATTAAAATTCTCAAAGGGCATCTGCGTGGACCAGCATGTCCCCATGTACGCCTACCAAAAGCCCGGGTATCTTCATAAGAAAAAAAAAGAAAATACCCGTAAAAGAAGAAGAAACATAAAAAAATACTAAACTATCTTCACGCTGTATCCCTGACGGGGTAGTCAGAGAGGACAGATCGCCAGGCTTCGCGATCCATGCATACTTCTTTCGCTTCTTCGAGATTCATCAATCGCTTCATACACGCACGTCTGGGTATCCGAGTACTTTTGACCTTTCCGTTTTTGAGCAATCTGCTCACGTCGTCTTCATATGTAAGTCTCGGCCTACCCTGACTCCTTCTACCCTCTACTTTTGAACAATATATATTCTTCGTCAATCGTTCCTCACTCATTCGTTGGACGTGTCCAAACCAACGGAGCACGCCCTTTTCCAGCTTAACGCTGACACTTTCATTCAAACCTGCCAAATTGCGTATCACTTCGTTACGTATTCGGCCAGCCAAGGTAACGCCGCACAACTTTCGAAGTGATCGCATCTCCACAGCATTCAATTTACTTTCATGCATCTGCTGACATACCCAGGTTTCACTACCGTAAAGCAAAGTTGGCACTAGCACTGCGTTATGAATCGCCAGTCGTGCTTCTTTTACGATGCTTTGTCGCTTTACTAACTGGGACAAAGCACCGTTAACTTTGTTTCCGGCAGCTACTCGCCGTTCCACATCCGAATCACATCTTCCATCCGCGCTAAACATACTTCCTAAATACACAATTTCATTCACTTGCTCTAGACGTTCCTGGTTTACCCTAATCTCGCATTTAGTTCTTACGTCACCTCTTTCAAATACTAGAACCTTAGTTTTACTTGCATTCAAGCGGAGACCCTTACTTTCACACCCCTCTTTCATATTAGTGACTAATGCCTGAAGGTCGGCTTCTGATGAGGCCATGAGCACCGCATCATCAGCGTACAGCAGACAGTTTACTGTAAAGTCACCCAAATTCACACCCATATTAAAATCTTTCAACTTCTGCAGGCAACTGTCCAGATACACTATGAACAGCCAGGCGGACATGACACATCCCTGTTTGACGCCTGTACAGACATCAAAAAGAGGTGACATATCCCCCCCTACTCGCACGCAAGCCTTACAGTCCCTATAAAGCGACTGTATTGCCCGCAGTAGCGAGCCGTCCACACCATATCCTGGCAGCAAGTCCCACAGCGTTTCTCTCACAACGTTATCAAATGCTTTCTCTAGATCCACAAAAGCGCAGAAAACCTTCTGGCTAAGAGCCAGAAACTTTTCCGCGATCATGCGGAGAGAAAACACTTGATCCATGCAACCTCTTCCACGTCGGAATCCGCATTGAGCCTCCCATAAATACCTTTCAGACTTTTCTTGCATTCGTGCCGTTATAACCTTTGCATACACCTTACTAGCTAAGCAGACCAAGCTGATCGCCCTGTAGCTGGAGCAGTTTAGGCGCGAGCCTTTCCCTTTGTAAATAGGTACTACAACTGCTACTCGCCAGTCAAGAAGAAACATAATACAGTAAAAAAACTTTAAAAAATACATTGAAACCCCTCGAGGACAGTCGTTATCTTTTATAGGATTAACGCAACCCTATGAGGGCATAGTAGATTCGCTCTTTGAGTTATCCACTTTCTGATACCAACAAAAAAATGTATCAGTAAGTTATTGAAAAGCTCACATCCGCAGGGCAGCTTGTGGCGAGCTGAATGTGCGTGGCTACACATCGGTCCCGATTCCTCGGAGTTTTGTTGCTCCTGCACCCGTTAGCATTTTCTGGCTACTCCCGGGAGTACAACAAATCTCAACTCTGGCTTCCTTAATTGGCTGGTTAGAGGGAGAGAGCCAGAGCCATATGCTCGGAGGTGGAAGTGTCATTTTCAAGGGCATAACTACGGGGAAGCCCGCTCCGGGCCTGTTCCCCGAAGGTGAAACCGGCGCCGCACCGCTCGACATCCCTAGCTGCTTACACCGGTGTTGCCTTATGTCGCTTTACAAGCTTATTATCATGTCTATGGCGATTGTATAATAAATGACAACTAATCGAACAAATTCTCATACATAATGGGTCTGAAAAACATTTTTACTTTAAATGCCAAATAAATCTTCAAAAAAACGAAAATGGTGTTTTTTTAATTTTTTTTATATTTCGAAACATGGCTGAAATATTTACAAAGTGCTAATAACGCGGGTGACCGCATACGTCACAACCCTACTCAGTCGACAATCGCGCTTTCATTCGCACCCGATCGTCTGTGCGAGTCTGTGACGTCATAATGGGCGCGCCTAATCTCGGAAATTCAAAAAAGTACAATAACTTCTCGTCGTTATAACTTCGGAAATACTGCATGTATTGAAGTGAAATAAAATCTACTGTAAGATACATGAGCTAAGCTCCAATTTTAGCTATATTTGACAGTAATATTTTGACGCTTTTGTGTTCTCCATTGTAAAAGGAAAAATCGACTGTTTTAAATATATCTACCTACCGTCGTATATTAGTGCGACGAGAATTCGAAGTATATCACGAGTGAAGCGGCGAGGGTCAGCTAGTAAGCAATATAACACCTCTAACAGTACCCACCTCCGACCGTAAGTACGGTCAACCGTCCAAATTAGCGTAACAGTGTGTTGTTAGCTAACTATTAAATAAATACTGTTATGTGTGCGTAATTACGTATGTAATTACATTACCGTAATACCATTTAATCGGATTTAACAGTAAATTGTCGTTGAGTAGATGTTGAAAAACACGACTAAATTACTACTTAATTGAATATTAATTATACTAAAATGTCGCTATTAATACCATAATAAGTCCATAGTTTGTCAAAATATCGCTTTACTAGTAGACGCCCGCGGCTTCGCCCGCGTAGAAAAGTTTTCCCGTTACTGTTTCCCACAGGAACTTGTTCCCGGGATAAAAAGTAGCCTATGTGTTATTCTGATGTATATTTAATCTATAAAAATATAGATTGTAAAGTTTCATTAAAATTTATTCAGTAGTTTTTACGTGAAAGAGTAACAAACATCCATAAAAACTTTCGCATTTATAATATTATTAAGATTAAGATTTACATTACACAATTTAAAAATATTTTAGTTTCTGTACCCAAAGGGTAATACATATAGGATTATCTGTGGTTATATGGTATTACCACAGATAATCCTACTAATATTATAAACGCGAAAGTTTGTAAGTATGGATGGATATATGTTACTCTTTCACGCAAAATCTTCTGAAAGGATTTTGATGAAACTTTACAATAATATAGCTTACACATCAGAATAACACATAGGCTACTGTTTATCCTTGGAACAAGTTCCTGTAGGAAACGGGAACGGGAAAACTTTACCACGCGTGCGTAGCCGCGGGCGTCCACTATCCTACTAATATTATAAACTAATTATAAAAAAAGTTTGTAACAATGGAGGTTTGTTACTCTTTCACGCAAAATCTAATGAAAGAATTTTGATGAAAATTTACAATAATATACAAGTAGCTTACACATCAGAATAAAACATAGGCTCTTTTGGCTCAGTCGCTGTATATCATATTCTCAAAAGACCATAACCGTACAACACCATATTCGTAAAACTTTATCCCGGAAACAAGTTGCTGTGAAAAACGGGATCAGGAAACTCTACCAAGCGTGCGGAGCCGCGGGCGTCAACTATTTAGTATAATATAATTCATTACTAAGACTTCGCTGTTCGTCCGTCCGTCTGTTGTTTTTGCCGTTTTTGCAAGGTACGGGTACGGAACCTTCATGCTTGAGTCCGACTTTTAGTTCAGCAAATATCATGGCTGCAAGTCTTGCCCTGAACCAAGTTGTCTTATTCCTACTTTTATGTATACGCTTTTACAACAAACTTCCCTGTGACCTGAGAAATTTATCATTAATTAAATTTAAAAAGTTAATATAAAAAAGCTTTGTGAAAAAGGTTATTAAATAAAATAAAATAAATATCCATCACGCCTTATCCCCGAAGGGGTGGCAGAGGCATATTATATGCCCACTTTTCACCGTGTGGATTACTGTCCCACGTAATAGGTGGTGAGCCCATTGCCGTGTTGAAATATGCCGTGTTGCAGGTTGTGGCTACCTGCTGTTGAATGTTTTTAAGCCGCCCAATAGGCCTTCAACCAGGCTTAACGACTGCCATTTTACTGGCAACCGGGACCAACGGCTTAACGTGCCTTCCGAAGCACGGAAACGCTCGCAAATGTGAATGCCACAAAGTGGTCACCCATCCGACGACCAGCCACAGTGAAAGTTGCGTACCTCAGTGATCGTTTACCGAACACTGAGACCGCGGGGCCACGAGCGCTTCATGTTATTATTCCGTTAAAGACTATTTGCAGGACAGGGACCACTGAAAATGATCTGCTGGCAAAGTGAAATAATAGTAAATTGTAAATAGTCCATCATAAAAAAAAGCCTTCCTAAGTTTCTTGCCGGTTCTTCTCAGGTGGACCGCGTTCCGAACCGGTGGTCACTATAAATATTTTAAATAGTGTATAACATTTTGTAAGCGCCGTTAAAATGGTCGATGCAAAATAATGATAGTTTTATTTTATTATTTTTATTTTATAAAAAAAATATAAGTAAAATATAGGTAATTACACTAAGTACTGAATACGTTAAGCTCACATAACAGCTGGCCTCTCCCCAGGCAATACAAGAATGCCATTACGTCATATTTGTGAATTTGTCGAAATCTCGGAATACCATTACATTTTAAAAACCAAAGTAAATTATTATTTGCCATTTATTTTAAATAGTGACATTTATTTTATTAATGAATCTGTAGGAAGCGAAAGCGGTATGCATGGATCGTGAGGCTTGGCCATCTGTCCTGTCTGACTACCCCGTTAGGGATACAGAGTGAAGAACTATCTTGGCTAGGCTGTATCCCAGTCATGTTAGTTAGTTTTTAGACATATATTTTGAAAACTAGATAGAATTTCTCCATTATTCGACATTTTCTTTAAACAGTAGTGAAAATATATTATACCATAATTGAAACTCTGATGGAAAGTGGCCACTGCCGTAGCCTATGGACGTTTGCAACACCAGAGGTGCTACTCACGCTTACATGTTAAATTAAACATAGTATGGCACACTTGCCAGGTAATAAAACAACTTATTATACGTAAACAAAGTCGCGAGAGGTGACAAATGTAGAAAGTAAATCATTACCTAACATGGTTCTTGGTATTTTTTGACAATGAGTCACAAACAGACCGATTATTGATAAATTTTAATAGCTATTAGTATGCTAACTTTTCACATATTTTTTTACTAAAGTGAAATAAGACAACCTGGTTCGAGACCCGTGACCTTTGTCTACCAGGGCAATATTCTAGCCACTGAACTACCCGAACCGCACCGAAACTTTAATCGCATTTTAATCGTCATTTTAGAGTATGACCAGCGCCATCTATCGAGCTACTCAACAACTCGATACCAATGAACCGTGTTAGAACCATTTTTAAATGAGAAATGACAATGAGAAATTTAGCATAATAATTGCTATAAGAAATTATCCAAAAAAAGGAGACTCCAGATGCAACCAAGTAATGATGCTAAGATGAGGATGACAAAACAATAGCTAGTAATTTTTTCAACTGTATTTCAACACGCGGCTGGTTATTATGATCGGATGAAAAAATAACAATGGCCGGTTATTTCATTTTTCAGCGGTTGGTAAATTTGTGAGTGATTTTAAACAGATACGGTAATAACAAAACAATCGGTCAGTTAGTTCTTCCTACCATATTCATTATACATACTTTGACTGAATCTGAGGCCTTCCACTTGGTTAAAAAAAGTTACTGACAACCTGGGGGCCAGATCTACTATTGACAAGCCGTAGAATAGAACCAGAATCGCTGTTTTTAGCTGTCAAAATGTTAGTAGACTATTAAAAATGTCACTGACTAGCGGCCACTGGCGCGGTACGTGTTAGTAGAATTCTATCGGTCGACCGATAGTAATACGATTGGACGAAATCGGAGTACGATTGTAATAGTTGACTAGGAAAACCTGTAAAAATTTTTCCGGTGGCTTTCTGTTGAGCGACAATTTCGATTCTATTTCGACACGATTGAAATAGCAGCCCCCTGGATCAACGGCTTACGAAATGCTCATAAAATGAAAATGTCACAAAACTGTCACACTGACACATCTGAGAACCAGACATGGCGAAATATGCTTAACGCAGTGATCGTATACATAACACTGAGTTAGCGCGGCTACGAGCCCTTCAAACCTAACTGATAAACTTATTGAGTACCTACCGGGACCACTGTTTAAATTATGGTGCGAAGTGTAAATGAAATTATCAGCACATACATATCGTCACGCCTATCTATCCCCGAAGGGGTAGGCAGAGGTATACGCCCACATTTCACCGTATGCATTTATGTCCCACGTAACAGGTAGTGAGCGCATTGTCTTGTTGAAATGGACAGGCGCAGGCTGTGGTGAACCGCAGTTGAAATTTTTCAAACCGCCTATAAGGCCTTCAACCAGGCTTAATTACTGCCATTTTACTGGCAACCGGGACCAACGGCTTAACGTGCCTTACGAAGCACGGAAACGCTCGTAAATGTTAATTCCACAAAGTGGTCACCCATGAAAATGAAAATGAAAAATCTTTATTCATGTAGGTCACAAAGTAACACTTATGAGCCAAGATTCGCAACGCAATAGGTAGAGCCTGAGGAAGAACCTGGCAATAAAACTCATGGCCATCCAAGGACCACCTAGAGCGAATGTTGCTTAACGCGATCGTTTACAGGACACTTAGTCGGCGGGGTCACGAGCGCTTCAATTCAAAATGCAAAATTATCACCACGAACGCAATATTTATGAATAAAAATGAAAGCGCTGTGTGTTCAAGTGAAAGTACTTAATAAAATAGTTTTAATAGTCAGAGCGCGTCGTAAACCGAGGAACATGGTATAACGCTTTATAATAAAGATTAGCTGAACCAAAGGCTTCGCTCGAGTCATACTTCAAACGCACGTTGCATTCCACAACTCTAAAATATGTAAGGGCCGTATTCCAGAACGTTTCTTAATACTCAATCGACGCTTAAGAATATTTTAGCCTTATAAATACTACTCTCAAGTGTCTCTTGAGTATTGATAAACGTTCTGGAATACGGCCCTTGGACTAGCTGAGCCCCGCCCCAACTTCGCTCACGACATTTATTTATTTATTAAATTTCAATACTTATACCATTCTTACAGTACTAAATCTAGTACAATAGTGTAGAACGCACATATCTAACATTTAAAAACCTAATAAAACCATTTAACACAAATATTTAGTAAAAACAGCATTACCTAATCAATTCAATTTACATCCTAATAAATTATCATTATTATGCAAACATACTTTGACTCTCCGTCGCATTTTAATCTCGTCGCTAATTACTTATTTTTACAAAAATGTCTGACAATTTACCGATTTGTTAAAATTTATGATTACCTACTGCTCCGCTTTCCTGACTAGTAGCGTGATGTTGTATAGTTTCCCAGTGGCATGCACAAGCATTTCGGATAGGGTATGCACTGAAAACCCTGCGAGAAAGTGAACTCATTGAGTTAAGCTAGCGTTTATACATTTCATCACATGCTTATTTTAATTAATTAATATTTTTGTGGGAACCTATATTTATCTATTTATACTCATCAATGATGCGTTATCCCGGAAGGGGTGGCAGATGCATATTATAAGCCCACATTTGAACGTGTGCATTTTTGTCCCACGTAACAATGGCGACCTGCTATTGAAATTATTCAAGCCGCCCATAAGGCCTTCAACTTGGCGTAACGACTGCCATGTTACTGGCAACCGGGACCAACGGCTTAACGTGCCTTCCGAAGCACGGAAACGCTTGTAAATGGAAATACCACGAGGTCACCTATCCGTAACTAGCCACAGCCAAAGTTGCTTAACGCAGTGATCGCTTACAGAACACTGAGTCAGCGGGGCCACGAGTGCTTCTTAATTTATAAATGTGAAAGTTTGGATGGATGGATATTTGTTACTCTTTCACGCTGCAACTACTGAACCGATTGGTTTTCTAAAACATTAAAGAGGTGCAAAGCTTGACGGGACCATTAGTTTATACATCACATAAACATAATGGATCCAAGAAATCAGTTAAACTCTGAAACAAACATTTGCCGATTACACAAATACTTCTTACAACTAATTGAATTGTGTGTTACATGGTGGAAATCCATCGTAGAACGATAATATTAATTTTTATAAGTGAAAAAACAATAGAAATATCCAAGAATATTTAAATTACCTTAATTAATGGCTCTAAAAAGAGCTCGTTAGGGCACAAAAGGTTGTGGCAACCCGCTGTAGAAATTATTCAAGCCGCCGAAAAAGTCGATGAGAGAGAGAGTAAACGACTGCCATGTTATTGGCAACCGGGACCAACGGCTTAACGTGCCTTCTGAAGCACGGAAACGCTCGTAAATGTATTAAAACGCAAGCTTTATATTAGCTTACTTTGGGCTCATGTGCTTTGGGCTACACAGCGCTGTGTAAAAAGAAATGTCCCACAATATTTATTTATTAATTTATTTTTTACAAAGCGGTCACCTATCCGTGATCATCTATAACTACAGTTGCTTAACGCAGTGATCGTTTACAGAACACTGAGTTAGCGGGGCTATGAGCGCTTCAAAACCAACAGAGGGTAAAAAAAGACTAAGGGCCGTATTCCAGAACGTTTCTCAATACTCAATCAACGCTTGAGGCTAGTTTTTGCCTTATAAAATCTACGTCGTCGATTGAATATTGAGAAACGTTCTGGAAAATACAGCCCTAAGTACCTAATTTTCTAGAGTTTGCTTCTGTACAATATTGAGGCGATCGACCTCTCGACCTTGAGACTTCATGGTGGTCATGGCATTGATACTTTCTTGTGAGCATAACTTTTTTTTATATCATACGCATATTTTGACTCGGATGTGCCTGTGTGCACTGAGCAAGGAGTGATGCTTTCTCCATCTCGCTCTAATAGAGAAGAAAGTAATAATAATACCACGTGACAAGTTTACGTCAAACTGTATGCGAAAATCGCATACGCGACCTACATTCTTCTGTAGTAATTAGTTCACATTTGGTTGTAAGAAATGAATGAAAGTATGTTGTTTTGTCGTTGAAGGGTCGGTGTTGCAAACGTCCATAGGCTACGAAAACTGATGGAAAGAGGTCTCCCACTTTCCAATAATAATTCTACGGCGCAAATGTCATCGATATTCATAGAACTCGAATATCGATGACATTTGCGCCGTAGAGGATTTGGATCCGAGATTTGTGAATTGCGCCACAGGTAGGCCCCGCCTTAACCACCTCAACAAAAAAAATAAATAGAGAAATAATCTTACCATTCACAACTTGTGTAAGTATAGCGAGCAGCATAGCGCTGACGCTGGTCCGCGTCCGCCATCTTGTCGTGGCGGCCATTACGTGCACTCTAACTGTCATTCACTTCACATATTTTGTTCACATCACTTTGATTTCTGTTTATATCTGACGGTTGATTACATTTATTGGCGGTTTACCTGTAACAAGACAAGTTTTTGGTTAGAAAAAAATAATAATATAAACCTGCCTGGCTATGCGCATTCTGTAGTTTTAAATACCTTTACCTCAGTAATTTGTCACATTTAGGATAAGTAAATCGCAATGGGCCGTACCGTTATATACATATTGTCACGCCTTTATTTCCGAAACGGTAGGCAGAGTCATACTAAACGTCCCGCGGGGTGGTGAGCCCATTGCCGTGTTGAAATGTACAGTGAAATCTGCGGCGACCTGCTGTTGACATTTTTCAAGCCGCCCTGAGGCGAACGGCTGAATATGGATTCCGAAACACAGAAAACGCTCGTAAATGTAAATGCCACAAAGCAGTACACAAAAATCCGAGGACCAGCCATAGCGAAAGTTGCTTACCACAATGATCGTCTACAGAACACTGAGTTAGCGAGAATATATTGGAGTAGCCATAATATTTCCCTAATTCAATACTTTAATATTACAACGGAGCTTGCACAGACATTTTTCACATTGAAAAAGGTGTGAGACAGGGTTGTGTAGCGTCGCCGTTGCTGTTTAACCTATACATGGACAGCTGCCTGAAAGAACTGCAAGAGAGTACGAATGGTATAAAAATGGATGAACTGACCGTCAAGTGCCTCCTATACGCCGATGATCAGGTAATACTAGCAACATCGGCGGAGGAGTTGCAGTTGATGGTAAACATTATGCATGATTCGTTAATAAACAAAGGAATGAAAGTGAATGAAATGAAATGAAAAATCTTTATTCATGTAGGTCACAAAGTAACACTTATGAACGTCAAGATTATTGCTTCTACATTTACATTTACTGGAATGTAAACAAGTCGAAAGTAATGGTTTTTGAAAGAGAGGTAAGTACGACGGATTGCTCAATTCTTGTGGAAGGAGAAAGAGTAGAACAAGTGAAAGAGTTTGTATATCTGGGTACAAAATTTACGAGAGATGGAAAGTGTGACTATGACATTGAGCGAAGAGTTTTGGCAGGAAATAAAGTGAATGGAGCCATGTACGCCTTTATGAGCAGTCAGAACGTGTCTAAGAAGGCAAGACTGGCTGTACATAGAGGAGTGCTGGTCCCCACACTTATGTATGGCAGTGAAAGCTGGGTATGGCAGAAGACGCATAAAAGTAAAATTAATGCCGTGGAAATGAGAAGTCTGCGAAGTATAGCTGGAGTGAAGTTGATGGATAAAGAAAGGAACAGCGTGATAAGGGAACATTGCGGTATGACAGAAGATGTAGTGACTAAGTTAGAAAAAGGGATGCTTAGATGGTTCGGACACGTGGAGTGAAGGATGAAAATAGACTGACGAAGCAGATATATGTGGCGAGAGTGAATGGGCAAACTGGTAGGGGTCGACCTCGGCGCACGTATGTCAATCAAATCGACGATCTGTTGGAAAAAGGCCAGGTCAAGAGTACCCTTAACCGGCGAGCGTGTATGACAATCTTTTTGTGTTGGATAGACTATTTATAGAGGAAGGCAATAGGCTATACATCATCACGCTAGTACCCTAAGGAGCAGAGCAGTAATCGAAAATATCGACAATTAGGGCTAGTTTTTGTGAATATTATTGTAGAATTTATAAGCGACGGGATTAAGTAGGTTCGACGGGAGTTCAAAATAAGTCAACAATATTAGGAGATGCTTATAAGCAGTAGTGGACAGTCATGATAGATCTTTGGTCCTCGAAGATCGTGCTTGCATGAACAAGTAACGCAGCCTTCACTATCGTAGTGAAGGAATCAGACGACTTAAAACCGAAACCAGTTGCAAAACAGCTAGTGGTATAAACTTCAACATCCACTATGCACGTATTCTTGGTACCCTAAATCGAATGTCGCAAACCGTTTGTATCTTTCTCTTATGGTTCCTGAGAAATAGATGCGTACAGACCAGGAAGCCGAGTCTACTATTGACAAGCCGTAGAATAGAACCAGAATCTCTGTTTTTAGCTTTCAAAATGTTAGTAGACTATCAAAAATGTCACTGACTAGCGGCCACTGGCGCGGTACGTGTTAGTAGACTTCTATCGGCCGACCGGTAGAAGTCTATTGGAGTACGATTGTACTCGTAACAGTAGACTACGAAAAACTGTCAAAATTGTACCGGTGGCTTACTATTGAGCGACGATTTAAATTCTTTTCTGACGCGATTGAATTGGTAGATTTGGCCCCCAGTACAGATGGACGGCCGCTTTTTTGAACTTTTCTAAACTTTAGGGTTCAGAAGTCTAAAAACCTATTTAAAAGTACTGTCGAGTTTAAAATCCCGTTAAAACCAATAAATACCTGATACCTACCTCAAGACCTAAATACTCCGAAGTTGTATCAAAACAAGTCATTGCTTATGCGCATGGTGTAGCGTAACGGGTGTTGGATCAAACGTTGGTGCGATGTGGGCCAATGTGTGGCCTACTTGTATAACACGTTTAGGGTCTTGGACCTCTAAGTGGGTTGAATTTTATTTTTGGTTTTGTGGTTTTGTAATATAAAACAATGTTAATAGTGTGAGTTTGTGAGTTAAACATTAGAAATCTTCAGTAAATTTTTAGAAGTGAAATCTTTTAGCGCGGTACGCATATTTTTAGGAGATAAAATCTCTGGACTCACGACACCGTTACGAGACGCAGCTATAGTGTGTGCATATATGCTTGTACATATAGCAGACCGCAAACGCGTCTAGATTTTTTTTTTTCATAGTAAATTGGTGGATTCTATACCTTGCTACTAAATAATATAATCATCATCATCATCATCTAACCTTGATCCTTCTCATCTACTTATTAAATAATATAGTGTAATCAATTAAGACTCAGTGTAGCTTTTTTTTTCATCATCATCATCATCATAAACGTAGATCCCAGTCAATTTTAGAAAGAAAATTTTCTTTTAGCGCGGTACACATTTTTTTAGATGAGATAAAATCTCTGGACTCATAATAAAATTATTAATAAATTAAGTTTCCACTTCTGTCGGCTCTCCCGGAGTGCAACCCGTATTTTTTTTAATTGGGCCTGATCCCACCCGCTTTCCCAATACTGTGACTCCTGTAAACCAGGATCTACAGCAATGACTAAGACCAGAAAAGTTGCACGGAAACGCTCGCAAATGCCAAACAGGCATTCGATCTCGGTGAAGTCCCAGGAGAAGTTAGAAAGTCTTAGAACCCGCATCGAAATTAATCGGTAGATAATTTGAGGAAGTTGGAACAAGAACAAACGCATCTTCCCTCCTTTGCAAAGCTCCAGTAACTTTACCAAAAATCTCATAAGTAGGTATGTATTGAAGAACTTGCGGACGCTCCGCAGTTTTACTAAAGTATTTTCTTTCCCGCGGGAATAAGGAGATAACATATAGCCTAAGTTACTCCTTATAACATTAGCTATACCTGCCAGTGAAAGACTCGTTGAAATCGCGTCAGCCGTTTCAAAAATTTGCCGGAACAAACATACAAACATGGAAAAATTAATTAATCTAAACTAGTATTATAAAACTGAAGAGTTTGTTTGTTTGGTTGAACGCGCTAATCTAAGGAACAACTGGTCGGATTTGAAAAATTATTATATCATTAGGTAGCCCATTTAAAGAGGAAGACCTCATGGGTCACAATATGCCACGGGCGAAGCCGAGAAGAAGGGGTGTCACCTAGTTTATGTATATAGTTAAGACTTTTTACCCTATAAGTTTATATAATTACCATGTATACTTTCATATGGATTTAGTGAAAAACTGTTAATTAAAAATTACAAACAGACGCTTCTCAAGTCACCCTTAAGGCCTTTAACTTAGCTTAACGACTGCCATGTTAATAGCAACCGGAACCAAAGGCTTAACGTGGTGTACAGAAATATGGACACGCTCTTAAATAAAAAACGCCACAAATCTGTCACCCATCTGAGGACCAGCCATAGCGAAAGATACTTAACGTAGTAATCGTTTACAAAATACTGACCTAGCGGGATCGATCGATCGAAGATTTGTAATCAAATCAAATCGAATAAACGGTGCATTCATTAATACATTCATTCATTCATTTATTCACTATAAATTTGTACGGAACCCTATGTGGGCGAGTCGGACACGCACTTTTCCGATCATTTTTGTGACAGAACTCAGCAGTAAGTCCCATTTGATGGTCAGTCAATTTCCGGGTTGCGGTTACCTATAATATATCAAATAATATTATTTAAATTATGTTTAGGCAAATCAAGTTTAGTCGACTGTTCTCACATAACTCCAAGAACATTGTAAGTTAATTACTGTAACCCATAGCAACATTTTAAAAGAGCATTTATGAAGTTTCTTGCCAGTTTCTTCTCCATGAAGGGTAGGCTGCTCTTGGAACTGGCAACTAGAATCGCTCTCATTTTGATTTTTGTAAGTATTAAGTGCCTAAGATAAACGTGAATAATAACAATTTAGATTTTTTAATCTGGCGAAAAGTGGCAAAAAGCCGAGCATCTGTTGAAGAAAAAATAGCCATAAGAGCAGGCGAGTTTTCGACTTAAAGCGTCTACTCCCTGGTAGGTAGATAGGTCAATAATTACGAAGGTCAAATGGTGTGGCTGTTGCGGAAGACGAGGAACTGTGTGTTTTATATATATATATATCACACACTGTCACGTCAGAATGGCGTCGCTCGCCTGATGGTAAGCAAAGACGACGACGTGATTAGGCCCGTATCGGAGCCCTGCGGGTTGAGATCCCATCTTGACGGCCTAGAAATATGTTTTTACACGCTTCTCTTAAAGGACCCAGGATTGTAGGAGGGAAACACGTGCGCTGGCAGAGTTCCATGCTTTTATGGTGCGACATATGAAAGAATGAAAGAAGAAGTTATATTGAAAACGTTACAAAAACTTGTTTACCAATCACGCACATTTGTGCATCACACAAATATTTTTTCCGACCCGGGAATCGAACCCAGGACCTCAGTCGCGGCAGTCGCATACACTACCACTGAGCCACCGAGGCAGTCGAGGATTCAACTTGGTTTAACGACTGCAACCGGGACCAACATACAACGGCACGACGGTTTTGATCTTATGATGTGTTACGTTAAAGAATCACACACAGCGTTAACATTTTTTTTATTCTGATTATTTATCCAAATTTTGAATGAATAATATTTTTTTGGGCATGCTCCGTTTTGAACACGTCCAACGAAAAAGTAAGAAACGAATGACAAAGAAGATATATTGTGCGAAAGTATAGGGTAGGCCGAGACTTCATATGAGGACCACTTGAGCAGATAGCTCAAAAACGGAAAAGTCAAAAGTAGGTACTCGGATACCCAGCCGTGCATGTATGCAGCGATTGATGAATCTGCAAGAAGCCAAAGAAGTATGCATGGATCGCGAAGCCTGGCGACGTGTCCTCTCTGACTATCCCGTCAGGGATATAGCGTGAAGATAGTTAGTTAGTTATTAATCCAAAAAGTGCGCCATAATTCGATTTTAGATGTATTTCAAAATATTCTGAAACTTCCTGCACACATTGTTGTATTTTGGCCGAGGTCACGGACCGAACGCTCTGGCAGCGGACCGCGACATGCTTACGATTACTTGCTGTGCAGCAGCGCAAGGGTGTCCAGATTGGGAGTTTTTTTCCCCATTCTAGGAAAAAGTGAAAATTTTGACGAAATTTTGGGGAAATAGAAACCGTGGGGAAAATTCATTGGGGAACGTTTGGGGAAAAGTTAATTTGAACTTTTTAATGCCTGTCCTTTTTATTAGTTCCGTTGTTATCAGTCTAGGACCAATGGTTTATGTAGTAAACATTTGTGAAAAGATTAAAGTTCTATGTTATTACTCTACTCTTTCTATCAAAAAAGAAGTTTTAATAATAATAAATAAATATCCATCACGCCTTATCCCCGAAGGGGTGGCAGAGGCATATTATATGCCCACTTTTCACCGTGTGGATTCCTGTCCCACGTAATAGGTGGTGAGCCCATTGCCGTGTTGAAATAGACAGATGCAGGTTGTGGCTACCTGCTATTGAAATTTTTCAAGCCATTTTACTGGCAACCGGGACCAACGGCTTAACGTGCCTTCCGATGCACGGAAACGCTCACAAATGTAAATGCCACAAAGTGGTCACCCATCCGAGTACCAGCCAAGTGTAAGTTGCGTAACTCAGTGATCGTTTACAGAACACTGAGACCGCGGGGCCACGAGCGCTTCATTTCATTTTCATTTCATTCAAAAAAGAAGTTCCTACAATATTTATTTATTTAGTTAGAACAGGCGTGCCTCACGATTTTAAAAATATGTTTAGTGTATTGCATACATACATACATACATATTGTCACGCTTTTATCCCCGAAGGGCCGCAAAGGCGTACTATACGCCCACATTTCACCGTATGCAGGTTTTGTCCCACGTAACAGGTGATGAGCTCATTGCCGTGTTGAAATGGACAGGCACAGGCGTGTTGAAATGTGGCGACCTGCTGTTAAAATTATTCAAGCCCATAAGGCCTGCCATGTTACTGGCAACCGGGACCAACGGCTTAACGTGCCTTCCGAAGCACGGAAACGCTCGCACATGTAAATGCCACAAAGTGGTTACCCATCCGAGGACCAGCCACAGTGAAAGTTGCTTAACGCAGTGATCGTTTACAGAACACTGCGTTAAGCAACTTTCACGAACGCTTCAAAGCTTGTTCTATGTTCTTTCAAAAAAAAAGTTCCCACAATATTTATTTATATAGTTAGAAGGGACGTGCCTCACGATTTTAAAAAGACGTTTAGTGTATTGCAAATGGCAATAGATTATTTTTCTACTTTTATAGACAAAAGTAGGAGACGAAACCAAATCCTTTACAGAACCCTGAGGGCCGTATTCCAGAACGTTTCTCAGTACTCAATCGACGCTTGAGAGTAGATTTTATAAGGCAAAATCTACCCTCAAGCGTTGATTAAGTATTGAGAAACTGGAATACGGACCTGAGTCAGTGGGGCCACGAGCGCTTCTATAAAAACAAAACCATGATATACGTAATTATAATTCAAATACATATTTGTATAATGAGTTAATAAGCTATTGTATTCATTGTAGGTGCTTTTTAGCAAGACCTACTTTGCTAATAGCATTCGTAAGTGCAAAATTCTAAACACGGAATATTAATATTGTACACTAACCTCCTCGACTTCGCTCGTGACATACTTATACTACTATAACCCCAGTCACACCGATTTAATCCCGTCGGTTATTACTCTTAATACTCTACTTACGCTCTCCAGGGTAATAGCGTGATGATATATAGCCTTCGTCGATAAATGGGCTATCCAACACAAAAATATTTTTTCAAATCCGGCTTGTAGTTCCTAAGATTAGCACAATCAACCAAACAAACAAACAGACTCTTCAGCTTTATAATCTTAGTAATATTATCTTAATCACTACATATTATAAAACAAAGTCACTTTTCGGTGTCTGTCACTATGTATGCTTAGATCTTTAAAACTACGCAACAAATTATGATGCGGTTACTTTTAATAGTTAGAGTAATTCATAAGGAAGGTTTTATGTATAATTTGTTAAATTTTTGTTTACATTGACTAAATTATATGGATATTTGTTGGTGATGTTAGAAAAAATAAGCCGTCTGGGAGCTTTCAACGAAAACGGTGCCTAAGCCTTGTGGAATTGTGTATCTAATATAGGTCTACATATAAGTCCGCGACGGTATATGTCTATCTCTTAAGGATAACATACTATATCGACTTTAATACTTACTTAAAAAAAACAACAAATATAAAGCGGTAATTTGAAGGCTTAATACATAAATATGTTATTTATCCTTATCATTTTTAATACGTGATTTGGTTTCAGCATTTCGTGAAGATTATTTTGTCTCTTTACACTTTGCCAATTAAATGAATGTCTTAGGAGATATAACAACAATAAAATAATGCGCAAAGAATTTAATTTCGTGTAACCATAATTCGACGGGTCCGTGCGGGCGTACTGGAAAGCGGAGAAGTAATCAACGAATTTGGAAAATGTTCATACATTATTGTGAAATTAATAAACGACGGGATTAAATGGGTGCCACGGGGTTCGTAGTATATCACGGGTGAAGCCGGGCGCGTCAGCTAGTAATATTATAAATGCGAAAGTTTGTATGGATGTTTGTTACTCTTACACGTAAAAACTACTAAATGGATTTTAATGAAACTTTACAAACTAGCTTATACATAGAATAACATATAGGCTACTTTTAATCCCAGGAACAAGTTCCTGTGGGAAACGGGAACGAGAAAACTAGTCAATAATAATAATACCAATCTTTATGTTTACCTAAGCTTGAATATACAACATCTAATATATAAAAATGAATCCATATTTCCCTTGGTCACGGTCACGCCATCACGCGTTAATGGGAGGACCGATTTGAAAAATTCTTTTCGTATTGGATAGCCCATTTATTGAAGAAGGTTTATCATCACGCGACTACACAGGGGAGCGGAGCAGTAATCATAAATGTCAACAAATCGGGGAAACTTTCATAATTTTTTGGAAAAGTAATAAGCGACGGGATTAAATGGGTGCCACGGGGTTGGAAGTGTGTCACGGGCGAAGCCGCGCGGGTCAACTAGTTTATTATAACAAAACTGTGCCAAACGGATTGAAAACTTGACCGCGTTTGTGACTCAGTCTGCGCATGCATCAGGATATTGTACAACTATCAACTCGCAGCTGCGCTTACGCAAGCCTTACAAGTGTGTCTCATTTTCGCGAAGACATTGTGTATTGCTTGCAACACACGGAATTAGATGACGAGTTTTGAGCTACGGGTTTTTTTTGTTGAAAACATCAACGGTGTAAGCGATAAGGAGGTTAAGGAGCTAATTTGTGTATCCTTATCATCTTTACATACATACATACGAATTGTAACGCGTTAACCCCGAAGGGCAGAGGCATACTGTGCACATTTTACTGTATGCCTTTTTTGTTCCACGTTACAGGTGGTGAGCCCATTGCCATTACTTTACGTCTATATGTATGTACGCTTAGATCATATACGCCATGGATTTTAATGAAACAAAGAAAAATAAAAAGAAAAACAATGATTTTATACAAAATATTCAAAAAAGTTATATAAAGCTGAAGAGTTTGTTTGATTGGTTGGTTGGTTGGACGCGCTAATTTCAGGAACTACTGGTCGAATTTGGAAAATTATTTTGGTGTTGGATAGCTTATTTATCGAGGAAGGCTATAGTCTAAGTAATCGATATATATCATCACGCTACTTCTCTGGAGAGCGGAGCAGTAGTCATAAATGTCTACAAATCGGGCACATTTTAATGCAGTATTTTAGATATTATAAGCGACGGCATTCAATAGGTACGACTGGAGTTCGAAGTGTGTCACGGGCGAAACCGGGGGGGTCACCTAGTACTTAAATAAAGGCTCAAGATTGGGTTTCTAGTTCAGCATACGCTGAACCACCTTGGTGCCACCTTGGGTGGGACCACCTTGGTATTAGCTTACCAATACAGTTAATATCATTTTATTTATTTCAATTTCGATGGATTTCGATGAAACTTTACAATAATATAGCTTACACATAAGAATAACACATAGGCTAATTTTTATCCCGGGACAAGTTCCCGTGGGAAACAGGAACGGGAACTACGCGGTTGAAAGCACGAGGCGTCCGCTACTAAAAATAACTAAAAAATAATTTGTTTTTTAAATAGGTTAATAACATAATTAATTTTACACCGATTAGAATGCCGCTGTCGTCAAAACTTGTAATGTCCAATCCGTGTGTCCAATTGATTATTGGCGAAACGACAGCTTAGTTTTCAAACTTTATAAGAACTTTCAAAGTATATTAGCTTTATTTGACTGCCACGATGGTGCAGTGGTAGTGTATACTACTGCCGCGACTGAGGTCCCGGGTTCGATTCCCAGGTCGGAAAAAATATTTGTTTGATCCACAAACGTGTGTTTAGGATTTTGGGTGTTTCTATATAAAGTATGTATTTAGAAATATATAAGTATGTTTATCAGTTATCTAGATCCCATACCACAAGCTTCTATTAGCTTACTTTGAGCTAGATGGCGCTGTGTAAAATGTGTCCCCCAATATTATTATTATCATGTCCCTATGTATGCTTAGATCTTTAAAACTTGCAACGAATTTCGATACAGTTTTTTTAATAGATAGAGCGATTCATAAGGAAGGTTTTTATGCATAATTTGTTAAGTTTTTGTATACATTGACTAAATTATAACGATATTTCGCTGGGGATATTAGGTAGTGACATATAACATAACGTACTTTCACGCCTTTATCCCCGAAGGGGTAGGCAGAGGCGTACTATACCGTACTGTACTATAGTGACATGTACAATTTACTTAAAACAATAGTAGTAGTATGTTGCAATTTACTGTTAGGTAAAAATAATATTTAGGATTTTACATCTGGATTACTTGGATACCCATTGTTGGGCATAGGCCTCCTCCATCCATCTCCACATAGTCCTGTCACCAGCATGTCTTGTCCATGTGACACCGGCAACGTCTTCGATGTCGTCTCTCCAGTTTTTTACACTATGCTTTTTTACACTATGCAAATTAAATTAATATCTTAAGAGATATAGCAAAACCAAAATAATGCGCAGATAAAT
The DNA here is from genome assembly GCA_948477245.1 of Thumatha senex. NCBI lineage: Eukaryota > Metazoa > Arthropoda > Insecta > Lepidoptera > Erebidae > Thumatha > Thumatha senex. The sequence continues at coordinate 12,449,096 of OX419753.1, forward strand.
TAATTTCGTGTAACCAGGCCGTGCGGGCGAACTGGAGAGCGGAGATGTAATCAACTAATTTGGAAAATGTTGATACATTATTGTAAAATTAATAAACGACTCGAATAAATGGGTGCCATGGGGTTCAAAGTCTGTCACGGACGAAGCCAGGCAGGTCAGCTAGTAATAAATAAATAGATAAATATTATGCGACAATTTACACACAGCGCCATCGAGCCCAAACTAAGCTTTAAGCTTGTGCTTACGTATGTACGTCAGATAAGTAGGTAAATACCTATCAATATAAACATCATTAGTCGACATGGCGTGACGACTTTACTTGTCGACTAATGTCACCTTGTAAAGCGGAGTTTAGCAAAAATTTTGACAACCTGAATGGTTTGGTTTCCTTATTCCTATCCTACATCCCTTTCTTTGAGGAGTTCGGTTCGTCATTCCTCCGTTACAATTAGTAGAGGTTATCCTTGACCGTTGTGCGTTAGGATTGACGAATCGAATTGTGTGGTGGGATAATCCTCCCCTCCCTATTTCTATAGGATTTACACCTAGTTGCTTTCCAGGTCTCCCGCTTTTCAAAGGAGGAAGAGGCATTACGTTTTTTTCCTACTTCCTTACATGATCTACTGATTAATTTCGTTGCGGGTTCCAAGACATGCTAACTTCTCCTGGGACTTCACCGATATCGAGCTCGGTGTAACTTTTCTGGTGTTTCGGTCATTGCTGTAGATCCCGGTTTACAGGAGTCACAGTAATGGGAATGCGGGTGGGATTAGTCCCAATAAAAAAATCCTCCCCTCCTTTATTATCGTTCTACGATGGATTTCCGCCATGTAACGCCCGATTTAATTAGTTATCAATATAAATTCTAAAACAGTACACAACACTAGTTCCCTTCTCACAAGAACGAGTTGAATGGAGCTACGGTAACTGTCGGTAACTGGGTCAGCACCTGACGCGCCGTTAGACGCATCGCGGATACAACATTCTTTAAACTATGTATGCGTTTAATATGTTTAGTTTAACGTCAATATTTATAGTCTACTAGCTGACTTGCCCGGCTTCGTCCAACCCCGTGGCACCCATTTAATCCCGTCGCCTATTACTTTTCCAAAAATGTATGAAAGTGTCCCCGATTTGTTGACATTTATGATTACAGCTCCGCTCTCCTGTGTAGTGGCTTGATGATATATAGCTAATAACCTTCCTTAATAAATGGGCTATCCAATACAAAAATAAAATTTTAAATCAATCCGGAGGTTCACGCGTGATGGCGTGACCAAGGGAAATAGGGATTCATTTTTATACATTATAGATACTTAGACTTACCAATATATAAAGCTGAAGAGTTTGTGTGTTTGTTTGAAAGCGCTAATCTCTGAATCTACTAGTTCGAATTGAATAATTATTTATGTGTTGAATAGCCCATTTATCGAGAAAAGCTTTAGGTATTATTACCCATGGGTAGTAGAGTCAGGAGAGCGGAGCAGAAAATATAAATGTCGACAAATCGGGCAAATTTTAATACATTATTGAAGAATTTATAAACGTTGGGATTAAATAGGGTGCGATGAGATTTCGAAATATGTCACAAGCGCTCGTGGCCCCGCTGACTCAGTGTTCCGAAAACGATCACTGCGTTAAGCAACATTCCCTGTAGGTGGTTCTTGGATGGGTGACCACTTTGTGGAATTTACATTTGCGAGCGTTTCCGTGCTTCGGAAGGCACGTTAAGCCGTTGGTCCCGGTTGCCAGTAAAATGGCAGTTGTAAAGTCTAAAAATGCATACGGTGAAATGTGAGCGTATAGTATGCCTCTGCCTACCCATTCGGGGATAAAGGCGTGACAAAATGTATGTATGTATGTATTTATGTCACAGACGTCACGTACTTTTATATAAAATGTTCGAATTTCTACCAATGTGCGACCACTAGTCTTTACAAATAAAGTTGAATAGTTTGTTATTTAATATCGGCGATCTTAATAACTACTGGTTGAAATTCAAATTTATTTTTAAAGTTGTGTTTTATTGACGAAGGCTTTGGGCCATGTAAAATCACGCTACGACAAATAAGAGCAGAGCAGCAATGAAAAATGTTACAAAAGTACGCCACAGACAGGTTATTCTGGGTGCCGAGTCTACTATTGACAAGCTGTAAAATAGAACCAGAATCGCTGTTTTAGCTGTCAAAATGTTAGAAGACTATTAAAAATGGACTAGGGGCCACTGGTGCGGTAAGTGTTACGAGTATATGCTCCGAACGCAAAGTGTGAGGACAACCGCCGAATTCTACTATAATATAGTAGAATTTTATCGGCCGACTGATTGAAGTCTATTAGACAACGATTGTAATAGTAGACTACGAAAAACGGTCAAAATTTTACCGGTGCCTTTTTATTGAGTGACGATTTCGAAATAGCAGACTCGGCCTTCAGCTTGTCCTCACACTCGGAGCACTCGCATACGAAAGCTCCGTAGGGGCTTTCTATCTTGGACAGTCACAGTACAGTATGGGGTTACTCACAAGGTTTTAAAAGGTTTTACTAGGTCGCGGTCAGTTGCGCGAGTGCAGCACCTCTGGTGTTGCAAACGTCCATACGCAACTGTAACCAGTTTTAATCAGGTGTGCCGTGTGCTTGTCTGCCACTACAGTGGTATATAAAAACTCTTTTCTCTCTCTCTCGCTAATGTGATGCAAACAAAGTAGAGTGGATTGTCTAGTAAAAAAACATTACCTATATTAGTAATTTTTTATGTCGCCGTTCCAAGTATATTGTATAAGAATGTTCTTATTTTTAATACCGCTAAGATGGCAATCAAGCATTCAGCCTACCTGATCATAGGCCTTGGATCGTTGGCATTTCCGCTAACATTTTTTTTTAATAAATACGTTAACAGCCTTGAAAAACGTGTTTTATGTCTATTTAAAGTTCATTGATACGTAGCGGGACATTTTACGTGTGATTGGTGTGAAATATTTACTAATATATGAGAGAACTGAAGAGTTTGTTTGTTTGAACGCGCTAATCTAAAAACTACTCGTCGGATTTGATAAAAATCTTTTTCTGTTGAGCTATAATCATAAATGTCGACAAAACGGGCAAATTTTTATACATTATTGTAGAAATCATAATCGACGGGATTACATAAGTAAAGTGGAAGTCGAAGTATGTAACGGGAGAAGACGTCAAAAAGTCAAAAATTTAATAATAATAAGTATTATTATTAAATAATATTTTCTCTCACATAAAATTAACACAGAAATTTTATTTGATTATGTGTAGCCTTAATTTGTATTTTTTTTTTTTTCATTTCTTTTATTTTAAAATTATTTTATCTTTTTTTTTATATATAGAACCTTTGTGATATGACGTTGTTAATCATAATAAGTAATTTTATGATAATTATTCTAGCATAGATTTTTTTAGTAATTACGAGTTTTACAATTTATATTTGACATAAAACGTCACATATGGAATGGAATTATTTAGAATTATGATTAGACTGACAATTATGTATCAAAAACAATATTTGAATGGTAAAAATGACAGCAATGCAATTTATTTAAATTAAGATTAAGATTTGTACGCTGAGACACGGCAGGAACTATATTATCACAAATGAGAACCAGATGTACTACATTTTGAGAAATAAATAAAATTATTATTATAATTACAGGGGTAAATACTTAATTAAGGTACATTTCCATCAAATTATGTGATAGATTGGTATCTGTAATAGAAGACCTGTGTGACAGATTACCAGTTTCTCCAGTTTTTGCACAAGTTCAAAATCAAAAAATCAAAATCAAAAATCTTTATTCATGTAGGTCACAAAGTAACACTTATGAACGTCAAGATTACTGCTTCTACATTTACATTTACTGCCAGATTCTCAAAGCAATAGGTAGAGCCAGAGGAAGAACCTGGCAATAAACTCATGGCCACTCTTTTCTAACCGCCATTTGACACAGTTTGATTAACATGATATTTGACCAATTTTACAGTAAAGAAATTATACAAAAAAAAACAAAATAAATGTTGTGTTCATTAAAATTATACTTACATAGTTCCTTTGAATTTATGTGAGAACAGTCGACTAAACTTAGTTTGCCTTAAATTTAAATAATATTATTTGTATTACTAGCACTCGGTCACGGGTATGACGCATATATCAGCCATCGCCCTATTCAACCGTATTGTAGGGAACAAGGCGACCCGATACATACGCCACCACTGCCAGGACACTTAGGCTCACACAATAACAAAGTCAAATTACATATAATTATGTATATACGTTATTACCGGGACTAAACGCAGCCATACCTTTAGTTGCCTGGCGTTTCAAATTATTTATACTGGAGAATGTAAATAAAAATAATGTAAAAAAAAAATACAACATATATATGCAGATTCAAGACAAGTAGATAATATAACACAAGATTCATTCGAATCCTAAATAGCTCGAGCGAAGAGCAAGCAACTCATTTCCATTTATTTTTATCATTCAAATAATCATTAATTGTGTAATTAGCCCTTTTCAAGAGGTGCGTCTTAATTTCCGCCTTAAATTTATGTAACGGCAGGTTCATAATGTCTAAAGGAATTTTATTATATAGGCGTACGCCAATTCCTACAAAAGAGTCGTGAACCTTTTGTAAACGATGATGCGTTCCAATTAATATATGCTTATTTCTAGTATTTATCGAATGTATGTCACTGTGTCTATTGTATAAATGTATGTTCTGTTTAACTAACATGATATTTGCAAATAATTATATACTGTGATGCAACCGTTAAAATGCCAATTTCTTTAAATTTCTCTCTAAGAGACACTCTAGCACTCAATTTATATATTGCACGTATAGCTCTCTTCTGGAGTACAAAAATTAATTGTAGATCAGCTGCTTTACCCCACAGCAAAATGCCGTAAGACATGACAGTATGAAAATAACTAAAGTATACTAGCCTGGCAGTTTCTACATCAGTGAGCTGCCTGACTTTACCATCGGCAAAGGCTGCCGAGCTAAGTTTACCTGCAAGACACGTTATTTGGGCGTTCCACTGCAGTTTGCTATCTAAAGTGATCCCCAAAACTACAGTTGATTCTACAATATTAAGGGTATCACCGTTCAATGTTATATTTGTACCGCAATTCCTGACATTAGGCATGCTAAATATGATACATTTAGTCTTCTTAGCGTTTAGTAGCAAATTATTGGTCGTAAACCAATATATAACTTGGGCAAGTGAACTATTAACGCCGTTAAAATCAGTAAGCGTACGATCTACTTTAAAAATAAGTGACGTATCATCAGCAAATAGAACAATGTCGCTCAAGTTCTGTATATAGAATGGCAGATCGTTAATATAAATTAAAAATAGAAACGGACCTAGAATTGATCCCTGCGGTACGCCCATAGCTACAGATGCTCCAGAGGAGCGAATTTCATTAACATCAACATGTTGTATCCGATCATTTAAGTAGGAGGCAACAAGATCCAGTGAGTCTTTGATATCATAATAAAAGAGTTTTCGCAATAGTGTTTTATGTTCAACGCAATCAAATGCTTTGGGGAGATCGCAGAATACACCAATAGCATCTTGTCTATTCTCCCAGGCGTTATATATATGATTCAATAGTGTCACACCTGCATGAATGGTAGAACGACCCCTTGTGAACCCATACTGCTCTTTATGTAGTAGCATATTTGAATTAAAATGAGCTTGTAGTTTGTTGCAATATATTTTTTTCAAAAATTTTGCTAATGGCAGGTAATATTGAAATAGGTCTGAAATTACCAGGGTCGGTTTTGGATCCAGACTTAAATAGAGGTATTACCTTACTGTTTCATTAAATCCGGCAACACTCCTTTATCGATACATTTATTAAATATTTCGGCTAGATGTGGAGATAAATTAACAATAATAGACTGTATCAATTTCACAGAAATATCCCACAAGTCAGCTGTCTTTTTTGAATTAAGCGACTTAAATACTTTAATGATATCGTTGGGGTTAATACATTTAAAACTAAATAAGACATTGCACTGATCCACGCTGCCCCCAAGTATGCGTTGAGCTTTGATTGGACAAGAATTTAAGGAGCTAGTTGTTTTCGCGTGTATGTCTATAAAATAGTTGTTAAAAATTTGTGCTACATCTAATTTATTATTAATCACCTTGTTATTTATAATTAACTCAAAGTTATTTTCACGGGGTAGTAATCGACCGGTTTCAGTATTGATTACATTTTCCAAGTCATTTTTACCTTATTTTTTGAATCTTTAATCTTATTACTGATATGTAACGACTTGGCAGCAGCACAGGTCTTTTTGAAGGTCTTGGAATATTTTTTTACATATTGAATAAAAGCAGGATCAAAATTAAATTGCTTCATACCATATAGTTCGTACAACTTAGCCCTAGTTTTGTAAATACCTGTAGTTGCCCACTCAAAAAATTGCAGGTTTTTGTTTTTATAAAATGTTTTTGATTTAAATATATTGTTGTACTCCGCTTTAATTGTAATAAATAAGGAGTTATATAAGCCGTTTGGATCTTCCTGATTAAAATCAATATTAGTGACTTTTGCTGAAACATTAACATTAAATTGTTTTAGTCGATATGCACTCATTGGCCTACATACAATTTTATTTTCTTTGGAAGTGACATTAATATGGTTTCCATCAGATCGTCTTGGTCAAAAAGCAACGTTTCCTATTAATGTCACTTCCAAAGGAAATAAAATTGTTTGTAGGCCAATGAGTGCATATCGACTAAAACAATTTAATGTTAATGTTTCAGCAAAAGTCACTAATATTGATTTTGTTATTGAAAGGTTACTTAGTATCTCCCTTGTTGTTGTTGCTCAGTTGCAGAATATATTATCTATACATTTTCTAGAATGTGAGGTGATTCTAGTTGCTCACAAAATAAATTTTGTAAGCCAAAAGACTTAAGCAAATTTATAAATCTGATACATTTCGAAGACTACACAAGTATGTCAACATTAAAATCCCCACACACCACAACATGTTTTCTACTAGTAAACAAACGCTTCAATACATTTTCCATTAAATTTTCTAATAAATTATAATCCCTTTTTGAAAGACTGTAGACACAGAGGACAATGAGTTGCTCAAGCTCAACACAGGAAAATTCAGCAGTACGCTCAATAGAAAGAGCCACAATATCTTTACGTTCTTTACATTTTAAATTATTAGATACAAATATAAGAGAGCCCCCACGAATGGCTTTCTTTCTTGAGAAAGATGATGTGATAACCGGTAACTACCTTTCAGGTAATGCAAAAAGCTTTTTATATAATGTACTGGATGACCCCAGGCGGCTTCATCCGTGACATACTTCGAACTCCCGTCGCACGTATTTAATCCCATCGTTTATAAATTCTACAATATTGCATAAAAATTTGCCCGATTTGTCGACACTTATGGTTACTGCTGCGCTCTCCAGGATAGTAGCCTTACTCGATAAATGGAATATCTAACACAAAAATAATTTTTCAAATTCTACCATTAGTTTCTGAGATTAGCGCGTTCAACCAAACAAACAAACAAACTCTTCAGCTTTATAATATTAGTTTATATGAGAATATGCGTGCGTGCATCTGTGTTTGTGTGTGAGTCTGTGCGAGTGAGTGTGTGTGTGTGTGTGTGTGCAAAAAAGCACTACATCTAACAGATTCAAAATGTCTATTTTCTTGTCAATTATGGGTACATTTTTATGAAAATCTGTGAATGGGGATCAAAATTCTATATAATATTATGGAGTCTCATACCCATATCCCGTGAAAATAATGCGCAAAAAAATAATTTCGAGCAACCATAATTCGACCGGGCCTTGTGGGCGTACTTATCACTAATACTAACTAACTAACTAACTATCTTAACGCTGTATCCCTGACGGGGTAGTCAGAGAGGACAGATCGCCAGGCTTCGCGATCCATGCATACTTCTTTCGCTTCTTCAAGATTCATCAATCGCTTCATACACGCACGTCTGGGTATCCGAGTACTTTTGGCTTTTCCGTTTTTGAGCAATCTGCTCACGTGGTCTTCATTATGTAAGTCTCGGCCTACCCTGACTCCTTCTACCCTCTACTTTCGCACAATATATATTCTTCGTCAATCGTTCCTCACTCATTCGTTGGACATGTCAAAACCAACGGAGCACGCCCTTTTCCAGCTTAACGCTGACACTTTCATTCAAACCTGCCATATTGCGTATCACTTCGTTACGTATTCAGTCGGCCAATGTTACGCCGCACAATTTTCGAAACGATCGCATCTCCACAGCATTCAATTTACTTTCATGCATCTGCTGACTTACCCCTTTTTGCTTCTCATTTGATACCTCTTCCACACCATGCCGAATAAGATAGCACTAATATTCTCTCACTTGCTGACTAAGAAGTTTATGGGGTTTCGCGGCTAGAGCGTATCGTTACTCATGTACAACAGTACGTCACATAAAATTAGCTTCGTAAACAAGCGCTTCTCAAAAGTACTTTAAAATGACGATAACTTATCACCATTATTGCACATGACAAGGTTTCGTAACGAAATAAATTGAAATACATTTTCACTTTCGCTGCAAGCAGTTAAATATTCTATAGGTATGAATAATGAGAAAATGCGGGTATATATACATACATTCAACATAGACAACATCAACCTTTTTCCATACAGGGATAAGCAGAGGCATAGTTGCTATACGCAATGGTTACGCCATTAATATGTGGCCAGCCTATTATCTCATTAGCTCCCCAATCGCCGACTAAAGACTGTTGGGGCGATGTAACTATAATCAGTCACACTTAATAGTGGGGTAGAGGATAATTGGTGATATAAAGTGGGTTTGCATCCCACCCATGGGCGATTTCATAAACGCATCGCCGGTATATGCTCCAATCGCCGGGATATACTCCAGTCGAGATCTTGGCAGTGTTGACTCCAGAAACCTCCGCTGAGGGGCTTAGTGGGTAAAACGAGAAAGCCGGGAGTCCCACACACGTCCTCCGTCACCCCATTGGAGGATATGGCGCATAACAAGCTTCGAGTTTCAAACAATGTAGTGAGGGGTGACCAGGGGACCGAGCCTGCTATTGACAAGCCGTAGAATATAACCAGAATCGCTGTTTTTAGCTGTCAAAATTACACTATCAAAAATGCAACTGACTAGCGGCCACAGGCGCAGTACGTGTTAGTAGAATTCTATCGGCCGACCGATAGAAGTCTATTGGAGTACGATTGTAACAGTAGACTACGAAAAATAAGTCAAAATTGTACCGGTGGCTTTCAATTAAGCGACGATTACGATTCTTTTCTGACGCGACTGTAATAGTAGGCTTGGTCTCCTGCTATTGAAATCTTTCAAACCGCCCATAAGGTCTTCAACTTGACTTAACGACTGCCATGTTACTGGCAACTGGAACCAACAGCTTAACGTGCCTTCTGAAGCACAGTAACACTCTTAAACGGCAATGCCACATAGCTGTTACCCACCTGAAGACCAGCCATAGCGAAAGATGCTTCAAAGCAGTAATCGTTTACAGAACACCAAGTCAGCGGGGCTACGAGCAGTTCAGATTCTCTTTAGTACAATAATTATTCTAGATATACTATAATCTCGGAGCACAGAGAAAGTTTCACAATGTATTATAATTAATACGCGGCAACTCGCTAAATTATACATTAGAAAGTATTTAATAACATATTATATAAAACAGATCATATGAAACGCGCGAAAGTCGTCCACAAGTTTATATTGGCGCTGATAAAGGCTTAGGAACTTTTGTTATTGATTATTACATAATTTCTTCAGATAATATTATGTTTAGCCTACTAGGTGATTACTTAGTTCAACATATAAGTAGCATTTGGCTTAAGAAGCAGAATATGTCAAGTAGTTTTATAAGTTAAAATAAATAAATAAATATCCATCACGCCTTATCCCCGAAGGGGTGGTAGAGGCATATTATATGCCCCCTTTTCACCGTGGGGATTCCTGTTCCACGTAATAGGTGGTGAGCCCATTGCCGTGTTGAAATAGACAGACGCAGGTTGTGGCTACCTGCTATTAAACTTTTTCAAGCCGCCCATAATGCCCACCAAGCTTAACGACTGCCATTTTACTGGCAACCGGGACCAACGGCTTAACGTGCCTTCCGAAGCACGGAAACGCTCGCAAATGTAAATGCCACAAAGTGGTCACCCATCCGAGGACCAGCCATAGTGTAAGTTGCGTAACTCAGTGATCGTTTACAGAACACTGAGACCGCGGGGCCACGAGCGCTTCAGTTTTATAAGTTACATTTTATAAGTTACTATGCGGAACACGCGATATTTTTTTTAGTCTTTTATTGCCTCTCTGTCAAACATATAGGGCTAGCGCATATATACAAATAGTCGATGGTATGTGCGCATCAATAAAACGCAATATAAATTAAGCTAAGCTTTATGATAGTTGTCCAGTTTTTTAATCAACAGTAGATCGATACGACTGTTTTACAAAAAACAACTATCGAGTTGACAGTATGCGCGCTTCAATATAGTCCTATAGACATATGATACACAACTAAATAGTTGTTCAACTACAAGTTGTATATATGCACTAGCTCTAGTTATAAATAATAAAAAAAATGTCTTTATTTTGCATAGACCATTTCAACGGCGCTTACAAAATGTCATACACTAAAACTAAAGAAAAAAATTGTATATTTAAAGTGACCACCGGTTCGGAACGCGGCCAACCTGAGAAGAACCGGCAAGAAACTTAGGAAGGCTTTTTTTTGATGGCCTATTTACAATTTAATATATTATGACTATAATATTTTATTTGCCAGCAGATCATTTCCAGGCATCCCTGTCCTGTAAATAGTCTTGAATAGAGTAATAACCTTCTTCACAAAGCTTTCATTTAATAAACTTTTTAAATTTATTTAATGGTCACAGGGAAGCTTGTTGTAAAAGCGTATACAGTTACCCTGGAAAGAATCGCCAATCTTATGCAGCCGACTGTGGTGAACTAAAAAAATGTTTTTGTGGTGAACTGAAAGATTTTAGAATCTAACACAGCCTAAATAGGACCCGTAATATATACTACTACATATTACCGTTGTGTATCCCTTTTCTATGGGATGTACATTGTAAACCTTTTATAGTTGAGTAGAGAAGTAACATTCTTTTTAATTTTTTTTAAATTGATTAATTTCGATATGGGTTCCAGGACACTTTAACTTCTCCTTGGACTTCATCGAGATCGAGCTCGGTGTAACTTTTCTGGTCTTGGTTATTCTGAATTACAGGAGTCACAGTTTAAATTCAAAAGTGGAAAAAATTTCCAGTCACGTCCTGTACTCAAACGCGTCATCAGACGCGTTTACCAACTACATTATCGTGACCTGCTCGAAAGTGCCGAACTAATTCACCTCTTTACGTCTTAAGGCGACGTTTTTTACTTTAAAATTTATAATTAGATCCATGTCGCTGTTGACTATTCCTAAAAACACGTCCAATACTTTTTGATTGATTGTCGTTGAAGGTATGGTCATCTGGGGGCCAATTCTACTATTTCAATCGCGTCAGAAAATATTCGTAATAGTCGCTCAATAGAAAGCCACCGGTACAATTTTGACAGTTTTTCGTAGTCTACTATTACAATCGTACTCCAACAGACTTCTATCGGTCGGCCGATTAATTTCTACTAACTGCGTACTGCGCCTGTGGCCGCTAGTCAGTTGCATTTTTGATAGTCTAACATGTTGACAGCTAAAAACAGCTATCCTGGTTCTATTCTACGGCTTGTCAGTAGTAGACTCGGCCCCCTGATTTTCGTTGAAGGTATGGTCATCTCAACGAAAGCTTTTTGGGTGATACGGTTCGTATCGCATGGCAGTTTTGTGGGGTAGCCCTGATACGTCATCATCATCATCCACGTGTTTCTTCCCTCATAAGTATAGGGTGCAATATTTAATTGGTTCCAAGTGTGGATCGGTAGCTCATCAGGCTAAAGCGGTGACTCCGGATTGGGCAAGGATGCGGGTTCAAAACGCACTCGACTGTGAATTTCAACAATTAATTACATGGCAGTAATTAAGGCAAGTTGAAGGCCTTATACGGGGCTTGAATTTTTTTTAAGGGCGTGCCCCGTTGGACATTTTCAACGAATGAGTAAGGAACGATTGACGAAGAATATATATTTTGCGAAAGTAGAGGGCAGAAGGAGTCAGGGTAGGCCGAGACTTACATATGAAGACCACGTGAGCAGATTGCTCAAAAACGAAAGAGTCAAAAGTAATCGGATACCCAGTCGTGCATGTATATAGCGATAAATGAATCTACAGGAAGCGAAAGAAGTATGCATGAATCGCTATGCCTACCGATCTGCCCTCTCTGACTACCTCGTCAGGGATACATCGTGAAAATAGTTAACTTAGTTTAAAATTTTCAACAACTGGTAGCTACATCTCCTTGATAATTTCAAAATGCAATGGGCTCACCACATATAATTTAAATGCTATGTACTTATTAGCGAATTATAGGAATGATAATTTAATAAATAATATAAATAAATATTGTGGAACATGTTTTTTTACGCAACGCCGTTTAGCCCAAAATAAGCTAATGTAAGTTTGTGTTATGAGATCTAGGCAGCTGATAAACATGGTTAATAATCTAAGGCTTAAGTATATATTTTATTTCTAAATACATTTATTAACATATTATACATATGAAACACCCAAACTACGAAACAATCATTTGTCACACAAATATTTATTCAGAACTGGGAATCAAAATAAAAATAAACTTCAAAAGTGTTAAATGACTTTCCGCGAAAACAGTACCTATAACTTCAACACATAGCTTTTAGTCTGTTTTACATAGAGGTGAGCGCTTTAACCTTGACCTATGTCAGCCGTATAAACAGGACTGTCATCCAATATCTTCGAGGCATGCAGTACGTGACGAAAGAGACCCATTTTATTCAACGTGTGGAAATTCACATGGATGCTATGCCGGACTCCTACTGACTAGAATCACAGGTTTCCTTTCCATCTGCCTATGGCCGAGAGTCCCGGTGAGCCCTCGGAAGGGTAGATATTACGGAGATACATTTGTACAGACAGATACATTTATATAACAGCCCTGGGGTAGGCAGTGGAGGTTGTCCTTAGGTAACGACACCACACATACATACATTCACACCTTACGGTTGGTAATCTCTAGAGATGCCTAAGGAACACTATCTCGAAGAATCACCGGTACACCAGCTCGCAGAGCATGAAAATAATGCGTGGGTATGGACCAACCTGGAGCAGAGAAATACCAAAACTTATATTAGAGGGCGCCAGGCGCCAAGACACCCGACAGACTTTGTCCGCCATCGAGCGCTCGTTCAGAGGGTTCGGCAGCTTCCTGCCTCTTTGGGGGTTCGAGTATTATTTCGCTTCTTTGGGGGGTCCGGGTACAACTTCCTTGAGAAAAAAAGAGACAGAGCTATGTACTCCCATGTTACTGCGACTGCCATGATACTGGCAACTGGGACCAACGGCGTAAAGGGCCTTTCAAAGAACGGAAACACCCGTGAATGGAAATACCACAAAGCTGTTACTCATCTATAACCATCTATAGCGAAAGTTGCTAAACTTTTACAAAACACTGAGTCAGCGGAGCCGAGCCGAGCGAATAATCGAATGCAAGCTTAAAACTTACATACCTTAAAACTAGCCTCAGGTGTACACAATATCGAACCCTTCCACTCACGCACACATCGACCAATCCAGACGAGGGCACTAGTGACCTGAATAACAGCCAAACCGGTTGTTGGATGACTGCGTAGGGAATGCGTCCATGCAGCCGGGCGTAGCCGCACACATGATTGCTGGCTAAGATTATTGAGTACGGGAATAATGAGAGGTTGTTTTATTTTTATACCTCTGAGGTGGCAGACAAGCATACGGCCCACCTGATGGAAGGGGTTGTCACCGTAGCATATGGACGTTTGCAACACCAGAGGTGCAGCACTCGCGCTGCCGACCCTTATTATATGTTGTATTAATATGTTGAGTATTGTATCAAAAAAAAAGTCTTCCTGAGTTTCTTGCCGGTGGTCCCTTTAAATAATTAATGAAATTTTGTAAGAAATAAAATAAAATAAATATCCATCACGCCTTATCCCCGAAGGGGTGGCAGAGGCATATAATATGCCCACTTTTCACCGTGTGGAATTTTGTAAGCGCCGTAAAAATGGTCTACCTATGCAAAATAAAGATATTTTTATTTATATATTTATTTAGTTGTATAAGGTGTCCGCCAAGGTCTTCGGGGGCCTAAGTGGCCTCACCTGCTAGCGCTGCACCGGTGCTGTGAAGTTTTGGAAGTAACAAGAAAAGTTGCTTTTATAGATCCGTTAATCCGTCGCAAGGTCACACTTTTATCTCCAAAGGGGTGGCAGAAGCATATTGTACGGGACGACTTGAAGATCGCATAGTACAATGATACCTACGTATCTATAGACTAGTACGTACAGTACTTGTGGTTTCGATTTGTTTTGTTTACATGTTTTATTATATAGTCTTTTTGTTGATGTTATATTTTTTATAGATGTGTAATAACGTAGTAAATAAGAAAATACATAGTTTATATACCTTTAATTAGATTTTAAGGTAGAAATCGACAAAAATGTGCCGCGGCTCTCGTTACGGTAAAGTTTCGAAGTAGCTTAGTAAAAATCTGTAAATATTGTGTAATTACTATTGGTTAAAATGTAGACATTCTGATTGGACTTGTATTTTTGTCCAATAATAAATAACGCGAAAATTGAATAAATACACGACCCATTTTGGGTATCGACACAGTCAACCGGCAACAGTAACCAGGAACAGTCCTCAGGAACAGAACAGTCCACTACAGAAGAAATCCTCAAGAATCCTGAAGAAATCCTGGACCAGAAGAATAGTTCTAGCAAGAATTCACTGTGGCAGATTGTGTGGCAAGAATAAACGGTCAAGCACGATCTGGCATTGCGGTTTTCATTTAGTACTTCACCAACCCCAGTCCCACCGAACACTACAGCGGGGTAAATAGTGCTCCTCACGGTGCCCTGCTGTACATTTTGGTCCTTCGAGCCGGATTGTGAAGTACTGAAGATTCCAAGATGCCAGTAACCAGATCGGAGGGAAGAAGCCGCAAGCACGTGGAACAGACGCCGTCATCCTCGGGGGACACTGCCGCTTCCTCGAGGACCGGTACAACCGGAGCAACAGTCACAGGGACCACCACCACGGGAGTCACAGAACAGACAAGATTATTAACCCCCATGGCATTGGAGTCCACATCAAGCCCGGTTGAAGCCATCACCACGCCGCCGCCATGCGTCGCTTCGGTCCTCGCAAACGCCGCCACCCGGTCTGCCGCCACTGCCGCCGCCAGAACTATCGCCGCCGTCTCGACTGTCACCGACGCCGCCCTGCTCTCCGCCCATACAGAAGAACCAACTGCGGAAAGGAGGGTGCCGGCAACGTACAGAACAGAAGCACCTTTATATATGGAACAGAATAAAGGAGCACCCGGTCTGCCGGGCCCAAGCAGACAACAGGACCACCTCGCCACCAGCCGAAAAGGGGGTAAGGGGGGGTCAACTCGCAGCAAGAACAAGACTTACAGAATTGCAAAAGCAAAAGAAGAGCTCCTGCGACTACAAGTTGAACTAGCAACAGCGCGGATAGCCACGATGGAAGCCGAGGACTTCGAGGATGAAGAGGACAACGAGACCTCATCGAGCAGCAGAACAGAAGCCAACGAACGTGTCGACCACTGGTTGAAGACCCATGAACAACCACCCAAGCCTACGGTCACTAACGAAACGGACCACCCAGCCAAGACTCCCGTAGTCTCAAGACAAGACGCAGAGAAGCAAGAAGAGGAACCGTACTCACAGTCAAGGCATCCACCGACGGTTGCCCAGCCTGACTTCGCAGGACTAGCCGCAGCAATCACCAGCGCTGTCAAAGCCGCACAGCGCCCGAAGTTTATAGAGCTGCCCTTCTTCAGCGGGTCACATCAAGAGTGGTTACCCTTCCGTGCCGCCTACTACGAGACGGAGCACATGTTCTCAGCGGTCGAGAATACCAACAGACTACGGAGAAACCTTAAAGGGAAGGCAAAAGAAGCGGTCGAGGGCCTACTTATCACCAGCGCTCACCCATCCGAAATAGTGAAAACCCTGGAGTCAAGATTTGGAAGACCAGAATCCATAGCAATAATGGAGATGGAAGCACTTCGAGGTCTACCACGATTAACAGAATCAGCACGTGACATCTGCATCTTCGCCACGAAGGTCTCCAACATAGTAGCAACATTGAAGACACTGGGCTGCATCAACTACATGTACAACCCGGAAGTCTCGAAGACCGTAGTCGACAAGCTCACACCTACGCTGCGATACAGATTCTACGACTTCGCTACAACTCTGCCAAGGGACGAACCAGATTTAATGAAAATAGAAAAGTTCCTGAAGAAAGAAGCCGAGCTATGCGGACCGTATGCACTACCTGAACAGATAGTACCGCATACTCCACTACAGAAGAGGTCGCAGAAGATACACAATGTTACAGAAAAAACAGGTGATTCAAGATGTCCTATATGCCAAGAAAAGGGACATGCCTCAACAGACTGCGAACAGTTCAAGTCCGCTGATGAAAACGGAAGATGGGATATAGCAAAGACCAAGCGTCTCTGCTTCCGGTGCCTTCATTACAGAAACAAGACGCATCACTGTCGAGTCAAGCCGTGTGGTGTCAACAGCTGCAAGTACTTTCATCACAAGATGCTGCACTACAACAGAACTACAGATAGGCCGACAATGAACAAACAGAATGAAGACACAACAGAAGCCATCAACTCAGCCTGGACTCATAGAAAGAAACAGTCATTTCTGAAGGTCATACCAATACAGATCAAAGGACCCAAAGAAACAGTCGACACCTTCGCCTTGTTGGACGATGGGTCAACAGTCACTTTGATAGACAGCAACATCGCCGACCGCATCGGAGCAAGAGGGCCTACGGAAACTCTCAAGATAGAAGCCATCAACGAGTTGAAGACAACAGAAACAGCCTCAAGAAGGGTCAACGTTCAACTTCGGGGCCGTAATGGATACGAAGAAAGAATACAAGCACGCACCATCACAAACTTACAAGTCTCGTCTCAGCAAGTTCCAGTGAGTCTGCTCAAAGGATGCCGACATTTAGAAGACATCAGAGGACAGCTCACTTATGAAGAAGTAAAACCGAGAGTGCTGATAGGTCAAGACAACTGGCATCTCCTACTGACATCGGAAACAAGGAAAGGTGGAAAGGACCAACCAGTGGCTTCACTCACACCACTGGGTTGGGTTCTGCACGGAACCTATAGTAACACCTTTGGGAGAACCATGAACGTCGTATCGCACATCACAGAAAAAGCTGAAGACAGCCTTGAAGATTTAGTAAGACAGTACTTCGAGATGGACGCGCTGAGTCTGAACCCTAAGAAGCCCAAGTCAGATCCAGAAGTCAAGGCCCTGCAAATCCTAGAGAAGACCACGAAGAAAACAGAAACAGGCAAATATGAAACCGGTCTACTCTGGCGTAAGGAAGATATAAACTTTCCCGATAACTACGACAACTCGTTGAAGCGTCTCCTCAGTATAGAAAAGAAAAAAGATAGAGAACCCGAGCTCAAGAGAAAATACACAGAACAGATGGAAGCTCTCATCTCTAAAGGATACGCTGAACTCGCTCCGAAGAATACAGTTCCTGGCAAGACATGGTACTTGCCTCACTTCGCCGTCGTGAACCTAATGAAACCGGACAAACTACGAGTAGTCCATGACGCTGCAGCCAAGACGAAGGGCGTATCTCTGAACGACATGCTGCTTAAAGGCCCAGACCTTCTACAGTCGCTACCCGGTGTCATCATGCGTTTTCGTCAACATCCGATCGCCGTGACAGCAGACATCAAAGAAATGTTCATGCAAGTCAAGATACGAAAGGAAGACAGAGACACACTGCGGTACCTATGGCGCGGCAGCCGACGAGATAACCAACCACCAGATGAATACAGAATGACCTCATTGATCTTCGGCGCTTCAAGTTCTCCATCAACAGCGATTTACATCAAGAACCTGAACGCTAAAGAGTATGAGCACAGTCACCCTGAGGCAGCAGCGGCGATCATCGAAAAGCACTACGTCGACGACTACTTGGACAGCTTCAAGACTATACAGGACGCCACACGTATCACGACGGGCGTAAGAGAAGTACACACAAAGGCCGGCTTTGAGCTCAAACAGTGGAAGTCGAACTCAACGGCTCTGCTCGAAGAACTCGGCGAATGTCAACATACAGAAGATCTGGAACTTTACAAACCAGACGAAGCAACAGAAAGGGTGCTGGGTGTTATTTGGAAGCTCGATACAGATGAACTCAGTTTCAACCTCAGCCTCACCCGCATCCCATCGAAACTTCTCGAAGGAAAAATACCAACTAAAAGAGAAGCTTTGAAGATAGTAATGTCTTTATTTGACCCGCTTGGTCTTGCGTCACCCGTCACCATAAGAGCGAAACAACTGCTACAGGAAGTATGGCGCAGAGGGACAGCTTGGGACACCGAGATTGACAACGACTTAGCCGAAGAATGGAAAAATTGGATGGCTCATCTGAACAGTCTACGTAACGTTTCAATCCCACGACAGTATCTTAGCTACAGTGACACTACTTCGCTACAGCTTCACGTATTTACCGATGCCAGCGAGTCAGCATACTCCGCAGTCCTATTCTGGAGAACGGAGAATGCCAGCGGCGAAGTCAACCTGTCGCTAGTTATGGCCAAAGCGAAAGTAGCACCGTTGAAGTTAACATCGATCCCAAGACTAGAATTACAAGCAGCCGTTATGGGGACAAGACTTGCGGAAACAGTAATAGAAGAGCACGAGAGGAAGCCTGACTGCAAGGTGTTCTGGACAGACAGCAAAACAGTGCTCACCTGGATACGAACCGGTTCAAGGTCGTATAAACCCTACGTTGCTCATCGGCTAGCAGCTATAGAAGAGAGCTCCAAAGTCAACGAATGGCGCTGGGTGCCTACCAAGAAGAACGTGGCAGATGATGCCACTCGCGACGTCCCAGCTGATTTCGGAAAGAACCATCGCTGGTACAAGGGCCCCGACTTCCTCTACGAGACAGAAGATCTTTGGCCTACTGAATCACAGACAGCGGAGCAACAGATATCTACTGATGAAGAGAAAACTCATCACATCAAACTGAAGACAGAAAAGAAGCTCGCAAATAGCCTACCGGACGTCTCTCGTTTCTCAAACTGGGATAGACTTCGGTATACAACAGCAAGAGTCCTACAGTTCATTCGACTTTGCAGACCACATAAACAGGTAGTCTGCTACAAGAGGACCAAGAAAAATACAGAGGAGGATTCAACATGGAAGAAAACAGTCAAACCCTCCGTCACTCAGACTGAATGGAAGAAAACAGCGTCATCACAAAATAAACAGTTCCTCCGAACCTCCGCAGAAGACCTCAGATTGGCCGAAGAATTATTAATGCGTGCCTCACAAGAAGACTCTTTCGCCGTCGAAATAGAAAATCTTAAGAATAAAAAACCGATCGACAAGGAGAGTCGTCTTCGACAGTTGAGCGTCGTGTATGAAAGCGGAGTCATCAGATTGAGAAGCCGTATCCAAGCCGTTCAAGGCATCACAGAAGAACTTAAAAGCCCTATGATCCTTGACGGTGCACACCCAACAGTCAAACTCTGGGTACAGGCAGTACATCGTCAGCTACATCACTCTGGAGTCGAAGCAACAGTGAACGAGTGCAGACAACAATATTGGGTGCTAAGAATAAGACCCATCACTCGCACTCTACTCCGAAGCTGCCTGTTCTGCCGAATGAAGACTCAAACACCGCCTCACCCGAGAACAGGAAACCTGCCGGCGTGTCGCCTAGCTCACCACAAGCGACCCTTCACATACACAGGGGTTGATTACTTTGGTCCCCTCACAGTGACCGTCGGAAGAAGTCACCAGAAGAGATACGTGTCAATATTCACTTGTCTCACCACCCGAGCCATACATTTGGAAGTCGCTGCCTCGCTCAACACGGACTCTGCAGTGATGGCCCTAAGAAGAATGATGGCACGCCGTGGTTGCCCTACAGAAATCTGGTCAGACAACGGCACTAACCTAAAGGGAGCGGACAAAGAAATTCGACGTGGCATCGACGAAGCAACGCAGGCAGAAGCAGCCAAGAAGACAATCTCATGGCGCTACATCCCCCCTGGAACCCGTATTTATGGGGGGGGCTTGGGAACGAATGGTCCGCTCAGTGAAGACGGCCTTAACAGCAACATTACATGAACGCTTTCCTACAGAAGAAGTACTCGTCACGCTATTAACAGAAGTCGAGTACACAGTCATCAGTCGCCCACTGACACATGTATCAGTAAACGAAGAGGATCCAGAAGCCCTGACGCCCAATCACTTCCTACTGGGGGGCCAAGGGCGAGTACCGCAGCCTGGGTCATTCACCGATCAAGACACAGTATCAAGGTCAAGCTGGCGGGCTTCACAACGCCTAGCAGACCTCTTTTGGACACGCTGGTTACGAGAGTATCTCCCTGAGCTTCAACACCGGCGGGAGCCCCACGGACGAGGACAGCCAGTACAGAACAACGATCTCGTACAGATCGTCGACGCAAACCTTCCTCGCAACGTGTGGATACGAGGCCGAGTTATCGCCACGTACCCTGGACCGGACAACATCGTGCGGACAGTGGACATCGCGACCAAAGGAGGCGTCCTGCGGCGGCCGGTGAAGAAGCTGATAGTACTACCCGTGTCAACAGACGTCGCGCCCGTACTCGAAGATAATGCAACATAGTTGCACGGCGGGAGAGATGTACGGGACGACTTGAAGATCGCATAGTACAATGATACCTACGTATCTATAGACTAGTACGTACAGTACTTGTGGTTTCGATTTGTTTTGTTTACATGTTTTATTATATAGTCTTTTTGTTGATGTTATATTTTTTATAGATGTGTAATAACGTAGTAAATAAGAAAATACATAGTTTATATACCTTTAATTAGATTTTAAGGTAGAAATCGACAAAAATGTGCCGCGGCTCTCGTTACGGTAAAGTTTCGAAGTAGCTTAGTAAAAATCTGTAAATATTGTGTAATTACTATTGGTTAAAATGTAGACATTCTGATTGGACTTGTATTTTTGTCCAATAATAAATAACGCGAAAATTGAATAAATACACGACCCATTTTGGGTATCGACACAGTCAACCGGCAACAGTAACCAGGAACAGTCCTCAGGAACAGAACAGTCCACTACAGAAGAAATCCTCAAGAATCCTGAAGAAATCCTGGACCAGAAGAATAGTTCTAGCAAGAATTCACTGTGGCAGATTGTGTGGCAAGAATAAACGGTCAAGCACGATCTGGCATTGCGGTTTTCATTTAGTACTTCACCAACCCCAGTCCCACCGAACACTACAGCGGGGTAAATAGTGCTCCTCACGGTGCCCTGCTGTACACATATTATACGACCACATTTCACCGTAAGTATTTATGTCACACGTAACAGGTGGTGAGCCCATTGCCGCGAAATTTAACATAAACCCTGCAATTATCATTCTACAACGGAATGCGGTCATGTAACGCCTAACTACTTTCTACAATATTCAATCCCAATGCTAAATATATTAACCAACTTTGGAATTTCAATCCAATTCCTACTTTTTAGCACTCGTAAACCGCAGTACCATTTTGTTTTAGGATAAATTACGAGCATTGTCAAGTCGGTTGTATAAAAGTGACAGTTTTCATACTTTCTAGAAATCGATTTATGATTTGCAATCGATTTAGGTCCCAAAATATGTATTGCTACTGCTACGAGTACTGTATCTATCATACAAAGCTGACTAAATGTCACGTTGTAAAGCGTAGTATTGCACATTTTTAACAACCTGAAGGGTAAGGTTACCTATTACCTGTCCTACATCCCTTTCCTTGAGGAGTTCGGTTCGTTATTTTTTTTTACTTATTCTAACGGAGGAATAGAGAGTTCATCCTTTTTTGTTTTTCGTGCGAAAATCCCCATGCCGGACTCCTACCGACTAAAACCCCACGTATCTCTTCCTTCTATGGCCGGGAGTCCCGGGTGAGCCCTCGGAAGGATAACCCCCAGGGCTCTCGACAGACTTTGTGCGCTACCGCAGCCTCGTTCAGCGGGTGTTCGGGTGTTATCCTGTCTCTTTGGGGGGTTCGAGTGTTATCTCGCTTCTTTGGGGGATAAGGTTTTATACCACTTCTTTGAGGGGGTGGAGGGCATTCGTGTAACTCTCACTCCACGCCTTCGACAGGGGCCTGCTTCTTTAAGAATGTTAAGCAGCCCACGTCCTCAGGGCCCCGGTCATAGAGGACAGTAAGAGGTTATCCTTGACCGTTCTGCGTTAGGGTTGACGAATCGAGGGTGTGCTGTGGGATCCTCCTACGCTCCTTTATTATTATTCTACGATGGATTTCCGACTTGTAACGCCCGATTTAATTAGTTATCTATTAAAGAAATCGTAAAAACATATTTTACTATGGTACCTATCTATGCTGTATCGCATTTTTGTGTCAATGTGTTCGATTGTTGCATCCAAATCTCGTGTTTAAGAGATTTGTATTTTATTCTGATTTGTGCGTTCTAGCGACGTAGTCGTGCGTTTTAGTGAAATAGTCGTGTGTTTTAGAGACATAGTAGTGCGTTTAGTGCCTGCTCCAATGCTGGATCGTGTTCCGTAGATGCCTAACCGACAAAATCGCTTATGTACCTCGACTGAACGCGATGAAAAGAAATTCGAATGCATTATTAAGTGAAAAGAAATTTATAAATATCGTAGAAATACCAGTGACGGTCGAATAATTGCTTACTGGCTGAAGTAACAGTTAATTCACGCTAGTTGACCAGGGGAAGTGGGTAAGCAGATATTACACCACTACTACGGATTCACATCACTACACATGAACCCCTCGTAGTCCCGTTAGCTTTTATATGTTCTGTAAACGATGTTTAGAACTTAAGCTACGGTTGTTGCTGAGATGGGTAATCTTTTGTGGCATTTTCACTTAGCTCTCGACGAAAGTCTAACCTGTAAATTAAGAGAGGGAAGGGGAAAGAAGGGGGATATTTTAGCAGTAAACGCACAAGCCTGCATTGAGGTCGACCTTAGCATAACAACACACTTAAAATTATATAATTACTAGCTGAAGCTCACAGCTTCGCCCGCGTGGTGAAGTTCTCCTGTACCCGTTTCTCTTAGTGTTATAGTAAGCTAGTGAGATAGACATATGGCATCGCGGACTTTTCTGTAGACCTTTATAAGATGCAGAATTCCAATCCTATTCCAATCTTAACAAATTATATACAGAACACTGAGGAAGTGGGGCCACTCGCATCATTTTTAATACAGTCTATAAACAAAGTGTACCCCAGTGTCTGCGTACCCACTAGCGAGATAAATGGCATGACGATAAATAATAATTAAGACATGCCTATTTTGAAAGTTGATTAAAAATTAAATAAATAAATAATAAATATCCATCACGCCTTATCCCCGAAGGGGTGGCAGAGGCATATTATATGCCCACTTTTCACCGTGTGGATTCCTGTCCCACGTAATAGGTGGTGAGCCCATTGCCGTGTTGAAATAGACAGACGCAGGTTGTGGCTAATTGCTGTTGAAATTTCCTCGCCGCCCATAAGGCCTTCTACCAGGCTTAACGACTGCCATTTTACTGGCAACCGGGACCAACGGCTTAACGTGCCTTCCGAAGCACAGAAAGGCTCGCAAATGTAAATGCCACAAAGTGGTCACCCATCCGAGGACCAGCCATAGTGAAAGCTGCGTAACTCAGTGATCGTTTACAGAACACTGAGACCGCGGGGCCACGAGCGCTTCATTAATTAGCGATTAAAAATTTATTTAGTAATTTATATAACTGACATATTACAGACATATTACAATATTTATTTACATTTTAAACCAGGCAGAGCTTGGACTATAGCAATCAAGCAAAAACCTAATCTATGTAAATACCAGCTGATCCCCACAGCTTCGCCCGTGACATACTTCTAACTCGCGTCGCAGATATTTAATCCCGTCATCTATTGAATCGTGAATATTTGCCCGATTTGTTGATATTTATGATTACTGCTCCGCTCTCCTGGGTAGTAGTGTGATGATATACACCCTATAGCCTTCATTATGTCTCCATGACTTTTATTAGCAGGTTCTTACACGGGCTCTACCTATTGCTTTGCAAATCTGTCAGTAAATGTAGAAGCAAGAATATTGACATTTATAAGTGTTACTTTGTGACCAACATGAATAAAGATATTTTCATTTTCATTATTGCCACGTTAAAAAGTGTCAAGGAGAAGCTGTGGCTTTCAACTTAATGACTACCATGTTTCTGACACTCGAGATCCGCGGCATAAGTGACCACAGTCCGAAGCACGAAAACGGAAACGCACTGAAGTGAAAAGGTAGTTATATATATTCTAATTCCTAAGATGGATCATCGTTTATGGCGTAAACGGTAACTCATCTCGGGGCTGACCGTACCGTAAGATGCTTAACGTATTGATAGTTCACAAAACACTGAGATAGCCTAGCGGGGCTACGAGCACTGCATAGGTATGTGCTTGGTTGAATGCGGTGATCTCAGGAACCAATAGGTCAAAATAAAAAATCTTTTTGTGTTTGATACCCCATTTATCGAGGAAGGCTATGCTATACATATATCATCACGCTACTACTCAGGAGAGCGGAGCAGTAATCATAAATGTCAACAAATCGGGCATATCTGCATATATATTTGTAAAATTTATAAACAACGGGATTAAATAGGTGCGACGGGATTTCGAATTATGTCACGAGCAAAGATGTGGGGGTCAGCTAGTCAGAAATAAAGTAACAATACTGATTATAGATAGATAGGTACATAGAACGAAAATATGAATCAATTATTTAAGAAATTATAGAACGTCGCGTCCTTATAACTTTCATTCTACTATAAAATTTTGCAAAACTAAGTTCCGGCCAGTGAACTTACTTTCATTCATATTTCAACATATCACCGCACTTGTATACTCGGCTTTTTCTCCTAAGAAATAAAACTTATATAATAATAATGAATTATTAACACACTTACCAATATTCAACGCCAGAAACAGCTGTAGAAACAAGAAAAATGTAGGATAATGATACGAATAACACATAAAAAAGAATCCACTGTTTTCTCAAACGTAGGAACTTTCACATTTTACCACACTGTCACACGCGATTTCCGTCTGCACTTCACTTGATTTAATTATATAAATATGTTAATTAATATTATGGACACTATTTTCATTCAAAAAAATTAATTTCATAAATTAAAAGTAAAAAAATTGTTCTGGTCGTTCTGGTAATTTAAATTTCGTAGTCGAAAATGGCGCCTTGATAATTCAAACATGCGCGCGCAGTACCGTCTGGAGTCAACTGACGTATTGCTACTTCAAATTGACTTGATCAATGTGAGAAAGAGAAGTTAGATGAAAATAGCACGTAAAGAAAAGAGATAGTTAAAGTTTGTGTGTAGCGGTATTTTTTTTCCTTTCGCGCGTCGACGTCAACTTTCTAAACGAACGCCTTGAGGTGTTTCGGTTTCGGTCATCCTCATCTTGTTTTGGAATTTTCATGTAGGATAGTAAAGAAGCCATACGTTTTTCAATAATACATAATTTTGTACCAAATACATAATTAATTGGTTAATGTAACTAATTCTTGAACAAGTAAAATCTAGGTTCTTTAAATTTCGCGAAAGAGGTAATAATATCCAAATCCAATTTATTGTATTAAATTGGATTTGAATTTTGGATATTAGAATCCGCAGAAGTTTGATCATTTTTAGTATAGTACAATATCTGACGTCACAAACACTACAGTTTGAACGGAAAATTGGCCTACTCTATATATGGCTCGTTGGTCTAGGGGTATGATTCTCGCTTCGGGTGCGAGAGGTCCCGGGTTCAAATCCCGGACGAGCCCAATGTACTTTTTGATGAAAAATTTGAAGTTTGATTTTGAGTTTATTTAATTTGAAGATACTGATATTGAAGTACTTTTAAAGTCTGCATGTGGTTTTTTGATCTGTTACCTAGCTATGGCAATCGGGTCACACACAGGCTAGGTATTTCGCTTTTTTATGAAGTGATTAAGTGTTTTGTGTATAGCGCCATCTATTTAGTATATTACATACTATTTGAAACCAATGTTGCCATTTACTGCATATACATTCCAGTAGATGCCACTTATCTTAACTTAAATAATTCACTTCAGTTTTAATTTATGTCTTCAAAAATTGCGTATTGGAATAGTATAGGTACTAAAGAATATAATGATCTAAAAATTTATAAAATCTTTCGACGCTTCAGTTTTGTAAGATAATAAGAAAATATAGATCCGTAGGTCTCCGTAGGTAGACATCTAATAAAAATTTCTCCAAAAAGAGGGCCATCTATTTCTGAACTACGCAGATGCCATTATTTAGATTTAAATTATTAATACTTTCGAGGATTAAAAACTAACACCCATTATCTATGACGTTTCCTCGGGCGTTCCTCGACTCCACTCAACCTCCATTGAGAAAATTCATAATCTTTCATTTATTTTTACTATACAACATGTTAATTATATGTACCTAGAAACCACCTGCTAGGCGGCTAGGTATGTAGATGTTGATTGATTGACCGCCCGCCCTTTTAACACTAATGCCCTAAATAACAATAACAATCTAAATAACAATCAACCATAACACCTGGGTTTTAGATTTCTAGACCCAGAGATAGCCTAAAAGTCATGACGGCTCAGTCAAGGAAGGATTTTATTAGTTCTGTGCTTAGGGATAGAATTTTGTTTTCAATTGATATACCTATTACTAGGTAGTTATTAGAATACGTTGCAGTTTGGAACTTTGTGGCCGTCAAAAAGTTGATTATAGGAACTGAGCCCTTTAGTAGGTAATATAAGTAAGTTTTTATTAATATTTATGGGAAGAAACCTAGGTATGTCAGAAGATGCATGAAAGTAAATTGAATGCTGTGGAGATGCGATCACTTCGAAAATTGTGCGTCGTAACCTTGGCGACCGAATACGTAACAAAGTGATACGCAATATGGCAGGTTTGAATGAAAGTGTCAGTGTTAAGCTGAAAAAGGGCGTGCGTTTGGAAGGTTTTGACACGTTCAACGAATGAGTAAGGAACGATTGACGAAGAATATATATTGTGCGAAAGTAGAGGGCAGAAGGAGTCAGGGTAGGCCAAGACTTACATATGAAGACCACGTGAGCAGATTGCTCAAAAACGGAAAACGTCAAAAGTACTCGGATACCCAGACGTGCATGTATGAAGCGATTATTGAATCTTCAGAAAGCGAAAGAAGTATGTATGCATGGATCGCGATGGCTAGGGATCTGTCCTCTCTGACTACCCCGTCAGGGTTACAGCGTGAAGATAGTTAAGTTAGTTTAAGAAAACGTTGATATTGGTTGCATAAATAACAGGTGGTTTATTTGATTTGGTTCAACGACTTCGCTACCTCCCTTTCCTTTGTTTAAACGCCCGAACACCTGCCGCTCGTTTTAGTTTTTTTTTTAATTTTCTTGTCAGTGTTGCCAAATTAGTAAAATTTCGACAAAAATTGGTAAATTAGTCCATCCTTTTTAGTGATGAAATATTGAGTGTTTACTGGCCAAATTATTAGTTTTAGAAAATATTCAGGTCATTTTAGTCACTTTAAAATAAATACTCGAAGTTGTAATCACATACGATCATCAGGTGGGTACGGTTTTTTTTGTAAGACTAGTTGAAACACAAGGGTATTTGTCTTTGTAAACTCTAAAAAAACCGTACAAGCCACCAAGGGTTCTACGAAAATACGTAAAATACGTTTTATTGCATCAGATATGGCCACAACGTTTTGGCGGTAACTTAAAAGTTTAATTTTTTCAAAGCTGCAACGGACCGTAGACCTACGATATAGTTTTAATTTGAACTCGATACATTCACGATCAAGGGTCTTGACAGACAAACAGACGGATGGATGGATAACAAAGTGATTCTTTAAAGACGGGTCCACTGGCCAGCAACGTGTTTTCTAGTTTCCGCCTTTTTCATTTTGATGTACGGAACTCTAAAAAGCTAGTCAAACGCGTAAGCGGAAAAAAGGAAGCTAAAAAATTCTCTTCATTTTTTACTTAATATACAAATGTTGGAAATATCGAGTAACGTGTAGGTACTGTAAAAGTGATAATGACAGTAGGGCCATTTTGGGTATTGTTTACTATAGTTTGATTTCAATAATTAATTTTCGATGTTTACTTGAATTTCATAATCATCGGGAAAGCTAATTTTAATCTTGGCAACATAGCTTCTGTCCTGTCATTGTGTACTTGTTTTGGAATTGGAAGTTCGACCAAGGTTCGACCAAAAGTTTGTGAATGGGAATTTTGTGATGTTCATTTGACAAAAAAAGCACAACTAAAAGATAAAGAAAGCAACAAAACAAGAACTACTGTTCAACAAGTGTTGTATAAATAAATTAGATTATATGATAGTATTCCGTTTTAGTGCGATAATAGACTTTCTTTAATGTTTAGTTTTTAGTTTGTGTTTCTGAAAACTTATTGTAAACATGATGTCTAACCCCAGCACATCCCAAAGTCCGCCTGCACATCCATTGCTTTCCATGACTGATGTTAGTGCTTTATTTCACAGTGCTAAGAAATATGAAGAGCTCAACATTATAGGAACAGGTAATAATATATATTTGGAAATTGATAACCTCCATTTTACATGTGCCGGTAATGTTTGTTTTGGCGCGATTTCTGGCCACAATTTTGTGTAGGAAAGACTGCAATATCACGGATGTGTGTAAAGAGCCTCGATAAGATCTCTGTGGTCAGATCCCACTCTACCTCACCTGCAAGCGGGTGGCACCTGCTTACTAGCTGACGAGGCTACGACGCGGTGCTTTTACGGGGTCGGGAAATCAGTCGGCAGTCGCGATTGCTGCTCCTAGTTCCTAAATAAAAGGGGAACCCGGGCTCTAGATCCAGGTAGGGCTTGGAAGCAATTCGGTAAGATGAAAAGAGAGACCACGGATGGGTTTAAGAGGCTCCACCAAGATCTCGAGTGCCTAAGCAACCTCACCGCAAGTGGAGCACCTGCTGACTAACAGATGAGGCAACAATGCTGGCCTTTATGAGATACAACATAGGCTGTATGCTTGTCTGCCACCTCGGAGACACCACCAAATCACAAAAAAAAGTTAACCCATTTCCCAAGCGATCCTTGACAATCTTCTCCGTCCAAAGGTTGCCTGTGAGAGATTGCTCTTTAGCAATAAGGCCGCTCTTTGTACATCTATGAGACCGTAATCTCTTTACATGAGTGTTTGATAATGATATGCATTAAAGTTTATTCTAATTGGTTCTCAAAGTAGAAAAGTTCTCAAGTATTAGTATATTAGTAGAGTAGTTCTCAAGTTTGAAGCGCTTGTGGCCGCGCAGTCTCAGTGTTCTGTAAACGATCACTGAGTTACGCAACTTTCACTATGGCTGGTCCTCGGATGGGTGACCACTTTGTGGCATTTACATTTGCAAGCGTTTCTGTGCTTCGGAAGGCACGTTAAGCCATTGGTCCCGGTTGCCAGTAAAATGGCAGGTTGAATGCCTTATGGGCGGCATGAAAAATTTCAACAGCAGGTAGCCACAACTTGCATCTGTCTATTTCAACACGGCAATGGACTCACCACCTATTACGTGGGACAGGGTGAAAAGTGGGCATTTAATATGCCTCTGCCACCCCTTCGGGGATAAGGCGTGATGGATGTTTATATTATATCTATTCTCAAAGTACTCACCACCTATTAAGTGAGACAGGAATATGTACAGTGAGATGCTGGTGTATGCCTCTGCCTCTCCCTTTGAGGATACAGCATGATTAGTACACTATTCTAAAAGTATACCCAGGGTATTCTAAAAGTATACCCAGGAAGCATTTGAAAATTAGTAAGACAAATATGTAATACAATGAGTACAGTAGTGTAATATATCTATACTAATATTATAAAGCAGAAGAGTTTGTTTGTTTGGTTGAATGCGCTAATCTCAGGAACTACTGGTAGAATTTGAAATATTCTTTTTGTGTTAGATAGCCCATTTATCGAGGAAGGCTATATGTCATGACGCTGCTTTCCTGGAGAGCGAAGCAGTAGTCATAAATGTTGACAAATCGGGCAATTTTTTATGAAATATAGTAGAATTTATAAGTGACTGGATTTTATAGATGCGACGGGAGGTGATGATTATATGACTTACTTCGTGTCACGGGCGAAGCCGGAGGAGTCACCTAGTATTTATTATGTTACAATGAGTACTGTAACTATGAATCATATTACAGGAGCCTATGGCACAGTTTATAAAGCCAGAGACTTACTGAACGGGGGTCAGATTGTTGCAATGAAGAAAGTAAAAGTAGCTATTACTGAAGATGGGATACCACTCTCAACGTTAAGAGAAATTGCTCTGTTGAGGCAGTTGGAGGCTTATAAACACGCTAATATTGTCAGGTGAGTTTTAAAGCAGGTCATCTGTTTTGTAATCTTGTATCTAGACCTCAAGTCTTAAATCCCCGGTTCTTATCTTGCTTATTGTATCTTGTACTTGGGGCCACATTACCTTAGCACTTCGAACCCCTAATGATTTTTGTTCTGTAACCCTTCTGATTTTACAGTATCCTAAACCTAAGTATGTTTGATAGGGGGTTTTTGTACCAAGTGTCACCATGTACTAGCAGGTGGTGCATGGTTTCGTTTGCATCGTCACAGGTCAATTAGAAATCAAATCCCATGTTGAACTAATACACTTACAAATAATTGTTCCCAAGAAATAAAAAATATGTGTGTGTACCAGAGTACATAGGTAAGAAGTGAAACTTCGTTACGTCATTTTTACAGCTATAAAATTTCTTTCTTATGTCGATAGTTTCACTTATGATAAAGAAGTTTCACTTCAAAACAACATGGCGCATAACCGAAAAACGTGGCGATTTTATTTACAGCTATAAAATTTCTCTCGATGTGGATAAAAACAAAAATAATTTATTAATATTATTTATTTGCACAAAATCATGTATAAAATAAAATAACACAAAAAAATGTATATTCTGTTCCTGGTTTATGTTTTTAAATGACCTAAAATTTTTATACATCTTCATTATTTTTTGTTGAATTACTGTATTATATTTTTCAGGTTACTAGATGTGTGTCATGGAGGACCATCATTAGAACGCGAGAAGCAACTCGTTCTGTTCTTAGTCTTTGAGCATGTGGAACAAGATTTAGAATCCTATCTGAAGAAAGCTCCAGGACCTTTACCACAACACAGGATCAGGGTAAGTTGAGCAGACATATTGAATATTTACATTCATACTGCCTCTGTGGCGCGGTGGGAGTGTATCCGACTGCTACGCAATAGGTCATGGGTTCGATCCCCACCCAGGATAAAACTTTGTGTGATGAGCACGATGGTTTATTCTGTGTCTGGGTGTTTTTTATCTATAATATGTATGTATTTAGAAATATATAAGTATGTTTATCAGTTATATGGTTACCATAGTACTAGCTCTGCTTAGTTTGGAATCAGATGGCGTTGTGTGAGTTGTCCCAATGATATTTATTATTTATTTTATTTATCCAACCAACTTTGCTTTACGGTAGTGAAACCTGGGTATGTCAGCAGATGCATGAAAGTAAATTGAATGCTGTGGAGATGCGATCACTTCGAAAATTGTGCGGCGTTACCTTGGCCGACCGAATACGTAACGAAGTGATACGCAATATGGCAGGTTTGAATGAAAGTGTCAGCGTTAAGCTGGAAAAGGGCGTGCTCCGTTGGTTTGGACACGTCCAACGAATGAGTGAGGAACGATTGACGAAGAATATATATTTTTCAAAAGTAGAGGGTAGAAGGAGTCAGGGAAGGCCGAGACTTACATATGAAGACCACGTGAGCAGATTGCTCAAAAACGGAAAGGTCAAAAGTACTCGGATACCCAGACGTGCGTGTATGAAGCGATTGATGAATCTCGAAGAAGCGAAAGAAGTATGCATGGATCGCGAAGCCTGGCGATCTGTCCTCTCTGACTACCCCGTCAGGGATACAGCGTGAAGATAGTTAGTTTAGTTATTTTATTTATACATATTGTCACGCCTTCATCCACGAAGGGATAGCCGCGCCGCATATAAATCCTTTAGCTGGTTCGACTACCATGTTACTGGCAGTAAGAGCTTGTGGCCCCGTGGACTCAGTGTTCTGTAAATAATCACTGCCTTAAACAATTTTCACTATGGCTAGTCCTCGGATGTGCGACCACTCTGTGGCAATTACATTTGCGAGCGTTTGCGTGCTTCGGAAGGCACGTTAAGCCGTTGGTCCCGGTTGCCAGTAAAATGGCAGTTGTTAAGCCAAGTTGAAAGCCTTATGAGAGGCTCGAACAATTTTAACAGCAAGTAGCCACAACTTCCGCCTGTCTATTTCAACACGGCAATGGGCTCATCACCTGTTACGTGGGACTAAAGTGCATCCATGCACCTTTGCCTACCCCTTTGGGGATAATGGCGTGACAGTATGTCTATGTCTACGTTACTGGCAACTAGGACTGTTATGTATGCACACATTGATCACAAATGTTGGTAGTGTGTTAACAGCTTAGGTAAGGCTACCCTTATATTTTATACTAGTTGACGCCCGCGGCTTCGCCCGCATAGAGAAGTTTTTCCCGTTTCTCACAGGAACTAGTTCCCGGGATAAAAAGTAGCCTATGTGTTATTCTGATGTATAAGCTATATTATTGTAAAGTTTCATTAAAATCTATTCAGTAGAAGTAAGTTAATATAAGCTTGTGTTATGGGATCTAGACGACTGATAAACATACTTATATATTTCTCAATACATACATATTATACATAGGAAACACCCAAACTCCGAAACAAACATTTGTGGATCACACAAATATTTCTTCCGACTTTGGTTTCAAACCGGGTACCTCAGTCGCAAACACTACCACTGCGCCACCGAGGCAGTCAAAAGTATATTTGACAATTGTGATTGCAATTATCTATCACACCTTATCCCCGAAGGGGTGGCAGAAGCATACTATGTGCCCACTTTTCACCGTGTTTATTCCTGTCCCACGCAATAGGTGGTGAGCCCATTGCCGTGTTGAAATAGACAGACGCAGGTTGTGGCTACCTGCTGTTGAAAATTTTCAAGCTGCTCATAACGCCTTCAACCTGATTTTAAGACTGCCATGTTACTGGCAACCGGGACCAATGGCTTAACGTACCTTCCGAAGCACGGAATCGCTCGCTAATGTAAATGCCACAACGTGGTCACCCTTTTGTGACCAGCCATAACGAAAGTTGATTAACGCAATGATCGTTTACAGAACACTGATTCCGCGGGCGCACGAGCGCTTCTATTAACAATACCATCTGTTCTATCGTAAAAACAGAATCAGGAACAACTGCTTAAATTACCGTCCGAATGTCAACCATCTAAAGATCAGCCATAGCAAATGTTGCTTAACGCAGGTTTTTTATATGTGGCACGTCAAAATGGCATCGCCCGCCTTATGGTAGGCAAAGACGACGACCCATGATCGGGCCGCCATCTCAACCCGCGGGGCTCCAATAGCGACCCCCATATGCCTTTACACGCTTCTTTTAAAGGACCCAGGATTGTAAGAGGAGGGAAACACGTGCGCTGGCAGAGAGTTCTTTTATGGTGCGACATATGAAAGATTTTGGAAATCTTTAGGTTCTAGGCACGATGGTCTTCACAGTATAAGGATGACATCTCTGCCCCGCTCGTGTTGTTTGGGATCGGAAGGGAGAGAGTAGAACCAATTGGAAGAGTTCTTTACAGAACACTGACTTAACGGGACTGCAAGTGCTTCATTTATAGAATACCAGCTGTCCCGCCCGGCTTCGCCCGTGGCGTACTTCGAACCCCGTGGCAACCATTTAATCCCATCGTTTATTAATTTCACAATAATGTTTGAAAATTTTCCAAAAATACTTGTTTACTTCTGCGCTCTCAAGTACGTACGCCCGCACGGCATGGTCGAATTTAGAGAAATTAATTTTTTTACGCATTATTTTTTTGATTTTGCGATATCTCTTAAAATATTCATTTAATTTGCAATGTGAAAAGGGCCAAAATAACAACTAACCTATCAAAAATGATAAGGATTAATAATGTATTTGTGTAAATAGCCTTCAAATGACCGCTTTATAATTGCTGTTTTATTAAAGTATTAAAATGGATATAGTATGTTATCCTTAAGAGATAGACATATACCGTCGCGGATTTTTTTGTAGACCTATATTAGATACACAATTACACGATACATTATTTTGTTATATCTCAAAGGGTTTAGGCAGCGTTTTCGTTAAAAGCTCCCAGACGGCTCAGTTTTTCCGACGCCCCCAACATATATCGTTATAATTAAGTAAATGTATACAAAAACCTAACAAATTATACATAAAAACCTTCCCTATGAATCACTCTAACTATTTAAAAAACCTGTATCGAAATCCGTTGCGTAGTTTTAAAGATATAAGCATACATAGGGACAGACAGCGAAAAACGACTTTGTTTTATAATATGTAGTGATTTAGCACATCAAAATGACTTCACCCGCCTCATGGAAAGCCATGGTTCCATGCAGAGATGGTAGTACACTTTCAGAACCAGAATGGCCTAAGCTATATTGTCTTCTTTAAAAACAATTTTGAAAAGCAATTAATATGCTATCTTTTTTTAAATTTAAATTTTAAATTGGAAAAATGTTTCTTTCACTAGCTAGACCCGAACCAGCGTCTTCTGGTTCAACGCACCCGACGCGTTACCAACTAAACCACCGTGACCCGCTCGAAACTGACGAATTAATACACCTCTTTACGTCTTAAAACGACTAAGGCGCCATCTACCGGCACTTAG
Organism: Thumatha senex; assembly: GCA_948477245.1. NCBI lineage: Eukaryota > Metazoa > Arthropoda > Insecta > Lepidoptera > Erebidae > Thumatha > Thumatha senex. Next base: position 12,484,281 of record OX419753.1, read on the forward strand.
CAAAGCTGCACGGTACGAATGTGTAGAATTGCATCTATAATCATTCGATTTGTGATGACAACTCCTAAACATATATCTGCTCACGTGAACTTCATATGTAAGTCTCGACCTACCCTGACTCCTTCTACCCTCTACTTTCGCACAATATATATTCTTAATAAATTAATTTGAATTATATCTTCTTATTTCAATTATTATTTTTGTTTGCAGAGCATGGCCTACGATATGCTCTCCGGAATAGACTTCCTCCACTCTCATCGAATAGTCCACCGAGACTTGAAACCACACAATCTTCTCGTGACCAGCACTGGACAGATCAAGCTAGCAGACTTTGGACTAGCAAAGACCTACGACACTGAGATGAAGTTAACCAGTGTGGTGAGTATTGCATTTTGACTGCCTCTGTGGCGCGGTGGGAGTGTATCCGACTGCTACCTAAAAGGTTGTGGGTTCGATTCCCACCCAGGATAAAACTTTGTGTGATGAGCACGATGGTTTATTCTGTGTCTGGGTGTTATTTATCTACAATATGTATGTACAGTCGACTCTCGTTAATACGAACCTGCGATAATTCGAACCTCTCTATGTATGTACATATAATTCAAAGTTATCACGAGTTCCTTACAAAATCTCTTTATATTTCGAACTAAATCAATACATTTTTATGCACTTGGTAATTCGAACAAAAAAAACCATTGCCATGTATCAAAACGACGCGTTAATTCGAACTCATAGGCGTCCAACACTCGACAATTCAAAGTTGCAGAGAGAAAAAGGCGGAAAAATGGTACCTACTTAGATACCATTTTCCCGCCTTTTTCTATTTTGCGACAAGTTCAAACTTGTATCAACGTACACGAGCTTATGTTTTTGTTGTGATTACTTTGACTATTTGACTCACTTCTCACGAATTTGTTTAGTTATCACTCAGTTACTGTTTACTCTTTCGTTGCAGATAAAATTTTGCCAATAGGTATACTACCTGATGGCAAAATTTTATCTGCGACAGATACGAATGAAAAAAGTAACGATGAAGATGAGGACGATACATCAGAACCTTTGTCAGAGGTGTCATTTTAAGGTAGCACGATCCTCATTCGTTACCTTACAAAGCTTCTATCTACAAAACGAAAGTGATGAAAAAGCATTTCAGGCACTTTATCTCTTTAAAAAGATTACTGAGCAATCTGAGCAGCAGCAATGTGCTTTGAAGCAAACCAGTATAACAGGGTTCTTTCGGACGATTCATTAATTCACATTATGAATACATGTATTGACACGAATGTATCTACCTCTAAACATTGACATTGTTATAGAATAGCAGTTAATAAATAATAATTGTTCAACACTTAATAATTCGAAGTTTTAAACCATTTGATATTTCAAACACTCGATAATTCGTAATATTTTAATATTCCCTCGAGTTTCGAATAACGAGAGTCGACTGTATTGAGAAATATATAAGTATGTTTATCAAGTTATCTGGTTACCATAGTACAAGCTCTGCTTAGTTTGGAATCAGATCCCAATGATATTTATATATTATTATTCATATTGGAAAAACTTTACAAAATATCTCCTAACACAATACCCTTCTTTCCAGGTGGTGACATTGTGGTACCGGCCTCCAGAAGTGCTGTTAGGCCTCTCGTACAACACTGCAGTGGATGTATGGTCTGCTGGCTGCGTATTAGCTCAGATGCATACCCGGAAACCTCTTCTACCCGGATCTTCAGATTCTCATCAGCTTACTTGCATATTTAGGTAATACTTGACTTTTTATTGTACTAGCTGACCCACGCGGCTTTGCTCGTGACATATTTTGAACCCCCATCGAATAAATTTCTTTTTATTTCAATCCCTTTGCTTTTACTTTTACAGAAATGTATAAAAATTTACCCGATTTGTTGACATTAATGATTACTGCTCCGCTCTCCTGGGTAGTAGCGTGATGATATGTAGCCTATAGCCTGCCTTGATAAATGGGATCTATCCAAATCAGAAAGAATTTATCAATTCGGGCCAGTAGTTCCTGAGATTAGCGCGTTCAACCGAACAAACAAACACAAACAAACACAAACAAACTCTTAACTTTTCTAGCATTAGTTTTATTCTTTTTTACACCTAAAACTATCAATTTCTCACAATTTTGCAATCATTTTGTCCATTCAAAGGTTGCCTGTAAGAAATTGCTCTTAGCGATGAGGCTGCCATTTGTAAATTTGCTTCAAACTTTACAATTAATAATAATAATAAATTTCGTTGAGACAACTCACACAACGCCATCTGATTCCAAACTATGCAGAGCTTGTACTATGGTAACCAGATAACTAATAAACATACTTATATATTTCTAAATACATACATATTATAGATAAATAACACCCAGACACAGAATAAACCATCGTGCTCATCACACAAAGTTTTATCCTGAGTGGGAATCGAACCCATGACCTCTTGCGTAGCAGTCGGATTCACTCCCACCGCGCCACAGTTTATCAGTACTAGATCCTATATAAACTATATAAACTTATATAAGCTTGTGAATACCGTAAAAAAAATGTACCATGTTTTTTATTTTAATTCCCAGGTTAATAGGCCGCCCATCGGCCCAGGATTGGCCCTCGAACGCATGCGTGATGGCCGACAGTTTCCCCAACTATAAGCCCATGGATCTCGAACAGGTCATACCTAGAATCAGTCAGCCAGCGCTGGATCTTTTGAAGGTATGTTTTATTTTTATCCGTCACTTATTTTATCAAGTCCGAGACTACCAGGACTATAATTGGTCGTGCTAATTTAGTGTCTAGCACATAAGACCTTTTAGCCTTTTTGTTACCACCTCACTAAATAGGCAACGGGTTCAAAATTTTCTTCCAAATTTAAGATCTAAAATAGACACATTTTATTTTATTAAATTAATTCGGCCCTTTAGACCCACCCCAGTTCCGTGCTTCGGAAGGCACGTTAAGCCGTTGGTCCCGGTTGCCAATAAAATGGCAGTCGTTAAGCCAAGTTCAAGGCCTTATGGGCGGCTTAAAAAATTTCAAACGCAGGTCGCCACGGCCTGCGCCTGTCCATTTCAACACGGCAATGGGCTCACCACCTATTACGTGGGACAAAAATACAGTCGGTGAAATTGCGTTTAATATGCCTCTGACTACCCCTTCGGGGATAAAGGCGTGACATTATGTATGTATGTATGTATGTACTTCTTTTATTCCTGACTAGCGGCCCATCCCGGCTTCGCACGGGGTGACATTTATTTTTTAAATATTTTGGCATAATCCTTATTTATTTCTAGCAATTAAAATAACCTATATTAATCAGTGATAATTTAACATTTAAATGGTGAAAGACTTTTTAAAATCGGTCTAGTACTTTTTGAGCCAATTTGTTACAAACATACTTACATACAATTCTTTCTTCTTTATAATATTAGTATAGATGGAGTAGGCAGAGGTGTGCCTATACGGAATACGCCTAAATTTCATCGTATACATTTTTATCCTATGTAATAGATGATGAGCCTATCCGTGTTAAAATGGACAGACGCTGGTTGTGGCTACCTTCTGTTGATTTTTATCAAGCCGACTTGGTTCGACTTGGCTTACCGACTGGCAACCGTGACCAACGGCTTAACGTGCATTCCGAAGCAAGGAAACGCTTGCAAAAGTGAATTCCACAAAGTAGTCACCCATTCAAGAGAAAAAGAGGGGTGGTATAAGTTTGACGTCGATATGTGTGTGTGTGTTTGGGTGTGTGTCATCGTAGCTCTCAAACGGATGGACCGATTTCGATGCGGTTTTGTTCATTTGAAAGCCACTTTTAGCCAGTGATTCTTAGCTAAATTTGGTTAATATCGCTCCAGCAGTGTAAGAGCATCAGCTCTTTTCCAAAATTATGTAAGGCATTAAGTATTTATCGCGTGCCAGTATCATCGTTAAATGACAGTTAATTGATAACTTTGAACTGATGCTGCAACCAGAATGGTCTCCAGAAAACCCGACTCTTAGAAAATAAATAATAAATATCGTTGGGACAACTCACACAACGCCATCTGATTCCAAACTAAGCAGAGCTTGTACTATGGTAACCAGATAACTAATAAACATACTTATATATTTCTAAATACATACATATTATAGATAAATAACACCCAGACACAGAATAAACCATCGTGCTCATCACACAAAGTTTTATCCTGAGTGGGAATCGAACCCATGACCTCTTGCGTAGCAGTCGGATTCACTCCCACCGCGCCACAGAGGCAGTCACACTTTTTTTAAGGGTTGTTCTTTAAAGTATAATTATTTTTAGGTGTAGGGTGGTTTTATAATTTTCTAATCCTAATTATATTATAAACACGAAAGATTGTAAGTATGGATGGATGTTTGTTACTCTTTCACGCAAAAACTATTGATAGACTTTTTATACCGGGAACAAGTTCTTGTGGAAAACGGGAACGGGAAAACTTCACCGTGCATGCGGAGCCGCGTTCCTCAACTAGTAGAGATTATTATATAGTAGAAACGTTTCATCAAAAACCATTCCGTAGATTTTGGATGAAAGAGTAACAAACATCCATACTCACAAACTTTCGCGTTTATAATATTAGTAGGATCGTCGACGTTCTAACTAATCTTTATGTCTTTTTCAGGGTATGTTGCTCTTCGACCCCTCAAAACGCCTTACGGCCCTCGACTGTTTAGAACATCCCTATTTCACCGAGGAACCTTTATAACAGCCCAGTTGTCTACATGAGGCCACAATCCCACCTACTATTATAATTAAGAAAATAATCTCGGTCACCGCTTTACTTTCAGATAATAATAATTATTATTGTAAGACATTTTTTTTGTTACACAACGGCGTCTATCCCAAAGTAAGCTAATAGAAGCTTGTGTTATGGGATCTAGACAACTGATATACAAACTTATATATTTTTAAATACATACATAATAAACATAGGAAACACCCAAACTCCGAAACAAATATTTGTTTGATTCGGGAATCGAACCCGGGACCTCTGTGCGGCAGTCGAATACAGTACCACTTACGCCATCGAGGCAGTGGGATTAAAACATGATCTGATTGTAAGGCGGTTACCATGAATGTTTGAAACCTGTATTAGGTTATAGGACCGGGGGAATTCCCGTTGCAACTATTTTTTTAAAAGTATTTTGAATAAATAGTTAACATTTTTTAAATGAATTTTGAATATTTTTTTTAAATTTAAAGTGGAAACATTTTTCAGTCACGAGCTGAAAAATTTTTCCACTTTAAATTTAAAAAAATATAGAAAAAGTTAGCAAACTAATTGCTTTTCAAAATTGTTTATAGAATTTTGAATAGTTAATAAGTATTGAATAGTACATTTTTTTTACATATTTTTGTCGCCAAATAAAATTTTTATTATTATTTTGTGATGCTGTTTGTTTTATTGATACCAATCCTCATCGGAAGTAAAGGGCCAGGTGGCCGAGTCTACTGTTGACAAGCCGTAGAATAGAACCAGAATCGCTGTATTTAGCTGTCAAAATGTTAGTAGACTATCAAAAATGTCACTGACTAGCGGCCACTGGCGCGGTACGTGTTAGTAGAATTCTATCGGCCGATAGATATCGAGATAGAAGTCGATTGGAGTACAATTGTAATAGTAGACTACGAAATACTGTCAAAATTGTACCGGTGGCTTTCCATTGAGCGACGATTTCGATTATATTTCGACACGATTGAAATAACAACCTCCGCCCCAGCACGTACCGCGCCAGTGGCCGCTAGTCAGTTGCAGTTCCGATAGTCTACTAACATTTTGACAGCTAAAAACAGCGATTCTGGTTGTATTAGTGAAATCAGTGTTGCCATAGGAGCTACTTGTTTGTTCCTGGGGCAGCTTATAGCTGAAAGGAGGCCTTATTCGGTGTAGTATGTGTGATGCACATCGACATCTGGGTTTGATATTATTATATATTTTTTTTATTCCTTGTTTTACTTACTGTTAAGCTGAACCCATGTAATTTTTCTTTTTCTATGTGGAATAAAACATTTTTTCTATTCTACGGCTTGTCAATAGTAGACTCGGGCCCCCTGTTAAGTGTCAATTTTCCATTCTGTAGACTGCGGTCAGTTCAAGGTCAACAGTTGATTAAGATTTTTGTTAGTACTTGGTTTTAGACTTCTTAACCAATAAGTTTAAAAAGTCTCACAAAACTGCTCAGTCTGTCCGTTCATCTGTACGCAAATATATTATTGAATTATTGAAGCGCTCGTGACCCGCGGACTCAGTGTTCTGTAAACGATTACTGCGTTAAACAACTTTCGCTATGACTTCTCACGGATGGGTGACCATTTTGTGGCATTTACATTTGCGAGCGTTTCCGTGCTTCGGAAAGGCACGTTAAGCCGTTGGTCCCGGTTGCCAGTAACATGGCAGTCGTTATGTCAAGTTGTATGCCTTATAGGCGACTAGTAAAATTTCAACAGCAGACAACCACAACCTGCGTCTGTCTATTTCAACACGATAATGGGCTTACCATTTATTACGTTGGACAGGAATACACATGATGAAAAGTGGATAATATGTATGCCTCTGCCACCCCTTCGGGAATAAGGCGTGATAGATAAATTAATAAAAACGAGCCATAGAAACTTGAAATGCTTTGACAGTGCAAATGTTCCTGCTCTTACAACCCCGGGTTCTTCAAGCGGAGCGTGAAGAAGCACATCATTGGGTCGCCGTGAGGCAACTGTCTTGTAAACGGTGAAAGTGACCTTCAATTCGCTAGATGTCACCATGGCTTTCCATCAGGCGGGTGACGTCATTTTGGCAAGCAATATATGAAAATAAATATAGATTATAAATAAAACGTATAGAAATCATCATTATTTATTATTGTATAAAAATTTATACAAGTACAAAATCAGTCACTTATATTTATGTTTATAATACTTATTCATAATTATAATTAATAAACTCATTACATACAAAAAGCAGCCAAGCGTGTCGCGCCACTTATAACGTAGGGTTCCTTAGCTACGAATCTGAAGGAAATGTTTCTTTTGTTTGAATAATATAATTGAAAACAAGAAAATTAATTATTCATTAGGTACAAGATCTACATAAGGTTTTTATCATAGGTATATAGATTAAAAATTTTATACAAAAATAGATTTGCGTTGGCGACTATACTAGTTTTAACTGTGTTACAGTCGCCATAGTCAAAATCTGGTAATCGTAATTGTTTCACTAATGCTTTACGTGGCAACTACTGACAAACAATGCAAAAGAACTCAGTAGGTATCCTTTTTAAAACAAAATTCGTAAATTCGTCGTTTAAAACAAATTGAATTACTATTGATTAATTGAATTATAATTTATTTCTTAACTGAATTATTATTTATTTATTAAATAATAATTTAATAGGAGATGCAATAAAATTTCATGAGTACGATCGGGATCAGAAAGATTGAAAAGAAGAAGAATCGCGTCCCATCCCATGCCGGGGAAATAGCTTTATCACGCTAAGCTTCTTTTGAGATACTGAAATCTAAACAGTCATATTAAGCATTTTATTGGCTTTTTCACTCTAAAGTCATGACATTTATTTTGAGAATTAATCGGCATATCTCAAAGTAAATGCTAACTTCGGTAATCGAAAGAAGTAGGTATGCATGGATCGCGAAGCTTTGCGATCTGTCCTTTCTGAATACCTACCCCGTCTGGGATACAGCGAGAAAATATTTAGTTAGTTGTCCACTGATATGTGTACTTATGGTATGTATTTCAATAGATTGAACTTAAGTTTCATTATGTCTATAAATATTCACTTTTGGCACAAAATACTGTTTTTTCAAAATTTTGTAGTGTCTATTTTTGTCAACGTGTGGAAATCCCCTCGAATGTCATGCAGGACTCGAACCGGCTAAAACCACACGATCCTTGCCTATCTGTCTATTGCTAGACGCCCCGGGTAACTCCCCGGAAAGAGACCCAGTGAAAAGTGTCTCTTAAAGTTAAACTTAATTACAAAATAACATTAGCTTTAACTAACTAACTAACTAACTATCTTCACGCTGTATCCCTGACGGGGTAGTCAGAGAGGACAGATCGCCAGGCTTCGCGATCCATGCATACTTCTTTCGCTTCTTCGAGATTCATCAATCGCTTCATACACGCACGTCTGGGTATCCGAGTACTTTTGACCTTTCCGTTTTTGAGCAATCTGCTCACGTGGTCTTCATGTGTAAGTCTCGGCCTTCCCTGACTCCTTCTACCCTCTACTTTTGAACAATATATATTCTTCGTCAATCGTTCCTCACTCATTCGTTGGACGTGTCCAAACCAACGGAGCACGCCCTTTTCCAGCTTAACGCTGACACTTTCATTCAAACCTGCCATATTGCGTATCACTTCGTTACGTATTCGGTCGGCCAAGGTAACGCCGCACAATTTTCGAAGTGATCGCATCTCCACAGCATTCAATTTACTTTCATGCATCTGCTGACATACCCAGGTTTCACTACCGTAAAGCAAAGTTGGCACTAGCACTGCGTTATGAATCGCCATTCGTGCTTCTTTTACGATGCTTTGTCGCTTTACTAACTGGGACAAAGCACCGTTAACTTTGTTTCCGGCAGCTACTCGCCGTTCTACATCCGAATCACATCTTCCATCCGCGCTAAACATACTTCCTAAATACACAATTTCATTCACTTGCTCTAGACGTTCCTGGTTTACATTAGCTTTATATAGTATAAAATAATATCGCTTCCGTTGTCTGTTAGCTTTGATCTTTTAAACTAATCAACGGATTTTAATGCAGTTTTCTGTAATGTAAACAGAAAATTTAAAAATGTATAAAGGGCATATTTAAGAGGAAGTTTTGAATGTATTAATACCAACACATAATTTAGTATCCACATTGCACCCAGCGAAAGAATGAAAGCTGGATGAATGAATGAATGAATGAAAAATCTTTATTAATATAGGTCACAAAGTAACATTTATGAAAGTCAAGATTGCTTCTACATTTACATTTAGGTACTGATAGATTTGCAAAGCAATAGGTAGAGCCTGAGGAAGAACCTGGCTATAAAACTCATGGCCACTCTTCTCTAACCGACAGTAATTACTTCTAAAGATGCGGTTTTACAATAAAAGATGCCCCATAAACAACAAAAACTGAACAAACAAACATCCCGCTTTTTGCGTCACAGTGTGGAAAATAAACAAGTCTCCGAAGACGTTACGCAATCGACGCTTGAGGCTAGTTTTTGCCATATAAATACTACTCTCAAGTGTGTCTTGAGTATTAGTACGTTCTGGAATACGGCCCTTAGAGTTGGCAATACTGCACAGTTTGGTGTGTGTCTTCGATAGATGGCAGCACATGTAGCTATTTTGAAAAGGAACCTGAAAAAATAGATAAAAAATAAATTTAGAGATAAATAACCTTGTTATTGTCAAACCTAGACGTAAACAAGAGATTTAGTCACTGTGGCTAAATCCCTTGTTTATCCTGAGATTCGGTCAAGGCGAGGCTGAACTGTAGTGTAGGTATATATATATTTATATATCCTCTCTATGGTTGCGCGCTTATATAAAGCACCCTGCAGCCTCGCATAACCATAGACACGGAATTTACCCTAACACTTTGCGTCTGGAGTGCTCGCATACGGTAAGGTCCGATAGGGGCTTTATTCCACGTACGCTTAGATTGTAGAACGAACTCCCTGCGTGGGTATTTCCCGAACCTCTTGCAGTATGGAGTTCTTCAAAAGGGGTCTTAGAAGCAGCGCGAGAGCCGCACCTCTGGTGTTGCAAACGTCCATATGCTAAGGTGACCGTTTTTCTTCAGGTGAGTGAGAGAGAGAATTTTGATAGCCTTAGCCTATGGACGTTGGCAACACCAGATGCAATTCCATTCAATTATTTATTTGCGAATATGGGTTAAGTTGATTGTTTGTTTGCCAGAGAATCAAAACTGGCCCTGTAAACTTTAATGTTTTAAAATGTACCTACAGGGATAGGCTGTCGCCATCTTTAAAATTTTCGCCCGTAAGCCCTAAAACTTGACTTAATGACTGCCATGTTACTGATACCCGGAGCCAATGGTTTAATGTGCCTTGCAAAGTACTCTAAGTAAAATGGAATCTTTCATTCGTCTCAAGATTGATTATATTGTGAGATATTGATAAATAAATAATAAATATTGTGGGACACTTTTCGCACAGCGCCATCTAGCCCAAAGTAAGCTAATATAAGCTTGTGGCATGGGATCTAGACAACTAATAAACATTCTTATATATTTCTAAATACATACATATTATACATAGAAAACACCCAAACTCCGAAACACACATTTGTGGATCACACAAATATTTGTTCTGATCGGGAATCGAACCCGGGACCTCAGCGGGGCAGTCGCATACACTACCACTGCGCCCACTGATGATGATGGTTCACAGAACACTGAGAGGGTACGAACGTTTCTTTGTGGGTTTATTTCTATTCCAACACTTTAACTCCATTCTATACTTCATCATTTCATTTTATATAATATTTAAATATCTCAGATAATCTATTGTATACGGCTATAAAATGTTAAGTGTTAACTGTTTATACGCGTAATTAGCATTACACAGTTATATAAACGTCTTAAACGATAGGAAGTCTCAATTATATCTATACTAATATTATAAAGCTGAAGAGTTTGTTTGTATGGTTAAACGCGCTAATCTCAGAAACTACTCGTCGGATTTGAAAAAATATTTTTTTGTTAGATAGCCCATTTATTGAGGAAGGTTATAGGCTATATACCATCACGCTACTTCCCTGGAGAGCGGAGCAGTAGTCATAAATGTCAACAAATCGGGCAAATATTAATGCATTATTGTAGAATTTATAAGCGACAGGATTAAATAGGTGCGACGGGAGTTCGAGGTATGTCACGGGCGAAGCCGGGGGGGTCACCTATTACCATAATATATAAATATATACTTTTGGCTTTTGTGTTTCTGCAGTCTGTCACTGTAAGCAGTTTGTGTACACACTATCTACAACTCTTTGGACCCGGCATGTCGCAAGAAGTACTCCTCAAACCTACTTGTGGTTGCAAGTTCTAGTCACGCTCACTCGTTTGTGTTTCCTCTATCTACCTTGCGATGGGCCCGGCATATCACAAGAAGTACTCCTCAAACCTGCTTGTGAGTAGCAAAGACTGTTGTTTGTGTGTTCCGCACAGTTAAATCTTGATAGGTTTTCCTACGTCCGTGAGTGGCCGTAAATCCTACTAACATTAAAAACGCGAATGTTTGTAAGTATGGATGTTTGTTACTATTTTACGCAAAATCTACTGAATGGATTTTGATGAAACTTTACAATAATATAGCTTACACATCAGAATAACACATAGGCCACTTTTTATCCCGGGAACAATTTTCTGTGGGAAACAGGAACGGGAAAACTTCACATCGCGTGCGGACCCGCAGGCGTCAACTAGTAATTAAATAGTGCGTGATATAAACATCTGTTGAATGAAATGCTTTTAAAGAAGAAAGTTTCGATTTTAATCAACAATGATTTTATAAGTTACTTTGATAACTATTTATTTCTTTTCTTTGCTGTGTTCCATAAAGTAAGTACCTACTACTCGCGATTGGTTCCATGGTTCATTGTATTCCCCTCTAAATGACCAGGTTTGATAAGGATTAAAACTACCTATGTCCAAAATTACACACATCAAAAAAGTTTACGAATGAATAGTTTGAAAATTACGGTATTTAAAATTTCTTAAATTTTTGGATTTTTTTGTTTCTTATTTAAAGGTTTTAGCGCTGAAATGAATTTAAAAATTATTTTTGTTTTACATTTCCCATTTATAAGAATAGTATATTTTTACTCCACATACTATACGCCCACATTTCACCGTGTGCATTTTTGTCCCACGTAACCTATTGCCGTGTTGAAAAGGACAGGCGCAGGCTGTGGCGACCTGCTGTTGAAATTTTTCAAGTCACTCATTTGGCCTTCAACTTGACTTAACGACTTACTGGCAACCGGGACCAACAGCTTAGCGTATCTTCCGAAGTACGGAAACGCTCGCAAATGTAAATGCCACAAAGTGGTCATGCGCGATCGTTCACAGAACACTGAGTCTGCGAGACCACGAGCGCTTGGAAATAATTTAATTTTCAAGATTTTCTCTTGCCGGGTGTACATTCCATCATTAGAAAAATTGGTTTCATCAGAACATAAAAAATTACCGCAAAATTTTTCATACAAAACGTACGGGAAAAGTTTTTGCTATTTGAGACCTTTTGAGTACTTTAACGATGGTTGGTCTCATAGAAGTTTTTGAACAGTATTAGAAACAGGATCGATTCGCATCAAAAACTGTTTTTATGTAAATTGCCTATTTTCTTGCTAACTATTTCTTTGAAATTTTTAGGTCCGTATTCCAGAACGTTTCTCAATACTCAATCGACGCTTGTGAGTAGATTTTATAAGGCAAAATTTAACCTCAAGCGTTGATTGAGTATTAAGAAAGGTTCTGGAATACGGCCCTTAATCTCCTAAGACCATTTTCGTGTAGCTACAATGGATAAGGTACTTCTCCTTAATGCTGCTGAGAGTTTCCACTCTGTATAAGCTATAATAAGCTAAGATAAAAACTACTGGGTCAAACTATGTGAAATTTTAATGGGAGCAAATGGCAACCAACCATTCTGCATCAAACAAAAGAAGAATCACATAAATCGGATCATAAATCTCAGTGTAATCGATGAATATACATTAAAAAAATAGCAATCGCACACATAACCTCCTCGTTTTTGGAAGTCGGTTAAAAATAGGCGTGTCTAATAAAATAATAACGTTAACATATCGGCCCACTCACTTATATTCGCACATCCGTTTGCGGCAGAATAGCTTAAATACACAGTTATTTACAACGGTTTCAGTTACAGTTGCTTTATGAGCCCACCTCTGCCAGGGCCGTCTTTAATCTATTGGAGGCCCTGGGCATGTTAGGATAATGGGGCCCTAATACTTTGTCAGAACACTATTTTGTTAGAATAGACAAAGAAATTAGATAAACAATTTTAAATATTTATTTTTATTGAAAATCACATAAAACGAATACATAAAAGTAATCATCATCATCCAAGCGTCTGTCCAAGTTGCGAGCGATGTCAAGTCACGCATTGCTGCCGAGCAATGCGTGACTTGACATCGCTTGAAATACCAGACCAAGTCACCGCCTATGCGGACGGGTGTGGGATCTATTGAGTTTAGTGCCGCCGTTCTCAAGCGTCTCTATCCACGCCTTTACACGTCGCATCAATCTGCCCCTGTCCGCGTCTTCCAGGCCCAATCTCATCAGCATACATGAGCAATCATGAAGGCTGCTCATGCGCGTCCCTGATGCTGTCTGACAAAACGTCTAATATCGCACTAAACAGAAGCTGACTAAGGACCATACCCTGGTGTACCCCGACGGTGATAGGGAAGGGTTTCGTGTCGCCAACAGCAGTCCAAACCATGGAATCCGAGTCACGGTACATGTCCTGGATAGTGTCAATATATAGCTCTGGAACCCCTTTGAACAGCAGTGCCCACCAGATCATCGCTCGAGGAACACAGTCGAAGGCCTTCTACATGTCTAGGAACAGACGTGGAGTGTACTTCGTCCTGTATTTCTCCATGACAACTCTCAGGGCAAAAACAGGGTCCGTAGTCCCATGACCAGGGCGAAACCCATATTGACACTCCGAGAGAGTACACTCCTGCCGAATCCGGGAGTCAATAATACTCTCAACGATCTTCATGGTTTGGGACATAACCTTTATGCCGCGGTAGCCCCCGCACTCCTGCACTGACCCCTTAAAATAGACACATTTTATTTTATAAAATATATTCGGCCCTTTAGTCCCGCACGTTAAGCCGTTGGTCCCGTTTGCCAATAAAATGGCAGTCGTTAAGCCAAGTTAAAGGCCTTATGGGCGGCTTAAAAAAATCAACAGCAGGTCAGCACAGCCTGCGTCTGTCCATTTCAACACGGCAATGGGCTCACCACCTGTTACGTGGGACAAAAATGCATACGGTGAAATGTGGGCGTTTATCATGCCTTCATCACCCCTTCGGAGATAAAGGCGTGACAATTTGTATGTATGTAATAAATATTGGTGATGGGCTCACCACCTGTTACGTGGGATAAAAATGCATTAGTGAGATGTGGGCGTATTGTATGCCTCTGCCTACCCCTTGGGGGATAAAGGCATGACAATATGATAATATGATCGGACAGGAACTAGGGACTTTGTATAAGATCTAAGGAGCGGGGCCACTGGGAAAGAGGGGCCTGACCTCTGCAGCATATACTATTGAAACATAGAAACCGTACAAACAGTGTTTGTAAAAACTATTTTTATGATTTCTATGATTTGAAGAAAAATAATAAAAATTGAATCACATTCACGCGGAGTTTTGGGTGAAAAATGAAAATGAAAAATCTTTATTCATGTAGGTCCCAAAGTAACACTTATGAACGTCAAGATTATTGCTTCTAAATTTACATTTACTGCCAGATTCGCAAAGCAATAGGTAGAGCCTGAGGATGAACCTGGCAATAAAACTCATGGCCAGAAAAGATTTTTCTAACTGCCCGTAATAACATTAGTTTTATTTACATGATATTTGAACAAATTATATAGTAATGAGTCTATACAAAACGACTGCCTCTGTGGCGCGGTGGGAGTGTATCCGACTGCTACGCAAGAGGTCGTGGGTTCGATTCCCACCCAGGGTAAAACTTTGTGTGATGAGCACGATGGTTTATTCTGTGTCTGAGTGTCATTTATCTATAATATGCATGTATTTAGAAATATATTAGTATGTTTATCAGTTATCTGGTTACCATAGAACAAGCTCTACTTAGTTTGGAATCAGATGGCGTTGTGTGAGTTGTTCCAACGATATTTATATATTTACACAAGAAACAAAATCAAATCAAAATGAGGTGTGCGTTTCGATTGCTCCACCACGGAGTCCAATCAAAAAAAGCACTCCGTCAAAAATTTGTCGGAGTTTGTCAAAATCAAATGCAACAAACCAAAAATTTGTCAAAGTAGAAATAAAGAAGATACTCGTATTAGGGTATACAGTTGGCCGCGCGAACGAAACGTGGAGGATTGCGCGGCCACGGAGATCTCAGCATCTACATGGGTTAGAGACCTAATTCTTTTTGTCAATTAAAGATTGAATTTGTCAAAAATTGACGAAAAAAGAAGTATAAGCTCTATAGTAATATTTTACTTCGTCTTTGATGTTATGGCCGCGCAATCGTCCACTCGTTGTTTCTTTAATGTTGATATTTTTTTTATTTTTTAAATCTTACGATTTCTTAAAGTAAAATTAACACAAGAAGAAGGATCTTAATTTGTCGAAACTAATGAAAGCAATAAATACTACTAAAGTTTATTTAAACAGGAGATATCAGTCCAATACAAAAAGTCCGTGGCCGCGCGAATGAAACGCTTCTTTGCTGGCTTATATCTCACTACCTATAATTGCTAGGATTTTGGTGTGAACCTCCATTTATTCGGCATATTAACCTCATTATAATGATGTACTGTTTTGCTCTCAATCAAGAATAATATAAAAAAAATCAACTAATAAAATAAATGCGAGCTTTTGTAGATTCGTGGTCATGGCGTTTGTAACAGACCCGAAATATCTGATACTCGATTAAAGAATAGAATTAATACATGGTAAATATCACGTTACTAGTAGTAGTTGTTTAAAGCGGCAAACCATTGAACATTGGCGACGAACTAGTCATTGTCTGTTTTTGAAATCGCGGCAAAGAAATGTCAAATTTTATATAACGCGCGCGGCGAAAACATGTAGAAAGACATGATACTAAACATTTTGTATGGAACAGTAAATGTAGTGATTATCGGAACATATATCACAATAATATGATGAACAATGACAGCGGGCGCTGCTCATCGTCGACGTACATCATCACCATGTCATAAATTTAAATCTTTGCAGATCTGTATAGAACTATTTTGAAAAATGAATAATTATAATTTAATTGGAAAAGTCACCTATCAGTCTCGCCTCTGCCCTCAAAAGGGTAGGCAAAGACATACTATACGCGCCCATTTCACTTTCTGCATTTTTGTCTATATTTATCTAATATATAAACTTCTAGTTTCGCTGTTACCAAACTCCTCCGAAACGGCTTGACCGATTATTATTAAATTTCATACGTATATTTGATAGATCTGATAATCGGTTGAAATCTATCTTTCATACCCCTTAGTGATAAGGGTAGGGTGGTCCACCCCAAATGTGTTATTTGATTTTTGAACAAATATTTTTTTAATTTTATTTGTGACATTAAAAATACATATAACCCAAATCTAAGTTTCAGCTCCTTTAGAATTGTAATTTATATTCGTACGCCCCACTCTTTTTCTCTCTCTGCCTCTTACGAAGTTGCACGGGTCAGCTAGTGTATACATAGATACAATAAGAAGGTTCTTCTCAGGTGGGCCGCGTTCCGAACCGGTGGTCACTTTAAAAATATTTAATTTATCGTTAGTTCTAGTCTATGCCGTTAAAATGGTCTATGCAAAATAAAGAAATTTTTATATTTAGACCCATTACAATGTGACCTCGACAAATGGAAGTGCGATTATTGCTGGTGTGACTAAACTACTGGGACTCACATTTTGAATGCACGCTTGTGCGACACACTGAAGCTCGACATCATGATGGTGTGGCATGCAACGTCCCTAGTTCAGTTAGTTCCAGCTTTGGTAATATGATACAATATCTTAGTGGCGTCATTTGCTTACGTTTTAAAAAAAGAAATAGGATGGTAAGCAAAAACTGCCGCTAATTGACCTGGGTCTGCAGTCTCCACATAGATAGACTCAGATTACTGATTCTTGTGATGATTGTTTTAACCCATTCTATGAAATTCCATGACTATCAAATTGCAACAAAACAAAAAGTTTACAAGCTGAAGATTAAACTTTAAGTTAGATATAAATTAATTATTCCTAATAGATGCATTTAGTGTTGTAGAAAAGGTGTATGACCAAATTATATCGAAATTATTGTCACCCTGGTAGAACATCATATGAGACATCATTATTTTTGATTTAACACGAGTTGTAAACTGTTTTGAGGGCAAAACGATACGTCATTATAATGAGGTTAATCTGCCAAATAAATGGAAGTTCACACCAAAATTCTAGCAATTATAGGTAGTGAGATATAAGCCTACAAAGTAGCGTTTCTGACTGATATCTCCTGTTTAACTAAACTTTAGTAGTATTTATTGCATTCATTAGTTTCGACAAATTAAGATCCTTCTTCTTGTGTTAATTTTACTATAAGAAATCGTAAGGTTTAAAAACTTAAAAAATAATCAACATGAAAGTAACAACGAGTGGAAATAGGATTAAAAACAAAGCTTGAAATTAATTTGAAAAACACATTCTTGTTTTTTATTCAATATTTGTCAATGGCATCTTTGCTCACTGACCAGACCTGTTTAAATAATGTATACTATCTGAGCGACCTTGTACTGCTTACCAGTTTTTTACTCAAGCTTAGCATAAAGTCTAACCGCCACCAACTGACGTAATGTCGCTCAATCTATTATCATTTGTTTATGGTTTAAGCAACTTGACTAGTGCTAACGACTAGCGACTACTACCTTTTTAGTTGTCTTCGACCTAATCTTGGACAGACAATCAAAGACATAACTTACTTATGTCTTTGATTTTTGACTTAGGTATAAAAATAAAATAAAATATCCATCACGCCTTATCCCCGAAGGGGTGGCAGGGCATATTATATGCCCACTTTTCACCGTGTGAATTTCCTGTTCCACGTAATAGGTGGTGAGCCCATTGCCGTGTTGAAATGGACAGACGCAGGTTGTGGCTACCTGCTGTTGAAATTTTTTTAAGCCGCCCATAAGGCCTGCAGCCAGGCTTAACGACTGCCATTTTACTGGCAGCCGGGACCAACGGCTTAACGTGCCTTACGAAGCACGGAAACGCTCGCAAATGTCAATGCCACAAAGTGGTCACCCATCCGAGGACCAGCCATGGTGAAAGTTGCGTAACTCAGTGATCGTTTACAGAACATTGAGACCGCGGGGCCACGAGCGCTACAACGTTATAAGTATAAGGTCTTTGCAGGCATTACCTCGGAACATAGGTATAATAATAGGTGGTCAGGCTCTCCAGGTGTGACATTAAAAATTTCCCCAAATCTGTAGCACAATTCACAAATCTCGGATCCAAATCCTCTACTCCGCAAGTGTCATCTATATTCGATACTGATTTTATTTTTCCCTAAAAAAGCACGATTTCATACAATTTTCCTTAAATTAATTTTGTATTTACCAAGTGACGTAAACGTAACTAATACGACAGACAGGTCTTAAGAAGTTCTTTTCAACATTCGCCAATGAATTGTCTTCCCCAAAATTTTTCCCACGGTTTTCATTTTCCCAAAAGTGTCCCATTTTTTTTATTTATAGATACCAATTAGGTAGTAATTTTGTGGGCAATACAGCCTTGTCAATAGTATTCACTATGTCCCGGGACTTTTGGCGCGAAGATGAGCAGTGACGCACGTTTGTCGTATATTATTTTCAAAAACTAGTGTAAAGTTCGTGTTTTTGTGTTTAATAATGGTGGAATATTATACATAAAGAGTTCGGAAGTGCATTAGTTAAAGAAAGTGATATATTGCAATGAATAGCGGTGTTGTTTGTTTTAGTGCCAAATTTCCATAGAGAGCTGCAATAAGGGATTCACTGCCTTATTGGGACACGGACTAGGACCTAGGACTGAGGACTTGACATCGACAAACGACTAGACAGGATTAAAACAAAATAAGAAGAAAATAATAAATACTAAAGACTATGCTGTATGGACTAAATTTCCTTTGCCTGCCCAAGATGGGCGAAGACACCAAAAAAAATCACTATGTCCCGTCTTTTGTCTATGTCCAGTCCAATCCTAGGTCTTGTATCCCTGTTCCAATAAAGCAATGGAATCATTACTGAGCTTTTTATGATTTGGATTTTTAGAGCATAAGAAGTAACTAAAAAAAAAGTGCTATTTTATATACCACTGAGGTGGCAAACAAGCATACTGCCCTGATGAGAAGGTGAAGGACTGTGTTGCCGACCCTTAAGCTTTTCACTGCAACATATCACCTTCCTATTCTCATGCACGTTTTGAACTCTATAAATCTAAAAACCGCCATTTTAATAAATACAGAAACACAAATTATATACACTATCTTTGAAAAATAATAAATAGACGGCAGCCGTGTGCCATTAGGTATGTTCGCGCCAAAAAGTACTTGGTGTATGTGTTGTATGTTGGTGTACTCTACTTGGGTACTTACTAGAAAGGTTTTTGTCAGTGAAACAAACTATACTGTCAAAAAACAGACTTGCAACCGCAGCCACCATCTTGGTTACGTATTTTGTGGCCATAACGATACAAAAACACGATAGCTGTTAACAATATTATCCATTGCACAAAACGTTACGAAAACTTTGTAAAACAATTTACATTTAATACAATGGGTGCCATTTTAATGACGCATCGTTCGAAATCCAAACCACAAGATTAGAAAAGACAATTTTTTAATAATGAGCAGTTGTCAATTGATCATACTCTATTCGGCCTTATACCTACTATCCTATCTCTCATAGTTAGCAGATTTGTCTATCTATATCTTCTTCCTTATGTTTGAAGAGTTCTGGTTTAAAGAGCATTGAATTTTGTTTGTGGTAGCAAGGCAGTTTATTGTATATTTTTAAACTATGAATGAATCAATATCTTTAATGTATTTTGCTGTTCCGTTTTTTTTAAGTTTAGCGAAGCGTTTGTTTACAGAACACTGAACTTTAAGGTAATCCAAACTTCATGGATTACCTTTACGCACTTGACACAGAATAACACACTTTTGCCTTGTAAGTTCTGACTTAACATTGTGGAGACTAAGAATGTTTTTAATACTACCGAAGTGGCAGATAAGCACACGATTCACTTGATAGAAAGCGTTTATTATGACCACTTGACGTTTGTAACACTAGAGCTGTTATACATACCCTGTCAACCCTATTGTGTTGTAGAACCAGCCAGGTCTGAGTTTTTTTTAAACAAAGGGCTTGAACTTTGTCTAACTCAAACGTTACTGGCAACTAAATCAAAAATTTATCAACAAGTGACTTCCGAAGCACATAAACCCTCCCCAAACAATCCTCCATCTCAGATTCAACCGTATCTTAAGACGCTTAACGCAGTGTTCGTTTACAGAACACTGAAGTTTGACGGCTATC
Source organism: Thumatha senex (assembly GCA_948477245.1). Classification (NCBI taxonomy): domain Eukaryota; kingdom Metazoa; phylum Arthropoda; class Insecta; order Lepidoptera; family Erebidae; genus Thumatha; species Thumatha senex. The sequence goes on from OX419753.1 coordinate 12,504,674, forward strand.
AGCACTTCGTTTTTAAGGATTTACGTCACAATGTGAAACTATGTCCATTCAGCTTGCGGGTAATCTGTTTAACATTGAAATTCGAACTCAAATTTCATGTTTGAAAAACAAAATGTGTGCTATTTGGGGATATTTGATTTGCGTGTTTGGGTTTGATTCTAAAACATTCCAAATACTGAAAGAAGCAGTACCTATTCTATTTTTTTTAACACAGCGTTGAATGAACTTGATAATACTGCCAAAAAGGCTGAAATGCGTTAGAAAATGAAATTGACTGGATTTAATTGAGAAAATATAAAAGCTTTTGGGTTTAGGTATAGTTGTACTAAATTGAAATAGTTTAAAAGATGGAGGATCGGATAATCTTTGAGCTACAAATATGGGCCCATAACCTAAGTCAACCATTTAAGTCGATTATATTACAAAGTCCTAAATATAAATCACTTCTGTCAATTCTAGTTTACAATAAATATTTAATAAAGCATTATTATATTCACGCTGTATGCCTGACGGGGAATAAATAAATTAATATAAATGCTTACCAAAAGAATTGACATAATTAGATCGCGTGTCTCCTGACAGTTCGTGAATACATTCACTTTTCTTCATTTTCACTTTTCTTCGCGACGTTCTGCTTAAATTTGAATATTTTCTCCAAATTTAAAGTATTTTGATTGTAAATCGTGTGCTCTGGAGTATCCCCCCAGCTTACAGTGGTCACACTGTCCTTGATATCTTGAGCTGGAGGTTCCGGTGCGGGTCTTTCAACAGTAATTCCTTCAGGAATGGGATTTAGAGTCTCAGAATGAACGCTGGGACTGATTTCTGGGTTAGAAACGCCTTCTAAAGAAGCACAACGATTTAAAAAATTCATCATCCTTTCTTTATAGAATTCGGAGCTCGTTTCCGTATTTGGTTTGGCTTTATTGTCCTGATTTTTTAAATAATATCCGTTATCAGACTGTGCCAGAAATATCCTTTTAATTTTCTTGCTCGGATAGTGTTCTATTAAAACTGGTTTTGGAGGCGCAATTTTGCTATTTCTCGGGAACTTTCTCGTGTCATTTCCTTTAATTTTCGTCACAACTGAAATACAGTTCCCTCGTCTTTCTGTTTCCTCTTTATAAGTATTTTTCATACCTTTGTAAGATATTTTGACGCTTAATATCGACCATAAGAATTCAAGGAACGCTGCTATCAATATATTAATAGAAAGTACCTTTTTTGTAAAAATATTCGACGAATTATTCAAATCACTATCGTCAGCTGGGTGCAAAGCGATAACCATATGGGAATCGTTTTTAATAATAACATCACTGTGTTTAACAACCAAATAATCTTTAAACGGTACTTTATCTTTGTAAAAATCGGTGATGTCCGCTCCTGACGAGGTTATAAACCAAACAGCGATCATTATGAAGGAAGCGAAGGAAACAATGGTTGATAAACACGAAACTATAAACAGCCATGTTATATTGTGGTCTATATACCATTTAACCGAAGCCAAAATGCTCGCGAGGCCAGCTGCTAACCCAAATATCGCAATCAGCGCGGGGGCTAACACTAAAAAATAATTGCTGTCATTTTTAACACCGTTAATAACCGTTGTTTTATTTAAATTACTCCATTCATAATTCGAATCATTCGAATTTATTAGAGTTCTGTCCTTTTCAAATTCGGAAGAAGCGTTCTCATTTTGAATAAGTCCGTTAAAGCTTTCATTTCCGTTTAGACTGCGGTTTGCAGTATCATCGTGATTTGTCTGTAGTTCAGCGTTCGGGTTAACTAAAGCTAGGCAAGTAAGAAGAAAGGAGGTTGCAGCTAATGCTATGTGAACCCAGGCTAATCCAGAGACAGTAGACGCGGAGTAACGCCTCTCAGACGGGTACAAATTCCTCGTATCTGGTTTCGTTTTAACTTTAATTGTGTACACGTCTTCCATAATGCTAGCCAATCATTGTTTACAATTGCTTCTATAAGTTTTCACGCACTTAGGTACTAACAATAGATCGAAGTAACTACAAAATTATAAACAAACACTAGTTTTCACCATCAAATTTTGATAATATGGTTTAATCACACAGTGAGAACAATTTCTAGAATAAATTGTCTGCAGTTATTGCTTTGTTAATTTAAAAGTTCTTTGTCTACGAATGCGACGTGCGTTCCACAACACGATTTTTTATAAACTGAAGTTTGCCGCGCTGACTAAAATGGCGTTACAACTTTGACAAGCCGTCTGCCATATTGAAAAATTTAATCTATGCAATATTCGACGTTCTTGCAATATCCTAAGTGTTACATTTTGATGATGTTTAGTTTTTTAGGTGTATTAGAAGTTGTTTTTAAATTGGTACATGATGTGTTGAGAGTTGAGGGGCTTGCGCGCACGCAATTCTTTTTGCTCCGTAGTACATTTGGATAGATAATTGAACATCTTAATAAAAAAGTCCTGAATAACGAAACTTAATTTTTAATTTTTTGCATTAGTATTTTCTTCTCTTCATATTAGTAATTCCATGCCTGGTTGCATTGCATGCCACTTCTACTTGGCAGGTAGGGGCAGTTATCGTTAGATTTTTGTTTTTCGGCATTATTAGGAGCGACTGTCAACTGACCTTCCATTGCCGTATCGAAATGGCGCAAGCTGTGGCGACGAGCCATTGAAAATTTTCGAGCCGTCTAACTCAGTGTTCTGTTATCGATCCCTGCGTTAAGCAACTTTCGCTATGGCTGGATGCGTGACAATTTTGTGGCATAGATTTACGAGCGTACGCACGTTAAGCGGTTAGTCCAGGTTGCCAGTAATATGGCAGTCGTTAAGCCAAGTTGAAGGCAGTGACGTCTGGTGGGTTATTGAACTGGTGGTGCACTTTACATGCTCACTAAGTATTATTAACTAACACTAAGAATGGCTAAGTGCTGTCAAAATTGTATCGGTTACTTTCCATTGAGCGACGATTTCTATTCTATTTGGACACGATTGAAATAGCAGACTCGGTCCCCTAGCAAGAAACTCCATGGATGATCTTTTTTTAACTCAAAGCGATTAAGAATTAAATCTTATGTTGCAACTTCACACATTATAAGTACTTAATATTCAAGGTGTAGATTATAAAGACTGTGTAATATGTTGTTCCTCAAGTATTATTTAATTGAATGGTTATTTATTGTAAGAACCTTGATTTTACTTCAAGGTGCAGTCATCTTTTACGCTATAGATACTTACTACGTTAGCTTTACCTATCAGTCAGTCAGTTTCGTAAAGTGATAGTAGTGGTAGGTGTGTATGAAACTCCCGCGTTAGAGTCTCAGGTTCGATTCCCGGGTCGGAACAAATATTTGTGTGATCTGCAAATGTTTGTTTCGGAGTTTGGGTGTTTTCTATGTACAATATGGATTCACACATACATATTATAACGTCTTTATCACCGAAGGGGCAGACGGGCAGACAGACGCTTTAAATACACATTTCACCGTATGCATTTTGTTTCCTTATCTAAATATATAAAAATGAATCGCAAAATATGTTGCTAAGCGCTAATCTCAGGAACTACTGATCGGAATTGATATTAAATTCTTTTTGTGTTGGATAGTCCATTTATCGAGGAAGGTTATAGGCTATATATCATCACGCTACTACCCTGGAGAGCGGAGCAGTTGTCATAAATATCGACAAATCGGCAAATTTGTATGCATTATTGTAAAATTTATAAGCGAGACGTTCAAATATATGCGACAGGAGTTCGAAGTATGTCATGGGCAAAGCCAGTATTTAAGTATGTTTCTCAGTTTTCTAGAACCCATAGGACAAACTTATAGCTTAGTTTGAAATAGATGGAGCTGTGTGTGTGTATGTGTCCCACAATATTTATTTATTTATTTTTAAACATACAGTCACTGCCTATGTCGCACAAGCCCGCCAAGTTAATATCTTACTTAATTTATCACTAAAATACGTTGGATAACCTTGCCCCGCTGACGAGGTCATTAAAAACTGAATTGACTGTCCTCAGTCTAAATCTAAAGGAAAATCTAATCTTGGTTGTATTATATTAGCGTCTATTACCACAGCCGAAAGACATACAGTCGGTCGACGAAGCTGTCTAGACAGAGCAATCGTGCGGGGGACAAGGGACGAGACGCGGGAGGGTTTGTCCCGAGCTGCGAACAAAATGTTGTTGGTGGCTCGGGACAGTCTTTCAGGGGTGACGCATTCACGACTGCTTGCTATGATTTTTGAATTTATGTATAGATTTCTTTAATTAATGGGGTTTTTATTTTAACTAACTAACTATCTTCACGCTGTATCCCTGACGGGGTAGTCAGAGAGGACAGATCGCCAGGCTTCGCGATCCATGCATACTTCTTTCGCTTCTTCGAGATTCATCAATCGCTTCATACACGCACGTCTGGGTATCCGAGTACTTTTGACCTTTCCGTTTTTGAGCAATCTGCTCACGTGGTCTTCATATGTAAGTCTCGGCCTACCCTGACTCCTTCTACCCTCTACTTTTGAACAATATATATTCTTCGTCAATCGTTCCTCACTCATTCGTTGGACGTGTCCAAACCAACGGAGCACGCCCTTTTCCAGCTTAACGCTGACACTTTCATTCAAACCTGCCAAATTGCGTATCACTTCGTTACGTATTCGGCCAGCCAAGGTAACGCCGCACAACTTTCGAAGTGATCGCATCTCCACAGCATTCAATTTACTTTCATGCATCTGCTGACATACCCAGGTTTCACTACCGTAAAGCAAAGTTGGCACTAGCACTGCGTTATGAATCGACAAAGCACCGTTAACTTTGTTTCCGGCAGCTACTCGCCGTTCCACATCCGAATCACATCTTCCATCCGCGCTAAACATACTTCCTAAATACACAATTTCATTCACTTGCTCTAGACGTTCCTGGTTTACCCTAATCTCGCATTTAGTTCTTACGTCACCTCTTTCAAATACTAGAACCTTAGTTTTACTTGCATTCAAGCGGAGACCCTTACTTTCACACCCCTCTTTCATATTAGTGACTAATGCCTGAAGGTCGGCTTCTGATGAGGCCATGAGCACCGCATCATCAGCGTACAGCAGACAGTTTACTGTAAAGTCACCCAAATTCACACCCATATTAAAATCTTTCAACTTCTGCAGGCAACTGTCCAGATACACTATGAACAGCCAGGCGGACATGACACATCCCTGTTTGACGCCTGTACATACATCAAAAAGAGGTGACACATCCCCCCCTACTCGCACGCAAGCCTTACAGTCCCTATAAAGCGACTGTATTGCCCGCAGTAGCGAGCCGTCCACACCATATCCTGGCAGCAAGTCCCATCGCGTTTCTCTCACAACTTTATCAAATGCTTTCTCTAGATCCACAAAAGCGCAGAAAACCTTCTGGCTAAGAGCCAGAAACTTTTCCGCGATCATGCGGAGAGAAAACACTTGATCCATGCAACCTCTTCCACGTCGGAATCCGCATTAAGCCTCCCATAAATACCTTTCAGACTTTTCTTGCATTCGTGCCGTTATAACCTTTGCATACACCTTACTAGCTAAGCTGACCAAGCTGATCGCCCTGTAGCTGTAGCAGTTTAGGCGCGAGCCTTTCCCTTTGTAAATAGGTACTACAACTGCTACTCGCCAGTCATCTGGGACCTCACCCGTCCGCCAGCACAAGTTGCATAACAGACATAGTGTGTCCCAGACACGCGACCCACCGTACTTGATCATCTCAGCAGTGACTCTGTCTTTTCCCGCAGCCTTACCACATTTCATACTTCTTATCGCTTGTTCTATTTCTTTCATACTAATGACTTCAATGACATCGGGATCCGGAGCATCGAAGTGAGCTCCCCTTCCCGATGTGGCATCTCTGTCTTTTCTTGCAAACATCTTTCCATAATATTCACTCCATCTCTGCAGGACGTCACTTTGGTCTGTTAGGACGTCATTGTTAACACTAAGCACTTTATTCATACTGCAGATTGCCGAACAACTCCGGGTCTTGCCTACCTCTTTCCAGAAGAGCTTGGCATTATCCCGGAAATTGGACGACAACCTTTCATCCGCTTTCATTCTGCACCTTTCACGAGCTTCTTCTATAAGTGCCTTCGTGTTAACTTTCTGCAGCTTGTATCTCTCTTTCATATTAAAATCATTCCGCGAGGCTAAGTAGTCTAGCCATGCTTTCTTCTTCATTCGAACTGCTTCTTTCACTTCCTCATTCCACCATGCATCACGCTTATTACTACTGCCTCTTTTCGTTTCTCCACACACTTCCACAGCGGCATTTATCATACTATCCCTAAGGTTCTGCCATACACTTTCCACATTCTCACTGCTTACATTGAAATCGCCAAGCTTTTCGGCTACCCTTTCATTATATTTATCCCTAATGGATGCATCCTGCAGCTTCCAGCTTTTGATGCTATAAGTCGGCTCAGGTTCAGGACACTCGGTACGATGACGCTAACCCGCGAACAGACCCCTAATCCTAGTTATGACTAGGTAGTGGTCTGATCCCAGCTCAGCGCCTCGATAAACCCTTGTGTCCATCACCTGTTTACGGAGCCGACTATCCATTAGGAATAGATCTATCATGCTTCTCTTTGACTTACATCTCCTCGTATACATATGAATTTGTTTGTGGTTGAACATTGTGTTCGCCACAAACAAATCCTTTTCCTTACAAAATGCCAGTATTAGCTTGCCAGCGTCGTTCACCCTTTTATCTCCATACTTCCCGAGTACCGACTCAAAACCATCGCGAGTGGTACCCACCCATCCATTCAAGTCTCCACATACTATAAGTCTTTCATTTCCTTCTATCACATTTAGAGCTTCTCTCATACTCTCCCAGAAGTCCTCTAGCTCACTCGCGTTCGACGAAGATACTGGCGCGTAAGCAGCTACCAGGAAAATCTTCGTCAAACCAAGTTTTACACGGATCCAGAGGATTCTAGGACCTATCAGTTTGTACTCATACATACCGGAGGCCAATCGCGAGGACAACAAAATTCCAACCCCCCGACTGCCATGCTCGCTCTCTGGTACTCCAGACCAAAGCGCGAGCATCCCACCCGGGAGCTCCAAGACTTCGCTGCCCTTGCGCTTGGTCTCTGTCAAGCACACTGCATCTAACTTTCTCTCATTCATAACATCCATCAACTCATTCATCTTATCTGTCATTCCTCCCCTAACATTCCACGCAGCTACCCTGCACTCCATCCTCCACTTCCCGCCGTGTCGGGCCGCGCGTGTAGGGTGGCGGTCCCCTACGCCGCTCTGGCTCACACTTTTCGCACCAGCGGGGACGAACCGGTGCGCGTCGTTATTTTAATATTCTAAATACAAATTTAGTGTTAATTTTGCAATCCAACATGGCCGCCGCGCCGTGACGTTAAAATTTCATGCTGGGTATCGTATAAGGGGTTTTTTGGTATGCTGTGTACGAATTTCGTGTTAATATTGCAATCCAATATGGCCGCCGCACCGTGGTTTTAAAATTTCATGTTGGGCATCATATAAGGGGTTTTTTGGTATGCTGAGTACGAATTTAGTGTTAATTTTGCAATCCAATATGGCCACCGCGCCGTGGTTTTTAAATTTCATGCTGGGTATCGTATAAGGGGTTTTTTGGTATGCTGAGTACGAATTTCCTGTTAATTTTGCATTCCAATATGGCCGCCGCGCCGTGGATATAAAGTTTCATGTTGGGTATCGTATAAGGGGTTTTTTGGTATGCTGAGTACGACTTCGTGTTAATTTTGCAATCCAATATGACCGCCGCGCCAACTGTTATAAATTTCATGTTGGGTATCGCATAAGATAATTATGGTATGCGGAGCCACACATGTGGGATTATAACTATACTCTATACTATGTTATCCTGTGTTCAAGTTTTTCGTCATAATTAATATTTAAACTTGTTCAAAGCGTACCCAATATTTTTTAGTTGAAAGCAACAGTAGCATTAAGTCCAGTTAGTCAAAAACCGAAAATATTTATCATTAACTCATTTACTACTAATAATATACCTAATATACCCGATGAACTTCGAATCTCCATAGAATTTTTTTTTTTTTTCTTAGAGTGCTCATCGGGGCGGAGACAAATTGAACAAATTAATAATAATAATAATATACCCCTCGAGGACAGTTGTAATCTTTTATAGGATTAACGCAACCTTATACCTTCTCTGCTACCCCTTCGGGGATAAGGCGTGATGGATATTTATTTATTTATTTTTTTAATTTTTTTATGAGGCTATAGTAGATTCGCTTTTTGAGTCATCCACTATCTGATATCAACAAAAAAATGTATCAGAAAGTTATTGAAAAGCTCACATCCGCAGGGCAGCTTGTGGCGAGCTGAATGTGCGTGGCTACACATCGGTCCCGATTCTTCAGTTTTGTTGCCCTTCTGTTTCCGGTTAGCATTTAATGGGCTAACGGGTGAGCAGTGAGAGTGCTACCTTGGCTTGCCTTAATTGGCCGGTCAGAGGGAGGGAGCCAGAGCTATGTGCTCGGGGGTGGAAGTGTCATTTTCAAGGGCATAACTACGGGGAAGCCCGCTCCGGGTCTGACCCGCGATGGTAAAACCGGCGCTGCACCGCTCGACACCCCAAGCCGCTCACATCGGTGTCTGTCGCCTTACAGGCTTATCATGCCTATGGCGACTGTATAGGGGACCCATCTAGGGAGTTGGCGAGTCACCGTCTGCCAAAATTAGGATAATCAGATATTAAAATGGCAGACGCCGCCTTTATCCATAGTTATAATCACCTAGTTCATCAAACCCCCAACTCAATAGCCCATTTCTTAGTTAGCATATTTTACAATAGTTTAACTCCCATTGGAGGTGATCCATTATCGTTCTTCTACATAAGGCGGGCGTGGACTGTCTGCAGTGGGGGCCCCATTTCCTTTTAGATTAAAATTCTCAATGGGCCTCTGCGTGTTAGACCAGTATGTCCCCATGTACGCCTACCAAAAACCTGGTTATCTTCATAAAAAAAAGAAGATACCCGTGAAAAGGAGAAACATAATAATATGAGATCACATATGTCAGCTTACCCTTGTTTGAATTCCCAGTTCCCATCCCCAGCTTCCAGTTCCCATTTCTCATCGTCAATTCCCATTCCTGGTTCATGCTCCCATTCCCTTGATTTTTTTTATAACGACACGGTGGCCATTATGGATTGCGAAATTAACACGAAATTCGTGCTTAGCATACCAGAAAGCCCCTTATACGATACCCAACATGAAATTTTATAACCACGGCGCGGACGCCATATTGGATTGCAAAATTAATACTAAATTCGTACTCAGCATACCAAAAAACCCCTTATTCAATACCCAACATGAAATTTGAAAACCACGACGCGGCGGCCATATTAGATTGCAAAATTAACACGAAATTCGTACTCAGCATACCAAAAAAGCCTTCATACGATACCCAACATGAAATTTTATAAGAATAGTTCGGCGGCCATATTGATTGCTAGAAACCCCATAATTTTATATCTACTTCGCGGCAGCCATTTTGTAAACGCTTTCACATAAAAAAATCTATCGATTTGACATGAAATGAACCTTATTCACTTCCGTGTGCGGCAATTGATGAAATCTCATATCCTTTTTTTTAAACCGGTATTTATATTATTGATTTATTATATATACATACTAGTTGACGCCCGCGGCTTCGCCCGTGTAGAGAAGTTTTCCCGTTCCCGTTTCCCATAAGAAGTTGTTCCCGGGATAAAAAGTATATGTGTTATTCCGATGTATAAGCTATATTATTGTAAAGTTTCATTAAAATCTATTCAGTAGTTTTTACGTGAAAGAGTAACAAACATCTCTACAAACTTTCACATTTATAATATTATTAAGATTAAGATATTATATTACAATGTTGATAGTTGATTGCGAGTACGAGTTAATAAATAAATTATAAAAAACATCAGCCTTGTATACTTGTGACAACCCTACAAGCATCACTGTCTAGACGTTGTCGGCATTTTTGTCAATTTCAAAGGCGTAACGCTACTGATAGGTTTACTCTTTATACTGTGCTATTACCTACAGAGGTAGACACATGCATAATATACCAACCATACTACACTAGCGGCATGCTATGAAGGCGGTTTTGACGTTGTGTTTTTGGATGAATCATGGCTAACCATACTGTGAGCCGTTCTTGGACAGATGACACTGCAGCATCTAACTCCAAAGTTCCAGTTGAAAAAGGATTCACAAAAGGATTTTCAAAAGGATTTCACATCACTATTGTAATATTTATTTTGTTATTTTATGTACACACTAATAATAAAGAAAATAACAGTATGAGGAAATATAGGTACAATGGTACTGCTTATTTCTGTAAGAAATATCTCCCAGCAGACCGGCGAGAGGAGAATGTGAAGATATAAAAAAGAACAAGTAAAAGTGTGTAAATAGAAGAGTTGGATAGGATTTAATTAACACCTAAGAGCGTAGAATAAACAAATAATTTATCAATAAACTTACATACTTACAAATATATAAAATATCAATAAACTTACATACTTACAAATATATAAAATATCAATAAACTTACATACTTACAAATATATAAAATATCAAAAAACTTACATACTTACAAATATATAAAATATCAATAAACTTACATACTTACAAATATATAAAATATCAATAAACTTACATACTTACAAATATATAAAATATCAATAAACTTACATACTTACAAATATATAAAATATCAATAAACTTACATACTTACAAATATATAAAATATCAATAAACTTACATACTTACAAATATATAAAATATCAATAAACTTACATACTTACAAATATATAAAATATCAAAAAACTTACATACTTACAAATATATAAAATATCAATAAACTTACATACTTACAAATATATAAAATATCAATAAACTTACATACTTACAAATATATAAAATATCAATAAACTTACATACTTACAAATATATAAAATATCAATAAACTTACATACTTACAAATATATAAAATATCAATAAACTTACATACTTACAAATATATAAAATATCAATAAACTTACATACTTACAAATATATAAAATATCAATAAACTTACATACTTACAAATATATAAAATATCAATAAACTTACATACTTACAAATATATAAAATATCAATAAACTTACATACTTACAAATATATAAAATATCAATAAACTTACATACTTACAAATATATAAAATATCAATAAACTTACATACTTACAAATATATAAAATATCAAAAAACTTACATACTTACAAATATATAAAATATCAATAAACTTACATACTTACAAATATATAAAATATCAATAAACTTACATACTTACAAATATATAAAATATCAATAAACTTACATACTTACAAATATATAAAATATCAATAAACTTACATACTTACAAATATATAAAATATCAATAAACTTACATACTTACAAATATATAAAATATCAATAAACTTACATACTTACAAATATATAAAATATCAAAAAACTTACATACTTACAAATATATAAAATATCAATAAACTTACATACTTACAAATATATAAAATATCAATAAACTTACATACTTACAAATATATAAAATATCAATAAACTTACATACTTACAAATATATAAAATATCAATAAACTTACATACTTACAAATATATAAAATATCAATAAACTTACATACTTACAAATATATAAAATATCAATAAACTTACATACTTACAAATATATAAAATATCAATAAACTTACATACTTACAAATATATAAAATATCAATAAACTTACATACTTACAAATATATAAAATATCAATAAACTTACATACTTACAAATATATAAAATATCAATAAACTTACATACTTACAAATATATAAAATATCAATAAACTTACATATATAAATAACTAGCTGACCTGCCCGGCTTCGACCGTGACATACTTCCAACCCCGTGACACCCATATAATCCCGTCGCTTATTACTTTTCCAAAAATGTATAATAGTTTCCCCGATTTGTTGACATTTATGATTACTGCCCCGCTTTAATGTGTGTGTAAAAAGTGGCGTGTAAAAAAAAAAGAATACATCTAATAATCTTCTTCAATAAATGCGCTATCTAATACAAAAATATTTTTTCAAATCGGTCCGGCCGTTCTCGCGTGATGGCGTGACCAAGGGAAATAGGGATTCTTTTTTAAATATATAGATTAGGTTTACAGTGAAGAGATATAGTGTTCACGGACTTTCCTTTTAAAAAATATGTCAAAACTAGTATAGCTGACGTTCAGCGGTTTCACCCGCGTAGTGTAGTACCTAAGTTCCATCATGATATGGTCGGAATTCGAACCTGTAACTCTCGATGGCAAAAGCAATGTCTTAACCATTAAGGGTAATCTAGTCAGTCATTCTTCCAAACTAACTTCGTTGGTCGATAACACAAATAGTTAAGGTCCTATGACCAAAAAATAATGTGTGTGAACCTACCAGAGTACACCTACACAGGTAAGAAGTGAATATTCTTACCTGTGTACTTCAAAACAACATGGCAAAAAGATTTTTTACAGCTATAAATGTTCTCTCAAACGTCGATAAAGAAGTTTCACTTATAATAAAGAAGTTGCACTTCAAAGCAACATGGCGCGTAACCGAAAAGCGTGATGAATTTTTTTACAGCTATAAATTTTCTCTTAACGCCGATAAAGAAGTTTCACTTCAATAAAATATAACTTCATTTATTTAAAACATCAAATAACTTTATTTTGGCTAGATAAATATTAGAACATATTATTATACAAATCTCCCAAGGCCGAAAGTCTATAAGAAAATTTGCAACGCTTGTTTTGAAATAAATGTCATATTGATTCTCATTTAAAACTACATAAGAATTATATTACTAGTTGACGCCCGCGGCTTCGCCCGCGTAGGTAAATTTTCCCGTTCCCGTTTCCCGAGATAAAAAGTGGCTTATGTGTTATTCTGATGTATAAGCTAAGCTATATTATTGTAACGTTTCATCAAAATCCATTCAGTAGTTTTTACGTGAAAGAGTAACAAACTTTCACGTTTATAATTTTAATAGGATTATCTAGGACACTACAGAGATTATCTTTTTACTGATTATTACTGACGTATAGAAGGTGATGTGAGGTGATAGGTACCCTATGAGTTCTCATCTCACATCACGCAGAGTGATATAGCACTAATTTTGCCTTACCTAAGCAGTTTATGCTCGCGACTAGTGCAACCTTAAGTTACCAAGTAATTCAATGTCATTCTCATTTAAATTACTCTAGCAATACACTGATAACTTATCGATTGTACAAAAAGAAAAAAAATGCAAAGAATGGTCAAACCGTTCATTCGTTCATTCTATCAGTCATGATTCGCAGTTCACGACGAGTCAGTGTCCACAAAAACTCCCAAATTGCATGCTCGGTTTTTTTTATACACTCGATTTGACCATTTAGTTACGGTTATCTGTCTTAAGGCCTGACCACACTGTATTTGAAATTTGTTTAATAAATAATAATTAAATATTGTGGGACACACAGCGCCATCTAGCCCTAACTAAGTTAATTTAAGTTTGTCATCTGTACTAAGCCTCGTTTGTCTGTAAGTGTGGACACACACTAAAGGTATTTTACAGGACTCGAACGGCCTAAAACCACACGGAGTCCTTCTCAGCTGTCTAATCCCGGGTGCTTCGAGTAAGCCCTCAAAAGGATAAGCCCTGGGTTTCCGTCAGACATTGGTTTCCACCGCAGCTTCACATGTGAGTTCTCATTCCGCTTCTTGTGGGGTTCGATCTGTGGGAGGCGTACCTGCCGCCGTACGCCATCTTGCCGTACCTCTGGAAGTTGATAAAATATGGTGGCGACCTGCGGTTGAAATTTTTCAAGCCGCCCATAAAGCCTTCAACCAAGCTTAACGACTACCATTTTACTGGCAACCGGGATTAATGGCTTGACGTGCTTTCCGTAGCATGGAAACGCTCGCAAATGTAAATTCTACAAAGTGGCGACCCATCCAAGGACCACCTATAACGAATGTTATTTAACGCAGTGGTCGTTTACAGAACACTGAGTCAGCGGGACTACAATCGCTTCCGTTTTTATACATGCACGCCAGATTTGACTACTCCTGAGACCTTGTCTGGACCTTCGTTATCATGATGATCATTTGATCAAGGTACGCTTTGACCAACTCTGTCCATCTTCTACTTCCGCACCACACTTTCTAGGTTAAAGGAAATCTCGATTTGATTGACTTTGCCTAACGTGTAAATAGCTGATGAGTTGCCAACTTATTTCAGCGGTCACCGAACTCGTTACTGCGTTGTATGATCTGACCTTTATTTTTTTTTTATTTTTTAAGACACTGAACAATGGCTAAGGTGTTAAATAAAAGATGCCTAGTCAGATGAATTGTTATTCCATATTAACAAAGCTTTTTTTTTCTATTTTTGGCTGGTCAAAATGACATCGCGTGCCTGACGGAAAGCAACAGTGACATCTAGCGAATTGAGGGGCACTCTTATGGACTACATGACTATTGATAGCGTCCCTAAAGTTGGTAGCCCAATGATGTTCAACTTCTGCTTAAAGAACCCGGGATTGTAAGAAGAAGAAAACACGCGCGCGCTGGCAGAGCGTTCCAGGTTACAGTTTCCAGTTCGACAGAGAAAGGATCTTTTGAACCGCTCCAGATCTGGCGACAATTCTCTCCAGCGTATGAGAGTATCACCTTTGCCAATCACGCGTTGTTCGGTATCGAAAAAGAAGCTACTAGATTCTCCTTCTTCGTCAATATATGGAGAATGTAGATTACATACATACATACTTTAAATACATATAATATAATAAGTACAATACATATGATAATTATAATTAATACTTTAAATACTACAGAAACGAAATGAAATGAAAAATATTTATTCACTAGCTGACCCGCCCGGCTTCGCCCGTGACATACTTCGAACCCCGTGGCAAATTCGTTAAACGTAAGTATTATACTCTCTTTGGTTGATTATGTCTCCGCTCTCCAATACGCCCGCACGGCCCGGTCGAATTATGGTTACACGAAATTAATTTCATTGCGCATTAATTTGATTTTGCTATAACTCGCATGATATTCATTTAATTTGCAAGGTGTAAAGGGACAAAATAATCTTCATGAAATGCTGAAGCCAACTAACGTAGTAAAAATTATAAGAATTAATAGCATATCTGTGTAAATAACCTTTAAATTTCCGCTGTATAATTGTTGGTTTTTTAAAGTATTATAATGGATATAGTATGTTATTCTTAAGAGATAGACATATATCGTCGCGGACTTTTTGTAGACCTACATTAGATACACAATACACCATACATTATTTTGTTATATCTCAAAGGGTTTAGGCAGCGTTTTCGTTGAAAGCTGCCAGACGGCTTATTTTTTCCGACGTCCGCAACAAATATAGTTATAATTTGGTCAATGTATACGAAAACTTAGCAAATTAAACATAAAAACCCTTTAACTTAATAGTTAGAGTGCTTCTTATAGAAGGTTTACTACACAACGAATTACGATGCTGTTTGTCTTAATAGACAAACCGCATCGTAATTCATTGTGTAGTTGTAAAGATTTAAGCATACATCGGGACAGACAACAAAAAGCGACTTTGTTTTATAATATGTAGTGATGATGTAGGTCACAAAGTAACACTTATGAACGTCAAGATTATTGCTTCTACATTTACATTTACTGCCAGATTCGCAACGCAATAGGTAGAGCCTGAGGAAGAACCTGGCAATAAAACTCATGGCCACTCTTTTCTAACCGCCATTTATTACATTAGTTTCATTTACATGATAATATTTGACCAAATACAAATACAAAATACAACTAATAAAACCAATTATATAATAATGAGTTTAAACAAAAGAAACAAAATCAAAATGAGAGCAATTCAAGTTGCCAATTTTAAGGGTAACCTCCCCTTCCTGGGGCTATCCTCCCGAGGGCTTACCCGGGACTCCTGGCCATAGACAAATGGCCCTTCCATTTGTCTATAACCGTGTGGTTTTAGTCGGTAAGTGTCCGGCTGGAGCATCCATGAGGATTTCCCCACGTAAAAAAACCCTTTATGAAGAAGATTCTGGCAACAAGTTTATTTAAGCTAATTTTTAAATGTAGGTATGGCTTAAAATAATAAACTTACATTGTTCTTTTGGATTTATGTGAGAAATACTGTACAGAGAAATTTGTAACAATGTTGCGAGTTTAATTGTTATTTTCCATACAAAATGGCCAACGCATCTAAAACGTTCACTTCAAAAGAACATCCTACTAATTTTGTAAACGCGAAAGTTTGTAAGAATGGATGTTTGTTACTCCTCAACGTAAAAACTACTGAATGGATTTTAATGAAACTTTACAATAATATAGCTATACATCACAATAACACGTAGACTACTTTTTATCCCGGAAACAAGTTCCTGTGGGAAACGGTAACGGAAAACATCTCTACGCGGGCGAGTTATCCATATAGAAATATTAAGTATTTATCAACTAGCTGTTTTATATAGCGAAACAAAACTAAATAGTTTTCTAACAACACGAGTGAACACGCAAAGCTCCAACTTAAATTAGTATAACTATAGGCACGCCATACAAAGTCATTTTGTAACAATAATTTGACTAATTCATGAAAGTGTATAAGATACATTTACCTACATTTTTTTTATACCAGTGAGGTGGCTGACAAGCATACGGCCACCGTAACCTATGGACGTTTGCAATACCAGGGGGTTGCAAACGCAAGGTTTGCAACACGCTCAATAGAAAGCCACCGGTAAAATTTTGACAATTTTTCGTAGTCTACTGGTTCAATCGTACTCCAATAGACTTCTATCGGTCGGCCGATAAAATTCTACTAACACGTACCGCGCTAGTGGCTGCTAGTCAGTGACATTTTTGATAGTCTACTAACATTTTATTTTATTCTACGGCTTGTCAATAGTAGGCTAGGCCCCTCGGCGATGCTGCACTCGCACTGCCGACCTTGTGAAAACCTTCTAAGACCCCTTTTAAAGAACCCCATACTGTAGACGTTCGGGAAAACTCAGGCAGGGAGTTCATTCTACAATTTAAGCGTACGCGGAAGAAAGCCCCTATCGGACTTAACCGTATTCGAGCGCTCCGGACTCCGGAAAATTAAAAGTAAAACCCAAATTAACAGCTTTACATTAAATGCCTAAAAAAATATATACTAAAACTAATACTACTGTTAAACTAATATTAAGGTACTAATATAAAAAAAAATTAAAAACCTTTTAGTCTGTTTGTCTGTTTGTGCCGGCCAGTTCCAACTAATCTCTGAAACGGCTAGATGGATTTTAACGGGACTTTCAATGGCAGATAGCTGATGTTATAAGGAGTAACTGAGACAACATATTATCTACGTATTTCTACGGGAATGGGTCATATTAATAATAAAATAAAAAATAATAAATATTCATCACGCCTTATCCCCGAAGGGGTGGCAGAGGCATATTATATGCCCACTTTTCACCGTGTGGATTCTTGTCCCACGTAATAGGTGGTGAGCCCATTGCCGTGTTGAAATAGACAGATGCAGGTTGTGGCTACCTGCTGTTGAAATTTTTCAAGCCGCCCATAAGGCCTTCAACCAGGCTTAACGACTGCCATTTTACTGGCAACCGGGACCAACGGCTTAACGTGCCTTCAGAAGCACGGAAACGCTCGCAAATGTAAATGCCACAAAGTGGTCACCCATCCGAGTACCAGCCATAGTGAAAGTTGCGTAACTCAGTGATCGTTTACAGAACACTGAGACCGCGGGGTCACGAGCGCTTCATATTAATAGCAGAAGGCTATATATCATCGCACAGCTTAATATTATCACGCTACCACACGAAACAGTAGGTAATGTCAACACATCGGCAGAGGCATACTATACGCCTACATATCACCGTATGCATTTTTGTCCCATATAACTGGTGGTGAGCCCATTGCCGTGTTGAAATGGACAGGCGCAGACTGTAGCAAATTTTTCAAGCCACCCAAAAAGCTTTCAACCAGGCTTAACGTAAAATGTAACTGCCACAAAATAGTCACCTATCCAAGGACCACCTATAAAGAATGTTGTTTAACGCAGTGATCGTTTACAGAATACTGAGTCAGCGGGGCCACAGGCGCTTTCGGGCCACTATAAGTTAATTATTCATGAATAGGATCTTAGGTATAATAGCTGAGCAATGACGGGACACTCAAAATGTCGTGATCATGAATCACGCGCAAAATATAATTGGTATGATGAAATATTGAATGTTATACGTAAACCAGCCGTTGCCTAACGTTCTTCCTACCTTCGATATCTTAGCGTAAAGTCAAGTTTAAAATTCTTTATTATTAAAACTATTTTGTTTTAATTTTTATTATTGCAATACTCCGCTTTTTTTAATTGTCGTATGATGTCGACACGTGTTTCGCCTACACACGAGGCTTTTCTATTTTTTTTTTAACTAGTTAGAAAATGGTATGCTACGTTGATTTGGACACGACACGTCCAACGAATAAGTGAATGAACGTTTGACGAAGAATATTTATATTGTGCGAAGGGTAGAAAGAGTCAAAGTAAATCAAAGAGTAGGCCGAGACTTACATATATAAAGACCACGTGAGCAGGTTGCCCAAAAATGAAAAGGTCAAAAGTACTCGAATACTCAGACGTGCATGTCTGAAGCGATTAATGAATCTGCAGGAAGCGACAAAAGTACGCATTTTTAAGAGCATTTCCAGATTCTTCGTCATAAGGGTAGGCTGCCCTTAGAACTGGCACCTTTTGTATATACTCATTTCTATATATCTATTCATTTATATATATTGTGTAAGTTGTCCTAACGATTTTCTTTAATATATTTTTTTCAAATATCATGTAAATAAAACTAATATAATTACTGGCGGTTAGAAAACAGTGGCCATGAGTTTTATTGCCAGGTTCTTCCTTAGACTCTACCTATTGCGTTGCGAATCTGGCAGTAAATGTAAATGTAGAGGCAATAATGTTGACGTTCATAAGTGTTATTTTGTGACCTACATGAATAAAGATTTTTCATTTGTTTTTCTTTTTATTTTATTTTATTTCATTTCATTACATGGATCGTGAAGCCTCGCGATCTGTCCTCTCTGACTACCCCGTTAGGGATACAGCGTAAAAACAGTTAAGTAAAACGAAACTTTATTATTCAAAATTACATTCATTCATAACTTGAATGTAAGTTTTAAACAATGACTTAGCTTCCATAACATTCAATGAGGTTTGACCAAGGTGGAGCGATTCCCACGAGTTTAATAACTATTATTATGTATAATATATACTAATATATAAAACTGAAGAGTTTATTTGTTTGTATGGTTGAACGCGCTAATCTTAGGAACTACTGGTCGGATTTGAATTTCTTTTGGTGTTAGATAGCATATTTATCGAGGAAGGCTCTAGGCTATATATCATTACGCTACTACACTGGGGAGCAGAGCAGTAGTCATAAATGTAGACAAATCGGGCTAATTTAATGCGTTATTGTAGAATTTATAAGCGACGGGATTAAATAGGTGCGACGGGAGGTCGAAATCGAAATATTCCACGAGCGAAGCTGTGGGGGTCATCTAGTATCTACTAATATATATAGCTGAGGAGTTTGTTAGTTTGGTTGAACGCGCTAAACTTAGGAACTACTGGTCGAATTTGAAAAAATATTTTTGTGTTGGATAGCGCATCTAAGAATGCTATAGGATATATATCATTACGCTACTACCCTTGAAAGCGGAGTAGTAATATCGATTCGTATCTACAAATCGGGCATATTTAATGCGTTATTGTAGAATTTATAAGCGACGGGATTAAATAGATGCTACGTAAGTATGTCACGAGCGAAGCCATAGGGGTCACCTAGTTACGTATAAACTTATACATGTTTACATATAACAATGCACATAATTATATAAAAACCTACTTATATAGACAGATTTATTAGTAGATAAACAATAAACAGACAAACTGTCTTTTGTGATTGAGAAATCTGTGTTAATAGACTATTAGTACATATCCTAGGTTAATAGAAAAACATGTCGTAATTCCGTACTAATATTTAAACTAAAGAGGTTGTTTGTTTGAACGCACTTATCTCAGGAATTACTGGTTCGAATTTTGAAGTTGCTTTTGTGTTGCATACTTTGAATAAATAATAATAAGGGCATAGTAGATGCGATTTATGACATCGGTCCCGATTGCTCAGAGTTTTGTGGCCCTTCTGCACCGGTTAGCATTTAATGAACTAACGGGAGAGCAATGCGCTGCTCCCGGGAGTTCAACAAATTGGGCTTGCCTTAATTGGCCGGTCAGAGGGAGGAAGCCAGAGCTATATGCTCGGGGGTGGAAGTGTCATTTTCAAGGGGATATGGGGAAGCCCGCTCCAAGCCTGGTATGTATGGTATGGCGGGCTGTTTTCCGCAACTTCACGTCAAGGCGCGGTTTTTGCTTGAGGGACCCCCAACCCTCCCCACCCCAAAAGTTCATTTCATTGTTAGCATATTGTTAAATAGTTTAACTCCCATTGGAGATGGTCCATTATCGTTCTTCTACATAAGGCGGACGTGGATTGTCTGCAGTGGGGGTCCCATTTTCAATTAGATTAAAACTCTTAAAGGACCTCTGTGTGTTGGACCAGTATGTCCCCATGTAAGCCTGCCAAAAGACAGGTAATTTAAAAAAAAAAGATATTCAGATAACAGAAGAGACATAATAATAAGTACTTATTATCTATACTAATATTATAAAGCTGAAGAGTTTGTTTGTTTGTTTGGTTGAACGCGCTAATCTCAGGAACTACTGGTCGGATTTGAAAAAATATTTTTGTCTTAGATAGCCCATTTATCGAGGAAGGCTATAGGCTATATATCATTACGCTACTACAATGGGGAGCATAGCAGTAGTCATAAATGTCGACAAATCACCTTTTCCACGGGCGAAGCTGTGGGGGTCATCTAGTAAATAATAATTTTTTTTTTGGTTGATTAAATAGCGCATTTATTGAAGGAGATTATAGTCTATACATGTATATCTTCGCGCTAACAACCAGGAGTTCGGAGCAGTAATCATAAATTACATCAATGTGCAATTCACGCACGTATTCATGCTGTCCTGTATCGAATGCCGCAAACCTTTTGTCTCTGTCTCTTATGGTTCCTGAGAAATAGATGCGTACAGACGGACCGACAGACTGAGCCGTTTTATAAGAGTTTTCTAAAGTTTAGGGTTTAGAATTCCACTAGGTAGTTTGAGATTGAGTTTCTTTTATAATTTATTACTTTTAAAAGGGAACTTAGGTTTTTATGTCGGGGTATTATTAAATTTTTAATAGAACAAAAAAAATATTCTATTTTTAATATAACCTACAGACTTATTATAATTTAGATTTTGTTAAATAGTAAATACAAAGTTTCTTTTTGAAAATTTTCTCTTCCCCTCTCATAATATTTGCAGACATTGGGTATTTTCCCCATTTTTACCCCTAGAGCTTTTTCGCACCTTAACCTTAAATTTCAATGAACATATAATTTTGTACTGTGCACGTGATGCGCTTTCATTTAAGACCCCACTAGAGTATATTTTGTTGATATTTGGTTATTCTTCCCGACTTTCACCCCCACAACTTCTAAACGGCTCCACCGATTTTCATAAAATATAGCTAGAAACACTCCCGACTAATTAAACTTTCAAACAAAAAGAACGGAATCAAAATCGGTTTACCCGTTCGGCAGCTACGATGCCACAGACAGACACACAGACACTTCAAACTTATAACATCCCGTCGTTTTTGCGTCGGGGTTAAAAAATAAAAGAATAGTCTATAATCTCCACAAACAGTCACATTGCAAGTGACCTAGTAGTTATTTTTTGTTGGTTAACCCAGGTTGGGATAACCAACAAAAAATAAGAACAGATTTCAAAACCGTTATATAAACATAACCTATTTCAATCACGATACAGCTATTATCTAATCAGTTAGTCTACTTCGGTGACCGGGATCGGTGGCTGAGAATTAAACTGTTGATACAGTAAGGTC
This sequence comes from Thumatha senex, assembly GCA_948477245.1. Classification (NCBI taxonomy): domain Eukaryota; kingdom Metazoa; phylum Arthropoda; class Insecta; order Lepidoptera; family Erebidae; genus Thumatha; species Thumatha senex. Next base: position 12,526,846 of record OX419753.1, read on the forward strand.
ACGACCTGTGGGGCGCGACCGTTATTGACGGTTATTTGTTGTTTTAAGACCTCAAAACAAGAAAACAAAGACACTCGCCTAATACTACCTTACTCTTATATCTAAAAGCTGAAGAGTTTTTTGTTTGGATGAACGCGCTAATCTCAGGAACTACTGGTCGAATTTGAAAAAATCTTTTTGTTATGGATAGTTCACTTATCGCGGAAGGCTATAGGCTATATATCATCACGCTACTACCCTGGAAAACGGAACAGTAATCAGAAATGTCAACAAATCGGGCGTATTTTTATGCAATTTAGTAGAATTTATAACCGAGAGTACCTACAGACAAATTGTAGGTAACTGACAGGTCGCGTATGCGATTAATATTACAATCGTCCATGTTAAATTCCTTGTTCTGTGAAATGTTTTGAAATACTTAATCCTAATTAGTAGGATTTAACATTGTTTGTGTTGTACATCTTCTGTTGGTTCTGTTGGTTTGGTCGCGTCCAACGAATGAGTGACGAACGATTATTGAAGGCTATCATTATATTGTGTGAAAGTAGAGGGTAGAAAGAGCCAGGGCGATCGAGATTTACATCTGAGGACCACGTGAGCAGATTGCTCAAAAACGGAAAGGTCAAAAGTACTGGGATACCCAGACGTGAAACGATTAATGAATCTGCGGGACGCGAAAGAAGTATGCAAGGATCGCGAAGCGTGGCGATCTGTCCTCTTAGACTACCCCGACAGGGATACAGCTTGAAGATAGTTTTGAGTGTATTGTATATTATTTTTATATTATTGGGAGTGTATCCGACTGCTACGCAAAAGGTCGTGGGTTCGATTCCCACCCAGGATTAACTTTGTGTGATGAGCATGATGGTTTATTCTGTGTCTGGGTGTTATTTATCTATAATATGTATGTATTTAGAAATATATAAGTATGTTTATCAGCTATCTGGTTACCATAGTACAAGCTCTGCTTAGTTTGGAATCAGATGGCGTTGTGTAAGTTGTCCCAACTATATTTATATTTATAGTTAAATTACAATACCCTATTGTAATATCCAATAGGCGCCTACTGGAGATAATTTTAATGTCGCGCGCCATTGATATTAATAAATTTATTGTCATTGCGGTTACTTCAAGGCTGATTGTCTAAAAGCATTGTTGAGAAACTTATTGATTACTCAATCTTCGTCATCATGTCGACTGCTTCGGTGATGTAGTGGTGGTACGCCGACTGCCGTGACAACAGATAAACATATGTACTTATATATTTCTTAATACATACATATATATGGGGATGAAGAGTTGAAACATGCCTGTCGCCATCACTGCCAGCTAAGGCTGCAATTCTACTAGAACTATAAAAAAATATTTAATAAACACGAGCACCACAAGTGCGAACAATGTTAGGGCGTGCCCCCGAGGCAACGCGCACCAGTTCGTCCCCGCTGGTGCGGGCGGTGTGTGGGCCAGAGCGGCGTGGGGGACCGCCACCCTACACGCGCGGCCCGACACACAGGGAAGTGGAGGACGGAGTGCAGGGTAGCTGCGTGGAATGTAAGGGGCGGAATGGCAGATAAGATGAATGAGTTGATGGATGTAATAAAAGTGAGAAAATTAGATGTAGTGTGCTTGACAGAGACCAAGCGCAAGGGCAGCGAAGTCTTGGAGCTCCCGGGTGGGGTGCTCGCGCTATGGTCTGGAGTACCAGAGAGCGAGCATGGCAGTCGGGGGGTTGGGATTTTTTTGTCCTCGCGTTTGGACTCCGGTATGCATAAGTAAAAAGTTGTTGGTCCTAGACTCCTCTGGATCGTTTAAAGCGCGGTTTGTCGAAGATTTTCCTGGTGGCTGCAAACGCACCAGTATCTTCGTCGAACGCTAGTGAGCTAGAGGACTTCTGGGAGAGTATGAGAGAAGGTCTAAATATGGTAGAAGATAATGAAAGGCTTATAGTGTGTGGAGACTTGAATGGATGGGTGGGATGGATTTGAGTCGGTACTCGGGGAGTATAGGGATAAAACGGTGAACGACGCCGACAACCTTATACTGGCATTTTGCAAGGAAAGGGATTTGTTTGTGGCGAACACAGGAGGAGGAGGTGAGATGATGAGAGAGAAGTCAAAGATAAGTATGATAGATCTATTCCTAATGGATAGTCGATATACAGGTGATGAGCAGTTTGTTTGAAAAATGTAAAGGTCAAAAGAAAAGTACCTACTCGGATACCAAGACGTGTATGTATGAAACATCAGTCAATGCTTCGAGAATTTGCAGGAAGCAAAAGAAATGTGACCTTTGACTATCCCGTCAGGGATACAGCGTGAAGGTAGTTTTTATTTAGGTTTTAAATTTGTTTTTTTTTTGTATTGATTGTTATCCCTACTAATATTTTTGTATTAATTTGAAGCGCTCGTGGCCCCGCGGTCTCAGTGAAGCGCTCGTGGCCCCGCGGTCTCAGTGTTCTGTAAACGATCACTGAGTTACGCAACTTTCACTATGGCTGGTCCTCGGATGGGTGACCACTTTGTGGCATTTACATTTGTGAGCGTTTCCGTGCTTCGGAAGGCACGTTAAGCCGTTGGTCCTGGTTGCCAGTAAAATGACAGTCGTTAACCCCAATTGAAGGCCTTATGGGTGGCTTGAAAAATTTCAACAGCAGGTCGCCACAACCTGCGCCGGTCCATTTCAACACGGCAATGGGCTTACCACCTATTACATTCATATCGTCACGCCTGTCTCCCATCGGGGTAGGCAGAGACTATGGCTTTCCACTTACTACGATCCTGGCATACAACTTTCGCTTCTTCCACTTTTATAAGTGTTTTCATACACACACGCCGGTTAAGGGTACTCTTGACCTGACCTTTTTCCAAAATGTCTTCTATTTGATTGACATATGTACGTCGAGGTCGCCCCTTACCAGTTTGCCCATTCACTCTCTTCTGATAAATCTGTTTCGTTAGTCTACTTTCATCCATCCTCTCCACGTGTGCGAACCATCTAAGCATACCTTTTTCTATCTTAGTCACTACATCTTCTACCATACCGCAATGTTCCCTTATCACACTGTTCCTTTCTTTGTCCATCAATTTCACTCCAGCAATACTCCGCAGACTTCTTATTTCCACTACATTAATTTTACTTCTATGCTTCTTCTGCCACGCCCAACTTTCACTGCCATACATAAGTGTAGGAACAAGTACTCCTCTATGCACAGCCAGTCTTGCCTTCTTAGACACGTTCTGACTGCTCATATAGGTGTACATGGCTCCATTCACTTGATTTCCAGCCAAAACTCTTCGTTCAATGTCACAATCACACTTTCCATCTCTCACAAATTTTGAACCTAAATATACAAGTTCCTTCACTTGTTCCACTCGTTTCTTTTCCACAAATATCGAGCAATTCGTCATACTTTCCTCTCTTTCAAAAACTATTACTTTTGTCTTATTTACATTCACTTTCATTCCCTTGCTTTTTAGCGCATCATGCATAATGTTAACCATCAACTGCAACTCCTCCGCCGATGATGCCAGTATTACCTGATCATCAGCGTATAGGAGGCATTTGACAGTAACTGCTTACTCCATACTTGGCCAGTGTTGTCCATAGTTCACGCCTCACCACTCGGTCATAGGCATTTTCCAAGTCTACAAATATGCAATGGACCTTTAGACATTTCGCCAAAAAATTTTCGGCTATGCATCGAAAGGAAAAGATCTGATCCGTGCATCCCCTTCCTTTTATAAATCCTGCTTGTACATACCACATTTTCCCTTCAGTTTCATTCATCACTCTTTTTAGCAAAACTTTTGCATCCCATTTGCCGACGATGCTAAGCAAGCCCCTATTACGCAAATGCTGAACCACCTATTACGGTGGACAAATATGTATACGGTGAAATGTGGGCGTATAGTATGTCTCTGCCTATCCCTTCGGGGATAGAGGCAGGCGTGACGATATGTATGTCATGTATGTATGTAAAACAAAAATGCCAGGAATTTTCTCTATACCTCCTTCGTGCACTGTCGATAAAATCATCGACAGTGCACGAAGGACGCGCATAAACGCAACCTCTTTGTTACCCAGAGTTTTTGTTATGACAGAAGTACAAAGTAATGATTTAATTCATTCTTTGACATAAGTAAATACATTGGTATCATGGTGTAGTGAAATCAATCCCAAAATTACCCGTTTTTATGTTGGTTTTTGTTTGTAGGTTGTTTTTTTTTTGTGTATTTATGAATCTTTTGATATAATGTAAGTATCTTGAAAAGTCTAACTAAACTAACTATCTTCACGCTGTATCCCTGACGGGGTAGTCAGAGAGGACCGATCGCCACGCTTCACGATCCATGCATACTTCTTTCGCTTCTCGCTGATTTACTTTAGACTTTTCCGTTGTTGAGCATTCTGCTCACGTGGTCATCATATGTAACTCTCTATCTACTTTCGCACAATATATATTCTTCGTCAATCGTTCCTCCCCACTGAAATAATCATGACCGTATAAGAAGCCGCTTTACATCTTCTACTGAGTATAGGGATACGATGAGGCTCCGCCAGGATCTTTAAGGCTATATCAGCCTAGCCTATAAGTAGTGCACCTGCAGACTATCGGACGAGCTGATGGTGAAGAGTAGTAACACTTGAAACAAACTCCTGTTCCAACCCGTTTGGCCAGTGAGCTTCAGTAAAGCTAATCCTCTTCCCAAAATAATTGGGAGAGGCCTACAGTAGATTGTGAAACTGATTTAATTGACTGGAAATGCTGGGAATATTTAGTTATTTTTCTTTTAGATTTTGGTTATTAATTTTACATGGACCATTTTAACGGCGCGTACTAAATGTCATACACTAGAACTAAAGATAAATTTAATATATTTAAAGTGACCAGAGGGGTGGCAGAGGCATATCAAACTAGTATTCTTGGTGCAATGGAAGACTTTTGGGGTACAGAACTAATATTACTTTTTATGGTTCAATGCTTCGGGACCTAAGCCAGCCTGACCTGGTTGAGGTGATCAGAAGAGTCAACGTCCAGTAGTGGACTGCAAAGAACCGATTGATTGGGTATTCTTAATTTGAAATTTCCAGGTTAATAATCAACTCTGGTGATTGGCGGAGCTGCTTCTGCCCTGACCTGCACTTCTGTCTACTCAGGATCCTCAAAATGACTGTGAGTGGAGCCAAATTTTAATTTTTATCTCTCATTCTCCACATCCCCTCTCTTTCTCTGTCTGTCTCCCTCTCTGGTCTTGACAAGAGGTTAGAGGTACCTACCTACTAGACCCAATTGACCTATAGAATTTACCGTCTCTACATTTATGTATTACATTCTACTTTTATCGTATTACATTCTACATTTATGTATTACATTCTACATTCATCGTATTACATTCTACATTTATGTATTACATTCTACTTTTATCGTATTACATTCTACATTTATGTATTACATTCTACATTTATGTATTACATTCTACTTTTATCGTATTACATTCTACATTTATCGTAGTACGTTCTACATTTTCGGTACTATACCATGTAGTTGTTGTACTTGGTTCGGGGGTTTTAAAGATCCGTACCCAAAGAATAAAACGGGAAATTATTACTAATGCTGCGCTGTCCGTCTGTCTGTCCGTCTATTACCAGGCTGTATCCCATGAGAACCATGATAGTTAGATATTTGAAATTTTCACAGATGATGTATTTCTGTTTCATGCCGTTATAATAATTAATACTAAAAACAATAAAGAAAAATAAAGAAAAGTGCTTAATTCTTGCTAACAGAATCGACACAACATAAAATAAAATATAGTTTTAAGCCTATTATAATACCCAACACATAAAAAAACATCAAAACAAATAGAGTAGGTCTCGGTGGTGTAGTTGGTAAACGCGTCTGGTGCGAACCAGAAGACGCTAGTTCAAACATTTTTCCACATTAAAACCAAAAAAAGGTGGGGGTATAGTATGCCTCTGCCTACCCCTTCGAGGATAAAGGCGTGACAATATATATGTATGTATATTTAAAGTTTTTACATTTTTACACCTTATAATTAAATAAAAAAACAATAACAATTTAAAAACAATAAAATAAACATTTAAGAGAGGCTCCAACTCATAAATGTTTCGCGGAATATTTAGCTATATGAATATATAACTAACTAGCTGACCTGCCCGGCTTCGTCCGGGACATACTTCCAACCCCGTGGCACCCATTTACTCCTGTCGCTTAATACTTTTCTAAAAATGTATGAGAGTTTCCCCGATTTGTTGATATTTATGATTACTGCTCCACTCTCCTGTGTAGTAGCGTGATGATATACAGCTAAGAACCTTCCTCAATAAATGGGCTATCCAATACAAAAAGAATTTTTCAAATCTGTCCTGCCGTTCACGCGTGATGGCGTGACAACGAAAAACGGGTTTCATTTTTATATATATGGAAGACTATATACTATAACTGCGTGTAACGTAATTAAATATTCCGCGAAATTTGTTGCCGTTATCAATATCTAGCAAAAATTACGTTTGTTGTATGGAAGCCCCCCTTAAAAGTATATTTTATTTTTTTAAATGGTTATTGTTTTTTTTTTAATTATAAGGTGGAAAAATGTAAAAACTTTAAAAATACATACAAACATATTGTCACGCCTTTATCCCCGGGTAGGCAGAGGCATACTATACGCCTACATTTCACCGTATGCATTTTTGTCCCACGTAGCAAGTGTTGAGCACATCGCCGTGTTTCAAAATAAATGATTAAAATAAAACAAATATAAGCGGGCAAAATATTAAACACAAAAAAAAAAAATTGTCTTTTCTAAGTCCTTCGCGCACGAGTACGACCCACACTAGGTCAGTTTTTTAGTTTTAAACTTCTTAAATGGGAGATTGTTTTTTCAGCGCAAGCCCGTATCAATAAACTACTAAGTACCATGGAGGGCGACGCGGGTTCTCGGACCTCTAGCCACCGCGTGGCAGCCATACTTCAGGGCTTGGAAGAATCAGGAGTAGTCCTTACGATGCTGAATCGGCCAAGGGAACAGATGAACAGGAGAGAGGTTTCCAGGACTGTGCCGGCGGTAGCAGGTTGGTAGATTTTCTTGTATTACTTATTTATTTATTATTTTATTTATCTATCACGCCTTATGTGGGGTGGCAGAGGCATACATATTGTATGCCCACTTTTCACCATGTATATTCCTGTCCCACCTGGTGTGGTGGTGTTGAAATAGACAGACGCCGGTTGTGGCTACCTGTGTCTGTCTATAAGGCCTACAACTTAACGACTGCGATGTTACTGGCGACCGGGACCAACGGCTTAACGTGCCTTCCGAAGCACGGAAGCGCTCGCAAATGTAATGCCATAAAGTGATCACCTATCTGAGGACCAGCCATGGTGAAAGATGCGTAACGGAGTGATATTTTACAGAACACCGAGTCCGTGGGGCCACGAGCGCTTTAATATCACTTTGGTATCAGCATAAGCATATATCTTAATAATATTATAAATGTGAAAGTTCGTATGGATGTTTGTTACTCTTTCACGTAAAAACTACTGAAAATATTTTAATGAAACTTTACAATAATAAAGCTTATACATCAGAATAACTCATAGGCTACTTTTATCCCGGGAAAAAGTTCCTGTGGGAAACGGGAACGGGATAACTTCTCTACGCGGGCGAACCCGCGGTCGTCAACTAGTTGCTATATATTATAAAACAAAGTTCTCCGCCGCGTCTGTCTGTTCGCGATAAACCTTAAAACTACTGCACTGATTTTTCTGCTGTTTTCACCAACGGATAGAGTGGTTCTCGAAGAATGTTTTAGTATATAATTTGTTAGGTTTTTGTTTATATTGGCTAAAATACACACGCCAGCACAACATAAGAAAAATGCTAAATATTTTTCAAAACAATTTTATTTTAAAAACCAAAAAACGCCATTCGCTGTCATTAATAAAATGCCATATTTTAAAATAAAAGGTACTTTGTTTGGTGCAATTTAATTGTGAAAAATACCCAATACGGAAATATAAACATTCTTGAATTTTCATGGTGACTAAAAAAATTTAAAAAAACAATTAAACACATTATTTTTCACTAAGGATAAATCAGTATCGAGTATATCCTCCACGTGCCCTTGTCAAAGTTTCTACCCGTCTTGGCATGCTAAGAATGATGTTGTCTATCGTTTCTTGGGAAAGTGTCTGCCATTCCTCCAATACGGCATTTCGCAGTTCATCCAAAGTCACAGCAGCGGGTATTCTGGATTTCACCTCCCGTTTTAGTAAGTTCCAGACATGTTCAATCGGATTAATGTCTGGTGAACTTGCTGGCCACTCCATTACTGCGATATTCACATGATTAAGGTACTCGCGAGTTCGCAGTGCAGTATGAGGCCGAGCATTATCTTGCATCAACACAAAGCCGTCACCGATAAAGGGGGCAAAAAGTACCACGTTTTCTTCCGATCAACAGTCAGACTCCCTCTATGAAACAACACTAAGTCCGTGAGAGCTCCCAAACATACCCCCCCTCCCCCAAACCATTGCGGATAAAATACTAGCTTACTATAACACCGGGGGGAATCGGTTCGGGAAAACTTCACTACGCGGGCGAAAGAAGAAATACCTTCCTGAGGCACGTTCTGATCTGATTTTACAGTATAATGATTGAAAAATAAATTATAACGCCTTCTTTCAGCAGTAAGGCCGGTGGTGCTAGAGAGATGTTCTGTGGAAACCAACACAGATCACGTACCTAGGTCTGATCACTGTAGCAACAGAGAGGTTCAGATTTCTGATGACAGGTACACCAGCTGCTACCAGGTTAGTGTATACTTCATAGGTATTTCTGAAGTTTTTTTTGTGAGTATACCACTTAGGTGACAGACAAACATACAGACAGCCCGCCTGATGAAAAGCGGTCATCGTAGCCTATGGACGTTTGCAACACCAGAGGTGCAGCACTCGCGCTGCCGATCCTGAAAAATACCATCTAAGACCGTATTTGAAGAGCCCCATACTGTTGACGTTTGGGAAAACCCAGGCAGTTCATTCTACAATCTAAGCGTACGCAAAAGAAAGACCCTATCGGACCTTACTGTGTGCGAGCGCTCCGGACGCAAAGTGTGAGGCTGAACACCGTCATGTGCAAGTTGTGTGCAGTGAAGTGAAGTGTATGGTAGTTTGAAATATTTGGCAGAGCGTGTAGCGTGTTGGATATTTCTGGATGAATATGAGATGCTTCTGGCAGAAGGTTGTAGGTAAGTAGTTTGGTGCCGACGATACATGGAACATACAAGAAGGAGCTGCGTGTCACGGTAATAGAAATGTTCCTGTGATATAATAGAAATGGTGGATGTCTGGAGTCGTGCGAATAGACCGCGTGTGGAACTATCGCATTTGCTGCAGCCTTCACGTCCGTGATATTGCAGATAAGTTGCAAAAGTGTCGCCCTTGTTGGTATGGTCATGTCTCGCGGCAACCGTCAGGTTACGTGGAAAATAAATTTCAGCCATGCCGTGCCCACAGGGTCCATGTAAGAGGGGATGACCCAAGACGGACTGGCTTGACGTCGTAGAGAATTTTACGCGTACCAATGGCGTGGCAAACGGTCTCTGCCTGCCTACTGTGTAATCTCTCACTGACTCTGTGACCATTGACTGACTCTGTGACCACTCATTAACTCTTTGAACAATCACTGACTCTGCGGTTACCTGTATGGCCACTTAAAACGCACACACACACATTTTGCTGGAAAAAGGTCATTATTTGCCACCAGATAATTTGGTAAGGTTTTGTCGATAGAACCCCATGGCAACCTGCACTAGAAGTTCCATTAATCGTTAATTTCTTCATCCAGGTAGCGCACTGTAGCGTCAGACCAACCTCACCTCCAGTCACCGTTTCAGAGTTTCCACCTCAGCGGTCCACTCCAAACTACTGTAAGTAAATTGCAGATCTGCTTATGAACTTATGACTATACAATAGTAATTGATAGGTGAAGATTTATAGTTCTTTCACAAAATTTTGAAATAAAAACAAACAAGCTGAAGCGCTCGTGGCCCCGCAGTCTCAGTGTTCGGTAAACGATCACTGAGGTACGCAACTTTCACTATGGCTGGTCGTCGGATGGGTGACCACTTTGTGGCATTTACATTTGCGAGCGTTTCCGTGCTTCGGAAGGCACGTTAAGCCGTTGGTCCCGGTTGCCAGTAAAATGGCAGTCGTTAAGCCTGGTTGAAGGCCTTATAGGCGGCTTAAAATTATTTTTAAAAACAAACAAGAAATGCCGTAGTCGCGTCTTTTCATGGATCAGAAGCCTGCTCAGAATTCTATGCTAATCGGTCGTGAATGTCTCAGCAGTCTAAAATTTTAATGTGGTAGTGGTAATGTACAGAACTCTCCCCTTTACATTTCTCTTATTTATTCATATGGGAGCACCTCCACGAAATGTGGTCTCGACAGGTTTCCAAGGATACACGCAACACGCTGGTGATATAAATTACATCTAAACCTCAGAAAAGCTGCTGCCTCGACATGAACTGTAGAGGCTGTTCTGAAAATCCTGTAATATTGCGGTCGCAGGTCCGCTGGTGCAGAGGGACGATTAAAATGGGGTTATATGGATAAGGGAGATGGTGGTTGTGACTTAAACACCATCCTACAAATAATGGACATCCTCGTGTTGTGTCCACTGAGCCCTAGCACCTGTAAAATGGAAGACCTAAACGATGCGATCAAAAAATCTTCCATATAGCTGGTTCTGGGCTGAATACATTTAAATTTTGTATTGCCATCGATACGAAGAATAAACAGTGACGTCATCGTTGGGAACCGGAAACTCTCAAGTTGTGGTCATTCAAGCATAGATAAGTTGTAGCATTGATGTCAGTACACCTCTCAGCAGCACAAGTCTTCTTCCACAGTTGAGGGCAACTTTGAAGTGGGTGGTAGTGGAAGTTGTGACCGTAATGAATACACAAGATCTATTCGCATCAGACGAGGGATGATCACGTCACCGGATAGAAGTAAGCCCATTTGAATCTTAGCTTTGGAAATGATAGAACACTTGGGTCCGTATTCCAGAACGTTTCTCAATACTTCTTTCGGTTGTGTAGAAGTAACCACTTTTAAATTTTAGCTCCGAATAGAAGTAAAACTTTTGAATTTTAGTCTAGATAGAACAAAGCATTTGAATTCTAGTTCAGGAAAGAAGTAAACACTTTTGAATTTTAGCTTTCAATAAAAATTACCCTTTTGAATTTAATCTCTGGATAGAAGTAACCCCTTTAGAATTTTAGCTCCGAATTAAATAAAGCACCTTTGAATTTTAGCAACGAATAGACTCCGTATAAAAGTAAACGCTTTTGAATTTTAGCTCTGAATAGAAGAAAACACTATAGAATTTTCACTGCGGATCATCGGATATCATTATCCTAGCGTTTGTCCCAGTTGTTTCTCACGGCGCCTGGGTTTCGGTTCCACTTCGCACGGTCATCGACATCCCTAGTATCGAGATTAAGTAGCATGTATTGTGTTATATTATTTTACAGGATATATGTATGGTGGCGTACCTAACTGTGACACGGAGGCGTTTGCCCATTCCCTTCGGAGGTACCCAAGCTACCCCATCTTCAGGACTGTCTCCAGTGAGATGGTGGCCAAGCTGCAGAGATCCTTGCGCAAACATCCGATACTTTGTGCTACAAGGACGTCTTCGAATGAAATGTTGGAGAAGATACTTAGACAGACTCAGGCTAATTTATGTTAGTATTTAATTTATTTTAAATTCAGTAGACTGTTTATACTGTTGATTGATGGCACTTGGTGGAACTTGCTACATATTTTACATAAAACACTTGTACTGTTCCACAAAATTTACTTTTTAACCTGACTGGTTTCACCTTACGGAATTTTCAAAGGTTAACTAAAAAAAAATCTGTACAATTTTTCCTACTACCGACATTTTCGGGACCCAAGGACCCAAGCCAGCCTCACATGCAAGTAGTGCATCTGCTGTCTAGCGGAAGTTCTTATAGCGAATAGAAGGAAACTCTGCCCTGAATTCATATATAAGTTACATTTTATTCCGTACACAAGTACCTGCGGGAAACCGGTATGTAAAACATACACCACGTGGACGCAGCCACAATAATCAACATAATTAAATCAATAATTAAAATAATCAATAATTAAAACTATTATAAAGATACCTCTTTATAATAGTTTTAAAATATACTAGTTTATTATTGTGGTCCAATATTACCATTGGATCAGGCGTTTGCGAGTTTTGAGATTAGCAACTTATTTTCCGATTCCTGTATTAATTTATACCATCTTTCTGATGCACAATGCATGGTATATAACCATGCATTGTGCATCTGCAGCTCCGGAAACAAGTATGCTGAGAACCAGCAGCATCCGGTCATTTAAGAAGGAGCGTCTCTCTAAATGGAAACAGCCAAAGCACATGCAGACTTACTCCAAGACTCAAGACATTAGAGAAACCAGAAGGCCAGAGAGAACAAGGAATCATAGAAGAGAAGATGAGGAAAACTCTAGAAGATACGTGTCCGCTAGTAACGATGTTCAACAATTTAGTAGGAGAAGTCGTTGGCATGCAACGTCCCATCCGCAGAAGTAAGTTAGTTTTACACTAGACTAAGATAATGCATTTCACAATGGTTTCTTATACTTATTCATTTTTAACTTTAATTTTTAAAATTTAAAGTAAAAATAAAAGTTAAATATCTTGGCATAGCCCAAACATATAGTGTATTTATTTGTTCTAGATTTTAAATAAAACTGGAGTAAGCTCTAGAACTATAAATAACCTTAATTTATAAAAATATTCGTTCATAGGCGCACAGAAGATCCTTTTAGTACAATGTACGACTACCTAAGGCCGTCACAGCCAACCTCACCTTACAACTGTTCTCGTACACGCCGCTCTGAACGAGATATCCGTATCGAGGAGATACGCAGACATGTTCGAGAAACTATTAGAGACATCTATAATCAAAGATCAATTGTAAGTAAGATTTGGTATTACCATTTTCCGAACGTATACTATGTACTGTACTATTGTCACAGATTAATGCACCTGTTTTTGGGGACTATAAGAGGCTGTTGTCTAAAACTTAAGTATAAATTTTTTTTTCTGCCGAAGTGTACGTCAATAAAGTAAAAGAAAAATAGCAAATTATCACCGGTGATATATAGAAAAACGATTACAGCTAAATCAACACGATTACCAATTATAGAGAGCCAGATAATTTTAATTTTAATTAAGTAAAATATTAATTATAATGTTCATTAAAATATATAGTAGCGCTCGTGGCCCCGCGGCTCAGTGTTCTGTAAACGATCACTAAGTTACGCAACTTTCACAATGGCTGGTCCTCGGATGGGTGACCACTTTGTGGCATTTACATTTGCGAGCGTTTCCGTGCTTCGGATGGCACGTTAAGCCGTTGGTCCCGGTTGCCAGTAAAATGGCAGTCGTTAAGCCTGGTTGAAGGCCTTATGGGCGGCTTGAAAAATTTCAACAGCAGGTAGCCACAACCTGCGTCTATCTATTTCAACACGGCAATGGGCTCACCACCTATAACGTGGGACAGGAATCCACACGGTGAAAAGTGGGCATTTAATATGCCTCTGCCACCCCTTCGGGGATAAGGCGTGATGGAAATTTATTTATTTATTTAAAAAAAAGAAATATTTTAATTTTCTGTCTAGGTATATAAAATTAAATTTGCTTATTTCTTGTACCTACTTGCAAACACTTTTAAAAGACCCTCTGCCGCGAGATCACTAAAAAATAAGGCTCATTAATATTTGACTGATTATTTACAGGTTTTCCCGATGTGTTCGAAGGTGCAGAGACGTTATGAAGAGCACAAGAAACAATGTACTGCCAGGGGTACAGATTCCAAGGTTTGTATAAATTTAATTTTATTCGTGTCCATTTAATGTAAAATGGATCCAAGCCTCTAAGGTATCGCTTATATATTCTAGCCGCCTATATATATATATATAGGCGGCTAGAAGAAGCATGACGTGATCATGAAGTTTTGTATATACGTCACTTATGTAAATATTAAGTATTCGCCACAAGAATTAAATAAATATAAGTAAAATTTGGCTGCTTTTCGACTGTAATTGAGGTGGTAATGAGTTGGCCTTAGCAGAATACCAGCGCTTCTTCATAGGATGAAGTAGCATAATGCTGAGCTTGGCTGAGCTAGTGGCCATTTTTGGCTCATAAAGAGGTAAATGTAGATTGGATACCTTTGTTAAACCTTTTTTTTTTCTACATATTATTATGGACCTTAGAGGTTCGGATGGACTGTTCTAAATATATGCTCCTGTGTTATAATGCCTCTGTATGAGAACAAAATTAATATTTTTCTTTGTTTCTTACTTTCTTTCTGACTGCCTCGCGTCGGTGGCACAGTGGTAGTGTATGCGACTGCCGCGACTGAGGTCGGAAAAAATATTTATGTGATTCACAAATGTTTGTTTTGGAGTTTGGGTGTTTCCTATGTATAATATGTATTTAGAAATATATAAGTATGTTTATCAGTCATCTAGATCCCATAAAACAAACTTGTATTAGCTTACATTGGGCTTGACGGCAGAGAGTAAAAAAAAAGAAAATGTCCCACAATATTTATTTCGTTATCTCCTCAACTCTCATAATAGCACTTACTTGGGACTGTATACTAAAATATATACTGACTTACGGACAGAGTTTCCATCAGCTCTAGAAGTTATAAAGTACATGTGAACGACGACGCTATTTATTTTAAGATTGTATCGAAGTGATACAACTTCTATACAAAATAATTATTACAGGAACGTAGATTATATTTAATATCGTGTAATTATATATATATTATGTTTCAGGTCTCATACAAACAACAGAAACAAGGTAATTATAGTTTCATTAGTATATATTATATTTATGTAATAGGGCAGCATAATAACTTTCTACTACCAATCACTGTTCACACTCCTACCTCATCAAGTATCAGCTTGTACACCTAATCCGTTATTGACTAAAATCAGATACTTATCGGCTGTACATTTGTTGAAAGCGTCGGAAACAAATATACCGGCTGGGAACTTTTAACGAAAAAGCTACCTTAAAAATATACCAAAATAATGTATGATGGAATTGTGTATGTTATATAGGTCTACACAAAAGTCTGCGATGACTGTATGTCTAAATCTTAAGTATTTCCTTTTTCTATATTTTTTTAGGGGTTTCTATACTAAACAGAAAATGTCAACCCCATTGTGCCCTTAACTATTATGTCATATAATGAGGTACCCTACAGCTCTTAAGGGTAACATACTAGCTTACTATAACACGGGGAGAAACGGGCATGGGCATATTAAAATATTTGGTTAAATAATAGTAGTTTATGATACTGTTGCATAATAAGCACGAGTGTTATAAGACCAAGTTATGTACAGTGTCATACACTACTTTATCTACTCTCATACTATAATACGTAAAACAATATTGAAAATAAAATGATATATAACAACAAATTTATTTTTTAAATGTCAAATGTTTGCGCCTTAATAAGAGAGATGTAAATGCATTAGAGTGTCGTATCTGCGTGTTATTGTGTGACGGAGGCGAGCGGGCGCGCGGGGTGTCGGAGGCGGGCAGGGCGGCAGTGAGCGTCGCTCTACCGCCTTGCTCCAGCTGGAGGTTGTATAGGTGTATCGTTATGATTCAAAAGTTATATTATGATACAGGTGTCCATACAAGACCTGTATCGTAATGAAACTTTTTTTTTATTATTTTTGGCCTGTACGTAATGTTTGTCATAAGAATTTTGTTATCAGTTTTATAATCTTTGTATTATAGTATCAGAGTAAATAAATATTTTAATTTTCGTGTAATACCATCTATCAAATTTCCCAATAAGCGCATTTCTCATCTAGAATCTCCCCAAGACCTGCTCAAGGTCATTAGTCTCCTTGTCTTTTCAACCTTCTATAATTTCACCTATACAATGTGCTAAGAAAACACTGTCCGACCCGAAAGGGGCACATAGGCACTTCAATAACATAACCATTAAAAATCATATTATTTAAAAGTATAAAATAGTTATCATTTTTTTATATGCGTGTATTTAGAATCAAAATTAGTCTAATTTCCTTAAAATATAGCAAATTTTCATAAACTGTCATCTTTGTTGGTATGCGGCGACGAGTGTACCTACGTGATATCAACAGATGCCGCCGGCAGGTGTAAGCTGACCCTTTGACCTTGCATTTCCGAATAGACCTTTTCCTATGTGCATGTAATTGTTAATTAGTTTTATTCGGGGTAAATTTTGGGGAATTTTTTTTTTGAATTTTTTTGGAGTAATTTCTAAAAAGGATTACACGAATAAAATCACATCTCGATACCTACCAATACCTTAACGGGTCGGACAGGGTCTCTTAACATATTGTATAGCTATACCTGTATACAAATATGTTGATGAATATTTCAATGCACAGCATCCTCATCGGGGCTGTGTCGTTTACTCGAGTTCCTTGGCAACTTTGTGTCGCCAGACCCTTGTGTAAGTAACTTTCTTTTAATTAGATTTAGCATTACGTTTTTATTTTATTCCTTAAGTTTCCGTGCTTCGGAAGGCACGTTAAGCCGTTGGTCCCGGTTGCCAATAACATGGCAGTCGTAAAGCCCAGTTGAAGGCCTTAAGGGCGGCTTAAAAGGGCTTAAAAGGGTCGATATTAATATTACACGTTCTGTAGGATCCATGGTTACAATGGGTGTGCCACAAGGCTCGATACTTGGGCCATTCTTGACACTACTGACACTAAATGACATTGGTATCACTGTTATGAGATGGCCAGCGCGAAGTCCTGATTTGAATCCTATAGAGCATCTATGGGATGAGCTGAAGAGGCGTGTTCGAGCTCATCATCCTGCCCCGCAAACCATGCAGGAGCTCAAAAATGTAATTTTGAAAGAATGGGAGGACATTCCTTAACATGTCATAACGACATTGTTTAATTCAATGCCAAACCGTATGAGAGCTGTCATAAATGCACTGGGAGGCAAAACAAGTTCCTTGGTATAACTATTGATACCAATTTGCAGTGGGGCCACGGCCTCTAGGTTAAGTTCGGCTGCATACGCTGTAAAAAAGATCAGGACTCTTAACAGATGTAGATACGGCTAGAATGGTTTACTTCAGCTATTTTCATAGTATTATGTCTTACGGTATTCTCCTTTGGGGGAGTGCTGCAGATGTAAATAACATTTTTGTTCTTCAAAAGCGGGCTGTACGCGCTATATATAATTTGGGCCCCAGAGTCTCCCTCCGAGAAAAAATCAAAGAAGTTAATATTGTAACCGTAGCATCACAATTCATTTTAGCCAATCTTATGTATGTCCAGAAAAATCTATCACAGTTTACTAAACTCTGTGATATACATAATATAGACATAAAAACAATCTTTCAGTTCACCACAGTCGGCTGCATAAGATTGGCGATTCTTTCCAGGGTAACTGTATACGCTTTTACAACAAGCTTCCCTGTACCTGAGAAATTTACCATTAAATAAATTTAAAAAGTAGATTAAAAGAAAGCTTTGTGAAAAAGGTTATTACTCTATTAAAGACTATTTACAGGACAGGGATGCCTGGAAATTACCTGCTGGCAAATAAAATATTATAGTCTAAAAATATTAAATTGTAAAGAGGCCATCAAAAAAAAGCCTTCCTAAGTTTCTTGCCGGTTCTTCTCAGGTGGTCGTTCCGAACAGGTGGTCACTTTAAATATACAAATTTTTTCTTTAGTTTTAGTGTATGACATTTTGTAAGCGCCGTTGAAATGGTCTATGCAAAATAAAGAAATTATTATTATTATTTTTACTGTGTTGTTACATATACAGGGACATTTATAAAACACTAGCAACCTACTAGGTTAGAAGATTAACATCATTAAAAAATCTTGTAAGATTTTTTCTTCGCGCTTATCCTTTGTCGAGGTCTACAGTACGTGATGAAAAAGAAACTCAGGAGTTCTTTGAAGCGAATTCAACAGCGAGTACCTAACCTATGACATAACTCCACAGTTAAATGTATGGTAGGATTAGCTTCGTAACGAATAATCAAAGTCGTAAAATAAACGTTGGTGGTTATGACTGTATTATAGCCATCTACTCCTAGCAGGTTGCAATATTTTACAAATGAACCTGTAACCTTTGCGTCCCGGTGTATTTAGAACGTTTAGTACAAAACCAAAATATTTATTTACTCTCTTTTTTCTTCAGGATATCTCAATGTCTGATCCTCTTGATAGACATCAGCGTACTAAAGCATCTCAGTATTATGAACACGAATCAGGCTGTACATGTGGTCCAGAATCCAGTCATCCCAAAAGCGTATGTGACTGTAGACCACCGTACGGTGAAGAATTTTCTTGCTACAAAATCGAAGATGAAATTCGTGAGTGGGTAACTGAGATTCCCGTACGTAACAATGAAAAGGTAGAAGACAAAGAGTTAAGAAACGAAATGATCGAAAATCTAATTCAAACTTTAGAAACACTACTTTATGATGATGATTTTGAAGAAAACGTTAGGGATGCCGTTACAAAATGTGTCAATAATTTACCAATGTGGAGTACTGGTAGTGAACAAAAGAGGGCGCAACTTAAAAGCCGTTTGATACAGACTCTTTTAAATAGAATATTACCTAAACCTGTAAACAAAGTATCGAAGGAAATAAAAAACTTCTTTGACGCTCTCACATACAAATATCAAGTTAATACACAAAAATTAACTGATGATGTATTAAATAATCTTCGAAAGCTTAATAAGGAAGGGACTCAGGATGATGAATTCAAATATCTATTTATAACAGACCTTCACCAAATCCTTGAAAAACTGCCTATCAAAGTTGATGGCAATAAAAACGAAGTATTATACAGTCTAAGTAATAATTTAGCTATTAAAATTATAGAATTACAAATAGATAACACCTTAGAATTGTCTAATGAAGTATCAAGTTCCAAAGGATTAGCGAGCAGTGCCAAAAATAAGAGACGCCCTTGCGTAAGTAATACTTTTCTGGTTAATAATAAAATAAAGAAATGTTTTAAAAATTTATTCATCTATATATCTTTCACGCCTTATCCCCTGTCCCACGTAACAGGTGGTGAGCCCATTGCCGTGTTGACAGACGCAGGTTGTGACTACCTGCTGTTGAAAATTTTCAAGCCGCCCATAAGGCCTTCAACTTGTCTTAACGATTGCCATGTTACTGACAACCGAGACCAACGGCTTAACGTGCCTTTCAAAGCACGGAAATGCTTGCAAATGTAAATGCCACAAAGTGGGCACCGAGGACTAGCTATAGTGAAAGTTGCATAACTCAGTGATCATTTACAGAACTGAAGAAGAATATATGAAAAACATTATCGATTCTTCAATTTCAGTGGTCAAGTATTACACTAAATAAATGTAACCGAGGAATTATAAATCCGACACCTCAATGAAAAGGGCCTTTTCCAACTAAAGCGACATTTGAGGTTGCAATTATCAGCAACGTTGTCGTAAGCAACAAAATTATGAAAATCACCAAAGTGTTTCTATAATTTTCTGCCTAAATTGTTGAAAAACTCTGTATGCATCACTGATTGGTATCCAAGTCATCATTCTCTATATTGTGTAACATTTCGTGACGCAAACCAGTGACCGAAGCATGATCAAACAATTCTTCCTTGCGTAGTTTGGCTTCTCACCATTTGATCCATCCTTGTGACTCATGAACCAGGCATGCTTCTCTGCCTGTCACCATTTTCAGTCTGTAATAATTTTACATTTGAATAAGTTTACAGGTAAACATAAAATCATAATATATGCCTCAGAGTAAGTATTTTAAAAGAAGGTGTGTTTACTTTTAGCATAATATTCATACTTTACTATATTGTTTTAGAGCTTACTGGGACCGTGCAAGCAGCTTTATTTACGACCTTTCCACAATCGGACCGAATCACCTCAACACATTTGTGATTCTGACACGTGTATTTATAAAATGAACAAGAAAGCTTATATCTGTGACTGTTGTCCTAACAGCACAGAAAAAACATCATGTACTTGCGAAGCTAACACTAACAGAGTTCGGTACCCGTGCGATTGTGATGCGGAAGGAGGAGAATATTTTAATCAAAGTATTGATGAAGAGGTTGACAATTGGTTGAATGAGATTCCAGTCCCTATAAATGAAAGTGCAGGTGATATAAAGGCAAGAAAACAAAAAGTCATGCATTTAGCTGAAGCTTTGAAACAATTACCTGATGACAGTCATTTTAAGAAAAACGCGAAAGAAATGATTGAAAAATGTGTAAATAGTATATCAATGTGGTATCCTGACAACAAACATGATCAGATAACATTAAAAAGACAGTTCACTGATCTCCTCTTAGATAGAATAACGGCAATAAATAGGCAGCCCGACAAGTTAACAGTAATTGTTAAGAAGTTCGTAGACTCCGTAGATTTCGGAGATAATAATGTAGATAAAAAAATGCTGATAAGTAATTTAATCAAGAAACTGAAATGCTTGGCTAGTATACCCGAAGTTGATGATACATTTAAGGAAGTATTAATATCGGAGATACGGGATATTCTGGAACAATCGCTACCCCAATTAGATGACTCTAAACATGTTTATGTAGAAACCCTGGCCAAGAAATTCGCCGATGAAATAAAAGAAAACTTAAGTAGTATAGATACATATGCTAATGAAATAGCAAACTTAAAGGAAGGTTTTGTTAAGACTTTATCAGACTGGGTAGATGATATATCTGAACTTAGCGAGATACCTCCAAATATGAAAGAGGCGAAAAAGGTTATAGATGAACTTTCCACTAAATTGGTCGCACTGCAATCAACTGGCATTGATAAATTTATTATAAAAAACATGGAAAATGAAATTCAGAAGAGTTTAAAAAAGCTAAATATATCTTTTAAGGGAATGGATAACGTAATTGAGCATTTAATGGATACTGTAACAGATATGATTTACGCCAAGGAGAAAACTAAATTAGAAGCAGTTTACAGACAAGAAATATATAAAGAACTAAGGGAATGGTTGACAACAAAAGAGGAAATTGATGATCTAAGTCCACAAGAACAATACTCTTTAAACAAAGAAATAGTAGATAAAATAGAAACAGCACAAGCTGAGGGTCAAGAAGATCATCAAGATCTCATATTAGAAACTTTAACCAAAGCTGGTGTTGACATAAGTCCAGATTTGCAACTTGAAGAACGATTAAATAGGTTAAAGACTTTCTCAACAAGGAATCTAGAAACTTCTATAAAGGATAACATTGAAAAGAATATGAATGATACTATTGACAGTCTAAATATTTCTGAAGCTAGCAAAGGCTATTTGAAAGATAAACTAAGGAAAGAAATAGAAAAAAACATCACTATATCATCTATGACCACCAAAAAGGCTGTAGAAAATATGAATGAAATATTACTAGAAATAATTGATGGAATTGTTGACGCATCTTATATACCAAAGAGTATACAAACTCAATTAAAAGATAATTTAGCAGACATACTCAATAAAAATCTTCAGCAGGTGATATTAGCAAAAGATAAGGGTACCATCATATATAAGTTATTAAAAGACATAAATTATAATATTGATAAAGAAAATATAAATGACACGGAAAAAAATAATCTAAAATATAAACTTCAGCACATGTTCAATGAATCATTAGCTATGCCTTTCTCTAATTATATAAAAGATCACGTTTTTGAAAATATTGACCGTATCATAAGTGAGGCACCTATAGAGAGAAACATAAAAAATAGGCTAACTAATAAATTAGTACATGTAGCGCAAGAAAAATTTCATGCTATACCTACGGAAAGTGTAAAAGATTACATAAAAGACAAAATCATAAAAGTCATGGAAATAATTATTCAAAAAGCTTCATTAAAAGAGGATGCAAAGAATGATTTAAACCAAACGTTAAAATATATTATAAATGAAAATTTTAAACAGCCATATTCAGTAAACATCAAAGATACTACATTAGAGCAAATAAATGACACAATTAATGATTTCTTAATTCCAGATACCATAAAAAGTGATCTTTTAAAAAAAATTACAACAGTTGTTAGTAATAATTTAGATGACCTACCACATCAAACTGATATTGACCATGCAAAAGAAACTATCGCGTATGATATTAATGACGTTATAGATAACTTTTCAATACCGAAAGTACAAGCAGTTCGCTTGAAAGACGATTTAGGCAGAGTTTTGGCTGAGTATTTAGATCGACCGTACTCAGATAGTGAAAAAGATAAATTAATTGAAGAAATAAGTAAACTTATTAATGAAACACATATTCCTTTCGACATGAAATCAGAACTAACCTTTAAATTGTTAGATACTATAACAAAGCGTTTAGATAATCTAGCTCACCAAAGTGCCGAGGAATATGCAAAAGAATCTATCTTAAAAGAAATAATACGTATGATAGACCAAACTTCTATTTCAAATAGTCAAAAAGAAGTTTTAAGGTATAAATTTGAAGACAGTATTGAAAACTGTTTCCCGTATGAACATTTAGATGCTCTTAAAAATATGACGGCAGAAAGTGTACGTGCTGTCATTTATGATTCATCTATTCCGGCTTCTGAACAAAATGATTTAGTTGATAAAATGGTTGACATTATCAATAAAATTTTAGATGAAACTTTCTATGATGACAATATGAGAGCACATCTACAGGGCATGTTTGGTATGATTGAAAAAGATGCACCTTTGCATGAAACTTATAAAGATGTCCTAAAAAATGAACTAAAATCCGTCTATGACAAATATTTACAGGACCCAGATCTATTAAGAGAAACATTTGCTAATACATCATCATATGAAGGATTGGACGCAAATACAGAAACCAAATTAATAAATGATATTAGTGATGCAATAAATGAAACACAGATTCCTTTGAATCAGAAAACTAAGTTGGAATACAAACTAAAAAAAATTTTCGACACAAACAGACCCATAGATCTTAATTATACAATAAAGGAACTTTTTAAAACTATTGAGCAATTACCTATTTTTTGGCAAGACAAAAAGTCTCTTAAATCTAAATTAGACGGCATTCAATCGTCAGGAATAGGAGCGGAAAAAATGTTAAAACATGTACTTTTGGATGACATTAAAAACGCTATTAATTTAGAACCAATTTCTGAAAAAGAGAAACATATATTAAAAAATAAGTTTACTGACGTTGTGATTATTCTCAATGAACCGATATCTAACCAAACAGAAGATATCATAAAGCGTAACTTATATAAAGTCGTAGATGAAAGTGAATTTCCCAAAGAACAGAAGCGCAGCTTGAAGGACAAAATAACGAAAATAATAAGAAAATTGACAACCAGAGAAAAAGATGAAAACTTTATAAAGGAAAAAATACTAAAGCATGCTACTGAAGCAGTAGATGGAGCTCGCATACGAAGTCACTTAAAAAAGGGTCTACGTGCTCAGCTTAAGAAAGTACTATCTGAAAATTTTGGAATGCCCCTGAAAAGAGATATAATATCTACATTAAAACATGATTTTGATAATATAATAGATGATGTTCCTATTACAACCTATCAAAGAAATAACTTAAAAATGAAACTTACTGACATTTTATCCAAAGAATTAGAACAGTTATCAATGAATACGGATGATGCGAGAGATATTTTTTTATTAGATATTGATAAAATTATTGAAGAAAAGTCGCTAACAAATGTAAATAAAGCTGAATTAAGTCATAAGCTACGTAAATCAGTATTAATGAATAGGAATGAACCACTTTCTGACAAAGTGAAGAACCAAATACGGCAAAATATTATTGAAACTATAGACAAAGAAATATTACCAAAAGAAAAGAAAAATAATTTGAAGGAGGAACTTGATAATGCTCTCACGAAAAATTTTAGAGAACTATCGGATCACTTAAAGCCAGCTGATTTACTAAATTCCTTAGTTAGAAATATTTGCAATGCTATTAAAGATGCACCGATTTCACAAGAGAACAAAAGGGTATTGAAGAAAAAAATACAGGATAATCTACCCCAAACATTACAAGAACCTATATCTGATGATCTGGGAGACAAGGTAAATAACGAATTATTTAAAACTATTAATGAAGTACCCATATCTCAAGCACAGAAAAGAGTTTTGAAAAATTTCTTGTCAAATATTGTATCCGGAATAGTACACGAACATCAGTTACGAGTATTAAAACATGAGATTAAAGATAATTTAATACAAGATGCAAATTACGTTATTGAAAAATTAGTAATACCAAAAGAGAGAAAAAAGCAATTGAAATCAAACTTAAAAAATGTGATTGATGAATATTTTGAAAAACCGCTAACTATTGATCAAATCAAAGAAATTAAACAAAATATTTACAAAGTGATTGCTGATGTACCACTTACAAAGGAGAAGAAAGCTGAATTACGACATAATTTAACTGATGTTGTAGACAAACATACAAAGTCTTTAAGTACAGGCCTAAAACCTGACACAATCGTAGTCAAATCAAATGAGAAATCAAAACGAAATATTTGGCAGAAAATAGATTCTGTTTTAAATATGTCACAAATACCCACGGATGACAAAAAATATATAAAGCAAAGGCTTGAATCTGTGACAGATGATATATCGCAACTACCTCCAGAAGTTATAAGACAAAACATCAATATAATTTTAGACGATATTGACATACCAAAAAGTAAGAAAACTGAAATAGGCGATAAATTATATGACAAACTGGTTAATATGAGTCTTACTCAAATTTCACGTAACTATAGACAAGAGGGTTATCTAGGCGAACTTGACGAGTCTCCAAATAAACTGCAAAAATCAAGTGCTCCAAAAAACAATTTAATGTACAAAGTAGATGATTTAAGTGTAGAATATTTAGACAAGCCACCTTCAATTATCAATATTGTCTCGGAAATGCCAAATTCTCGAAACAATAAATATTTGTTAAACAACAAAACTGATTTACTTAAGCCAAAACCCAAGGATAAAATTATGGATTCTACTGTGACAATTGTTCCTAAGAAAACATCTAAAAATACATACATATCTCCAGCTGAAGAAAAAATATCTACACGGGAAGATAATACGGTATTTGACGATGTCCAGATGCCCAAAGAACAAAAGAAAGATTTAAGATGTTCATTAAAAAAAATAGTACCTGAAACTTTAGATACCCCATTGACAACTAATATAGGTGAAAGTGACAAAATAGGTGAAAAACAGATTATTGATGTTCCTATTCAGGCAAAAGAACAAAAGATTGTAATAAAAAGTGAACCTGTTGATAATAAAAATAAGCCCATAATTGGAACTAGAACTTTTACAGAAAGCCCTCAATTGGGACAGAATTTTACCAATAACACATTCCAAGAACAGAAACAAATGTCAACACCAACTGAGTTACTTAAGGACACTTATTTATCAACATCAAAAAAAGAGGACGCGTTACGGAAAATTGACACGACTTTAACACAGTTAAAAATACCAAAAGGGCAAATGAAAGATTTGAAATTAAAAATTGAAAATATGGTTTCTACTTTATTGGAGAGACCACTTTGTACTCATACTAATCAGGCAGTTAAGGATGAAATCAATAAAATTATAAACGATTCACCAGTCTTTTCTAGTGATAAAAACATAATAATAACTAAACTACATAATATAGTCGATAATGATATCAGGCCTTTAACTGAAACATATTTACAACATACAAAGGTTTCAAAAAAAAATGAAGACAAAAAATTACAATCTAATGATTTCAACTGCAACTACAAGTCAAATAGTCTCCAAGAATTGTCACACACTATAGATGCTGTTTTGGAATCGATACCAATATCAAACGATAAAAAAATAATACTTGCAAAACTGGTCAATGATGCTGTAACAATTACCAAAAGCTCACCTCATATTCAAACAGATATTTTTGATAATATTAACACAGTTATAGGTAATACTACCTTACCGAAAAGTCAAAAAGTTGAAGTCAAAAATAAATTATTCGATTTAGTCAATAGTGCTAGAACAGCTAATACACTTTTGTCTAGCAGTAAAAAATCTAATGAGCAAATATTAAATAAAATAGATACTAAAGTTGCCCCTATACATGAACTACCGAACATTAAAACTAATACAGAACAAGTTAAAAATGCTATCAACGCTTTACACACATCGGTGGATCTTAAATCGAAGCTTAAAGGTATAATACAAACTGCAACAGATGATAATACAATGAAGACTGTAGATTCATTAAAAGATTCTATTAATAAAGAAATAGCTAAGGCATCATTACCTAAAGAGAAAAAGAATGAAATACAAAATACGCTAATAAAAAGCATTGATGAAAATATTGCACAAATATTACCTTTGAATGATAAAAAAAATCACACTATGGATACAGTTATACGAGACATTAACAGAGACCTCAATGCAGCCCAAATTCCTAATGATGTGAAGGTTATTTTAAAAGATAAAATTGAAGATAAATTGAAATCCTATTTGGACACCCCTCAGTCGATAAAAACCATAGAAAACGTAAAAGAAGATATAAATAATATAATTAACGAAACACCGATACTGGATAGTAAGAAATCTCAGTTAAGGAATGATATACGCAACAAAATAGACAATATTACAGAGTATTTGCCTATTGAGGGTAAGATGGAATCAATGGTTAATTAATCCAAAATTCAGAAGCCCTACCGCTTCTGACGTTATATCTTCAGTAGTCTGCTGAAGTACAATCATTTATAGTCCATTGTCTGCTTTATGTTCTATTGAATGTGAGATATAGTCATCTAGAAGGCGCTCTGCTGGATGTAGACCTCCCAATCACGTTCCTTCGCCTTCCGCATTCCATCCATTACAGTCCATCTGGCGGGGGGTCATTCTATCGCACGCTTGCCGAGTCACGGTCTTGACTCCAAAACTCGTTTGCTCCATCGATCATCATCGGTTTTTCTACAGATGTGGCTATCCACTTTAACGTACTACTCTGTGAGCTAATTCAACCACCCTGATTCTCTCGGTATCCCACAAAGACACATCAAGCACAGCTATAAGTCGCTGTGCAACAACACGTGGATTAAAATGCCACAGGAAAAAATCAAAGATTATTAAATATAATTATTCACCAATTCAGTTATAGGGAAAGATCGCAGTACCTTTATTACGCTTATCAGGTATCTTCGAGCGTATTAAATTTCTGCTGAATATATTTTGCCTTTTCTCTTGTCGAAATTGTTATTTAAGTTATCGAAAGACTTTTGACATCTATGAGTGTAATCTTTGTGTGTTATCTCACTCCAATCCAATCAAAGCAATATGTTAGAAGTTAATGGGTATGATAATTTGAGAAGAATCGATAAACCTGCATATTTTCATGATTTGACATCGCATCTCATTTTCATTATACCTTCCCGCAAGTAACCTTTCTTTTTAGAAGCCGCCAGTAAATCTAAAATTCGATGAGTTACGTTGTAATCTGTTAACTGCGACCCAGGCAGTAATAATTTGAAATTGGTTTCATACCCACCAACTAATTTATCAAAGCCATTGCAGCCTCAACAACCAATTATTTTCGAAGTGACAAAAATATTAGTTATGTATATACATGAGAGCTGTTATGTTTTTGTTCTTGTTCCAGAAAAAGCTCTCTACAACACATCAAATACCACTACTATGAGGTATGAAGATGCCACCAATGAAGCAAACAAAGCAAAGGCTACTCACTCGAGGTCACAAGATGATGAATCGATGCCCACTGGAATAATTTATGATGCGGATGATGATGATAGCAAAGATCGAACATCTATTAGGATGCCATTACGAAAAGGATCCAAAGAAACAGTAGCGAATTCTAAAAGAACAAAGTTCAA
Source organism: Thumatha senex (assembly GCA_948477245.1). NCBI lineage: Eukaryota > Metazoa > Arthropoda > Insecta > Lepidoptera > Erebidae > Thumatha > Thumatha senex. The sequence continues at coordinate 12,554,849 of OX419753.1, forward strand.
AGAAACAATGTTCAAAGAGCTTAATGGCGTTATTGATGGGTTTGATATTCCTAGAAATAAAAGAACTGATTTAAAATTAAGGTTAAACGGAGTCACAAGTTCAAACATTGACAAACTATTTGTAACTCCACAAAGAGATTTAAGTAACATGAAAAAGGCAATGCAAGATAAAATTGACCAAGTTATTGATGAAGCACCTTCTGGTCCTGCTTTTACAAAACAGATGAAGAACAATATTAAAGATCAACTATCAAAAGTCGTAAATAAAAACGTCGATTTCATGATTACAGAAAATGTAAGAGGAACTAACGATTCTAAAATCGTATTAAGCACGATTGACAGATTACCCGTACCTGAACATGTCAAAGAAGAATTAAGAAAGAAAATGCTAAAATCACCTGAAGTTTCTATAAATGGTTCACAAGATAGTAAGCGGTCGATAGGTAATCGTGACCAAGACAGTAGGAGGTCCATAAGTAGTCGTGACAAAGTTGGTTGGAGTTCTCACATATCTCCTATTCCTGAAGAAGGGCCTATCACATCTACTCCGATGGCTGGTGCGGGAAGACCTGTTGGACTTTATTCAACCCTTGGCGATGAAAGTGTGATGCAGGCGCTGAGTCCCGAAGACAGGGACTTTTGGATAAACATACAGGATGCTATATCAAACTGGTTAGACGCGTTGCCTATTGACTTAGATGATGAAACTAAAAAAGCAATCAAACAGGCACTAGCCAGTGATATCTTAGATAGACAGCAATATCTGCTATTGAATCCTGGGGCTAGAAAACCACTGCCGGCTGAGCTGGAAGATCTACAGTATCAAGTTTTTAGAAGACTTGGCAAAGTTCTTAGTCTTGAGGAAATGCAAGTGGCCATGCAAGAAGCAGTCAAGTTGATGCAAATGATGACGGATGTGGAGCAACCTGTTGGTAATGGATGGAAACCTTTTTATCTCTTTCTGTATTGTATAAAACTAGCTGAACCCGGCGGCTTCGCCCGTGACATACTTCGAATCCCGTCGCGCCCAATAATCCCTTCGCTTATTATTTTTACATTTAAGTAAGAACATTTTCCCGATTTGTTTACATTTATGCTCCGCTCTAATGAGAAGTATCGTAATGATATAGAGCCTATACACGAATAGTTTTTAACAACCAGAAAATAAAATTGGGGTAATCAACAAATGAAACTCAATCAATATATCTAGTTTTTAAATAAGAAAATCTTATACAAATGTTATCTACTTTGTCCCATAAAATCTTCAGTATGTAGATACGTAAACAATATTTGGTCAGTGTCTCACTGCGCTCATGGCTCAGAGCAAGGGGTGGAGAGGCGCCAGCGCAACCCCCCCGGCCGTATAATATGTCTCTGCCTACCTTGTCGAATTATAAATGATGTACTAAGACGCTCTTTGTATTAGCTAGACCAGATGTCTAGCTCCCGTAGCTCAAGCTTATATTTGCTTAATTTAGGCTAGGTTTGACAATGTCTTAAATACCTTTTTATTTTGTGTATTTAAAATATATAATCATGTTTAACATTTCTATAGATCATATTGCACAAGCTTAGGTATACTAATATATTTAATAATATAATTTTAATAATTGAAATTTGGGCTAGATTGAAGTAGTCATCTTTCATTGCTTGTAATAAAATAGCTTTGGTTTTATTTACTGATACAGATACGGATTTGAACAAGTCAGAAGAAATAGAATTGCATCAACAGTTCATGGATGTTATATCAGAAACTATGCCTGAAAAAGAGAATGCTTCATCTGAATCGATCTTATTTGAAATGATGAAAGAAGATTTAGCAGATGCGTTCATCAAGCTACACTACGCTGGAGGTGATGAAGAAGAATTAAATAACTTAAGGGATAAAATAAATAATGAAATAGATAAATTTTGTACGGATTACTTAAGCAAATATCCAGACAAACCGTTAGATCGTGAAAAACTGAAACGTGATTTATATAAAGCACTGAAAGAAGTAGAGCCTTCTGATGACTTAATGAAATACGCTGTAGAACACGTAAGACTTAAAAATGTAACATATGAGTGGCTCTCAGAACTGCCACTAGAGAGACAAATTGCTGCTGAAAAATTAAAAACCAAAAAGAAAGCTGCTTTCCTAGCGAAACAACTGCTTGATCTTGAGCAGAATCACGACAATCTTAGTCACGCCGAAGTAAAGGATAAGATGGAAAAAGCAATAACGAAGTTTTTACTGACATTACCTCTGAAAACAGGTCAAGAGAAAAACATACCTGCTTTCACAGCGGTATTGATCGACAGACTCAATAGAACAAAGGAATATAGAGCGTTAGACGTTTCCACAAGACATTCTGTTACACTTGAAGATTTTATGGGATCCAGTTGGCTCCAGTCATATCCTCCATGTACTTTAACTTCGGAAGATTTGGAACATTTGGCGATAATAAAGAAGAGAGCTTGCTTAGCTCCTCGCTGTATTGCCACACTTCGCAAAGCAAATGAAAATAAACGGAATGCTGCTGTAAGTCCCATGTCAATGGAGTGTGCAGCTCAGACTGAGACCAGTTGTCGATTGCCACCATGTCCCTCGTTTTCGCCTACACCAAAAGTATGTCCAGGGATGCCTTTAGACCCACACAGTTCCATGCAATTTATAAGAAGTCCGTGTACTCAGAGCTTGAGCCATATGGATCTTCAACCTCAGGTATATATATATATATTTTTCATTATGATAAAAGTTAACAGCTCATAATTGTTTTGAAGTTCTCTTACAAGTTTGGTATAGTGTAATGCTTGCAATACAGATAATGACACGTCCAACGAATGATTGAGGAACAATTGACGAAGAATATATATTGTTCAAAAGTAGAGGGTAGAAGGAGTCAGGGAAGGCCGAGACTTACATATGAAGACCACGTGAGCAGATTGCTCAAAAACGGAAAGGTCAAAAGTACTCGGATACCCAGACGTGCGTGTATGAAGCGATTGATGAATCTCGAAGAAGCGAAAGAAGTATGCATGGATCGCGAAGCCTGGCGATCTGTCCTCTCTGACTACCCCGTCAGGGATACAGCGTGAAGATAGTTAGTTAGTTAGTTATGTAACTTGCGGCCGAATACTGAAACGTCACTTAAATACAACGCACAGTGGAATGGCTCTCAGATTTCAGTATCTCTCAAAATTTAAGTGGTATACACAAAGGCTACTCAAACGATTTGCAGGCATAATCAGCTAAGCAGCCGACAAATAATTTGCGTCATGGCAACATTCACGATGTCTCATTATACGCAACAGTTTTGGACTAAATAATATTTAGTATGCTACTTAATTTAGTTAAAATAATAGAAAATAATAACAGTTTTATTTGGTACACAATGTAATTTCTATTATGTTCTTTGGGTGTAAGGGGCCACACCAAGATCTTCGGGGCCCAAGTCAACCTCCCGTGCTAGTGCGTGGACCTGCTGATTAACGGACGAGGCTCTGGCGCTAGCTTTCGCCTCTGGGGTTGGGAGGTCTGAGGGCGTCGCTCCCATAAAAGCCATCCGCCAAAACATAATGGTAAAGTATAATAGGAAAGCTGCTAGGGATAGGGCGCCGCCGCAAAACGGCGCGCAGAAGCCCCGCCCGACTCCTGTGGCAAGTGGGCTAGGGCTGCCGTGTGTCGGGCCAGCACGGCTAAAGAAGTTAGCCCCAACCCGAATCCGCTTCGCATCTTGGAACATTGGCACGCTGACTGGGCGTGCGGTAGAATTGGCCGAAGTACTCTCCAGGCGGAGGGTGGACGTGGCGTTCCTGCAGGAGACTCGGTGGAAGGGCAACAGGGTCCGACCTTTGCAGAAAGGCTACAAGCTGTACTACACGGGTGCGCCTGGTGGGGAGAACGGGGTGGCCGTGGTGCTCTCTGAAGGGCTGCAGAGCGGCATCTTGGAGGTGAAACGCTGTAGTGACCGGCTTATGATCGTGAGGGTGCTTATCGATGAGATTATTACCCACCTGATAAGTGCCTACGCGCCGGTTGTAGCGACGCCGATAAGATGTCGTTTTGGGGCCAACTCGAGGGAGTGCTTCGGAGCATTCCGTTGTCACAGGGAATCGTTTTGGGCGGCGACCTAAACAGTCATGTGGGTGAGAGGTGTGAGGAGTTTGAGCGTGTTCATGGTGGTTTTCGATACGGCACCCGCAACGCTGAAGGAGAAACTAGCCTCAGAACGTGTGCGGCTGCCGATCTGGCCATTGTGAACACGTATTTCAAAAAGAAATCCGAACATCTCATCACCTACAAGAGCGGGAGGCGTACGACTCAGATCGATTTCCTACTCACTAGGCGACACAGCATCGGCAAGGTGGCCAACTGTAAGGTCATACCCGGTGAGAGTCTTACTGCACAACACCGTCTCCTTGTCATGGACCTCTGCGTGAAGCCTAAAGGCAAACGCATCGAGCGGTGCCAGCGCCGCATCAGATGGTGGCTGCTAGATGAAACTAGGTCCCAGGAGTTCATCTCAGCTGTCGGTGACAAGTGCACCGACACTGAAGGCGAACCAGTTCAAGATTACTGGGACAAAGTTCAGGCGGCCATCCTTGGAGCGGCGAAGGTGGTGCTCGGTGAGTCTAAGGGTGGACGCAAATGTGACAAGGAAACTTGGTGGTGGAACGACGCAGTCCTGAGGGAGACCAGGAAGAAGAAAGCCCTCTTTAAAAAGTGGCAAGTGACCGGATCTCCCGAAGACCGCGACGCGTACAGGGCTGCCAAGCGCGCCACAAAGAGAGCTGTAGCCAGAGCCAGACGAGACCACTTACAACCTTTGTATGATAAACTGGAATCGTCTGAGGGGCAGAAGCTCATCTATAAGCTGGCGCGCTCCAGCGTCATAGCGGCACAGGATATATCCAAGTGTCGCTGTGTAAAAGACCCTGAGGGCAACCTGTTAAGCGAAGACCTCGCGGTAAAGGAGAGATGGCGCTGGTACTTCCACGAGCTGCTTAATTAACAGCACAAAGAGGTGCAGCCTCCGGACCTCCCTTCGAATCAGGGACTAGTGCCACCGGTAACGCCTGACGAAGTCCTGACTGCGCTTCGCCGCATGAAGAATCGGAAAGCTGTCGGACCCGATGGAGTCCCCATCGAAGCCTGGAAGGCGATGGGTCCTCGCGGTGTGGGCATCTTAGTAAACCTTTTTAACCGCATACTCCTCAGCGGGCAGATCCCAAACCAATGGAGACTGAGTATTATTACTCCAGTCTTCAAAGGTAAGGGGTCAGTGCAGGAGTGCGGGAGCTACCGCGGTATAAAGGTGATGTCCCACACCATGAAGATCTTCGAGAGGATTATAGACTCTCGGATCCGGCAGGAGTGTACTCTCTCGGAGTGTCAATATGGGTTTCGCCCTGGTAATGGGACCACGGACCCTGTTTTTGCCCTGAGGGTTGTCGCAGAGAAATAAAGGTCGAAGAACACGCCTCTGCACTGTTTGTTTCTAGACATGCAGAAGGCCTTCGACTGTGTTCCTCGTGCGATGATCTGGTGGGCACTGCGGTCCAAAGGGGTTCCAGAGGTCTATATTGACACTATCCGGGACATGTACTGTGACTCCGATTCAATGGTTCGGACTGCTGTTGGCGACACGAAACCCTTCCCCATCACCGTCGGGGTACACCAGGGTTCTGTCCTTAGTCCGCTTCTGTTCAGTGTAATATTAGACGAATTGTCGGACAGCATCAGAAACCCGCATGAGCAGCCTCCATGGTTGCTCATGTATGCTGACGATATTGCGCTGGCAGACACGGACAGGGGCAGATTGGAGCGACGTGTAAAGGCGTGGAAGGAGACGCTTGAGAACGGCGGTCTGAACTAAATATGGCGAAGACCTAGTACTTGGCACTAAACTCGACAGATCCCACATCCGTCCGCATAGGCGGTGATTTGGTCGAGCGCACGGACCAGGTTAAATACCTGGGATCTGTCTTTCACAGGTCCAGTGACATCGATTGCGATGTCAAGTCACGCATTGCTGCCGCGTGGGCCAAGTGGCGGGAGATGACCGGTGTCATTTGTGACCCTAAAATGCCGATTCGGTTGAAGGGACAGGTCTACAAAACCATTATTAAACCTGTCCTTTTACATGGCAGTGAGACGTGGCCGTTATTGGAGCGACACCAGCAGGAGCTGCGTGTCACGGAAATGAAGATGCTGCGGTGGATGTGTGGAGTCACGCGGATGGACCGCGTGAGGAACTCTCCCATCCGCGGCAGCCTTCACGTCCGTGACATTGCAGACAAGTTGCAAGAATGTCGCCTTCGTTGGTATGGTCACGTCTTGCGGCAACCGCCGGGCTACGTAGGTAACAAATGTCTGGCCATGTCTGCCCCGCCGGGTCCCGGTAACAGGGGAAGACCCAAGAAGTGCTGGCTTGACGTCGTAAGGGATGACATGCGTGCCAATGGTCTCACTACAGGGGATGCCGATGACCGTGCGAAGTGGAGGAGAAAATGTAGGAAAGCGGATCCCGGGCGTCGCGAGACGCAACTGGGACAGACGCTCGGATGATGATGATGAGTTTTGGACTAAATAATATTTAGTATGCTACTTAATTAAGTTAAAATAATAGAAAATAATAACAGTTGTATTTGGTACACAATGTAATTCCTATTATGTTCTGATAGGTCATTTTTTAAGTTATGTATCGGAATAAATAACTTAAAAACTATTTCGAAATTGAACGTAAACATTTGCTGACCTAATTGTCGTAGAACGAAACGTTCAATTTGATTGAAACCAGTGACATTAGCTTGACTTGTAAACATTTTTCAAAACTATATTGGGAAATGGAAGAAAAACATTGGAATGTACTTCTTCAGCAGACGTCTTTATGTAGCAATGGAGTCAGTGGAGCAAATAGGGCCGACATGTATAGCCGCTATCTTCAAGAATTACCATATTGGTATAAGAATTATATTATATTATCTGTGATATTGGCAAAATCACTATCATCAAATTGCGTTGATAGTTACTGTTTTTCTCCACTTGTTTTTTACAAAGCGTTTTAAGATTACTACTACGAGTAAAACTTAATGTAGAAAAGGAAAGATGAGAAGGGATATTGTTATAAGATATTTACGAGTATCTTTCTTGTGTGGTGTGAGGAACACAGTTTAGTCGATATATATTTTTGATCTTTGATGTATTTTTGGTCTTTTATATAATAAATAAATTTTACAAGTGTTCAAAAAAACTTTACAAGTTTTCTACTAAGTGTCTATCTCTTTAGTCACAATCAAGATTTTTTATTTCTTGAAATTCAATTATTTGCCATTAGCTTTTGCCATTAGCATTTTGCCATATTAGCCAACTACTTGTTTTAATTTATAAAAGTTGACGCCTGCGGGGCTCCGCACGCGTGGTGAAGTTTTCCCGTTTCTCACAGGAACTTGTTACCGGGATTAAAGTAGCATTATGTGTTATTCTGATGTGTAAGCTATATAATTTTAAAGTTCCATCAAAATCAATTCAGTAAATTTTTGAGTGAAAGAGTAACAAACATCCATACTTAAAATCCTTTGCGTTTATAATTTAAGTAGGATTTTTTACTAATCTAGCTCGTGGCCTCGCGGTCTCAGTGTTCTGTAAACGATCACTGAGTTACGCAACTTTCACTATGGCTGGTCCTCGGATGGGTGACCACTTTGTGGCATTTACATTTGCGAGCGTTTCCGTGCTTCGGAATGCACGTTAAGCCGTTGGTCCCGGTTGCCAGTAAAATGGCAGTCGTTAAGCCTGGTTGAAGGCCTTATGGGGCGGCTTGAAAATTTCAACAGCAGGTAGCCACAACCTGCGTCTGTCTATTTCAACACGGCAATGGGCTCACCACCTATTACGTGGGACAGGAATCCACACGGTGAAAAGTGGGCATATAATAAGCCTCTGCCACCCCTTCGGGGATAAGGCGTGATGGATATTTATTTTATTTATTTTACTAATTAATAATAAAGCTGAAGAGTTTGTTTGTTTGTTTGTTTGGTTGAACGTGCTATTCTCAGAAACTACTGGTCCATTTATCGAGGAATGCTATAGACTATGTATCATCACGCTACTGCCCTGGAGAGCGGAGCAGTAATCATAAATGTCGACAAATTGGGCAAATTTTTATGCATTATTGTAGAATATATAAGCGTCGGGATTAAATAGGTGCGACGGGAATTCGAAGTATTTCAAGGGCGAAGCCGTGGGGCTCACCTAGTATTAGCTATTTTAAAAGTACGGTGGACGGGTTACCCGCTTTCCTTACAGATACAGGCTCAAGATAACGGCTTTACGTGAGAATTTCACGCACGCAATACGTAATATGCGCCAGGCAATACATTTGTACATTGAGATTGAAAGCTGTGAAAAAAGTACAATGGGTGGCCTTATCACATAAAGAGATTTCTACCAGGCTAATTTTTTAAAGACAATAGTAGGAGTCGTAAACCATGTCCGGCAGGGGACAGCGACCCACCCCTTCTGCCCTCCCCTGGGTACGCCCATGGAATAAATTATCCAAAATAAAACTGTCTCATTGGAGATACGGAACCGAGCAGAAAACTCCACATCGTTGCATTTTTCGAATGTATTTAGCTTCTTTAGGTTTCGTCGACAGACGGTCGGTCTTTAAATGGTCAGAGAGTGAAGATAGCGAAATTAAAGACATTATTTTAACGCTTATATATATTCAATTTCAGATTTAGGAGACCTCTCGACCACTCTTACATTTGGGGGACGTTCAAATCAGTTTGACAGGTCATTTGACAGCTAAATTAGATTAAGTGGCATTCCAGTATACGAATTTTACATTGAGTGGTGTCTGAGCTCAACTCACCTGAGTTCATCTTAAATTTAACACATGCTTAAATTTAATGTTTGAGTATACGAATTTTGTATTTAAGACTTGTTTAAACATTTAAGTGTCGTTAGATATTTGAGTGACCTTTCAGTATTCGGCCGTTCGACTCATATTTTTGCTTTTGTACCCAGAAACTACACTATAGCTATATATGCTATAAAAAGTGCTAATAAATGCAAGTATCTGGGATTTAAAGACAGAAGTAATCAACCGCATAGTGCATAGTATAGAACTTATTATTCACCTTCAAGCTGGTATACGATGGTAAGAGTGTGAGGCCTGACAGTGGTCACTCGAAAAAAGCAAAAAACGTAAATAAATAAAATGAACCACATTTTTTTGGTTATATTACATACTCATATATGCCTGTGCATATGATCCATCTGCTCGAGTTTTTATTATATAACACGCTAGGTAACATTCAAACCTTTTTTATTTTCAGATAATAATCAAAGAATATTACTGGAATTCATCTAACACTGCTGAACTTCAAACTTCAGACTCACGGCTCTTAGGCGGTGCACAAAGAAGAGCACATTTCGCCTATAGACCACCTTGCATCCAAAAATCCTCACAAACGTGCCAAGATAAGGCTATTGGAAGTAGATCTCCATGTAGCCCTTATCCGTTTACCCCATTTACTTGTACCACATCTCCTTGTAACACATCTCCTTGTAATTCATCTGCGCAACAACCACCACGTACGCAATCTCGAAGTGCATCTCTTTGTAACCCTTCTCCGTGTATCCCATTTCCTTGTACCACATCGGCTTGTGCCCCACCTTCTTGTAACCCATCTCTGTTTATACAATCATCACATACGCAATCTCGGAGTGCATCTCCTTGTACCCCTTCTCCGTGTAGCCCGTTTTCTTGCAACTCATCTCCGGTTACACAATCACCGGATGCACAATCTCGATATGCTCCATCTCCGAGTTCCCTATCTCATTGTACTCCAAGACTGTTCAACCCTAGGTGTTGTACTCCTACTACACCATCTCCATGTTATAATCCATGCCAGCATTCAAATCAAACCTCATTCTGTAATGAAGAACCAAGGTACAGAAAAATACCAATAATACAATTAGGTTCGTTAGACCAATTGAGAAACCCTAGTCAAAAAGAAAGAAGATTAGAAGATTTAGCTACATCCACGAGAAATCTAGAGGCACCGGAAAATTTATATTCTAATGATGATGAAGTAGAAATACATGTAAATAGAGGAAAGAAGCAAGAGAGTGTTATATGCAAATGTAAATCGAAGCCAACAGTCAATACGGCGCGAGCCCGTTGGAAGCAAGATACTCGGAAAGATCGTGCAATCCTCGCAACGTCGAATGAAAACGCTGCAATGAAGAAATGCCTCAAATGCTGTGGTATACACTGTCCTTATCCAAGCTTTATGTACTTCAGACAGTGAAATTGACTCTTGTAGTAATGTCCTGTTCATGTTTGATGATGGGAGTAAAATAAAATTACCAGATTAGATACTGCATGTTTTAGTTTTCGTCGTAGCTTCTTCTCCATATTAATTGTTTTCCCAGTTGATTCCAAACAGTTTTACCAACACCCTCAAATTATCTTCTGATGAATTTCAATGCGGGTTCCGAGAAACTACCTTCACCAGCGACTTAACCAAGATCGAGCTCGGTGTCACTATTCTGGTATTGATCATTGCTGTTGATCATAGTTTACAGGAGTCCCAGTATTGGAAAAACGGACTCAATTTCAAGTTGCTTTCAAACCTTACCTGGAATTCATTAACCGTACGGATACCTCGTAGTCGTTGTCTCGTTCATTGGTCAGCAGGTGCACCACAAGCAGATGAGAGGTCACGTGGGCTCTCGAGATCTTGGCGGGGCCAGAACCAACATGGAGTGCAAGCGGCTTACTTTGTTTTTGGGATGGTTGTTGTCTCGCAGAGGTACTTTGTATTTAACTAAAGGCACGCGCAGCTACGCGACTGTAATTTTGCCTTCGTAAATATGCAACAAATCCACTTCTGCAACAATACACACGCGGTTCTAACGTTCACTCTCTCTATCTATCCTCTGTATATGAGCGTAGACAAAGTAACCAACGTTTCTTAATACTCAACGTTTGAGGCTAGATATTGCTTTATAAAATCTACTCTCAAGTAGATTGAGTATTGAGAAACGTTCTGGAATACGGCCAGTATTTTATATTAATTTTATCTCAATAGCTTCACCTTTCGGTCAAAAAAATCTTTGACAGATAGACAAATTGTTATGATCATGATATAAACGCATAATTTTTCTTTTTGCCGCGAAATCCTAATAAGACTTAAGAAGTTAAGTTTGATCTTTTTCAATAAAGTTAAATTTGGCCTAATTATTTATTTTATATGATAATAATGAGAATTATTTTCACGACACCAAAACATTTTAAATATCTGCCGATTATTTTGGAAAATTGAATAATCTGGCAACACTACACAAAAATATCACACCCAATTACAGCGTACTTAAATAACTTGTGTTGGGTGTGTGCGTCAGTTGTTATAAAATACCTCAAGTAACATGGTGTTGCTAAGTTTAACCACAACCTGCGCCTGATAGAATAAAAAAAAAAAAACTTTATTTTGCATAGACCATTTTAACGGCGCTTACAAAATGTCATACACTATTTAAAATGTTTAAAGCGACCACCGGTTCGGAACGCGGCCCACCTGAGAAGAACCGGCAAGAAACTTAGGAAGGCTTTTTTTTTGATGGCCTATTTACAATTTAATATTATTTCACTTTGCCAGCAGATCATTTCCAGGCGTCCCTGTCCTGCAAATAGTCTGTAATGGAGTAAAAACCTTTTTCACAAAGCTTGTTTTTAATAAACTTTTTAAATTTATTTAATGGTAAATTTCTCAGGTCACAGGGAAGCTTGTTGTAAAAGTGTATACAGTTACCCTGGAAAGAATCGCCAATCTTATGTAGTCGACTGTGGTGGACTGAAAGATTATTTTTATTTCTAGTGTTTATATTATCTTTATCACAGAGTTTAGAAAACTGTGATAGATTTTTCTGGACATACATAAGATTGGCAAAAATGTATTGTGATGGTACGGTTAGAATATTTATTTCTTTGAATTTTTCTCGGAGAGGAACTCTGGGGCCCAAATTATAAATAGCGCGTACAGCCAGCTTTTGTAGAACAAAAATAATATTTAAATCTGCAGCACTCCCCCAAAGGTGAATACCGTAAGACATAATACTATGAAAATAGCTGAAGTAAACCATTCTAGCCGTATCCACATCTGTTAGAGTCCTGATCTTTTTTACAGCGTATGCAGCCGAACTTAATCTAGAGGCTGTCTTTTCTATGTGTGGGCCCCACTGCAAATTGGCATCAATAGTTATACCTAGGAACACAGTTGATTCTACAAACTCTAACACTTGTCCATTCAGTTGAACATTGGCCGCAACTTGTTTTACATTTGGTGGAGTAAATTTTATACATTTAGTTTTATTTTCATTAACGCAAAGATTATTTGAGCTGAACCAATGAACTACTCTTGCAATTGCATTGTTTACATCGTCATAGTTATCTAATTGTCTTTTAATTTTAAAAATTAATGAGGTGTCATCTGCAAACAAAACAATCCTATTCCTGTCCCCTACATAAAATGGTAAATCATTAATATAAATGAGGAACAAGAATGGCCCAAGTATCGAGCCTTGCGGCACACCCATTGTAACCATGGATCCTACAGAACGTGTACCATTAATATCGACCCTCTGTATTCTATTGTTCAAATATGAAGACAGAAGGTCGAGAGCTTTGCCTCTTATTCCATAGTGGTGTAATTTTTTGCACAGCGTTTCATGTTGAACGCAATCAAAAGCCTTTGATAGATCGCAAAATATACCTAATGCATCGTGCTTGTCTTCCCAAGCTTCATGAATACATTTTAATAACTCAACACCAGCATCGGAAGTTGAGCGCCCTCTCGTAAACCCAAATTGATTCGCATGAAGTATTTTATGACTAATAAAATGGGATAGCATTTGATTCAAGATTATTTTTTCAAATACTTTGCTCAAAGTTGGCAGCACTGACACTGGTCGGAAATTAGACGGCTCTGTAGCGCTGCCAGCCTTGAACAAGGGAACGACTTTGCTGTGTTTCATTAAATCAGGAAATGTACCACTAGAAACACAGTCATTAAACACAGTTGCTAGATGGGGCGCAATTACCTCAATTATACATGATGCAGTTTTGACCGATAATCCCCAAAGGTCCGCGGTTTTCTTAATTTCGATACATTTAAATGTTTTTACAATGTCCTGTGCACAAATATCTGTGAATATAAATGCATCCCTGCAACAAAGAACAGATTCTTCTAATAAAAGTTCAGCGGAACTGGAAGATGCTTGGAGAGATTTTGTTGTTAATATAGGTACATTTTTGAAAAAATGTTCAAACTCCGTAGCCACTTCCAGGTCCCCTGTAACATGGCAACCATTTACTTTTAAGTGGAAATCCCTTTCAGTCACTAAAGATCTACCGCATTCAGAGTTAATGGATGTTCCAAGTCATTTTTATTTTATTTACAGAATTTGGAAATTTTATTTTTAATGAAGTTTGACTTAGCAAGATGACACGTTTGTTTAAATATCTTTGAATAATTTTTAACATATTCCTGAAAGGTTTGCCTAAAATTATATGATTTTTCTGAATATAATTCAAATAATTTATTTCTACTTTTAAAGATAGTGTTGCCCAGTCACTGAAAACAGGACGACCACCAATCTGTAGTGTTTTTGAGGTAAAAACTTTGCCAAACTCATCATTAATCAAATTAAATAAGTGTTTATATGACTGGTCTACACAAGTGAAGTTAGGTAGATATGGTAAAAATAAAAATAAAATAAATATCCATCACGCCTTATCCCCGAAGGGGTGGCAGAGGCATATTATATGCCCACTTTTCACCGTGTGGATTCCTGTAGATATGGTAATCTCTTTAATACATTTTCTTTAAAATTATTCAAACGACTTTGGTTAATTGGTACATATTTAATTTGTTTTTTGCTGACTTTGTTACTACTTTTAGGAAATTTTATCCATTGGCCACGATGATCTGACTCCACAGGATCCACAATACCTTTATCTATAGGTTTAATATCAGTAAAAATATTATCAATACATTTTGCACTGGTGGCTGTAATACGAGTGGGTTCTAAGAATGTACTATGCAGATTAAAGGATTTAAATTCATTTTTCATTTTATTTCTCTCTGATGGAGTTAATGATGTATCTAATATATCAACATTAAAATCTCCACAAACTATTATAGATTTCTTAGAACATTGGCATTTGAACAGTGCTTCTTCAAGCTTTTCTTCAAATTTAATGTACGGAGCTTTAGGGGGACTGTATACGCTTAACAAGATGAAATGCTCAAATTCAATACTGGCAATCTCAATAACTCGCTCAATGGAGAGGGCTACTAAGTCTTTACGTTCTTTAAATTTGAAGTTTTTATTAATTAATATTAAAGAGCCTCGCGTTTAGAATGTTTTCTATTGAACGAGCTAGCAACCTGGTGATTTACGAAGTTCAACAATGTGATTTGATGATCTTTTAACCAGTGCTCTGTAGCACAAAAAATATTAATAGAATTTGCATTAATGTATAGCTCTAACTCTAAATCTTTACCATTTATTAAACCTCTAACATTATGGTGCACCAGGTTTATAAAAACAATATTTTTACTAAGATTATTCTCAGGGGCCAAAGTCAACTGGCCAGATTTATTATCTCTTGTCCTATAAACTAGTTTTTTGGAATTTCATTTTCCAAATGTGAAGTATCAAAACTATCCTGCTCAATAAAAGCAGTTGTACTTGCCAATAATTTGGCTTGAAAAATTAAAAAAATAGATAGCAACAGAGCTACCTTTCGTTGGAAAAATTTTGATAGAAAATATCTATCTAATGTCAACAAACTATTATTATTGAAAATTATGTTCCAATCGAACATATCAATTTTTTTGGAATATGATACCATGGTATGTAGTTTCATATTTAATTTGTATCTTAAGTGATTTTCCTTGTGGCTCAAAGCAGTGCTGTATGGCAAGGTGGACAAAATTACTTGTTTTACTTGCAGACTTGATAACTTATCAAAATTTTTTAAAGTTTGTCACTATTAATATTGCCTCTTCTGCCAACCAGCACCACTATAGTAGACTGCATGCAGTGTGTACCAGTCAATATAAAATCTATAATTTGAGAGTATGAAGGTCCTGAATATGTATGATTTATTACAGAATGACTTAACTGTGATAAATAATGTCCAAAATTTTTACCTATTTCATCGCAATAGACTATGGTCTTTGCATCACTTTTTATTTGCAACTTTTCTATTATAGATGCCTCGCAATTACTACTTGAACTTAATATACTATTATCCACACTGCACACAGTTTTAATTGGTGAAAATTCATCATTGCATCTAATTCTTTCACAACTCAAGGGTGAGGAGGGAACATGGCCTGCGGATATCAATTGGTCATTTTGACAATGACATGAATATACTAATTTACCTATGGCTAACACCTGTTCCCTACTCTGTTTCTCTGCTGTTTAATATTTATAAGAATTCGCCAGGCTTCGCGATCCATGCATACTTCTTTCGCTTCTCCGAGATTCATCAATCGCTTCATACACGCACGTCTGGGTATCCGAGTACTTTTGACCTTTCCGTTTTTGAGTTTCCTTTATAATACTTATCTCCACATTTGCACTTCAATGGCATTTTTTGTGCCACATTCTGGGACACGTACACTACGACCTGGACGTGTACAAGTCTTTTGATTTGAATCCTTGTCTTGATCGATTACAGGATCGTTAATGGAACACTTTCCTTGTGTTGGGTGTGTGCGTCAGTTGTTATAAAATACCTCAAGTAACATGGTGTTGCTAAGTTTAACCACAACCTGCGCCTGATAGAATTGGCATTCACCTGATCTAATGGCTTAGAATTTGCCTTACCAGACTGGTTACAAACTCGATGCCAATTCTATCAGGCGCAGGTTTATCCACTGGGGTTTATACAATGGGGCACCTGCCACATATTCACTACTTTGCCATCTCAGGTGGTAAAAAATAAACAAAATTTCTAATAATTTATTAACTAAGTAGACAAACATGTAAGTACAGCACACGTATGACACTACAGCACTATTTAAACTTACAAGGACAAGGACGGGAGTCTAAACAAATACGCCTTCCTTTATAATACTTATCTCCACATTTGCACTTCAATGGCATTTTTTTTGTGCCACATTCTGGGACACGTACACTACGACCTGGACGTGTACAAGCCTTTTGATTTGAATCCTTGTCTTGATCGATTACAGGATCGTTAATGGCACACTTTCCACTCTGTCTCGATTTTTGGGGACAACATGAACATGTTCGATTAGTTTCCAAATTGCCACGTTCAATTGACGACCGTATAGCAGAATTTTCTTGTTTTGATCGATTAATTTCTCTATCTAGACTGGGTCTAAACGTTTTATTGGAACTTATACCGCGTGAAGATGGAATTTCAGGTATATCAGACAAATAGTTATTTGGGTATCCTGGTCTTGACTGCGGTGTAGAGTTTGGTGCTAAGTATTTTATTCCACAAGTATTTGCTCCTGGTGATGAACAAGGTCTATTTTCGCTTGGATGTATCCGAGGTATGTAAGGATATTTTTCACCAATTCTTTGGTTACCCTCTTGATCTACTTGGTTATTCCTTGTAAAATTACGAGTCGATGAGGAAGGTAGTTGAATATTCATTTTTACCGGAATCCCTGGTTGTATGTACCACGAATTTTGACAAGTCGGACAATAATTTATATTATCTTCAGGTGGTTCTGAAGCTTGAACATCTGGTCCAGAATTTGGCACAAATTGTGCAGGATCTGCGGGCCATTGATAAGGCAATAATTTCTGATTAGGAAGATGATTTTGATTTGTCTGAGATAATGGGCCTGACTTTGATGTATACCTTTGGTTAGGAGCAATCTGCAGAGCCTCAAATGTTTCACACCTCGTTGATAATTCAGGTGGTGAATATGTGCTAACATAATCGGTGGCTGTACACTCATCTATTAATGGAGATAATATCTCAGTATTATCTAATTTCGCCAAAGTTGAGCTCATGGGTTTCTTTTTCTCAAAAGTATCGTAGGTAGCATCATTTTTCAATCGTCGAAGTTTCAATCTGTTACTTAGTTCGTTAACCATAAAGTTTATATCTAAATCCTTATTTTGCTCTAGCTTACCTCTATCAGTAAGAAACTTGCTAATTTCGTGTTTCATCTGCCGCTCTTTCGAATCATCTAACTCATCATTTTTGTTTTCGATTTCATGTAGTTTCTGAGCCAAAATAATCATCATTCTTTTTCTAAAAACTTGATCAAAATCATTAATGTATGGCATGACTGGTAATTCTTTATACCATTGCTCGATTTCCTCGCCTAAAAGTATTTCTTCAACTTCCTCTTTTAAAATATCTTCTTTTGGTAACGGGACTTCACCTAATGTTTTCATTGCATATTGAATCAATTGGGGCTTTTTTAGAAATCTGAATTCTACATTATGTTGCTTTTGTAAATGATTTGCCATTTCATCAATTTTTTTCATTAATCTCTGTTTATATATATTTGCTTTCAATGGATCATCTTCCTTGTATTTTGTTTCTAATATGTAGGCTTCTGCCATTTCTGCTAAGAACCCTTGCTGTAATAAAAAGCACTGTTCCAGTTCAAAATATTTTGCAAATTTTCTATTAAATCCATCCTTCAGTTTTTGTCTAAAAGATGGCCTATCAGAAACCTCTTGAAGTTCTTTTAGCATATTCATTACATTACTTAAAATGTTTACTTTCCAACCATGCCGTATATTTTTCATAGCTTCAGTTTGTGGAAGTAAATCCAGCATTGCATCTAATTTATCTTCTAAAATTAATTCGAAGTATCCATAATCATTTTCCAGTTCCTGATCAGACTTCAAACTGAAAAATGTTTTCATTATACCGTTATAAATTCCAGTTCTTGCAAGTTCTGACATTTGTGCTGCTTCAGGGGTAGGTGTATCAATAGGTAGCTCATAAACCATTTTCTTGAAAATTTCATCGTATTTCTCAAATATTGCTTGTTTAGTATTTTGGTTCGTTATATGAGCATTTTCGTTGTACGTTTGTTCCGTTAATGATCTTGCTGTTTCGGTATTCAATTTGGATGGTAATTCATTTGAACTCGGATTGAGTTCATTTATTGTATCAGAATAATCATGTTTAAATGAACTATTTTCTATCTTCGACTCAGTGTTTTTATTATTTTTCTTAGCATTTTCATAGCCTGTTTGCATATATACATGTGGGTCTTTTCTATACAATTCAGCAGTTATACTGCTTTTTACCTGTAAGATTAAATCATCTAGATGTGTAGCGACATCTAACTGGGGGCTGTCCAGTAAGTTATTAAGGCGTTTGAGAATTTTGCATTTTAATTGTTCCATTTCAGCTGCAGGTTCTTTATGACACTGTGGGTTTAGTTTTAAGAACCATTCCCTTTCCAATATGTCATCAGCAATATCATGTTTTAACATCTCAATAGATTCATTTCGGTTTTGGGTAAAGGTAAATCTATTCAACCAACGATTGATTTTATTAGCAGTCTCCAGTTTAGCTTTTTCAGTGTCATACTCAACTGATGTTTTTCCTGCAGTTTCATTAATAACGGCATCCCTTAACAGTTCTATGCCGACTACATCTTTTAATTTGTTTGTGAGGCAGTTTGCCATTTGAGAAACACTCTGCTCAGAAAACTTCTCAGAATAAAAGGTTTTCAATAAAATTATAAGTTCATCTCTAATTTTTAGT
Organism: Thumatha senex; assembly: GCA_948477245.1. Lineage (NCBI taxonomy): Eukaryota > Metazoa > Arthropoda > Insecta > Lepidoptera > Erebidae > Thumatha > Thumatha senex. Next base: position 12,573,631 of record OX419753.1, read on the forward strand.
TGATTTGCCTTCAATGGCTTCGAATGATTTATGGAATTGGATATTAACCGACTAACATTATTAGTCAATGATGCCAGTGACCTAGCATCAAATGTAGATTTCAAATTGAAACATCTTATCCAATTTTCAATAGTGTATGCTATAGATTTTTCTAAATCCTCAAAGTTACGTGGCTTTAATAGAATACAATCTGCTACCACAGATAAATTATTTTCTTTCCTTTCTTTAGGAAAAGATTTTATAAACTTTATAATTTCCTTAATTATGATTTTATCGTTTGCTCCTAAAGCTCTTAGTAGTTTTAAATTTGCAATAAAAACTTTCTTTTTAATTTTAAAATATAAAAAATCTGTTACACGAATTGGTAGTTGATTTAACCATATTTCTACACTTGCTTCCAAAGAATCTTCCTCATTTGTGTGGTGCATCACTTGATCTTTATTTTTTGCTACTTCTTTGTTGTTTATAATAGTTTCGGGTAATTGTGTTAAGCAATCAAGCTTAACAGCCTTCACTTGTTCCTTTTCAGTATTCTTAGCGTTTTCCAAATGATAAAGTTTTATATTTTTTGCTAAAATTACAGCATATCTATTTTTATATTTTTCAAATTGATTACCCAACGGCAACATTTTCATCCAATCTAAAATATCTTCTATTAATAAATTACAAATGTCTAACACGGGATTATCATTGCATTTATTTACAGTATCTTTTAGTTTTGCTGCTAATTCATGTACTGCTTTACTTCTATTTATGTTGATAAACAAATCTTTGTTAAATTTAATTAGAAAAACATTAATCGATTTGTTTATAATATTTTCGCATTTCTTTGTAATATTATTAGATGGATCTTCTTTTAATTCATTTGCATTTTCTATATACATATAAATTTGATGTCTCAAATCTTGGATATGGCTATTACTTAGCTTTCTATCGAAATGTTTCAGTATCCATTTATTAATATTGTCTTCCACAGTATCTGAACAACAAACTACATATTTCTTAAAATCCTCTGTCAAACTTCTTATAAAGTTTCTATTACAATTATTATTTTCCAAACTGGGAAAATTTAATGGTAGTTTGAGAAACCATTCGTACAATACATCTGTCAATTTTTGATAATATGAATTAGATTCAATGTTTGAACGCGGTACATTGATGGATAATGATATTGGTATTAAATTAATAGTTTTCATTAGATCTTCTATATCATGCAAAAAGATATCCCCAATTACTTTATCAGACCTCTTAAATGTGCAATGTTTTAAGTGTTCCAAATCTTCTAAAAATGTTCCTTTGGCGTTTGGATTTCTTTCCAAATACATTTTTCTTTCTACTATATCATAGGCTAAATTTTGTATAATATTTCCGTAGTACAATTTGTTTTTTATCTGTATATTTAAATTAGTAAACCATTTTTCAATTACAGTTACTAGTTCGTTTGTGTATGATTCCAAGCTCTCATTTAATAAATTTGAATTAACTTTATTTAGATGTAATAAACTCCCCTGCTCTTGGTCTTGAGATGAAACAAATACTTGACCAGAAAAAAAATTACTACGAAAAAAAAATTCTTTATAATCATTTAAAATTATGTTTGTAAAATACTTTGCTTTTTCTGCTGTCAGTTCTACTATCTCTTCAAATATTTTAGTAATTTTATCCATGACATTATCATTTATGTCTTCAATATGTGTAAGGTCCAGCAGCAATACTGTTAAATTTTTTTCAAGATTCTCCATGATAGTGGAGTTTATTGTTTTATGTGACATCTTCAACGAGAAAATTATTTCATCTCTTACAAATTGTCTTATTTCTGTATTTGTGGGTTGAATATATGTGATGGGAATTTTATTATCTATATGTATTATTTCATTTACTAAGGTGTCTACTAAATTGCTGTTCTGATTGTCATACAGTACAGGTAAAGCATCTATAATGTCCATGATTGTCAATTTTAGAACATTCCCGTAATCGAAACCATATATATTTCTATTTAAAACTACAGGTTCTATTTTATCAAGTGCATAATCAAAAATATTTTTGCCATACATAGTTTCAAATTCATTATTCTTTGTAAATTTTAACATTTTTAACCAATCTTTGATAATGTATTTCAAGTTATAGAGTATATATCTACTATAATATTTAATATCCTTCTTCTTATATGTTTTTATATCATGCTTTAGTAAAATCATTTTTAACTTTTTTATAATACGATCAGGGAGCGGTTCTTTAAATGTATTTGATTCTTGTTGACCATCACATAACACATTAGATTTCTGTAAGTAGAAGTTAATCTGATTTCGAAGTCTATTTTCTTCAATTGTATCATTTAATTTCAACACCAGTTTCTGCAGTTTCTTGATATTCACTTTGTTTCTATCAACAGGTGCATCACCAAGTGTTATATCTGGTAGTTGTATATTATCTACTATATTACAAATACTCTCGTGACTATTTTCTTTAGAACTAGATGTTTTAAGCAGCTCTCCGCTTAAATTCCTTTTGATTTTATTTGTTTGCGGTTTGAAATAGTTTCGTTTATTTTCTACACCTGCAATGCAGGCTGTTATTGGATCCGATGTGATGATTGCCATATGATATTGTTTTGCCGCGATTGCCATTTCTGATTTCCAATGCCGGCAGTGTTTTACCTGAAAAATAGAAACCTACTTTTATTATTAGGTATTGATCGTTAAGAATATTTGAAGATTTTTTGTTGAATGTACTCACAGTTCTAGTAAGACGATATTTTGCAGAGGAGCCTGTAAAACAAATTGCTAGTATAAATTTTACTTTACCGTTATCAATGATGGTTGGTGATGGTTTTATATGTATGATGTCAAATATCGCAAAGTAAAACTAATCTAAAATATAATGACATTTGAGAAATAAATACAAAATACTGTTTTCAACATTTATTCTTAAATTAAAACAGATAACACAAATCACTAAATATGAATCAAAAAACCATAGGTTTATTATTTTATAACGACTTGAAAATTTTATATAAAATTGTGAAGACGTCATAACAGCCATTGTATTGCATAAATAGTTTGTTGTTATCCTATTTATATATTTACGTGAATTTTTTAAAGAATAATTCAATTTATTTACGAGTTTATTTTTATGGAAGTGTAAGAGTACTCTCAATTTTGTTAAATTTTAATAGTAAACATGTGGAAAGCTCATCATAGATATGTGTGTTGGACATCGAGTATAAAAATATTCAGAGGAGAATTTAGGATAGGGGTTTCCAGTGCATAAGAACCTCGCATCGTCCAAATCACATGATCTTTGAATACGAGAGCACCTTAATGGTCCATTGAAATATTCCGGGTAAATGTAGCGTCTAGGCATGCTATAATTGGGACCTACAAAGTCATTTCCTTTACACATACAAAGACAGCCACCAGCGCATTCTACATTACTAAAAACTGGACACATTTCACGCGGAAAAGTCATTGTTTCTGCATTTGATTTGTTTGATTCATTGTGCTTTTTATTATTGTTTATAAATTCCTTAATACCTTTACTATCTGTAGATAAGTAGAATTCAGACTGATCCAGTTTAACTGGTTTTGTATACGTTTGCATTGAATCATCAGAATTAATTTTTATTCCACTCTGATTGGCTGAAGTAAAGTATCTGTCGGGTATTTTATGGTTATCAGTGGTTTCGAATTCTTGTAGAGAAATATTGTTGCCCGATATTGCCCTACTTGAACACGGTACTTGATTAGTATTTAAATTACCCAGTCCGTTTCTCACCATTTGCTCATTCAGCGTCGACGGTCGTTGTGAATTCCACTGGTTTAAATTTCCCTTTGACATTGACAGAGGTTTCTGCAACTCTTCATAGACGCCATATGATGTTCGGCGACCTGGGGCGACAAGTAAGTTATTTTCAGTATCATTCATTACATGTGGTACCTCGTTTATTGATGGTTGGTCATATGTGGTGAAATTATTTTCGGCATCTTCATTTTCATATTGACGTTCATCACCTCTAGATGACCAATTAAACATACCTGGGGGAGCATCAGTCTGCTCCATTGATAACCACTGATCTTCAGGTACTGTGGACTGCTTTAACTTTGTCCAGACGGAAGGTTCCGTTCCTCTAACAGTTTCTCCCCCTCTTATCATATAAGAACTATCATTAGAAATTCTTGAAGGTTCTAGCAAACTAGAACATCCAGGCATACATCTACTGAACTCTTCATAATTGTGTGGTATTTGAAATGACACCGACTTCCTCCTAACGTGTTTTGGTATACATTTAAGTCTGTTCACTAGTTCTTCTATTAAAAAAAGAATGTTAGTGCCATCCTTTAAAGGCAGTATCTCTAAAAGCTTTGGTAGTGCTTTTTGTAATTCTTTTGATGCACTACAATCAGAAAAATTTATATTCTTTCCGATTTTGAAAACTTTATTTGCCAAAGCATTACGCGTTCTTAGTTTTTCTATTGGACTTATTTTAAACTTCAATGGTAAATCTGTCAGCCAGCAACCAACTTCCTTTTGTAGTAGAATTTCACTAGCTTCTTCTTTAATTGCTTCACTATCAGGCAATGGAACTCTACTTACAGCATGTATTAATTCATTTACATAAATTTCATAGTCTATATCTTTAAATTCTTCAGAATGATTCCTTTTTATACTATCTGCTAGTTTCTCAATATTTCTTAAGAAGTTGTTTCGATGAATATTTCCTGTTGCATCATTGTTATCTCTATATGCAGTAAACAGAATGAAGTCTTCAATAAGGTCATTTTTTGTTAGCATTTCTTCTTGTTTTAATTTGGAAGCTTTTGGTAAGTAATTTTCTATATTGTCTAAAAGTTGTTGTTTATAGCACGATAAACCTGCAACAGTTTTAATTTGCTCATTCATCGCAATAGTTTTATCAATAATTAGTACTTTTAGCCTTGGTTTTACCAACTCTAACTCTTTAGTTTGTGGAATATTTTGTAAAAGTTCTTCTATTTCACTATCTAAAACATCACTGTAATAATAAGGGTTGCTGTATGTATGGGGATCAAATTTTAATTTAGTAATTGTTTTCCATATACCATTATAAATACTCATTCTCGCTAGGTCAGCAATTTTTTGCTCTTCTTGATTTGTTACTGGTATTGGTATATCACATAGCCATTGTTGGACATATTTATCATAATCTTCATATATTAGCTTTAATGGTTCTTTGTTAGCAGATTTTTCTTTTCCTACACAGCATGGTGGTAAAGGTACTACTAAATTTGTAGTTGACACTTTGCTGTGGTCAATGTTAAAATGCATATCGTCTTCATTTGTACTACTTTTTTCTTGGCCAGTTTTTATATAGCTAGCCTGATCTTGGCTCCAGGGATTTTTACAGTTTGACTGTTGGTTTAGTAAAAATGGCGAGTCAGTAAGATTGTGTGTATTTACTGTAACTTGAGGATTTACTAACATAGGAACAGGTACAGTTTTTATTTTGTCTATTAATTCAGGAACGTGATCAAGAGTTTTACTAAGATTATCTACATCTAAATCATTAATCCATTTATAAATCAGAAATTTTAATTGGTCTAGTTTATCTTGGTTACTCAGACTTAATTCCAAAAAGTTTTGTAGGTTTATGATTTCTTCCGCTAAGTCATTTACCACGGCTTGCCGCACAGCGCTATCTCGTAGAAAATTCAAATTCGTTAACCATACGTCTATCGCTTCACAAAGCTGATGCTTATATTCATTTAAATTAACTTTGACATCGTTTTCGTTAATAGGCAATATACTATCATTATTGGTAAAAGTATCTGTTACTTGACTATCTTGATTAGAAGGAACAGGAAGAACTATATAAGTTTTATAAAAATTATCATCATGCAAAATCTCTTTGATTCTACTGAACAATTTTTCGGTTATAAAATAAGCTTGGACATTTGATATTTGACCTAAATCTTTCACTGTATTTTGTATAGCTGCCTTGATATGAGCATCCATACCACATTTAATATACTTAGCAGAATCATTTAAGATATGAAACACTTCATCTTCTATGCAGGCCATTCTACATTTACTTATCTTTATATTCGATTTCTCCAAAAAATCTATTAAAGTTGTTGTCACGAGATTTTGAAAATCAGCTTCAAATAGGTTATGTTTTTGCTTTTGGGATAAAAAGTCTGTTTTTATATTTGTATTCTGGATAGAAATAGGGCATTCCCTATTTTGTGTTTGATATAAAATAAATTCAATTAGTTCATTGACATATGCACTAATATCACTGTCTCCATTAATAGGTAAATCTTGTAAAATATTAATTATCTCAATTTTTAACTCCGTTTCTGGTACAACTTTGTTCAAGATCAGTGATTTTATTTTATTTGAAGCCCAATTTAATATAGCGTTATTGTCATTAATAGCACCTAAACAATCTTTGGTTTCTATAATTACTTTAAGTAACCAGTTTTTTACAATAAGATCTATTTCTTGTCCTGAAACCGTGAAGGATGATTCTTTATCACAATTAGAATTTTTAAAGTTTTTTAAATGGTTTTTAATCTCCCCTAAACTTCTACAACCATTCGAATACTCGTAGTTATCATTTTTATTAATTCCGTTTATAACTTCATTTGAGGTTGGTTCTAGCCATTTTTTTATTAAATTACACGCACCTCCCTTTTGTTCTACTTGGGGTTTGATTGGTAGATTGTCAAACAACTCTAATGCATCCCATCTAAAATCATCCTCAGTAACTCTCAAATCAGCATGTGACCTACTTCTTCTATCATCACCTATCATAGTAGGATTATATTTAAATTTTAAAGAACTACAAACTGTTTGAGCAGATTTACGAGCTGCAAGACGATTTATAGACCTTATACCAGTTTCACTGTATTTGTATAGTATGGAAAAAGAACTTGTAACGCAGCAGCATTCACCTTCAACTTTTACAGCAGATGGTGTTGGTGATAGTGGAACAGCTATCTGAAACAATGGTTTTAGTTTCTAGTGTTACGGCCGGTTTTATGATTTACCTACCTACCTTTCTTAATTTGGAAATTCATGAAATAATTTTTGACTATTAAACCTTAAAGTTTTGAATAGTCTTATAAAACGTCTCAGTCTGTCTGTCCGTATCTATTTCTCAGGAACCATAAGAGAACCAAAAGGTTCACGGGATTGGATTCAGGACACCATGAATACGTGCATAGGCCATTGAAATGTTACATTTTTTAACCCTTGCGTTTTTTGGAAGACGCAATTTAATTTTTTCAGCCGCAGTTTTCATGATCATTATTAATTAACTTAATAAAAAATTGAATATAATTTTTTTCTCGAATTTCTGAACATTTTCGCTTAAAACTTTTTTATTTATATTTCTACGACAAAAAAGTTACTGGACCAAAGTTGTAGAGAAATTAATTTGCAACAAAAAATGTTAACAATTTTTTTTTATCAAATAAATAGTTTAAGAGATATATCGTAAAAACCATTTCAACCCCTATTTTCAAGATGGCGGCCGTGGATAAGGATGGCGATAAAATTGCGTCCTCTAAAAAACGCAAACGTTCCCCAAATGTAACTTTTCAATGCACTATATTTCGAGTTTGTCGTTGCGTTTGTCCGTTAGTACCCCATCTATGTCTGGAACCATAATAGATATTAGGCAAACGGTTTGCGGCATTCGATTCAGGACACCGCAAATACGTGCACTAGGCGATTTTGAAGTTTGTACCACTTGCGGTTTTGAAGCTGATTTCGGTTTAGAAGTGGTTTTATTTCTTCTACTATAGTGAAGCTACTATAGTGAAGGGCGCGTTACTTGTGTTCTCAGTAATCCATACTCAACACAATTGTCAAACTAACGCTTTTCAACACATAATGATATTTTCAAAAAACCCGCCCTCCTAAACGCTAATATCACTTACAATAAGTAAGGTCTTACAGTTCTTCTAGAAGGTGCAGGAGTTGTCGCTGTAGATACCTCTCTGGACACCATCACTACAGCAGCTGTAAATAAAAAAATTACTCTAGAAGACTTTAAAGAAGAATACGCGCTCTATGTGAAGGGTGCTATGGAGCACTAGCAAAATCTAAGGAAAACTCGAAATAAGAAGTTGTCTGGTCAGCTTGGTAAAATAGGGTCAAACGCTTATCAGCCACGCCTTTATGCCCGAATGAGCGGCAGAGGCATACTATACGCCCGCATTTTATCGTAAGCATTTTTGATAAATTTTTAAAGCAATTATTTTGCTAAATTTCTCATAAATTTTTAATAAAGTGGAGTGGAGTGGATAAAGTGGATTTGTAAGCATTTTTGTCATACGAAAAACGTGGTAAATCACAAGCCCATAAGTGATAAGGGCCTCAATTTGGGTTAACCACTGCCATTGTTATTTATAAACAATATATATAAAGCTGAAGAGTCTCTTTGTTTGGTTGAACGCGGTAATCTCAGGATCTACTGGTTCAAATTGAAAAAATATTTTGGTGTTGCATTTGATAATTTCATCACGCTACTACCCTGCAGAGCGAAGCAGTAACTTTAAATGTCAAGAAATAGGGCAATTTTTCATACATTTATGTAAAAGTAATAAACGGTATTAAATGGGTGCGAAGGGATTCTAAAAAAGTCACGGTCATGCCGCAGGGGTCAGCTAGTAAATACATATTAATATATTTATTTACCCTGACTCTCCATATCCACGTAGTTGTTGAAGGTCTGAAAACAATAAGTTAATATATTATATCTCTCAACAATAATGTTAACACGGCAATGGGCTTACCACCTGTTACGTGAGAAACAAAAATACATACGGTGGGCGTTTAATATGCCTTTGCCTAGTCCTTCGGGGATAAAGGCGTGAAAATATGTATGTAACAATAGTGTTTTTAAGCTTACACGACTTATACTATGGATTTATGATTTCCGGGTCTTTGCCACTTAATATTTTAACTTTTTCTGACCTCTCGACGTTTCGGCTATATTGCAATAGGTCACAGTCACGAGTAGACTGTCTACTACAAAAAAAAGATAAAATATTCCGCGAAAAAGACCTGAAAAACATAAAATTCTCTCAACAAAACCAAGTTAACGGTGTCTCAGTAAACAGCGCTCGTGGCCTCGCGGTTCTCAGTGTTCTGTAAACGATCACTGAGTTACGCAACTTTCACTATGGCTGGTCCTCTGATGGAAGACGACTTTGTGGCATTTACATTTGCGAGCGTTTCCGTGCTTCGGAAGGCACGTTAAGCCGTTGGTCCCGGTTGCCAGTAAAATGGCAGTCGTTAAGCCTGGTTGAAGGCCTTATGGGCGGCTTCAAAAATTTTAACAGCAGGTAGCCAAAACCTGCGACTGTCTATTTCAACACGGCAATGGGCTCACCACCTATAACGTGGGACAGGAATCTACACGGTGAAAAGTGGGCATATAATATGCCTCTGCCACCCCTTCGGGGATAAGGCGTGATGGATATATTATTTATTTATATCAGTAAACAGTAAAGATGTTTCACGGCGCAGTGCTAGTGACAAAATTGCTTTGCGGTAGTGAAACCTGGGCATGTTAGAAGATGCATGAAGGGAAATTAACCGCTTTGGAAATACGATCATTTCGAAAATTGTGCGGCGTAACCTTGACCGAATGAATACGTAACGAAGTGATACGCAATATGGCAGGTTTGAATGAATGTGTCAGTATTAAGCTGGAAAATGGCGTGCTCCGTTGGTTTCGACATGTCCAACGAATGAGTGATGGACGATTAACGAATAATAATTATTCTGCGAAAGTAGAGGGTAGAAGGAGTCAAAAAGAAAGGTCAAAAGCATTCGAATACCCAGACGTATAATATGAAACGATTATTGAATCTGCAGGCAACGAAAGAAGTATGCATGAATCGCGAAGCCCGGTGATCTGTCCTCTCTGTCTACCCTATCAGGAATACAGCGGGAAAATAGTTAACATACTCTACCCTATAAAGTACTGTACAACTAGTACTGTAGGTTCAATCCCTGTCTCGAATCGAATTGTCTTTTTCCACTTTATTAAAAACTTATGAGAAATTTAGCAAATAATTGCTTTAAAAATGTATCAATATACTGAGTGGAGTCCATTGCATCAATGTTTAAAAATGGTTGTAACACTGTTCATTGGTATCGAGTTGTTCATTAACTCGATAGATGGCTCTGGTCATACTCTTAAAATGACGATTTAAATATGGTGGAGAATTTCAACTTGATTCGATACGGTTCGGGTAGTTCAGGTGGCTAGAACATTGCCTTGGTTAGGTAAAGGTCACAGGTTCAATCCCTGTCTCGAATCGAATTATCTTCTTCCACTTTATTAAAAATTTATAAGAAATTTAGCAAAAAAATTTCTTTAAAAATTTATCAATGTATATACTAGTTGTCAACCCGCGACTTCGCCCGCTTATAGAAGTTTTTCCGTTTCCGTTTGCAACAGGAACTCGTTCTTGGGTTAAAATGTAGCCTATGTGTTATTCTGATGTATAAGCTAAATTATTGTAAAGTTACATTAACATCCATTCAGATCAAAAAATCAGAAGAACAAACATCCATATTACAAACATTCGCGTTTATAATATTAGTAGGATATAATATACATAACCAAGCCATTATACTAACAGTAGATAGAGGCATACTTTACGCCTATATTTTACAATTGTATTTTGTTCCACGTAGTAAAAGGTGTTGAAACGGACAGGCGCACTGTAGATTTTGTTTGCCCGTAAGGGTCCAATTGATTTCCATTACCAAGGCCTTAACATGCCTTTTTAATAAATAAATATTGTGGTACACTTTTCTCACAGCGCCATCTGCCCAAACTAAGCTTTAAGCTTGTGCTATAGGATCTAGATAACTGATAAACATACTTATATACACTCCCGGACACCTAAATCGAGCCACCTTGATTTTTTTGGTTTGGAGTACTGTAACTTATAAAAGATGTATGTAGAAGGAAAATGTTTTGATGCAGTTTTGGAGCTGGTATACTCATCATTCATTTAGAGTGCCACTGTTCTAAATTTGAACTACAGTTTATTAAAAAAGTCGAGTTATGTTAAAACAAGTCTATATTTGCTTTTTTCAAGAAAAAAAATCTAATCGATTTTTAAATAAAGACATGTTCGCCTTCTAACGGTCCGAGCACTAACAGTCACTACGTGAAAGTCCCCGAGCTGTTCTTGTATCTGAACAGAGTTAAGGCGTCGATTTCGTAAGCTAGTAGTGACAATGTATTGATTTTGTCTCGCCGTTGTTACTCGGTAACGAGGTCCTCCTGTTCGCTGAACGAAGCCGCCAGTCTCCAGGTATCGGTGGTACACTGTTTGAACAGCGGAACGACCTACGTGAAGTTGTGAACTCACCTCTCACTGACTTAGCCCAGATTGAAGAAGTGCTACAGGTTGCGCTTCTACTTCAGGTGAAGTGTCCATAATTGTATAGCCAAAAACGGTTCAAATTATAGAAAAATAACTAAACTAAACTTTGGTTAACAACAATTGCGAAAATTCAAACCAAATCGACATTAAATTGCTTCAAAAGCAACTTTCAACAGTCATTATTTTTTTCAAAAAAGTGACCAAGCTCGGCTTTTGTTCTTTATTTTAAATTCTTAAATTCAAATTTGGCATAATGCATACGGGAAAAACGATGAAATATGCCAGCAATAAAATTGCATAAAAACTTTTTTGTTATATTGTATATTTTTTGTGTATTGGGCTTTTAGGCCCGGGAATGTAAGGTGTCTCGATTCAAGAGTCCGGGAGTGTATTTCAAAATACATACATATTATACATAGCAAACACCCAAACTCCGAAACAAACATTTGTGGATCACACAAATATTTTTTCTGACCCGGGGAATCGAACCCGGCACCTCACGCGCCGCAGTCGCATTTACTACCACTGGGCCACCGAGGCAGTCAAATAACGGAAACAATTTAAATTGGAAATGCCACAACGATCATTAATGTCAGACAGAATTGACCGTTAGATGCTTAATTCAATCTTTTATGGAACCCTCAGCAAGCTGGGCTATGAGCCCTTCCAGAATATCACGGGCAAAGAGACTTACTTTCAATTGGTCTGATCGTCTGGGTGAGTCTTTTCTGCTGGTAGGACTTGCAGGAACATTTGAGGACTGAATACATATTAGAAATGAAAATATTATTATTTCTAGTTGACGCCGCACGGGTGGTGAAGTTTTCCCGTTCCCGTTTACTACGGGAACTTGATACCGGGATAAAAAGTAGACTATGTGTTATTCTGATGTGTGAGCTATATTATTGTAGAGTTTGATCAATATCCATTCAGTAGATTTTGCGTGAAAGAGTAACAAAGATCTATACATACTTACATACTTTCGCGTTTATAATATCAGTAGGATTTTCTTGTTGGTGACGCGGACGCCAGCACCGCCGGACGAACGATCCCACCTCGTGGCTTGCCGCTTGTTTGTTTGTTTTTTTTTTGAGAGCGGTAATCTCATGAACAACTGTTTCGTATTGAAAAATTTTTTTTGCTATGTTGGATAGTCTATTAATCGGGGAAGGCAATAGGTTATATATTATCACGCTACTACCGAGGAGAGCGGAACAGTAATCATAAATGTCATCAAACCGGGCAAATTTTCATATTTAATCGTAAAATTTATAAACGACAGGATTAAAAAGTAGGGATGGGAGTTCGATGTATATCATGAGTGAAGCCGCAGGACAGTATAAAGTTCGCTGACTCTATGGATTAACGCATAGATTACTGTTTATCCCGAAAACAACTAATTGCGGGAAGCGGGTACGGGAATCATCAATTTAAATATTGAAACGCTTTCCTAGCCCCGCTGATTTAGTGTTTTGTAAACCATCACTGCGTTAAGTATCTTTCTCTAGTGCTGGTTACGTATGGGTGACTGCTTTTAGATTTTTCCCTTTACGAGCAATTCCTTGCTTCGCAAGGCACGTTAAGCAGTTCTTTGCTTCCGGTTGCCAGTAACATGGTAATCGTTAACCCAAGTTGAATGCTTTATGGGTGGCTGGAAAAGTCTCAACAGCAGGAAGCCACAACCTGCGTGCATTCAACACGGCAATGTGCGGCCACCTATTTCGTGGGACAGGAATACACAAGATGAAATGTGGGCATATAATATGCCTCTGCCACCCTGTCTGGGATAAAGCGTGATTTATAAAGATACCTATTATGAATGACAATTATCTTAACGTTTATAGGTATTTCTTTGTGACCTAAATTAATAAGGATATTTTAAAAAACTTAAAAATGATGGAAGATGTGATTCGGTTGTAGAACGGCGAGTAGCTGCCGGAAACAGAGTTAACGGTGCTTTGTCCCAATTAGTAAAGCGACAAAGCATCGTAAAAGAAGCACGACTGGCGATTCATAACGCAGTGCTAGTGCCAACTTTGCTTTACGGTAGCGAAACCTGGGTATGTCAGCAGATGCATGAAAGTAAATTGAATGCTGTAGAGATGCGATCACTTCGAAAATTGTGCGGCGTTACCTTGGCCGACCGAATATGTAACGAAGTGATACGCAATATGGCAGGTTTGGATGAAAGTGTCAGCGTTAAGCTGGAAAAGGGCGTGCTCCGTTGGTTTGGACACGTTAAACGAATGAGTGAGGAACGATTGACGAAGAATAAATATTGTGTGAAAGCAGAGGGTAGAAGAGGTCAGGGTAGCCCGAGACTTACATATGAAGACCACGTGAGCAGATTGCTCAAAAACGGAAAGGTCAAAAGTACTCGGATACCCAGACGTGCTTGTATGAAACGATTGATGAATCTCGAAGAAGCGAAAGAAGTATGCATGGATCGCGAAGCCTGGCGATCTGTCCTCTCTGACTACCCCGTCAGGGATACAGCGTGAAGATATTTTCATTTTCATATTAGAAAAAATACAGAGAAGATACTACGAGTATACTTACTCTATTAGCATTAGCAACTTTAGCAGAAGTCGGTATACGTTTCGATATATCCTTTAAAAATCTGATGTCATATTCCTGCGGGATCCTGAAGTCTCCATGTACACCTGCGGACTCCATTCTCTTCTTCTTTGCAGATCTCTCAACTCTTTTCACTCTGTTATTGTAATCGGGTTCTCCAGGAGTTTCTCGATAATTTTGATATTGATTTTTAAAAGGCTCAGGGCTGTAGGAGACCTCCGCAAGTCGCGTCGGAGATCGCTGGGTGCGTGGACTGAATCTTGATACTAGAAAGAATGGTTCATTTTAAAATGGGACTAATCCCACCCGTATTCCCATTACTGTGACTCTAGGACGTACAGCAATGACCGAGCTCTATCCGGTGAAGTACCAGGAGAAGTTTAGAATGTCTTGGAACCCGCAACCCGCAAATGTAAGCATTATCATTTCATTTATTTAGGGGTCTTTATAAATCAAATAATATAATGCTATTAGGTATAAATGACGGACAAGATTATCAGGGCCCAAGCTAAAAATGTCATCAAAAGTAAGTAAGTAAGTAGTAAAAACTATTGTACCTTCACCAGGAAATACAATCTATACAGACTAGTATTAGACATCTTGGTATATCAATTGGCAGCCTTATCGCGCATGGCAATCTTTAAAAAAGTGGGTGCACCTAGCAGTGGTAGTCCGTTGGACCATCCAACGGACGAGAATATAGTGAAGCTGCACGTAGACTCGTATAGAGATAGCAGGCAAAACGGTAGTTACTTTCAACACGATACACAGTAAATTTTTTATGTTTAGCAATATGTGTTAAGGACTTTAAATATTTAATAATACATAAATTCCCTAGTTAAATTATTAAGTTGTATTTGATCAGTTAGATGGCGCTGCTGTGTATGAATGTCTAAATACATTTATTTGTAAGAGGCGTACTTACAATGATTAGTTGGCGAATAGTTAATCATCTTCTCAACAAACTCCATGGATCTATCTGGAGACATGTTGGGATACTTCCGGAGCGAACTGACGAAGGAGTGTGTAGCTGAAGAGTTGGGCGGAGAGCAGTTGCATCCTGGTATAGTAATATATTTTCTTTAGTGTCTCAAAGTTCCGCCCTAAAAGACCTTATAAAAAAAAACTAACTAACTATCGCATAGCATCTATCTATCTATCGGCATAGTAATCTCTGATTATGCCGTCAGGGATACCCGGATCGCCAGGCTTTGCGATCCATGCGTACTTCTTTCGCTTCCTGTAGATTTAATAATCGCTTCATACACGCACGTCTGGGTATCCGAGTACTTTTAAATATTTTCATTTTTGAGCAATTTGCTAACGTAGTCTTCATATGTAAGTCTCGGCCTACCCAGAGTCCTTCTACTTTAGCGTAATATATATTCTTCGTCAATGCAAACCACCAAACGATAGCATTCCCAAGGACGGTTGGTGTCAAGCTGGAGGCCGACCATAAAAACCAAGCTAAAACATTTTGTAGTATGGAATTTAGACATACTGCTCCGACCCCAAGTAAATTGGGACAAGGGCAAGAGGATGATGAGGATGATATTCTTCGTTAATCGTTCCTCATTAATTCGTTGGACGTGTCCAAAACAACGGAGCACACCCTTTTCCAGCTTAATGCTGACACTTTCATTCAAACCGGCCATATTGCTTATGACCTGATATAATTATCGTTCATCGTGATCGCCGCGTTAAAGCCTCTTTCGCTATGGCCATTCCTCAGGTGGGTGATTGCTTTGTAACATTTCGATTTACAAGCATTTCCGTGCTTCGAAAGGACCTTAAGCAGTAGATTTCGGTTGCCAGTAACATGGTAGTCTTTAAGCTAACGTGAAGACCTTATGGACGGGGTGAGAAATTTCTAAAGCAGGTTGCCATAAAATATTGTTTTATAAGTACCGACATACATATAGTCGGTAGTTGTAAATAATATAGCTGTAAAAAAGATTATTAAACAGTCTTTGTCCAGCAAGCATATGGTTTTTATTACAATACGCCTGTCTTTTTCAACACGGCAATTGTGTCACGACCAACGTAACGTAATGGTGTAACGTGTGACAAAAATTCGTATGGCGATTTTTTTTTATACCACTGAGGTAAGGATACGGCCCACCTAATGGAAAGTGGTCACCGTAGCCAATTGACGTTTGCAACACCAGAGGTGCGACACTAGCGCTGCCGATCCTTTTTAAACCTACTAAGAGCCCTTTTGAAAAACCCTATACTGTAGACGTACCATAATGTGGACGCATTATTGCAACCCTTCGGCGATAAAGGCGTCACTGATAAAATGGAAATGTTAAACAAGACCTTTTTCAGATCCTAGTGGGCTACGTGCGGGAGATTTCTTAACAGGAACGTACGCCTCACCGCTGCCTGCGCCACCAACTTGGAAGTTTCCATTCCCTGTTAAGTAATCAACAATGACAAATGAAGAAATGTATTCTAAACTAGTATTGCAAATTAGTATGCAGTATGGTCGTTCGAGCCAAAAAGTGGTTGATTTTGATGCTACTGGCTCGTACGGTATAATATAGTAATGCATACGTACACACGTACAAAAGAACAATTGCATTTCAGTATTATATATTAGTGGTCCTTCGAACCGGATTTAATATGCAAATTTTGGGTTCGCAGTAGGCCATTTATATTTTTTATATTTATTACTGTGGGTCGCGCGTCTGGGACACTCTTTGTCTGCTATGCAACTTATGCTGGCGGACGGGTGAGGTCCCAGATGACTGGCGAATGGCAGTTGTAGTACCTATCTACAAAGGGAAAGGCTCTCGCCTAAACTGCTCGGCTGTGGACGGCTCGCTACTGCATGCAATACACTCGCTATACAGGGTCTGTAAGGCTTGCGTGGGGGTTAGGGGGGGGGGAGGGGTGTGGCACCTCTTTTCGACGTCTGCACAGGCGTCAAACAGGGATGTGTCATGTCCGCCTGGCTGTTCTTAGTGTATCTGGACAGTTGCCTGCAGAAGTTGAAAGATTGTGATATGGGTGTGAATTTGGGTGACTTAATAGTAAATTGTCTGTTGTACGCTGATAATGCGGTGCTCATGGCCTCATCAGAAGCCGACCTTCAGGCAGTAGTCACTGATATTCAAAGAGGAGTGTGAAAGAGAGGGTCTCCGCTTGAATGGAAGTAAAACTAAGGTTCTGGTATTTGAAAGAGAAGACCTAAGAACTAAGTGCGAGATTTGGGTAAATCAGGAAAGTCTAGAGCAAGTGAATGAAATTGTGTATTTAGGGAGTATGTTTAGCGCGAATGGAAGATGTGATTCGGATGTAGAACGGCGAGTAACTGCCGGAAACAAAGTTAACGGTGCTTTGTCCCAATTAGTAAAGCGACAAAGCATCGTAAAAGAAGCACGACTCGCGATTCATAACGCAGTGCTAGTGCCAACGTTACTTTACGGCAGCGAAACCTGGGTAGGTCAGAATATGCATAAAAGTAAGCTGAATGCTGTGGAGATGCGATCACTTCGAAAATTGTGCGGCGTTACCTTGGCCGACCGAAAACGCAACAAAGTGATACGCAATATGGCAGGTTTGAGTGAAAGTGTCAGCGTTAAGCTGAAAAAGGGCGTATGCTCCGTTGGTTTGGACACGTTCAACGAATGAGGGAGGAACGATTGACGAAGAATATGTATTGTGCGAAAGTAGAGGGCAGAAGAAGTCAAGGTAGACCGAGACTTACATATGATAACCACGTGAGCGGATTGCTCAAGAACGGAAGAGTTAAAAGTAATCGGATACCCAGACGTGCATGTATGAAGCGATTAATGAATCTACAGGAAGCGAAAGAAGATGCATGGATCGCGATGCCTGGCGATCTGTCCTCTCTGACTACCCCGTTAGGGATACAACGTGAAGATAGTTATTAGTAAATCATGGTTTGATATTAAAATAAAAGCAATAATAATTTGATGGTTACTTTTTAAAGATTTTTGTGTATTAGAAAGCCTCATTAATGTAAGATATAGGCAGTATGAAAACTGTACTTACGGCTGTAGCCCCTGGGCCGCTGCGGAGGAAACTCATCCACTTGCACAGTAGGTGATGTAGGACTCATATTACAATGCGTTGCCTGGAAAAGAATGTGCGAAAAGACTATTGTCTGTAAGTTAAAGTCGAGTCATTTTAATAGGCCACATTTGACACTTCATCAATAATCGCCAGCGTATCCTTGTAATGGCGGGTATAAAACATTATTAAATTTATCAAAGTTCGAAACTACACAATTGCTAAACTTTTCTCAGTTACAATTACATGTTTTACTGTCTAAATGCCCAAAGAAGGCTATTTTGCTATTTACTTTCACTAATAATTCATAGTAAAGAAAATAAACAATGTCTGTTCTAAAGAACTGAACGTCGTTACAATGTTGCGGCAATGGACCCTTTTCCTTTTTAAACAATAGGGAGGTTACCCTGAAAATCGAAAGTGTTTTATCAGAATCGAATGTAATGAGACATATTTGAAATATTCCACCACTTTAAAATTTTGTTTTACCATACCCATCTTCATCATTTCTCACTCTTATGTAGTATATTCATTATTTTCATGTTTCTTTAACATAATTTTCTTTGACTTCAATATTTCTCTAATTTTAATAAAATTTAAAGGTCTAATCTGCTTGCAACATCGCCCCTTTAACAATTTTTTTCCTGACCACTTATATCAACATAATTTAGTAAGTGCTTTTTTAGCCGTCCAGAAAATCAGCTCGCTATTCACATGGAAGATTATTCTCCACGTCCAGCGCTATAAGGATCCAGCGCTGCAGAGATCAGTGCTTATAGTGATCCAGTTTTCCAAGATCTATTGCTTTAGAGCTTCGACGTATGGAGGTTAGGCGTACAAAACAATTAATAATTTCTTCTCTAAACACATACTCGAGAACTTATTTTATTTATTATTTTTTATTATTTATTATTACAAAAGTAATACTGCCACAGTTGTCAGATATTGTTTCAAAATTAACGATAGAAAAAGTCTAATTGGACTGTAATCTGTCTTATAATTAGACTGGGATTTGACTGATATACTATACTACTTTCTTCTTAAGGTGACACTTCTCGACATTTTCTCCATACAAATTTCGGGAGGGTATTACTCCACTGTTTGACACTGTACATCCAAAGCTAAACTTGATATCGTTTTGTCTCTTTATTAATTTTGTCTGTACGGAAACAGAATAGTAAAATAAAAAAACGTTAAAATGTTACGAGCTACCAAAGATTCGTTTTTATTGTCAATTTTAACGCAACTTTGGGCGTAAATTAGTTATAAAATAATTGTCAAATTACCAAAACAAAGTCGGTACCGACAAAGCACAGTTATCGAAGAACTCAATAAATTTTATTTGTAATTGATTTATGCAGTGGTCTTTTCATAAAACTCGATTTTCAAAAGGCCTTTCCCAAATTTTTAACGCGCGCCTTTTCCTACAAATTGTCGTGCATCTCACTGAATAATGTTTCCCCCGCTGAGGGGCGGGAGGACGACGCTCACGCACACATGAACAATATGTCACACGCTCGTCGCCGCACGTTTTTACTTCTACTTAATCTAGTTTTATTCGACCGACTCAGACTGCTGCGACCTACGTCGCCGTCGTACGTATGACGTGTAAGTTGACTTTCTTTACCTGCGCTTTATGTTACTACACTACATTGATCTCTCTCTGGCTTGAACTTTGGATTTCGATACTACCTACTTTAACTGTTTGGCTTCGCACTGTTTGGACTCCGAATTTTAGTTACAAATTGGAATTGTTGGTTTGAGTAGACGCTGTACCAGTGACATTGTGTTGGTTCATTGAAGAACAGGTGCGAATAGGGTTGCCAACTTTTATTTCAAGAAATAAATTATATTTAGGTCTGAGAAGGATATTAAACAGTATTTTATAAAAATCAACAGTTTTTTTTTATTTATGTTTTGAATACATTTTTTTGACGTTCTCGCAGAACTAATTAGTCCTTTTGGAAAGCCTTATATATCTCACTCTACACATTTTTTATCAAATTGATATTTACTCTATTTATATCGTCCCGCCACTTCGCATTCATAACTGAAAATACCCTTTTATTCAGTAGATCCTGAGGTGACGGAAACAGACAGTAAATAATAGGTCTTTACCTCTGAAATTGCCATTCTGCAGTACTGGCCATTTCAAAACAAAATAATTTTTGTTTGGCTAAGAATTCTAATTTCAAATTACTTTTATTTTAAAAACATGGAATTCTTTTTCCAAAAGTAGTCATTTTTTTATTGATTAGTGTTACATTTTCATTATTTATTTTATTTATTTTCAATCTTTTTCGTCATCATGGATACGTTAAAAATTCGAGTAATTAAGGAATATGAGTACCGTCGTGGCAGCAACGCAACACAAGAGGCACGCAACATCAACGACGTTACGGAGCTAACACTACAAACCAATATTTGTTTGCACATACCTGTTATTGGTTTGCTTGCTTCCGTTCTGGTAATTTCGACCTGAAAATTGAACCTCGCGGTCGTCTGAAGACTTTGGTCGACAATGACGAATTAAAGGCGATTGTGGAAGCTGATGATACACATCTACGGCTGAATTAGCAGCAGTTTTCGACGTTAGCGTCAAAACAATATTGGTCTATTTGCGTCAAATTGGCAAGGTAAAAAAGCTTGACAAATGGTTGCCCCACGATCTCAATAATCGCCAGCGCGAAGTACGCGTCGAGTCGTACCTTGCACTGCTCAACACACACACAAGTGAAGGAATTTTGAAAAGCATTGTTACCTGCGATGAAAAATGGATTCTGTTTGATAACTGCAAGCGCTCAGCAAGTTGGTTGGATCCTGGTTCAGCACCTTAACAATGCTCTAAACGAAAACTTACCCCTAGAAAAGAGATGGTCACTGTTTGGTGGTCTAGTGCCAGTGTGATTCATCACAGCTTCTTATCTAACGGGGTGAGCATTACAGCAGATGTGTACTGTGAAGAACTGAACACAATGATGGAGAAGCTGGAATATCTCCAACCAGCATTGGTCAATCGCTTGTCTCCGCTGCTCCTGCACGACAACGCGCGACCTCATACTGCACAGCAGACGGTCTCCAAGTTGCAAGAACTGAGGTTGGAAGCTCTCCGTCATCCGCCCTACTCACCAGACCTTGCGCCTACAAACTACAACTTTTTCTAGAATTTTGATAACTTCATGGCGGGAAAAAAAAATCAATATCTGAGAGGCATTACAAAATGCCTTTGAAGAATTTGTTACCTCCCGTCCAGCTGATTTCTTTAAGAAGGGCATCAATAAACTGTTACTGCGTTGGCAAAAATGCATTGATTGCATAGGTGATTACTTCGATTAATACAAATAAAAAATACATGAAAAAAAATCTTTTAATTTTTTTCATACAAAACGGCAATTTCATAGGTTAAGACCTTAGTATACTAACTTCCACATAAATATTTTATTAAAGAAAAAAAGACATCTTGGGTCGACACGGTGATTGAACCCGTGACCTTTGATAAAGTACAAAACTAGAAATAATATGATGAGACTATTTTAATTATATTATTTCATTCTTGTTTAATATTAACTAGTAAATAGCTCCATTTCTGACCAGTAGACAAACGACAGACAAACTTTTAAAATTATATACATTTTATCAGAAATGTGTTATGCCGGAGTTAATAGATCCCCGTTACCCTCGCAAACTACCATTTAGAGATGGAATGTAAATCAAATTGGCATAAGCACAGACAAAATTAGCGGAGTATAAAAAAAAAATGATTTTTTTCCGGTCTCTTTAGCAATTTGATTTATATTTATTTGATTTTAGAAACAATGTGTTTCAATAATAATAATAATAAAGACCTTAAACCTGGCAACCCTATATGTCAAACGTCGTTTTTTTGCTAATAATATTTTGAATAATATTATAAATTAATATAAATAACAGAAGAAACTGTGTAAATATCCACATTAAACGAAAGAAATGTTTATGAATCATAAAATTATACAAAACAGAATAAAACCTAATTATAAATATAAAATAATATTTTCATTATGATGGATAGACATGACGTAAAATGTCATGTTTTTATAAGGCTAATCTAAAATAAATATTATGCAACGACATGATTACAAGATCCAGGAACAAACTGCCAACACCTCCGGACTCGTCACACAGCTCCGCCTCGCAGCCCACGGTGAGCACATCAGCTACACCGACTGCTGCTGAGGCGTCGAGTTCTAGTTCCAGTGACGAGTTCTTCTCTCCGCCGTCGTCACCACCACCAGCGCGGCGGCGTGGGAGAGGCCGGCCACCGACTCGCTTGGCGCCCCGAGGCCCACCGGCTTCGAATAGGGCTCCCGCTACCGGTGGTGATGTGCGCCGCATGCGATGGACTAATTCGATAAATGAAAACGTCATGCGGGCATATTTTGTGGCTACAGAGGGGGGAACTAACCTTACTGCGTACCGTAGTCGGCTATTAACTGTGTTTCAGGATCTTGAACCAGCTGTTAACGTCTCGGCACAACGATTATCGGATCAGGTGCGGGCTATTCAACGTTGTAAAATGTTGGAGAGTACTGTACTTGAGCGGCTACGTTCTGAGGTACGAAATAATCTTGACTGTCCAACTTCATCACAGGTTACAAATTCATCGGTAACAAACACAACACACAATAATGAAGTTGTTGCAGTTGAGGTTATATCCGTAAGTATCCAGTGTAATGATAACTTAAGGAGTGCATTGGAGGATGCGATTCTGGAATTTCGATCTATGAGTCCAGGCTGTAGACCTAGCCTACCGCGTTTGCCTATGCATAAACGGAATATGGCCTTGGTGTGTGCTCTAGATTCGCTATTACCTGATTATTTGGATAATAGTGAAGACCTTGGTGATACGCACTCGATTCTATACTGTGCGGCCGTTGCAGCATGTAGAGTAGCTGAAGTAAAGTTTTTAGAAAAGAAACTTGCTTCTTCACCTAAACCTGCTGTACCAGCTTGGCAGTGTAGAATTGAGCGTCGTATCGCTCAGGCTAGGGCACTCATTGGAAAGCTAATCTGCTTTAGATCGGGAAACACTCGTCCGAGGGTCATGCGCTTTGTGAAGCAGGCGTTTTCAGGCACTAACATCACGCCTCCAGAATATGTGAGAACGTCATGTATCACGGAGCGCATTGACTTTCTGAAGCAGAAAGTTTGTGCATGGGCAAACCGGATTCGCCGTTATAAGAAACGCGTAGAGCGATATACCCAGAACCGCAAGTTCCAAAAGGATGAGAGGTGGGTTTATCGACGGTGGGAAAACCCCAATTCAGGTGTGGATAACGGACCGCGACCAAATGCTGATATTACAAATGCATTTTGGCGTGGTATTTGGTCGAGGCCCGTTAGTCATATTGAAGGTGAATGGATGAGAGATGTTGAACGAGAATGTGAATCTATACAGGCAATGGAGTCAATTAATATATCTGAACAGGATGTAGCAAATGCAGTCCGTTCGTTGCCCAAGTGGAAATCAGCGGGACCGGACGGACTGCATAATTTCTGGCTAAAGTGGCTCCGTAGTTCACATTCTCGTTTAGCAACTCAATTCCAGTCGTCTGTAGAGTCGGGCTCTCTGCCCGATTTTATAACAACTGGAATAACCCACCTTCTCTATAAATCTGGCGATGCCTTGGATCCCAAAAATTATAGACCTATCACATATTTACCAACAGTCTATAAACTTCTAACATCCATTTTGAGAATCAAAATTACTTCACATTTAGATAAAAATTCAGTCTTGTCTTTGTCTCAAAATGGATGTAGAGGTGGGACCCGAGGCACCAAAGAGCTCCTTATAATTGATATGACCATTAACCAACAGGTACGCCGTAATCGTGGCAGTCTGGCGACATGTTGGATTGATTATAAAAAGGCTTTTGACTCTGTGCTTCATACGTGGCTTCTGAGGGTGCTCGAGCTGTACAAAGTGGATGCAACTCTTTGTACTTTCCTGCAGTCATGTATGAGGCAATGGAGAACAGACCTTTGCTATCCAGGATGTCGTCAGACTGTAACAAATGGCTTGCCTATTGAGCGGGGCATATTCCAGGGCGACAGTCTCAGTCCTTTATGGTTTTGTCTAGCACTGAACCCTCTTAGTACTATACTAGAGAGTTCAGGGCTAGGCTTTCAGTTGCGAAGAGAAGGTCGATTTATATCCCACCTGCTTTACATGGACGACCTTAAGCTATTTGCCACCACCAAATTGGAACTGATAGAACTATTGAAGTTAACAAAATCCTTCAGTAGTTCTATTAGAATGGAATTTGGCGTTGACAAATGTGCAGTCATGCATGTAAAGAAGGGTGGGATTGTGGAGTCTGAAGGTGTTGAGCTTTCGGATTCCATAATACTCAGATCTCTCTCCACTACTGAGACCTATAAGTATCTGGGTATATCACAGGCATTAGGAATTAACCAATCTGGTCTGAAACAAACATTGAAGGAGCGATTCTTTGGCCGTCTTAAAAATGAATTAGATGCCCTGGATAGGAGAGTGCGGTCCCTGTTGACCACATTTCGAATGCATCATCCTCGTTCATCAGTAATGAGGTTGTATATCCCTCGGAAGTGTGGAGGTCGAGGCTTTTTAAATGTCAAGACCCTCCATAACCGTGAGATATGCAACCTCAGAGAATATTTTCTCAATGCTGACACGAGGTTGCATCGCGATGTGGTTGCAGTGGATAATGGACATACCCCGCTCTCGTTGGCTAAAGAGAATTGGCATAAACCTATAGTACTTGGTGTTACTGATCGCAAGGAGGTATGGAAGAGTAAGGAGCTGCATGGTCGTTTTTATCAGGCCTTACACAGGCCTGATACAGAAAGCAGTTCTTCTCGACACGGCACGTATTGTGAGGAAATTCCTTTCTCTGGAGCCCTAACCACCGGTAGCTTGGTCCCTGTACCCGATACCGGTGGGTCACTATTTTTTATTTTATGCCACCCCTTCGGGGATAAGGCGTGATGGATATTTATTTATTTTTATTTTATTTTATTTTATAGATATATTTAAAAATGTAATTGATATGTTGTATAAATAAATAAAGAGAATAATAATAATAATTTATTTGGACAAGAGCCTCGACCAAAAACTGACGAGGCTCACGTTAGGCAGCTGGATCAAGCACTTGATTCAGAAAGTAGTTCTTCTGGAAATACTGCGCGTATTGTTAGGAGGTTGCTCTTCAAGAGCCCTGGCCATCGGCAGCTAGGACCCTGTTCCCGATAGTTTTGTTACTAAAAATGTTTAAAAATATAATTAATATGTATAGAAAATGAGTAAAGAATACTTTTACGTGGGACAGGAATCCACACGGTGAAAAGTGGGCATATAATATGCCTCTGCCACCCCTTCGGGGATAAGGCGTGATGGATATTTATTATTTTTTTAATTTTTATTGACAACCCTAATTTTTCGTTGGTAGGTATCTATTTGATGTATGGAGTTGACAACTTTGGCGGCGGACAAAGTAGGTAGATATATGTGGGATTATCATACCTGTGATAATATGTACCTACTTAGTACCTACCTACTGCTATAATTATTTAGGTACCTACAATACAACAAAAATCGTCATAAACCGTCGCTGCATCATAGACACTAAAATGTAAACTTTAGGTACGTAGGTACTTACTAAGAAAACAATCTTAGTGTGTCTTGTGTTTACAGTTAGTGATATTGAGTACATATAGGTAGGTAAGTAAAAAAAATTAAAAAGACAGGTAAGTTAGTAATTATGAAAACTATTTATAATAGGTATGCAGACTGTTTACGATGATTAGGTATCCACTGCTTAAGCGATCGCTGCATGACCGCCCGGCGCCCGGGGAATACTAAACGTAATTAAATAAGCATATGTGTGTATCGTGGAACATCGTTTTTGTTCGGAACGGTTCGGAACGCTGCATGTGTGCGTACGAACTAGACGTGCGTAAAGACTAGCGTCAAACTGCTCATAACTGATACTATCACTTGCTATCACGATGCTGGGTGAGACAGCGTGCTTTTTGGTCACGCCCACCAGTGAGTTCGAGCTTGCGACTTGTGCCACTATTAATCGATATTTTTAATCATGTCATCTCACTATGAATCAAAAACTGACACTTGTCAAATGTGGCCTATTAATTTGACTCAATTATAGTTTATAAGTAGAGGAACTGACCAGAACCAGCTGATCCGAGTCTGTGTAACCTGCATGGGGGCCAGACTACGCATTAAAATACCGCGGTTATCCACTGGCTCAAGTCTACTATTTCAATCGCGTCAGAAAAGAATCGTAATCGTCGCTCAATAGAAAGCCACCGATACAATTTAGACTTTTTTTCGTAGTCTACTATCACAATCGTACTCCAATAGACTTCTATCGGTCGACCGATGAGTTCTACTATCATGTATCGCGCCAGTGGCCGCTAGTCAGTTGCATTTTTAATCGTCTAATAACATTTTGTCAGCTAAAACAGCGATTCTGGTTCTATTCTACGATTTGTCAATATTAAACTCGGCCCCCAGGTCCCAGGCCAAAGAAGAAGTAACTGTAACCCTGCAAAGAAAAGCCCTATCTCATCACGGGTGCCTAGTGGGTGCCATGGAGGCTATAGGTGAAGTAACCCGACCAAAGAAGCCCGGGGATCGTTTTTATTAGAGACCCTCACGACCTTCTTAAGGAGTGAAGAATCAGAAACAAAAAGAGAAGGTGAGGAGGCGCTGGAAGGCACCTTCCGGAGAACGAAGGCATCCCAACTTTTATCATAAATAAGTTACTATTGTAGGACACTTACACAGCGCCATCTAGCTAAACTTAGTTTTAAGCTGAGTGATCTAGACAACATAAATATTTCTAAATACATACATATTATACATAGAACACTCAAACTTCATATTAAACATTTGTAGATCACACAAATGTTTATTCCGACCCGGGAATCAACCCCGGGACCTCGGCATAATTATGAATAGATAGGTGATTCACCGAGGGTTACAGATGTGATTAACTTGGATCCCATCCCGAAGGTCTTTTATACACTCTTACGTCCGAGCTGGACTGTAATTTGACCTTTGTGCTGTCAAGGGTCAAATTACACTAATAAGCCCGTATCTTAATTTCCCTAATCAACCTTTGACATAATCGACAAAAATTTTAATGTCTTGGCAACTAAGTACTGAAACTAAACCGAAAATATTAGTACTTAAAACTACCAGTAGATACAATAATTCGTTTCCGTGCTTCGGAAGTCACGTTAAGGCATTGGACCCAGATGCCAGGTACATGGCAGTCATTATGTCAAGTTGAAGGCCTTATGGGCAGCTTCAAAATTTTCAACAACCACAACCTGCGTCTGTCTATGTCTATCTGGGACACACGGTGAAAAGTGGGCATATAGTGTACCTCTGCCACCACTTCGTGATTCATAAACAAACAATAATTAGTTAATTGTCTTCGTCATTTTATCGCATTCCCATCTCCTTCCAAACTTTACTTGGATTTTGAGCGTGGGGTACGCTTTACTAACAAAGCAGCTTCGATTTACCTTTATTTTTTTAGGCAATGTTGTATGACCTTGCTTTATGACCTTCCAATTCCGTAAGGCCTGTGGACTCGTCCGATGAACAGCAGGTGCACCAGTAACAGGCGAGGTCAATTAAGTCCCGCAGATATTGGTCTCTTCGCCGGTTAAAGTATTAAACTTGTTGCAATTACCTGGTAAGTGCTGGTATACCTGCCGTCTACTGCTTGAACGCTAGAATTGCAGTGATAATTACTCATTGCTGATGTCCCAGTGGCGCTCACTTTGTGATGGGTTTCTGCAATAGGATTTCAAAATAAAGCAAAGTTATCTGATCTGATTCTAGTATAAAATCCGAATTACATCCAATATCTCTTGTGATATTCTCCCTCATACCAGTAACAACAATAGCCTTGCTACCTATTACGTGAAACCAACCAAACAACTGAAAAAACTAAAAAACTATCTTCACGCTGTATCCCTGACGGGGTAGTCAGAGAGGACAGATCGCCAGGCTTCGCGATCCATGCATACTTCAATAAATGCATACTTCATACTTCATACTGGCAATAATGTATAATGCGGCACTGCCTACCCCTCGTGGATATATGCGTGAATATCTGTATGTATATAGGAAGTGGTTCCACCACCTAACGGAATTGCGATAGCTCACCCCAAATGCGCAGCATATTGATCGGAGCGGGAGTCACTCGATGGAAAACAACGGTTCACAAGACATTGTGACCTCATGGCTACCTGCTGCCTAGCCAGGAGCGGTGCCTTGACCCCGCTACCTTACGCTTTACTTTACCGCTAGTGGTCTGGGCCCTTCTCTGCTGCAGCTACTCGGCAAGGTGACGTCTCCCACTTTATCTTGGGACCCGTCTCAACGATCTCGCCTACCGAACCCACCCCTCTTCTATTATCATTTTCGCTTACAAAATTTCTAAATTCTTAACTTGTTCTCATTGCTTTGTATAACGTTTCGATTTGCCGATTAATGCTTATGTACTTGCAAATGCATCTTTTCTTCACCTCTGTACGTAAGACACCCTAGATTCACCCCCAGCCTGCCCTCTCAACGTCACATCACAACGTTAAAATGACATGATAACTGTAATGACTTTGTTGTTATAATTATTAATCATAAATGAATGATATGCATAAATTAGTGTATTATATTAGAATAAATAAATTGTATTTGTATAGTATGGACGCAATTAGTAATAAGTTATTTTTGTAATTATCGAATTGCTTACAATGTCGTTTTGGTGGTAACTGTAAAGATGTTGTAATTGTGGTGAATAATAAATAAACTAAATGAAAAAATAAAACATGATTTAGGCGACAATGAAATAGGCGCCCATTCCTGGGTTGAGAAGTCTACGGCAATCGCCCCCAACAATAGATATTTATCATTCATCCTTCATCCTCAACAACTAACTTCTAGCTGTCAAATATAAGTAGACTGCAGACTCCCAAAACACCCGGAGTAGGTACAAGAATTTCTCTTGGCGCTGGTAGCTCTCTAATCAGTCACCAAGCAAGCTACCAGGCAACTTCTCCCAAATATCGTAACAAAACTCACCTTAAAGGCCATCATCATATCATACATACCCACGGAGTAGGGTATAAAATTTCTTTCTGTTCTCCGTGTACCTACCTATACCATAATGTAACTTAACAAAATCTTTATCTTTATGTCACCTTCATTTGGAATTAACGTATATCTTCGGTCCCCGTCAACCACAGTCACAGCCAGGCCGGAGTCCTTTAGGCCTCTCACCACCGCGACCATCCCTTCATGCTCCATGTTCCATAGAGTTAAAGTTCTTTTGGCAAGGGAATGTGCTGGATAGAACACAATATGAATATAAAAGCTAGACCTTTCCGAATCAATCAAAGAATCCTTATCGAATACGACATGAGACTGAAGCCTATTTAGGATAATGCAGACAATATGAGAGCTTCAGAAGTAAAGTGAAAAGCACTCATAGCTCCGCTAACTTAGTGTTCTGTAAACAACATTTGCAATAACTGGTCCTCGGATGCTTTGTGCTATTTCTATTCAAAAGCATGGAATGGCAATGGTCTCACTACAGGAAATGCCGACGACCGTGCGAAGTGGAGGAAAAATGTAGGAAAGTGGACCCCGGGCGTCGCAAGATGCAACTGGGACAGACGGTCGGATGATGATGGATTTCTATTCAAGAGCATTTCCGTGCTACGGAAGGTATGTTAAGTCGTTGGTCATAGTTGCAGTAACATAGTAGTCGTCAAGTTGAAGGGCATAAGGGCAGCTTGAAAAATTTCAACAGCGGGTCGCCACAGCCTGTGCCTGTACATTTTCAACACAGCAATGAGCTTACTATCTGTTATAGGTGGGACAAAAATGGACAGTAAAAAGTAGGCATATAGGTAGTATGCCTCTGCATCATGAATCTATTAATGTAAAACTAACTATCTTCACGCTATATCCCTGACGGGGTAGTCAGAGAAGACAGGCTTCGCGTACCATGCATACTTCTTTCGCTTCTTGCAAATTCATATATTGCTTCATACATGCACGTCTAGGTATCCGAGTACTTTTGACTTTTCCGTTTTTAGCAATCTGCGCATGTGGTCTTCATTTGTAAATCTGGGCCTACCCTGACTCCTTCTACCCTCTACTTTCGCACAATATATATTCTTCGTCAATCGTTCTTCACTCATTCGTTGGACACGTTATCTCCGTCGTGTTAACGCTGACACTTTAATTCAAACCTGCCATATAAGATTCCTCAAGTCAAAGCTGTGCCAATTCTTGCCCAAGGCTTAGATCTATACCTATGCTAGATAGTATTTTAAGAATTCGTTTACTTACAGACATCTTAAGGAGCCTCAGAAACGAGTAGCACGTATCAGGCCGGTGACAGCCTTGTAAATCCTCGTGCCGAATAGGCCTGGAGCAATTAATATACTAGTAAACCCCGTGTTCATGGAATAGCAAAGCGAATAGTTTGTGGGTTTTGGATGCCTTTTTGTTTGGGAAAGTTCTACGCGCTATGCTCAACCTACTGCTCGGCAAGAATGAAAGACAGGGAGTCATGAAAGACTCCCTGTCTTTGGTAGGCTTGATGAATCCCTCAATTTTCTTCAGATGCAAGTGGATGGGTAAATTAAATTTTTCTCGAACATGCATGGAAATACTGTCATAATTTCGAAAAAAGAATAAGCGAAGAATCGCATTTACGGACAAAGAAAATGAAACTCATTGCTAGAGCGTTTTTTGAATTTGATACATTTCCTTTTCTGTATATTGTGACATGGTACTGCTGAACGCCTCGGTCGATGGATCGAGGACTATGTTGGCTACCTTTGAAAGCCTGAAAGGTACGTGGCAAAGCACGGGCTACTGTATTATGTAAAAAAAGCCAGTACATTGTGGTTGAGACTGGGAATGCAACATGTGTCAGTGTGCCAGCCATAAAGTTACGGCATATGCCGCTTGAGCGTATCTATAAATTTAAATATTTGGGGGATATCATAACATCAGACCTTAAAGATAACAGCGACATGGAAAGGGAATAGAGGGCACCGGCACTGGTCCTGACTGTGGAATTCAAGGACACGTTACGAATTGCAAGTGTTGCCTCTGCGAGTACCCGCACGATATTTCTTTGGGCAATATACAGCATGCGGGGAAGACCCAAAGCCGGCGAAACGACCTCTGTATTAACCTCTAGCCCATATGCGGAATCCCCCGCATGTTGTATGTCGACTGAGAAAACGACAAATGAAATTGAGCCTTAAGGCGTCTCTAAGGGGTACGATTCGACTGTTACTTTTTACTGCTCTGTGAGTCAGCCTATACATCAATTCAAACTGTAATACTTATGTTAAAATTACTAACATTTCACGCCAAGGTTCCTTCAAAATCCAATTCTTGCCAAGGATACAATACAATTTAGAATTTTACTGAAGAAATTTAGAATTTAAGAGCATTAAGCAATACATAACTACATGTCAGAATAACTCAGAAAGATTTGACAATACTTTTATTTCTTCCTTATCAGTAGTTGTCCAAAAAGAATGCTACGCCAAACGCTCAGAATAATAAAAAACCAAAGAAGCGTGAGTCAGACTCGACCATAGAGGGTTCTGTAAACATTTTGTTGTGTTATAAACGGCCGTAACTTCTTTTTATCTTAACTTAGAAGCTTGCTTTTTTCACAATAAGTGACCGTAGATTTCACAGAATATATAGTTTTACTAGCTGACCCCGCGGCTTCGCCCGTGACATATTTTGAATCCCCGTCGCATCCATTTAATCCCGTCGCTTATTGCTATAACAAAAATGTTTGAAAATTTGCCCGATTTTTTTATATTGAAGATTACTGGTCCACTTTCCTGGGTAGTAGTAGGTCTCCTCGATAAATAAACTATCCAACACAAAAATATTTTTTCAATTCGGGCCAGTAGTTCCTGAGATTAACGTGTTCAACCAAACAAACATACAAATTCTTCAGCTTTATATATTAGTATAGATTATCAAGTCGATATCTTCTCGGGTTTCAAAAGTAAAGGGTCTGTCAAGTCCTAAAGGGACTGTCCTGTCAAGTCAGACGAACGGACAACATTAGGGTTCTGTATTTCCTTTGAGCTACGGAACCTTAAAAATATGGAAGTTGGGGAAAATGATGGACTGTTGACACTTGCCACTAACGAGTACCAATCAATAAAAGAATCGCTTCTCGAATAGTATTTTATATATACTTATACAATATGTTCAGAAAACCCTGTCCGATCCGAGAAGATATTGATAGGTATCGAGATGTGATTCTGTTTGTGTAATCCTTTTTAGAAATTAACCCAAAAAATTTACCCCAAAAATTTGAACCCCTTTGAAAATTAACTAAAAATGAATATAATGTGGTAGTTTACATGGCAACACAGGGAAAGGGGCTATTCGGAAATGCAAGGTCAAAAGGACAGCTTACACCTGCCGGCGGCTTTTTTTGATATCACATCACGCTTTTGTGGATCTGGAGAAAGCATTTTATAACGTTGTGAGGGAAACTCTGTGGGATTTGCTGCCCGGATATGGTGTGGACGGCCCGCTGCTGCGGGCAATACAGTCGCTTTATAAGGACTGTAAGGCTTGCGTGCGAGTAGGGGGGGATGTGACACCTCTTTTCGTTGTCTGTACAGGCGTCAAACAGGGTTGTGTCATGTCCGACTGGCTGTTCATAGTGTATCTGGACAGTTGCCTGCAGAAGTTGAAAGATTGTGATATGGGTGTGAATTTGGGTGACTTTTCAGTAAACTGTCTGCTGTACGCTGATGATGCGGTGCTCATGGCCTCATCAGAAGCCGACCTACAGGCATTAGTCACTAATATGAAAGAGGAGTGTGAAAGTAAGGGTCTTCGCTTGAATGCAAGTAAGACTAAGGTTCTAGTATTTGAAAGAGATGACGTAAGAACTAAATGCGAGATTAGGGTAAACCAGGAACGTCTAGAGCAAGTGAATGAAATTGTGTATTTAGGGAGTATGTTTAGCGCGGATGGAAGATGTGATTCGGATGTAGAACGGCGTGTAGCTGCCGGAAACAGAGTTAACGGTGCTTTGTCCCAATTAGTAAAGCGACAAAGCATCGTAAAAGAAGCACGAATGGCGATTCATAACGCAGTGCTAGTGCCAACTTTGCTTTACGGTAGCGAAACCTGGGTATGTCAGCAGATGCATGAAAGTAAATTGAATGCTGTGGAGATGCGATCACTTCGAAAATTGTGCGGCGTTACCTTGGCCGACCAAATACGTAACGAAGTGATACGCAATATGGCAGTTTTGAATGAAAGTGTCAGCGTTAAGCTGGAAAAGGGCGTGTTCCGTTGGTTTGGACACGTCCAACGAATGAGTGAGGAACGATTGACGAAGAATATATATTGTGCGAAAGCAGAGGGTAGAAGAGGTCAGGGTAGGCCGAGACTTACATATGAAGACCACGTGAGCAGATTGCTCAAAAACGGAAAGGTCAAAGTACTCGGATACCCAGACGTGCGTGTATGAAGCGATTGATGAATCTTAAAGAAGCGAAAGAAGTATGCATGGATCGCGAAGCCTGGCGATCTGTCCTCTCTGACTATCCCGTCAGGAATACAGCGTGAAGATAGTTAAGTTAAGTTAAGTTACATATACTCGTCGCCGCATACCAACAACGGTGTTGTCAGTTTGTGAAAATTTGCTATATTTTGAGGAAATTGGACTAATTCTGATACTAAAAACACGCATTTAAAAAAATGATAACTATTTTATACTTATAAATAATGATTTTTTTTGTTATTTTATTGAAGTGCCTATGTGCCCCTTTCGGGTCGGACAGGGTTTTCTTAACACATTGTATATTTCTGAATGTATGTATTCAGATATTATACATAGGACACACCTTAACTCCGAAACCAAATGTGAATCACACAAATATTTGTTCCGATCCGGAAATCGAACCCGGAACTTCACCGCGGCAGTCACATACACGACCACTACGCCACCGAGGCAGTTAATAGTTTCAAAAACTATCCTTACGCTATATCCCAAAGAAGACAGATAGCCTCTGATAGGAAACGGGGTGATACATTAACCATCTAGAATATTAGGAATTAGGATAGTGTATACCCTGTACCAACCCGTTCCCCCACCGTTCTACAGAAAGTAATTCATATAATCTTTCTTTTTTTAAACGGAACATGTATGTTATATGTTGAAAATTGAGAGAGATATGAGCATGCTGTGATAGGGTAATTTATTGAGGATTGCCCTAAATTTTTACCCTTGTATTTTTATTTTCGATTGTAACTAAATAGGCATTGTAAGAAGCTAATTTAAACATTTTTGTTACAGGTCCCTATTCATCGTATTTAATTTTAAATTAAATATTGAACATTTTGTCATTCTGTGTGCTTCTGCCAAGGTTTTTACCACTTTCCACTCACATAAGGCCCTGTCCGCACTGCGAATTTTAAACGCACAGATTTTTTCTCGCAATTCTGTAACATATTGAATCTTATATGAGTATCCGCACTGGCGATAAATAATTCGCGCGGAGTAATAATCTGTGATTTGATGCAAATTGAAGACGATTTAATTCAGAGCGAAAATTTTGTGCAAAATGAAATGATATGACTATGGCCGCACGGCGAAATAAAATTCGCGCGATTCGCTCAGTCGTGCACTGATAACGGTATTGAAAAGATGTCGCGTGCTTCGTCTACCACTAGATCGACAAGCGAGTAGGAGTTAAAAAAAAAAATATGTTGCTATGTAAACTACCACATTATATTAATAATTTTTAGAAAATGACGAATGATGAATAGCTCTTGATGTTTTAAGTAGAAAAATCCTTTTATCTTTTATCAAGGCTGTAAATGGATGAATCCAGTATTCATGAAATCTTCTTATACGCCTGTTACGCCGCCGCTGTAGTATCAGATACATACCTACATACATTTGTCAAGCCTTTATCCCCGAAGGGGTAGGCAGAGGCAGAATAAACGCCCACATTTCACCGTATGCATTTTTGTACCACGTAACAGGTGGTGAGCCCATTGCCGTATTGAAATGGACAGATGCAGGCTGTGACGACCTGCTGTTGAAATTTTTTAAGCCGCCTATAAGGTCTTCAACTTAACGACTGCCATTTTATTGGCAACCGGGACCAACGGCTTAACGTGCCTTCCGAAGCACGGAATATATTTAATAAATTAAAAAAATTAAAATGTGTCTATTTTAGATGTTCAATTTGGAAGAAATTTTGAACCCGTTGCCTTTTTAGGGAGGTGGTTACAAAAAGGCTAAAAGGTCTTATGTGCTAGTAGTATCAGATAAATCAATAATTTTCTGATGATTTTACACGTTCGTCTCAGTCGGGAACTGCATCGAACTGACCAAAAATTTTACTCGCAGTGCGCACTAGGTGTAATTTCGAGCACGGAATACAATTCGCGGGAATAAATATCGCGCGTTTAAAAGTCGTAGTGCGGACACGCTCTAAGTTTTACGCTTAGGTATCCTTCTTCACAATAATGTATAAAAAACAATTATTCAATCAATTTTATGTCACAACTAAAATCAAAGGCGCCACAAGAACAAAAAAAAAAAATCAAAGGTTAAAAGTGACATTAAGTTTATAAAACAACCCAAGAAAATTATGAAAAAACTAATCTTAATTGTATAAATATTGCAAAAATTTTTCGTATTAGGTATTTGGTAAATAAAAAATGGCAGAATCCGGCGACCTTTTAAACTTAGTACACAATGTATCCAGTATAAGTGTTGATTTCAAAGCTCCAACGGATGTTTTCCAAGGTCAGTTACTTATAGATTAACTAGATGATACTCGCAGCTTCAACAGCGTGATGAAGTTTTCCCGTATTCGTTTACCCAGTTTTATAGTAATCTAGTATGTTATCCTTAAGAGATTAACATATGCCATTGCGGACTTTTCTGTACACCTACCTAAATAAGACTAGCTGACCCGCCCGGCTTCGCCAGTGACATAGGTACTTCCAACCCAGTGGCACCCATTTAATTTCACAATAATTTATGAACATTTTCCAAATTTGTTGATTACTTCTCCGCTCTCCAGCACGCCAGGAGTTGCCCTTGCTACTGGAAAAATAAAAGAGAACACTCCAGAACTTGTTTGCTCCATCCGCCATCGGTTCTTCTACAGATGTGGACAGCCCATTGCCACTTTAGCGTCCTTACTCTCCCAGCTATGTCGACCACCCTGGTTCTCTGACGGATAACCCCATTTCGTTTTTTTCATCCCTCCCAATATTCCCGTCAATAATACCATCTAGCCCCCTTTCTCAATTAGCGGAAGCTGCTCTTTCCAACTTTCCAGCTAATCCTGCTTTATCTCAAACCCGGCCGCGAAAGCGTCACGGTAATGATGACATCAGTTTTCCTCGCTTACCAAATCAGCTAAGGAGTCGAGTTGCAAGAGATAAATGTATGTCTCATGACAATGGTCCATTCCTTGTTCATGGTTCTCGTTTCGAAACACAACTGAATTCGGGTACTACTGTCCATTCTGTATCTGTTGGATCTTTGCTCATTAAGAATAACTTTGCTAATATTGTTAAAGCTAGTATCAAGAAAGTAGGTCAGAATCGCATTTCAGTTGAATTTCTAACATACCAAGATGCCAATGCATTTCGTATAGTATATATTTCGTATAGTTCTTAGAGTATACCTACATATATGTATACTCTAATGTTATTACTTATGGATGATCAAGTACTCTCAAGTAGAGTTTTTCTCTGCAATTCGTCCCTTCCATTCACGAAATACATATACCCCACCATCCAATGTAAAAAATGCTGCCGCTTTGGCCATGTTGAGTCGATTTGTAGATCTTGATCTAGACCTTGTAGGGCATGAAATACTACGTATATAATAAAAATTACGCCTAATGCATTCTTTGCTCTGGCAATCATTTTGCCAACAGCAAGAATTGGCAGGAGTACAAAAGGCAAAGGTCGATAATCATGACTGAGCAGTCTCAGTCGTATACTGAAGCAACAAAGTCCACTCCATCTATCTCCAAATCTCTCTCCTACGCCCAAGCTACAAAATCCGTGCCACAAATTCAGTCCTACAACAAGACCATTTCATTAAAACCAAGATCTCATACTCCTCTTGTTCCATCATTCGACAGGGTTGCTCATAGCCAAATTATAGCTCACTCCAAGCCCATTCATCCAAATGGCCATGCCATCCCGTCTACAGACAATAAAAACACATTTATTGGCCTATTAATTCAACTTTTAACCACTTATTATAACGACTAACTCTAACCAAGACCCCCATTTACACAAAATGCCCCAATCACCAAATAGAATAGAATAAAAGATACACAGTTCCAAAATACATTATTTTGTTATATCTCAAAAGGTTTAAGCAGCGTTTTCGTTGAAAGTTGACCTTTATTTGACTGCTAGGAGCAACTTTCGTTTAAATTAACATTTTTTTATATGTGGCACGTCAAAATGGTGTCACCCGCCTGATGGTAAGCAAATATGACGACCCGTGATTGGAGCTCCGATAGCGACCTTCATCTTGACGGCACAGAAATATACCTTTTTACGCTTCTCTTATAGGACCCAGGATTGTAAGAGGAGGGAAACACTTCCTGAGGTTTTGAGGCATTGTTGAGAGCGACCTTCCTAACCCCATAATCTGTAACGTTAATCAGCAGGTCCACATACCCACCTAGGAGGTCGCTCGAGCCCCGGAGATCTTGCTGGGGCCTTACACCTCTATACGTCTATCTCATAAACCCACAAATCACAAATGTCCGTTGTAACTGGTGAGCCTATTTGCCATGTTGAAATGGACAGGCGTAGGTTGACGAAGGCTATAAGCTATATATCATCACGCTACTACCCAGGAGAGCGGAGCAGTAATCATAAATGTCAACAAATCGGTCAATTTTTATACATGATGTAGAATTTATTAACGACGGGATTAAATAGGTTCGAAGGAGATTCAAAGTATATCACGGGGGAAGCTAGTCAGTCAGCTGGTCTTCAATAAAAGAACTTTTTAATCCGAGCCCCGGGTTACTCTTTTTTTGCAGAACTCCGATCGAGATCAATGGAATCATGCAAGAATTCCATAAAAAGTTTAATATTGAATCCAATAGTTATGAACCAGGGTGATAACGCCATAGATGACAATATTAAGTACAACGAGACGGCCATCGAACCCCCACCGTTGAGGAGTAATAGCAGCAGATACAATCAATACAGGAAAATAAAGATCAGGAAAGAAAATTATCACTTCAAACATCATACTTGTGTTCTCGTAAGTATTTATGAACGCCATCTTTCTTTTTATATTTATCTCGTCAAAATGACGCTTCACGCCTATTCGAAAGGCCCCTTCAAAGTCCACAAAACTATTGGCAGTTACATTAAGTAACAGCTAAACATTCGTCTTTTTTCTTTTTATGTTTTACGAGTCAAAATTGATTGAAACAAAAATAATTTGTACAAAACATTATTGTTTTAGAATTGCAACCAAAATCAGTGCCCGGCGCTGAGAGAGAGGCTAGAACATCATAGAAGTACACACTACAGACGTGGATTCAGGGGACAACCTTCAAAAAAGTTCAAGGAACAAGGGGTATGTTCTTTTTTGCCTTAGTTTCATGGTTATTGAAATTGTACCATACTGGCATTTAAGTAACCCCTCAGTTAAGCTAACTAACACACTAAAGCCGCACATTACGCCCATACATGAAATTAAAAGAAGTAACTATGAAATGTGAGCGTAGATATAACGGCAATTTAGGCGGCTTAGATGATAACTCCAATAAAATCTTGAGTAGCCACTTTGAAAAAATTGCTGTCAAATCATCCACTGCACCGCGAAAATCGAGGTCAATGGTCTATTATCCACCTTTTGGAATTGTTTGTGGTTGAGTCTGTGGAAACCCCAAATTGGCCCGGGGTTAAAAGACATTTTTTGTAAATGATCTCTTCTTCTTAGTTTTAGTCGTTAGATTCCGCAAGTCCGTGGTAATTGTTCAGCATTTAATGAACTAAGGTACCATGTGGCGCTACCGAGATTTAAGGGCTCAAGGCTACCTCACATACAAGTGGTGCACTTGCTGACTAACGGTCCAGGCAATGACAAATAGAGGAAGATCTCGACACAAAAGACAAAACCCTTTACCAACTCGTCTGGCCAGCGGGTACAGTAAGGTCAAATTATCATCCCAAAATGAAATTGGGAGACGCCTACGACCGACAGTGGACTGTTACAGGCTGAATTTATTGATTTTAATTAAGGAGTACAATACTTTCCCCGCCTTTTAACCTCTCCTACTTTCGTTTTTAGCAAAGCTCGCTGTGAGTGCGTTAATGCAAATGTGACGAAACAATGAAACGAGACAACGCCAAACCATCATCATATCAAACTCGGGAACCCGTCTCGAGTTCTCACACTACGCACTCAGTCTTTTCAAATAATTACTAATTAAAATTACAGGTAAACGTCACACCAACTTTATCAGAAGTATATTTGGCACAAAGCACAATTCCAATTCTATACGATGGCAAATCTGTACAAACTGATATTACTCTAGAAGATTTCATTCTACAACATGAATCTGTAACTCACACGTTTAATTACCTCAAAGACTCTTCTTTGAAAGGAAGTGACACTCAAGAAGTTTTATCTGGGAAAAATGTTTATAAAGAACATTTACAGAATGAAATCCTGGATTGGTTGCGTAACGTACCAATATTTTATTCACTAGATTTTACTGCGGAATATCTCAAAGATAATTTTGTTACCATATTTGTGGATAGGATCGCTCAGCTTGTCAAGCTCGTCTACGAAAATGATTATAAACCCAAACTTAGAACAGAAATTGAAGATTGTCTCAACATACTACCAATGTGGCTACCAAATAGTCGAAAAGAACAAGTTATGTTTAAAAACAGCTTGAGAGATAGGCTTTATGCTAAAATTGAAAATGTAAACAATACATTTTATGGTACTAATGTAAAACATGGTGATACAAATGACTGTGATGACCATATTAAAAAAACTTCAATGGAAAATGAATTTGAGAAAGAAAATGAGTTATCACGTTCTAACAGTTTATATGCAAAAATAGTTGCTAGTTTTTTAAGTAGAATAAAATTTAACAAATCTATTTCTAAAAAGCTAATAATAGTCGCTATAGTTAAACGGATATCCTCTTTGCTGAATGTGCCTCAGCAAAATAAAATGTGCAAAACTGAACTCAAAAGTAAAATTTTTGAGATATTAAATGATTTACCAATGAATATGTTTGGAGTTAAAAATAGAAATTTATACATTAATAGATGTTCTGATGACCTAGCTAATAGGCTACTTTCTGCTCGACTAAAAATAGAATCTTCCGAGAAATGCGTGGCTGAGAAATTTGTTACTCAATTTTCTCGGTCACCCATTAACAATAATAAATTAAAACAAGTAGTACATGAGACAATTAGTAAAGCCTTAGGAAAGGTCACACCAAATAAAAAAAATGAAATTGAAAGAGAAATTTGTGATGTCATATTCAATTCCCTGGAAACATTGCGTTCTGGTATTGAGAACAATATTAGTAATGACATATGTGACACACTATGCAGAACGTGTAATATCACAGAGGAAAGGGCAATCAAAGTTTCAAGAAAGCTAAAACTCTACATTAAAATAGCATTAAAACATGATAAAGCTTCAAATATAACTAGTTTTCATTCTATTAAGCCCCAACTTTCAGAAGCCATGGTAGTTTACAGATCAAGTGAAAGTGGACCTGTAACATCTACTCCAAAGAAGTTATGCAAAAAATGTGTGCCAAGGTTAAATTCAGAAGAGAGAGCTTACATGGAAAATGTAGCTAATTTAATAAGATCATGGATGGAACTATTGCCCAAAAAATTCGATGATGACAAACAGTATAAAGATACAATTATTAATGATTTAGCAGGTGATATAATGGACGAAGTCAAACGGGAGCAATTATCTGAAACAGATACGGAAAAAGAGAAACATATTACTTATTTTATGTATAGATGGCTGTCAAGATTTGAAATCTTCGATGACCTTAATGAGGCTACATCTATCATTGAAGATTTTTTAATAAGATTAAAAGAAATCCCTGAACCACAATTAACAGCTCCACAGCAGGGCACACGGCAGGCAATGAATAATTTAAATTACGCTGAGAAAGTTAATGGCTGGAATGAAGACTTTGTTCCAAGAGGAATAGATATATTAGAAGATCAAATATCAGTGTGGATGAATGAGCTACCCCCAGAGATATTTATAACTGACCCTGAAAATGATCGACATAAAGAAATCAAAGACCTGGCAATAAAATTAGAAGACCATTTACAAAATAAACACACAGAAGATAAAATAACTGATGATATTAATAATTGGCTGATTCATATGATCAAGCCTCAAGAGAAAGAGCACTTAGGACTACTTACTGACTATCTTAAAGATATAGTCCTTAGTTCTCCCCAAGATGAAACTTTAGAGGCAAAAATTCAAAAAAGAAAACGTCAGAGAGCTGAATATCTGCATAGTATCGCAAGCCCTGTATCAGATGATATTCGTAGTGTACAAGAAGATTCAGAACAGACAATGAAAGAATTTATTTTGAAATATGTAGAACACAACTATGACATTGATGATCCCATGGCCAAAGGGGCATTCTGTCAGCTGTTAAAAACCGAACTGAGGAAACTAAGTCCATTGACCAGACAAAAATTATACGATAATTTTACTACAGATGAACAATTTGCCTCAGAGAAATTTGCAAATGAGCTAGAATACATAAGTATGATTTCAGATTGGTTGAAAAATATACCTATTAACCCCTTATATAATACACCCGGAAACAGAGCACGAGTAGACTTTGTAAACGATCTAGCTAAAAACATCCAGGAAGCTGAGGAGCAAAGAAAAGAATATTCAGACGGTATGGACTATGATTTGTTTTTATCTTCAATAATAAGCATATCTTTACGCACTTACAACATACCTATACTTCCCGAACATAAAAATTGTATTCCGTTAATGATTAATCAACTACTATCAAAAATAATGGCTAAACGTTCAATTATTAATCAACCTAAACCTGAATCTAGCGAGCAGCAAAACTTAAGTGACCTAATAGATCAGTACATAGAAATAAACAAGAGAGAGATAACTGATGATGAAATTAAACAAGAAGCTTGGACTGCCCGACTTCTTAAAGAAGTCAACAAAGTAGTGCATGATGATACGGATCCACCGAAATTATGTAAAGATCAGATGTATGATAAACTTTCCCAAGTTCCAGTAGCTGGACAAGATTCTGTTAGACGGTTTAGCTTAGAAATGAAATATGTAAAGGAAATTTCTGATTGGTTAAAAAACCTACCTGTTTTACCAATTACTGATTTACCTCGTGCTGAAAAGGAAAGGATCAATATGATCTCTGAATTAGCAGAAAGAATTTCGGATATAAAAGCGGCAACGAGCTCTGACCCAAATCATAATACATCTGATAATAAATTAGTTCAGTACATTACTACATGGGTATCAAAACTAAACTTAGATCCTCGTAAAAATCTTGTTATACCAATTGTGATTCAACAACTCATAAATAGAGTGGAAAATATAGACAAGAAAGATTTGACACTATTTGACACACCTGAACATAAAGAAATAATAACTCTCGATGAACTTACAATAAATGAGGATGTCACTAAAAATCCGGGAACGCATCTCGTAGAAGCGGTAGAAAAATGGTGTCATAACCTACCAATTGAAGGTAACGATCAAGAAATAGTACAGATGAAACAAGACTTAGCTAAACAATTATATCAAAAGATTGGTGAACTCAATATCGATCCTAAAATATATAATGACAATGCGCTGTATAAAAACTTGTTAGAAGATGCAATTGATACACTTTTGGAGAATCTGCCACAAAATAGTGACCTCCAGAATAACAGAAGTAGTTTAAAGGCTGAATTACTGCATACTATTTTAACGATGAAAAGAATATTGGAACAAAATTTTACTGGTGATAATTATAAACATAAACTTGAAATGACTATTGATGCTGCAATTCCAAACCCAATTCAAAATAGACAAATAATTGAACCTGGTTTTGAAATTTACAAAAGACATTTGGCAAATATGTTTATATTAGAAAATTTTGATCATAGCGATGACGATGTCAAAACAAAATATGAGAAGAGAATAAGAGATGAAGTTGATAAATACTTTGAAAGTGCACAAAATCGAAATGCATTACCTATGACCAGAGCTCAAATGTATAATGAACTTTATAGTGAGTTATTTAAAGTTCCTATGCCTAGTGAGGAATCCGTGGTAGATCAAGTTGAAGAGGTTAAGACACGA
This sequence comes from Thumatha senex, assembly GCA_948477245.1. Lineage (NCBI taxonomy): Eukaryota > Metazoa > Arthropoda > Insecta > Lepidoptera > Erebidae > Thumatha > Thumatha senex. Next base: position 12,617,129 of record OX419753.1, read on the forward strand.
TGTGAAATAGACGCTTGGTTAGATGATGTGCCTCTAAAAGAAGCAAGTACTATTGGTGAATATTTAGAGCGAGACCAAATTTTGTCGACACTTGCTAAAAGAATTCATGAAATAGAAAAACATGACTCCATTCAAGATGAAAAGATTCGTAGTGAGATCAGTAAATGGCTCCAAAAACTTCCACTGTTATCGAAAACAGAATCAGAAACTAATATTTATATTGAAAAGCTTCAGAACGCATTGAAGACGAGTGAAGAAGCTAGAAAGTATGTTGCTGCTAAACCAGAAGGAGTCATTGATAGATTGAAGACAAAACAAAATACAAAATCTCAGAATACCAGTCATATTGTGACTAACGATACAGAGAGCAAAAAATGCGTTTGCGTCGCAACTGCATACAAAAGAGCTGGAGATCTAATTGTAGAAATAGTGGATAATTGGTGTGATGAATTAAAATTGAGAGGAAACGAAATACAAAATAATATGACTAAAGATGACTTATCAACAAAACTTGTAATGAAAATATGTGAGCTAAATATGGATGCTAGGATTTTAAATGATGAAATTGTATACGATCAACTTCTATTGGAGGAATTAGATAAATATATGTCAGAATTACCCATAATCCATGATTTGGGACAAAGTGGAGATGACAAGAAAAATGAATTAATAGAAAAAATACGACTTATTAAACCTTTAATAAAAGAAGGAATTAAAAAGCACGAGTACAAAGCTGAACTAAATAATACAGTGTCCCGTATATTAAATGGCCATGGCCAAAGAAATGAGAAAGCTTTAAAGTTTGAAAAGCTAAAAGAGGAAATCATTGATAATTTTATTCAGTTTAATTATAATATAGACGACGATGAAGGTAGGCAAATCTACAAGAAACTGTTATTCGATGCAGTAAATGAATTTCTCGCAGACGACGTTGACATGCTGAAGCAACTGAGTCCATTAATATTATCAAACCGATTGTTGTGTGAATTGACAAAAATATCTATACCAAATACGTCTTTACTGAAAGATGATGTTGATGAAATAAAAATGAAAAATGAAATAGAACAACTGTTTGAAGATAATTCTCTTGACGATAATACAGTAAAAACATCACAAATTAAAAAAGCACTCGCCAAAAGATTGAACGATATTGAAAAATCAGGACACTGTGACTATAATGATGATAAAATGTGTTCTGAAATAGCTAGATGTTTAACTAAATTAAACAAAGAAATTAAACCGGAGTCAATACAAGAATTTGTAAATATTCTCAAAAATAATGAAACTGATAGAAAGAAACCTTCTGTAAATAAAACGAACGGTCCTGAAAAGAGTGGTAATGTACAGCAAAATATTGTTCACCCATCACAATTGGATCCTCATCAACGAGGACAATTTCTTCAAGTACCTACTATATTTGATCAGTCACATTGTCGATCTGATCAACAGTGGGGTACTTTGAAATCAGCTACACCAAGAAAAGAAGACACTGCATACAATGAGCCTTCCAATTTCCATAATATCGGTCGTCCAGAAAGTTTTAGACAGGGATCTGTAAATATGTCTCCAATTCCATTTGATACTGAATATCACAATGATATTCCTAATTACCTAAACATTCAAAATGGTACTGCAGGACCAAGACAAAATTTTATTCCGGACGGGAATAATAACATAATATCTGATAGAATTCCGCCATACAACTTTGATTCCACTAGACAATATACTGGTCAATCTCCAAATCAATTACCACAGCATAACTTTGAATCGAGATCAAATAAACCACTTTATTCACCTAAATTGCCTCAGTATTATCAAGATCGACCGCTTAATTACAACAAAAACGAACGAAAACGGTCCAGGAGCTACGGCATAGCAGATCCATACGGTAATGTCAGTCAGACAAATATTAATGGAGGTCCTAGCAGTGCCTACATCTCACCATATGAACCATCAGTGTCAGCAGATCAAGGATCAATTAGCGAGTCTACCAACTATCGTAAAGTTGTAACTCCTCGCAGAGTTCAAGGTGAAGCGCATGAATTTGTACCATCTCTTACACCTACGACTGCACCAAAGCGTTTTTCTAGTCCATTATCTGTGCTATCAAGAAACGCGAGTGGTTCATCTCGGGGTTTTCGTCCTTCGATACCTTCGGGTAGATCATCGAGACTGTATTGCCCCGTTATGGGTTCTAAAATGACATCAAGGATTGTAGATCCAACGGAAGAAATGAGTTCTTGTGTATGCGATAAAAGAAATAAGAGGTGGAAACGAGGGCCTTATTGTATGATTCCTGCGGAAGAGTTTTGTGAAGAGTGTGGAGGGTTTACACCGACTTGGTATCGAATGCCTGTACGTGGATACTTTTATATGCAATGCATCTGAAGGGAGAAATAACCGCTTATGATATCTCCTTTAACAGTATTATACATCGTCAATGTGTGGTCGTGAAAATATATCAGCTCTTTCGTACATTATCCATTTCTATAGACCGACTTATATAATTGTTATAAGTTGTCTTCAATACATCACTCAAAATGTAACAACGTAGCTATTTTCAGAATAAAATAAACAGACTAAATAGTGAGTTCTTATTTATCTAGTCTGATTTCTAAGATTAAGCCCACCAGCTACTAACCAGCTTTGGAGAAATGAAACCACTGAATACGTAAAGTGTGATCGGACCAGGCGAAAGACGAGATATAAGTTAGTGAAGATAGAAAGGGAGAGAGATAAGTTCCGAATATTAGTGTAGAGGAAAGAGAGAGAGGTGCACACATTTTCTTTTTCTCGTAGCGTCGTGAGCACTAAAGTACACTTGATTTTTTTTTCATTATGGACCCATGGTACCCTCGAAATATACGCCCTTTTTAGAGACCCGTGGCGTCGGGAACATTGTACCATTGGTATCAATAGCTATTTTTGATGAACCCACTAAATAGTGATGGACCATGACAAGATAATATCAGTGGTTACTTTGTGGATTATTATTATTTTTACAATTTCATCTCAGTTAGCTCCCCTTTATTTAATAATGCAAAAAAAATAATCCATAGAATTAATTTAAATTTTCAACCAATTTCATGGGTGGCAGAGGCATATTACACGCCCACCTTGTGCATTTTTGTCCCACCCACCTAACAGGTGGTGATCCCATTGCCGTGTTAAAATAGACAGATGCAGGTTGTGGGTTGTGGCTACCTGCTGTTGATTTTTTTCTAAATAAGGCCTTTGGCTTAACGACTGTCATCTTACTGGTAGCCGGGACCAACGGCTTAACGTGCCTTCTAAAGAACGCAATGCTCGTAAATGGAAATGATTTTTAAGATGGTTGAAAGATACCTGTAGACGTGCCGAGGGATTTTTTTTAGTGCCCTCAATCAACATTATGAACAGTGTCAAGGGAACTTTTAAGGATTTTGATTTTTCTTACGAAAATAAGAAAATTACTGTCGTCAGCAGCACCCGTCGACAGCAGTACTCTAAGGTGGTACTGGTGATTTAGAACATCAACTATACCGTCAGGAACGCTGCCGCGCCGTTTATAACAGCCGGGTAATGCCCACAAACGACTTCAGTCGCCAGCGCAGCCGTCATCGTCAATAAGATATGAATGTCAAACAACAACAACAACAACAACAAAAATTAACAAGGTATCCCTTAAAACGTAGTGATTACATTCTCTTTGGTGCCGGAGTTTTGCGACAATTATCGAACATGACGCACGGTTGCCGTACATTATTTTCCAAAACTGCTTTATGGATCGTGTATTTGTGTTTAATTTTAGTGGAGGTTTAGACTAGAGTTCGAAAATGTACATGAGTAAAGGAAAGTGTTTTGGTGCAGTCAACAGCGATGTTATTTATATAAGTGCCAAATCATAGAAAGAGTCAGTAAAGGTATTACTGCTTTACTGGAGCTACTTCTTAGTACTGACCGTACCGTCCTACGACTTAGGACTGACATAGAAAATGAACTAGACCCGACCAAATCTTAGATAAAGAATAACGTGGAATTCTTTATGATGGTATTATTATTTCAAATGGTATTCTTTATCTAAGGACTATATATTACAAAAAAATTACAAGGCTGCATTGACTGAGTTTGCTTTAAGGGGCCCATTCACGGCAGGCCGCTATGCCGTCCGTCGCGTTATGTTGACTGGTGAGCGCACGAGAGCGAGAGAGTGTAACAGACAAAATAGTAGTGGAAACAAAAGTTACTCTCTCGCTCTCATGCGCGCACCTTTCAAATTGCGGGAAGGAGATGGCGACAGAGACAAATAAATCGCCGTGCAACTTAGTTGCTCGTGCGCGCGGGCTCTAAGAGAATATAGTTATCATCCCTATAATTCTCTGACTATACGTGCATTCCATTGGATGCAACCAGGAATGACGCTCAAATTAAGAAATATTTGTGTGTACCTTAGACGTATTTGTGTGTACATTTCTTTATTTCAAAGGTACGAATGAAAACAAACTCAAGATCTTATAAACAAACTCATAAATTATAATGATTTAATTGTTACGTGGGACAAAAATGCATACGGTGAAGTGTAGGCGTATTGTATGCCTCTGCCTAATTCTAATACTGCCTAACCATTCCTCTCTTCGGGGATATAGACGTGACAGTATGTATTTATGTATGGAAACACCTTTTTTTTTGTTTATTAAATGTATTTTTAGTACACATTTAGTATTAACTCATACTTCATCATATTTCTTATTTATATTAAACGTCGGAAGCAATGTAAAAATCTAAATAAAGTCTAAAACTGTTTTTATCCATCCCGTTTTACGGTTCAATTGATTTAACTCAATCTGACAGATCGGTTTTATGAAGACAATTATTGTGCAACACTGCAATGCCAAACAGCAAAAAAAGTTAGTTCGACGCCATGACAGGTCACGTGATGTAAATTTTTGTTGGACATGCGCGATATCGCTGAATTTTTCAAGTGATTTTGAAATGGTGAGGGTTTTAACTCGTGAAATTATTGTTTAAATTAGTTGATGTGATGTTCTCTAGTATTTACTGCCGTTAAACAATTTGTCTGTGTGTGATACCAGTGAAGTGTGTTTCATGAAGTTTTTGTTTCTCAAAGGTCGCAACTATACATGGTAATGTCACCTAAATGATATTTTTGTGTCCTTAAGCTTTGCTGTGCTTTGTTTTATTAGTCCTCAAGTTCCTTCAGGTACAACGAAGCTATTTATGTTGATATTTTAGTATTTGTTACACTTTGGAAAGCTGTAACGGTCGACAAACGGCTTCATTAGGTTGACAGTTGCTTTGTCAAGACATCTTGCAGTTTTGATGGGTATATCTTGTGAGAATCTTCGCCGATTCCACATTTTACCACTTTCCAAACTAGCATTCGACTTAATAATTATGAAAAACATTTTTAATATCGATATTTACTAACACAGTGTGACAGATTACAATTTATTGCAAAATTATTATTATTACAAGGCTGACTTTATGTTGGGCGAAAATTTATCCAATGAGTCTCAATTGGTGCGTTATGCGGTGACATCATGACCTACGTCGAGGAAAAATATTTATTAGCATACAAATATTTTACAAGTTTGTACCGATAATGAATCAAGTGTGACTGAAAATGACATTGAATTAATGCAACAGTCATTTATGTATAAATTATAACATGACCTTATAAATAATGCCTATTCAGGAAAAAACGATGGCCTACATTGTAATATATTGAAGTTAAATAGGGAGTTTCAGCTAGATAATGCTTTAAAAATGTCCTTAAAGGTCAATTTGTAACAATTTTCATGCTATGAATACATTATTCTTGTCTGTCCGATAACATTCTGAGTCCTGCATGCCTTTAAAACCCATTGTTAAGATACATAGCAGTTTAGGACATAGTTTTTAATAAAATTAGCCATTAAGAATAAAAGATAATCAAACATGACATTGGAGGACTAGTGATAGACATTCCACAAATGCCAAAAACTAATAGTTGAAGTTGATAATCATTTGTACGCAATGTTACAAACAAATTCTTCAACCACCTTTGAAGTCACATCTCATCCAAAGACTATCTGTTGGGTATAGGCCTCCCCAGAGAGCCACAACATTCAATGAACAAGAAGGCTCTAGACATTTTGTGAAAGGTACCCCATGCATCTTTTACTGGCATACAGTTGTCATTCTATAATCCTTTTGATCCTCCAACAATCTAAGCTAAATGTGTTCCACCTACACTACTTGACTTTAGCATATCTTGTGACTATTTTCTTATGATGGTGGGTGACCTTGGCACGCTTTCAGAATTTTTTGTTTGATTATCACAGATAGTAGTCTGTGATAATTAAGAAAAACATAATATTGTTGCCAAGAAACCATTACTATTTCTCTATACAGTAATATCTAGATTCCTTTAAATTTATCAATTAGACTTTGATCCTAAAATCCCATTCTTCATACTTCTCGCCAAGTGACTGATCGAAGTTGACCAAACATTGCATTTTATTATTCAAACTACAGTACATTCATTAGTTATTCATGATAAAACACTCAATGTGTCATAATCATCCAAGCATCTGTTCCAGTTGCATCTTGCGACACCCGGGCCCGTTTTCCTATATTTTTTCCTCCACTTCACTTGATAGCAGCTGAGTATGCGAAAGTTCCTCACATGGTCCATCCGCTTGACTCCAAACATCCAACGCAGCATCTTCATTTCAGTGACACGCACTTCCTGCTTGTGTGGCTCCAGTAGTAATCATGCCCCACAACCATGTAAAAGGACAGGCCTAAGAAAAATATCACACTCAATGTGTATGAATGACTATACATTAATTGAGTGTAATATCATTATTGTTGATAGTGTATCCGTTTAATCTGTGTGGTTCAGTGACAAGTGCGGACGCTTGCTGTATATTATTTTCTAAAACTAGTGCATTTATCTTGTTTTATGTGCGGGAGTGGTGATTTCTTGGACATAAAAGTTGTGTTAACTTGCTATAGTGAAAGACAATTATATATATGCAGTGAAACGCTATTTCCCTCTTGCTGCGAAAAGTTCGCTGGAAACCTCAGTACAATATTCACCATTATACTGAGGGCAAGGGCGGACCTAGGACTGAGGACATGACATCAACAAAGACTGGACAGGACTAATTAGAAGATAAGATTGAATAAATATGAAATAAAAAATTAGATTTGGCTAAATGGTCTTAAAATAAGGTCATAAAATAATAATAATAAAAAACCGATTGAATTTTGAAAAGGAGACTCATTATTATGACTTCCAATTCCTGACTATACAAATAGAAAGTGTGATAGGAAATTATTTATATAGCCAAGAATGGGTAGCCTAGGTATTCTTATAATGACAGATTGGTACTACTTGAGAATTTGTTTGATGATTGAAGTACAGATTAAAAAGAAAGTTGATATGTAGGTTTAATTAATATTAAGTATGCAAAGGCTAGTGGATGCCTGTGCTGTGATGTTAATCACATGTACCCAATTATACACGTTTATCTCTCCATCTTTTCTTCTTGAACCTCTCCATCAAATGCAGCGTTTATAATCTATAGGCTGTTGGCCAGGCTACTTTATAATATGTAAGGGTAGCTCATGGATGAATAATATATTTCCTCAACCACCTCTATATTGATTATGGGGGATACTATAACTCCCTAACATGAGACAGTAGTTGCCAAGGAACATTTTCTTTTGAGGGATCTCTGCATACTGAGTTCCCTGGTTATAAATAGTAGTAAGGCAGTGCCATATGGCTAAAAAATGCAGACTTATTGTATAACATAACATTCAATATACAAAAAAATATATTAAGTACTTATGCCAATTTATTTGACTAATAAATTGGCATAAGTTCTTAAATATATTAAGTACTTATGAAAAATAACCAATGAAGGTATTAAGTATGTTTGTTTGATAGTATAAAAATATCAGTGGTGAGCCGGACCCTGTTGCAATACATCTATAAATAGTGACTAGTCATACACAGTTGATAACTTCATAAGTGTTGTAAGATATACAATGGCAATGACCTTCATACTCTATCATATTATTGTTAGTAAACATTTATCAATTTAGACAGGGCGCTAGCAGCTAGGTATTATTATGGTAGTATCATAAAAAATAGAAAGGAAAGGAATTCGCATTAGAGGAACTTGTTTTAAATAACTTCGTCTGATGTCCTCTAGATGTGGATGGCTTTAATTCAAAACAGCCCAAATACTTATACACTGCCAGTACCTTCTTTGAATTATTTTTGATACAGCATATGCCTAGAAATATTGTGTATGTTACCATATTGTGTGTAAAGATAGTGAGGTATTGTAAAATTCCTTTTTCTAAAGTAATTTGAATTAGTTTAAAGGGGGCTTAGGGGATGAAGAGTAGAAGCGTGCACGTCGCCATCCCTGCCAGCTACGGCTGCAATTCTACTCCAACACGAGTGCCACCAGGACGAGTGATGCTAGGGCGTGCCCCCGAGGCGACGCGCACCAGTTCGCCCCCGCTGGTGCGAAAAGTGTGTGCCAGAGCGGTGTAGGGGACCGCCACCCTACACGCGAAGCCCGACACGGCGGGAAGTGGAGAACGGAGTGCAGGGTAGCTGCGTGGAATGTTAGGGGAGGAATGACAGATAAGATGAATGAGTTGATGGATGTTATGAATGAGAGAAAGTTAGATGCAGTGTGCTTGACAGAGACCAAGCGCAAGGGCAGCGAAGTCTTGGAGCTCCCGGGTGGGATGCTCGCGCTTTGGTATGGAGTATCAGAGAGCGAGCATGGCAGTCGAGGGGTTGGAATTTTGCTGTCCTCGCGATTGGCCTCCGGTATGTATGAGTACAAACTGGTAGGTCCTAGAATCCTCTGGATCCGTGTAAAACTTGGTTTGACGAAGATTTTCCTGGTAGCTGCTTACGCGCCAGTATCTTCGTCGAACGCGAGTGAGCTAGAGGACTTCTGGGAGAGTATGAGAGAAGCTCTAAATGTGATAGAAGGAAATGAAAGACTTATAGTATGTGGAGACTTGAATGGATGGGTGGGTACCGCTCGCGATGGTTTTGAGTCGGTACTCGGGAAGTATGGGGATAAAAGGGTGAACGACGCTGGCAAGCTAATACTGGCATTTTGTAAGGAAAAGGATTTGTTTGTGGCGAACACAATGTTCAACCACAAACAAATTCATATGTATACGAGGAGATGTAAGTCAAAGAGAAGCATGATAGATCTATTCCTAATGGATAGTCGGCTCCGTAAACAGGTGATGGACACAAGGGTTTATCGAGGCGCTGAGCTGGGATCAGACCACTACCTAGTCATAACTAGGATTAGGGGTCTGTTCGCGGGTTGGCGTCATCGTACCGAGTGTCCTGAACCTGAGCCGACTTATAGCATCACAAGCTGGAAGCTGCAGGATGCATCCATTAGGGATAATTATAATGAAAGGGTAGCCGAAAAGCTTGGCGACGTCAATGTAAGCAGTGAAAATGTGGAAAGTGTATGGCAGAACCTTAGGGATAGTATGATAAATGCCGCTGTGGAAGTGTGTGGAGAAACGAAAAGAGGCAGTAGTAATAAGCGTGATGCATGGTGGAATGAGGAAGTGAAAGAAGCAGTTCGAATGAAGAAGAAAGCATGGCTAGACTACTTAGCCTCGCGGAATGATTTTAATATGAAAGAGAGATACAAGCTGCAGAAAGTTAACACGAAGGCACTGATAGAAGAAGCTCGTGAAAGGTGCAGAATGAAAGCGGATGAAAGGTTGTCGTCCAATTTCCGGGATAATGCCAAGCTCTTCTGGAAAGAGGTAGGCAAGACCCGGAGTTGTTCGGCAATCTGCAGTATGAATAAAGTGCTTAGTGTTAACAATGACGTCCTAACAGACCAAAGTGACAAAATGCAGAGATGGAGTGAATATTATGGAAAGAAGTATGCAAGAAAAGACAGAGATGCCACGTCGGGAAGTGGAGCTCACTTCGATGCTCCGGATCCCGATGTCATTGAAGTCATTAGTATGAAAGAAATAGAACAAGCGATAAGAAGTATGAAATGTGGTAAGGCTGCGGGAAAAGACTGAGTTACTGCTGAGATGATCAAGTACGGTGGGTCGCGTGTCTGGGACACACTATGTCTGTTATGCAACTTGTGCTGGCGGACGGGTGAGGTCCCAGATGACTGGCGAGTAGCAGTTGTAGTATCTATTTATAAAGGGAAAGGCTCGCGCCTAAACTGCTCCAGCTACAGGGCGATCAGCTTGGTCAGCTTAGCTAGTAAGGTGTATGCAAAGGTTATAACGGCACGAATGCAAGAAAAGTCTGAAAGGTATTTATGGGAGGCTCAATGCGGATTCCGACGTGGAAGAGGTTGCATGGATCAAGTGTTTTCTCTCCGCATGATCGCGGAAAAGTTTCTGGCTCTTAGCCAGAAGGTTTTCTGCGCTTTTGTGGATCTAGAGAAAGCATTTGATAACGTTGTGAGAGAAACGCTGTGGGACTTGCTGCCAGGATATGGTGTGGACGGCTCGCTACTGCGGGCAATACAGCCGCTTTATAGGGACTGTAAGGCTTGCGTGCGAGTAGGGTATGTGTCACCTCTTTTTGATGTCTGTACAGGCGTCAAACAGGGATGTGTCATGTCCGCCTGGCTGTTCATAGTGTATCTGGACAGCTGCCTACAGAAGTTGAAAGATTTTAATATGGGTGTGAATTTGGGTGACTTTACAGTAAACTGTCTGCTGTACGCTGATGATGCGGTGCTCATGGCCTCATCAGAAGCCGACCTACAGGCATTAGTCACTAATATGAAAGAGGGGTGTGAAAGTAAGGGTCTCCGCTTGAATGCAAGTAAAACTAAGGTTCTAGTATTTGAAAGAGGTGACGTAAGAACTATATGCGAGATTAGGGTAAACCAGGAACGTCTAGAGCAAGTGAATGAAATTGTGTATTTAGGAAGTATGTTTAGCGCGGATGGAAGATGTGATTCGGATGTAGAACGGCGAGTAGCTGCCGGAAACAAAGTTAACGGTGCTTTGTCCCAGTTAGTAAAGCGACAAAGCATCGTAAAAGAAGCACGAATGGCGATTCATAACGCAGTGCTAGTGCCAACTTTGCTTTACGGTAGTGAAACCTGGGTATGTCAGCAGATGCATGAAAGTAAATTGAATGCTGTGGAGAGGCGATCACTTCGAAAATTGTGCGGCGTTACCTTGGCCGACCGAATACGTAACGAAGTGATACGCAATATGGCAGGTTTGAATGAAAGTGTCAGCGTTAAGCTGGAAAAGGGCGTGCTCCGTTGGTTTGGACACGTCCAACGAATGAGTGAGGAACGATTGACGAAGAATATATATTGTTCAAAAGTAGAGGGTAGAAGGAGTCAGGGAAGGCCGAGACTTACATATGAAGACCACGTGAGCAGATTGCTCAAAAACGGAAAGGTCAAAAGTACTCGGATACCCAGACGTGCGTGTATGAAGCGATTGATGAATCTCGAAGAGGCGAAAGAAGTATGCAAGGATCGCGAAGCCTGGCGATCTGTCCTCTCTGACTACCCCGTCAGGGATACAGCGTGAAGATAGTTAGTTAGGTTAAATATAAAACAACCAGAAATGGTATTATAATTTTTTATTTTATTTATATTTCAATTTCAAAAAGCATGGAAACGCTCAAATGTAAATGCCACAAAGTTTTCACCCATCCTATGACCAGCCATAGCGAAAGTTGCATAACGCAGTGATCGTTTTTAGTACACTGAGTTAGCGGGGCCGCAAGGGCACATTAGAATCATCGCTTATTTGAGCACTCATTAAAAAAGGGTACAAATAACATATTCTCTACTGTGCTGCACTGGCTATAACCATTGAGAAGAGCATCCTTCTTTCTTCAACTGTTTTTTGTTTTTATATTGATGTATCACTTCTGTGAGAGCAGATTGTTATCTTTAACACCATTGTCCTTCACTAAAATGAGTTTCACATGGTCAAAAATCTCTCCTCTAGATTTAATCAACTTTTGCTTGTGTAAAGGTTCAGGTCCCTGAAATTTAATTCATAACTGTAGGTGTACTGTAATATTGAAAAAATTAAGCCATACATTTGTTCCATTTATTTAAATTATCTACTAGATGACCCCCACTGCTTCGCCCATGGAATATTTTGACCTCCCGTCGCACCTATTTAATCCCGTCGCTTCTTTTCTTCTTCTTCTTCTTCGTATCAATGGCAATAAGTTAAATGTGTCCAGTCCAGAACTCTGCAACATGGACGGCTCTTTTGGTGGCACCGTTAAGATCTTGCACAGTGCAGGTACTAGGACACAGTGAACACGATAAGATGTGGTCCATTGTTTGTAGGGGTGCACCACAGTCACAACCTCCATCCCCCGCATCCAGGTAACCCCATTTTACCTGGTTCGCCCTGCAGCAGCCGACCTGTGATCGCAATCTATTAAGGGATTTCCAGGTCGACCACCGCAGATCATGATGATGATCCAGGTGGCAGCTTTTCTGAGGGTTGAATGTAATCTGACGGGGGAGAGTATTCCGTAAGCCACTCCTGTTGTCGGGCACTCCCCACTGGATTTGGCACCGCGACTGTGCATCGCAGAAAGCTCTTTCTTAAGGCGTGAACTGGGTATATAATGTTGATAAAGAGGGTGGCGTGCATCATTCTCCTGCTTTCCCTTTTCCACTCCACATGCCACACGCCGTTGGCAAGTTGGCCCCTCATCATTTTGAAACCGTTTTTGAGCTGTGTAAACAATAGAACTATCTCCAAAAAGTATAAAGAACTTCGGAACTTTGTGGGGGGCGACTAGAACTCATTTTTTTTTATCTGAACATTGGCGGGCTAACTTCACACATACCTTAAACTCCTTGATAAATGGGCTATCTAACACAAAAATAATTTTTCAAATCCGACCTGTAGTTCCTGAGATTAACGCGTTCAACCAAAGAAACAAACAAATTTTTCAGCTTTATAATATAATATATAATATTATATTATATATAATATTATATAATATATAATATTAGTATAGATATTACGTAAAACGACATAACGACCTGGTCAAGTACATATACTGGTGCTTGGCTAAAAAACACAAAATGGAAGTGGATCGTCTTTGGTGGAAAGAAAAATTAGTAGAACCCCAAGTGAAAGAGAACGATACTGCCAAAATTCTTTGGGAAATTTCAGTACAGACAGATGTAACAGTAACACACAACAGACCAGACCTAATCTACATAGACAAAACTAACAATAAAACATACTTAATAGATATCACCGTACCATCAGATTACAATATAGGCGCAAAAGAAATAGAGAAGCTCAGCAAATACCACCTTCTGAAAACTGAAGTTACTCGCCTGTGGAACACACGTACAACTGTGATACCGATTGTTGTAGGAGCAACAGGAGTAGTCGCCAAGAACATAACCAAATACATCGAAACACTAGACGCTAACATACATTTAGGCATTCTTCAAAAACAAGCAGCAATACATACATCGACCATTCTAAGTAAAGTTCTAGGGGATACAGTCTTTGTACACAATAGACAAACTTACGACACACTAGCAACGCCAGACACGCAACAATCATACGACACACAAATCGCAATCACTCAACAAACTTCACTGCATTCACCTAATACACAAACATCACGAACACAACATTCATCAAATATACAAAACTTACACCAGACATCAACGTCACATGAATCACACCAAAGAAACAGAGGTAGGAGAAGAAGGCATAATAACTTAGGAAATAAAACACAAGCTACAGAACTTTCTAACACACAACCACAGCATTCTTCCACTACGCAAGGCTCACATCAGTCATCAATCACAGACGAAACACAGCGAAGTAACAGAGATGGGAGAGGAAGAAACACCAACACAGTAAATAATACACAACATTCACAATATTATCCTAGCACACCATCATCACAACCACAACATTCATCACATACACAAACCTCACAGCAGTCATCAATATCACACGAACCACATCGAACGAACCGCGGTAGAAGACGACGAAATAATAACATATGATAGAATCACACAGTATACAAATAATAAATATTTACTATAATTCGATACATACATATTAAATTAACATACAATAGAATAATATATATATATATTTACAACTTAACAATTTTAACAACAGGGGAAATATGGATATCCTTATTCCTGTAGGTCACAGGACGGGATATCCATTAAACCAACTTTAAAGTTGAGTAAAGAAACTAGAATCTAAATTTATATTAGTATAGATAATGTGAAGTAGCCTATGTGTTATTCTGATGTATAAGCTATATTATTGTAAAGTTTCATTAAAATCTATTCAGTAGTTTTTACGTGAAAGAGTAACAAACATGAATACAAACTTTCGCATTTATAATATTATTAAGATTAAGATGCTTATCAGTTATCTGGTTACAACCATATTACAAGCTCTGCTTAGTTTGGAATCAGATGGTGTTGTGTGAGCTGTCCCAATGCTATTTATTTATATTTGTTTAGAGAATGTTACAGTACTAATTGCCTAGATATTGTTTCTGCAGGTGACTGTCTTACTCACTAGTGGATTATAATATTTATCAATTATGGATTTATCTTGAGATAGCTAGATAAAAATTCCATAACAGTTTATAAAATAAACAAATATCATACCTTACTCATCTATGCTAGATAACAAGCTTCCGGTGTGAGCATTATCCTGTTAAGCTGTCATCCCACATGTACAACATCCTGAAGAGACGTAGTGTTTCTTCAGGATGTTGTACATGTGGGATGTACAACTCACCGCAATGAAGCGACGATCCGTTTCTTCATTGCGGTGTATACCCAGCTGCTTCCAAACTACCTGTAGGCCGAGTCTGTTACTTCAATCGTGTCAAGAGAGAATTGAAATGGTCTCTGAATAGAAAGCCACCGGTACGATTTTGATAGTTTTTCGTAGTCCACTATTACAATCGTACTCCAATAGACTTCTATCAGTCGGACGATTTATTTTACTAACACGTACCGCGCCAGTGGTCAGCTAGTCAGTTGCATTTTTGATAGACTTCTAAAATTTTGACATCTAAAAACAGCGATTCTGGTTCTATTCTATAGCATGTCAATAGTAGACTCGACCCCCTAGATTTAAATCCACTATTATTTGGCTGCTAAGAGCAGCTATCGTCCGTTAGCTACGTATCACCAGCTAGGTGATGTCATTTTGACCTTGGACATCTTGTTGGGTGGGGTCATCAAGATACCCTATACAGGAGTAACAGGATATAAGTAAGCGCCGATTGCTGGGCAATATCTGCCCCTAAGGATCCATTTTAAGGAGGTATTTTAGGATTTTTATGGAAGCGCTCGTGGCTCCGCGGACTCAGTGTTCTGTAAACAATCACTGCGTTAAGCAACTTTCGCTATGGCTGTTCCTCGGTCTGGGGATTTATTTTCAATAGTCCTTTTCCACGCAATGGGTACTTTTGCAAATATGTTTCCTTAGTCCTCTTTCTCTTTCTTCCACCATCAGAAGATGTTGATTTGTCGCGGCTTCTTTCTAACATCGCCACGCTCGCCATACACAGGGTCTTCATTCTTACACTTTTCATCCGGAGTGCTCACATACGATAATGACAGATAGCGGTTTTCATCCGCGTATGCTTGGATTGTTGA
This sequence comes from Thumatha senex, assembly GCA_948477245.1. Taxonomy (NCBI): domain Eukaryota; kingdom Metazoa; phylum Arthropoda; class Insecta; order Lepidoptera; family Erebidae; genus Thumatha; species Thumatha senex. Next base: position 12,632,821 of record OX419753.1, read on the forward strand.
ATTAACTTGCTGCATCAGTTTTCCCAAACGTCTATAGTAGGGTCTTAGGACTGTCAGTAGACCTGAAGCTATCTTTCCGAGAGCTCACCCGGGACTTTTAGCCATAGGCAGATGGAAGAGCACAGTGTGGTTTTAATCGGTAGAAGTTCAGCATATATTCCATAGGGATTTCCACACTTATAAAAAATATCTTAGAAGGTTTTTGTAGAATCGGGGCAGCGCTAGAGCTGCACCTCTGGTGTTGCAAACTTTCATAGGCTAGTTACAAATATGGATCAGGTGGGCCGGCTTGTCTGCCACCTCAGTAGTATACAAAAGAGGATTCTCAAAAACTGTGATACTCAACATTAGATAAGTAGGTATATCGTTAAAGAAAGCCTGTGAAAATGAGGTGCGTATTCCGATTATATGTTAATTTGAGAAATTTCGCTAACCAAAGGCCATGAGTAACAGTCTATTAGACGTGAGAAGCGTGGAAATTGGACAAATAGTGTTCGTGTGCCGGTTTTTATACATACGGTATTAAATACATACTAATGGGTAAGTTGGGTCTGGGGGGGTTACCAACACTGGGAAATAAATAGGTGTACCCTATACTTAATAGTAGACTATTATATACATATACTTACTAGTATACATATTTTATATTGATTTTATTTGATTGAGCGGGCTAATCTCAGAAACTACTGATTTAAGTTACACGGAAAATGAAAGATAGCATACTAATTGCTTAAAAAATTATCCATACTAGTAGTTGGCACGTTGTAAAAAAAATTTACACTAATTTTGACTAACTGATTAAAGAATACACAGCTCAAATACCTGAAATGTTTTTTATACCACTGAGGTGGCATCAAGCATACTGCCCACCTGATGGAAAGTGGTCACCGTAACCTATGAACGTTTGCAACACCAGAGGTGCCGCTGCCGCCCCTTAAAAAGCCTTTCAACACCCCTTTTGAATAACCCCATACTGTAGACGTTCGGGAAAACCCAGGCAGCGAGCTCATTCCACAACCTAAGCGCACGCGGAGCCTCAATCGGACCTAACCGTATGTGAACACTCCGGAAAAAAAATATTTTTGTGTTGGTTAGCCATTTATCGACGAAGGCTAAACTTTAGCCTAGGTAAAAGTCACAGAAAAAGAAAGTTAGCATACTAATTGAATAATTTTTGAAAAGATTTCTTCAAGGTTTCGACCCCTTATAGGGATGTATCGGGAATTCAAAAAACGTTGCAGGCATAGCCGTGGGGCACAATTAGTATCTAATAAACGGTAACTTTATTTCCTGTCCTTCAATGGTTGTCTCTGACCCTGTCTATATTTTGCACAATATTTAGCGGTAGGTACGTAATTTAATACTGAGGGTTATTTGATACGCGGCCCAGTCTCTCATGTTTACTTACGATTAACTTACTCCAATTAGAAGGCGGCTCGATAAGCCGTCGGTTCCTTTCCCGACGGTTGAGGCTTCAGGGATGACTGTTGCTAACCTCGCGATTCCCATTTGAGCATGACACAAATATTTTTTCAACCCAGTATTCGATCCCGAAATCTCACCACTTGCCTCGGTGGCGGCAGGTCCAATTATTTACTTATCCGTGGATTTTGTAAGCAGATTACCACCGGGACTAAAACGAAGTCACATTGACGAGACCTTTAAATTAATTTAATTAATGTTATGTGTATATTACTTGCCCAACTAAAGGTGAAGGTCAACTATAATTAATGTTTACAAATCGTCATAATATCCCGTAATCCGTACCTAGCTATAATGTCACACATCCTTATTGGGCATGTTATGTAATCTGTCCATCCGTTTGTTTAACCAGACTCAAATTATAAAATATTAGGGAACGCTAGCGGCTCAGCCCACGCGGAATTTGATAATAACGGGACAATAAACACTTTCCTTTTTAAAATGTTAGTAACTTCACGCTGTATCCCTGCCGGAGTCATCAGAGAAGAGAGATCTCCAGGTTTTGGGATTCATGCAAACTTCTGTTGCTTACTGTAGATTCGATAAACGTTTCGTATCACGTCCGGGTAACCGAGTGCTTTGACCTTTCCGTTTTTGAGCAACCTGCCCACGTGGTGTTCGTATACAAATAAATATCGGTCTACCCTGACTCCTTCCACCATTTACTATCACCACATCGCACAATTAAATAAGATATTCTTTATTTATCGCTATAAATAGATATTTAGAGCTAGATAGGAAGTTTGGTCGTGGTCCCTCGGACTCGCAAACGAGTTAAGCAACTTTCGCTATGGCTGGTCAGGAATGGATGACCACTTTGTGACATTTACATTTGCGAGCATTTCCAAGCTTCGGAAGGCACGTCAGCTGGTAGTTCCTGTTGCCAGGAACATGGCAATCGTTAAGCAAAGTTGAAGGCCACATTATCATCATCATCCGAGCGTCTTTAGGCCTTATAGGCGTTGAAAAATTTTAACAGCAGGTCGCCACAACCTGACTATTTCAACAGGGCAATAGGGTCACCACCTGTTACGTGGGACAGAAATACTTACGCAAAGCACGTAAAATTAACCCACACACACTTGTTTTAACGGTTCACTGAATTCTCGACGCTTTAGTTGTAGGTTCTTATATGCAAATACAAAATATCAGCTACCCTATGCGTGCTTGAGTGAGGTTACTCCAACATTGTCTTACAATAAATATTGTTGATGCCCGCTTGGTGAAGTTTTCCCGATCCCGTTTCCCACAAGAACTTGTTTCCGGTATAAAAAGTAGGAACTTTAAATAAATCAACAAATATGGGACAATTTTTTTTACACAGCGCCATCCAACAAAGTTAGTAGGTACCTTTTAATAGAATCTAGAAAACTAATAATTATGTCTCGTAATACATACATATTAGAAACACCCAAATCCCGAAACAATTATTTATTCTGACCCGGGATTTGAACCCGAGACACCGTCAATTCGTTCTCAAGTAACACCAATGCGAGCATAATCGAGCAAAACCACGGACTAATACTAGTATTTATATTAATCATAGACAAGTAGGTATCCAAAAATAATATCGATCAAAGTATTCTATAAATAAAACCGCGTCTTTGTTTAGAAGCCATAGTAGTTTATTTTTAGGTGGTTTAGGCCGGCCGCAGACTGGCGTCTCGATCGCGTTGTTTTATTTGTGTTGACGTTTATATTCTGGCTAAATAACTCGTGACTCCTCCGTAATGAGCAATGTTTGTGTAAAATTAATACTTGTTGATTTTATTCTGTTGCCATTTTCAGCCTCGTAAACTGTGTATTCCTTGGTTTTAATTAAAAGCCAAGTAAATTATTATCATTCGAAAGAGTTAATCTCGGCTGTATGCGGTCCATGTTCCGCTTTCAAACTCCCTTCCCTCCACTTATTTTTTTACTTTCTTGACTTTTTTTTTAACCTGTGGAAATCCTCATGGATGCTATGCCGGACTCTTACCGACTAAAACCACACGGTTCCATTTGTCTATGGCCAGGAGACCTGGGTAAGCCCTTCGGGAGGATAGCCCCAGGGCAGGTTGTGGGCGTAATTAAAACGCTTATTTAGAATTTTCGATGTGAACAAACAAATAATAATCCTTTTATATTTTATTTGGAAGCAATGTCCTGTCATAACAAACAAAACGAATGAAAACGAAAAAGATGACCAGTAGGCGCGGACAACAAACCTTTGTCGTAGAAGAACCTATAAAGATTAGTTTTTGTAACCAATGTATAAAACACTATAAGCTGCTAACAAGTGTGATTTCCTCAGCCATTGTTGCCGGTTTGCGTAGCAAGTTTAAGAACCTGCTTCAAGAGCCATACTATTGCAACACATTGCCCACCCATTGATTGTTCGGCCTGCAGTTACAATAAAATATTTTTGAGATTGCCGGGAAATTAGTTGCCAATAGTGCAGCCACAAATTGCAGAAAAATAGCTTTGGCTTTAGCTCTTAAGAAATTCATCAAAGGCTCCAACAATACGTGTGTTTAGCGTTTCAATGGCTCGTGTTTAAATATCATTACCTAATTATTTAGTAGCAGACATTTTATCGAGTACTTTTAAATGATTGACGATGATGAACCATGTTCGTTGTGATTGATTAAATTGATACTAAATTGATTGATTGATCTATTGGAAAACATATTCACTTGCAACTATGCTTTGCTTCTCAGGGGGCCGAGGCTAATGACATGCCGTAGAATAGATCCAGAATTGCTGTTTTTAGCTGTCAAAATGTTAGTAAACTATCAAAAATGCAACTGATTAGCGGTCACTGGTGCGGTACGTGTTAGTAGAATTCTATCGGCCGACTGATATAAGTATATTGGCCGACCGATAGAAGTCTATTGGAGTACGATTGTAATAGTAGACTACGAAAAACTGTCAAAATTTTACCGCTGGCTTTCCATTGAGCGACGATTTCGACGCGATTTAAATAGCAGACTCGGCTCGCTGGACTGATTTTAAATCAGCTGAATTACTTTATTATATTAACTTGATTAATAACACACATATCATTCTCCATCACGCCAATCCACAGCAATATGTTATTAAACAACATGCCTGTAATACTTTCCTATATTACCTACTTGCACACTGACCCATATTTTTTAGACTAGCATGATTTGGAAAGTTTCCAAAAATAAGTAGGCAATATTTCCTGTTCTTTTTTACGGTCATTGCCTATGATAGTATTATGTAAGGAGTAAGCCGGCGAGTTCGTAGTAGAATATCATTATCTCGACCAACATACCTCTCACAAAGACCGCTACCAAGTATCACCAAGCCCACGAGCAAAAAGTCCCAGCATGCTTCAAGGCTGCAATTCGTATCAAAAAATGACTTAAGCCTGACGTCATTTTTGAGCGGTACCTGACTAAAAAAGAGGTTTTACCAGGATTTTTGGGGGCTAAGCATAGACATATAAGACAGTAAGCAGACACAACGGTAGCTAAAAATAGCGTAGCTTATTACACACACATAGACAGTTTAGCTTAGTTATTTCAGCTGATTTCTTGATAATGAAACTTCATCACTCTATGCACATTGTAGTGTAATTCTGGCTGAGTTAACTTCATATCCAAGGCCACCGGTCAAATCCCGAGCCACTGTATGCCTCTTTCGTTACTAGTTCTAGCTACGGGACACTGGCAAGTTGCTGCAAAGAGCACAGAAAGCCATAATAAGAATTGAATTGATTGTAGAAAAATTGGCTACTTGCTATTCGCTGTCTCAGTGTGAGTTAGATGTAGCTACACAGGAATAACAAAGATAAAATAAAACGGACTTAACTGCTAGCGGTGCAAGTTATAACGGCCGGGACCACGCCACAGGCACAGTTTGGGAGGTCAGACGGCATTCGCTCCTAACGATGCCGAAAATCAAAAGCTAGCCAATAGCTGCTCCTAGGAGCAGAATAAAGGTAGAGCCTAGCTCGCAATACAGGTAGACTTTTGAAAGCAACTGATAATACGCTGGGATGAATAATAGATGTGAGGGTATAGAATTTACATACACACATATTGTCTCATCTTTATCCCCGAAGGGGTCGGCATAGGCATACTATACGCCCACATTTCGCCGTATGCATTTTTGTCCCACGTAACGGTGGTGAGGCCATTGCTGTGTTGAAATGGACAGACGGACGCTGTGGTGACACCTGCTATTGCAATTTTTCTAGGCCTTCAACTGGGCTTAACAACTGCCATTTTACTGGCAACCGGGACCAACGGCTTGACGTTCCACAAAGTGGTCACCCATCCAAGGACCAGCCATAGCCAAAGTTGCTTAACGCAGTGATCGTTTATAAAACACTGAGTCAGCGGGGCCACGAGCGCTTCGATGCACATAAAATTTAATCAACTTTTTATACAGTCTTCTACCAATCTAAATATTCAAATAGCTTTTATCATATAAATTTTTAAATCAATTATTATGCTAAATTTCTCATAATTTTTAAAATAAAGTGAAAAAAGATAATTCCATTCGAGACTGGGATTGAACCCGTGACCTTTGCCTTACTAGGGTAATGTTCTAGCCACCGAACTAATCGATCCGTATCGAATCAAGTTGAAATTTTTCACCATATTCTAATCGTCATTTAAGAGTATGACCAGAGCCATCTATCGAGCTAGGTAACAACTCAAGCCGCCCATATGCTTTTATCGTTATGCCTTTTTATCGTTCAAAAGTGACAGAATATAGGGCTGAAAGTTATATACTGACTAGCTGATGCCTGCTGCTTCGCCCGTGTAGTGTACTTGTACTTAAACCCTTACCGCGGACTTTCTGTAGTCGTTTGAACACATATTTTGTTGGGTTTAGTTAGCGTTTTTCGATGAAAGCCTGCCGTCGGCTTTATTTTTTCCGTCCGCGGCACCTGACACTACTGTCGTCATATTTCAACCAATTTACTTGAAATCTTGACAAATTATATATACTAAACCTTCCTCATCAACTCTACTCTATCCATTGGTAAATCTCTTATTATAATACGTTTAGTAGTTTTTAAGTTTATCGCGAAATGATAGACGGATTCGACCTTCTAGAATATTTCAATTTGATGTATTCACAGGGTCTATAGTCTTGCTCTGCTCTGAACTTGAGGACTACCATATTATAAGCAGCAGTGATTATGGTATCTTAAGGAACGATTGACGAAGAATATATATTGTGCGAAAGTAGAGGGCAGAAGGAGTCAGGGTAAGCCGCAACTTACATATGAAGACCATGTGAGCAGATTGCTCAAAAAAGGAAAAGTCAAAAGTACTCGGATACCCAGACGTGCATGTATGAAGAGATTAATGAATCTACAGAAAGCGAAAGAAGTATGCATGGATAGCGAAGCCTGTCGATCTGTCCTCTCTGACTACCGCGTCAGGGATACAGCGTGAAGATATATTTTTGATATATTCACGACAGTTTCTTTTTTCTTTTTCAGATGGTATGTGACAGCATAACGTGAGAGTGCCTGTATTATCTGTGATTATAATTAGTGAGCAAGTATTAGAACTATAAACAAACAGTGCCTCGTCGAGTGAGATGTGTATATACAGAACATTTAGCGTGACAAAGAGGGAAGATATCGGCAAGTGAGAAAGGTTTAGTGGCAAGGGTGAGTATTTTAATTTTTCTACATTCTATACCGATGTGATCGAAAAAAGATCATCATATTAATACGTAACGAAGTGATACACAAAGTGTCAGGTTTCAATGAAAATGTCAGCATTGAGCTGGAAGAGGGTATTTCAATGGACTCCGTTGGTTTGTCCACGTCCAAATTTCAAATCACCCTTACTTCTCCTGGGACTTCACCAAGATCGAACTCGGTATAACTTTTGTGGTCTTGGTCATTGCTGTAGATCCTGGTTTACAGGAGTTACAGTAATGGGAATGGGGGTGGGATTAGTCCCAATAAAATGACGAAGAACAATTATTGTGCGCAAGTAGAGGGTAGATTGAGAATTACATACATAGACCAAGTGAGTATTGCCCAATAATGAAACGGCCAAAATCACTTGGATACCCAGACGGGCATGTATGAAACGATTAAAAAATCTGCAGGAAGCGAAAAAAGTATACATGGATCGCGAAGCCTGGCGATCTGTCCTCTCTGACTACCCCGTCAGGGATACAGATAGTTTAGTAAAACACAAGGTTGTGTATTTTGGACGGTCATTTCGCAGATGGCCTACCTACAGCCCGCTAACCTGGAGGCGGCCCTGCCGCTGCTCAACAGGCCGGACCTTCGTCTCCGTCAGCTGCTGGGAGAACAGCTCACGGCGCTCGTGCGTCGAGAGCCGGAGTTGACCCATGATACTGCGGCGCAGTTGCTCGACTCGCTTATCGCGTGGCTTAATGGAGGTAATTTTAAGGTGAGATTGTTAAATATTTTCATTTATTTTTACCCGATAATATAAATTATATTCTAATCTATTTAAAAAAAATATAATTTCTAGGTTTTCCATTTCGGCAAAAATATTTGTGTGATCCACAAATGTTTGTTTCGGAGTTTGGGTGTTTCCTATGTATAATATGTATGTATTTAGAAATATAATGTATGTTTATCAGTCGTCTAGATCCCATAACACAAGCGTAGCACACAAGCGCACAAGTATTAGCGTACTTTGGGCTAGACGGCACTGTGTAAAAAAAATGTCCAACAAAAAATGTTTTTACTGAAGTGTCAGACAAGCATTCTGATAAAAAGTGCTCACCGTAGCCTGGACGTTTGCGTATCTGAGACGTTATAGTAAGACTACTGAATGCCTGCTATTTAACAAATTTTAATTTGCCCAAAAGGCCTTCAACTTGGTTTAATGACTACTAAATTACTGGCATCCAGGACCAACCATGATGCCTTTCGAACTGTCAACCCATCTCAGTACCGACCGTAGCGTAAGACGCTTAACGCTGTTGTTCAATCGAGGGCATCGGACACAACTGGTATTAACGCTCCGATGATGATTTATTTGCCAAGATCAGAGCGTGCATATATAGTCTGATTACTATCTTAGCCGCGCCATGGCATGCCTCATTGCGTCCGAGCTACGACCGTATTCTGTAAAACGAACGGTTCATTTGGCGGTCGATATTCGACATTAATACGTTCAAATTTAAATTCCGAACGTTATTCACGTTCCGATGTCACTCTTTCTATTATAAATTTGAATAATATTCTGCAAAATTCACACCTATTTATGCTCAAAATATTCTTGAAAGTTGGTAGAAAGTATTTTCGTTACACTACGCCTAAAGTATATTCGATATTAACAAACATGATTGCCATAGGTTGCTGGGACAAAAAAAAACCTAAATATGTAATGACTCCAGGTAATCATCTCTACATACGTCTATTGATGGAAAAACGTCAATAAGACAAACACACTTTCTTTCTTATAATTAAACAATGCAGTTTTCCGAGCGATCCATCTATCTTGTATATGCGAATGTTTGTCGTTTGTCATCCCCTGAATCAATTTGGGTAAAATTTGATATACAGATAGCTTACTCCCTGTATACCAAAATCCCGGGAACAAGTTCCTGTGGGAAACTGGTACTAGAAAACTTCACCACAATTTTACACAGACATTTGATAAAAATGTTTTTGTTTTCTTTACGCGTATTACAACAAAGTATAAACGTAATTTTTAAAATTGAGATCTACGTAAGCTAAAGAGTGCCACAAAGTACTTTATTCCCCGGGAGAAAATAATTTGCGCCTTAACAAATTTTCATCATCATTCTCTTGCCATTCTCCCAATTTACTTGTGGTCGACGCAGTATGTCTTCGTCTTCCATTCATCCCTGATTCGTCATCTGATCATTCACTCCTTTCATAATTATATCACTCCTTACACAGTCCATCCATTTTTTCTTTGGCCTTCTTCTAGCTCTTTTTTATCCTTAACTAATTATCCTTAACTAATTTTCATGCGGGCAAAAATATTGACTTTAGTCTGCTTTTATAACTCCGAAGATCTATATTACCCGACACGATATTTTTTTTTATAATTATTTTGCCTGGTTTTAGCCAAAGACCTTTTAGCCAAATCTTATTTTTATATCATATTTCTTCAATCTTATCTTCTAATTAGTCCTTTCCAGTCTTTGTCGATGTCGTGTCCTCAGTCCTAGGTCCTGGTCCTTGCCCTCAGTATAATGGTGATTCTTATACTGAGGTTTTCAGTGGACTTTTCGCGTCAAGAAAGAAAATAGCATTTCACTGCATATATATCATTGTCTATCACTATAGCACGTTAACACAACTTTTATGTCCAAGAAACCACCACTCCCGCACATAAAACAAGATAAATGTGCTAGTTTTAGAAAATAATATACAGCAAGCGTCCGCACTTGTCACTCTTCCCGCTAAAAGTCCCCGACACGATATAGATATGGTATCGTTACAGTTAACAGAATACGGCTTATACAGCGTTGATGTTCGTTAGTGTAGCGTGATACATGGATCTTACTGTACTAGTCCACCGAATACTGGTTGTGTTGTTTTAAAATATTATCGTGTTAATCTGTTAACGTGTTTATGAGTGAGTATATAAATATCCATCACGCCTTATCCCCGAAGGGGTGGCAGAGGCATATTATAAGCCCACTTTTCACCGTGTGGATTCCTGTCCCACGTAATAGGTGGTGAGCCCATTTACGTGTTGAAATAGACAGACGCAGGTTGTGGCTACCTGCTGTTGAAATTTTTCAAGCCGCCCATAAGGCATTCAACCAGGCTTATCGACTGCCATTTTACTGGCAACCGGGACCAACGGCTATACGTGCCTTCCGAAGCACGGAAACGCTCGCAAATGTAAATGCCACAAAGTGGTCACCCATCCGAGGACCAGCCATAGTGAAAGTTGCGTAACTCAGTGATCGTTTACAGAACACTGAGACCGCGGGGCCACGAGAGCTTTCATTGAGTATATATATATATAATTATATACATTTTGCGAACCCATTTAGTACCGTGGGAATACGAGGATTGTTCAAATATCATGTAAATAAAACTAATGTAATTTAAGGTTAGAAAAGAGTGGCCATAAGTTTTATTGTCAGATTCTTCCTCCGGCTCTACCTATTGCGTTGCGAATCTGGCAGTAAATGTAAATGTAGAAGCAATAATCTTGACATGATTCTGAGGAGCCAGAGAAGCGCTCTCGGCCCCGCAGTCTCAGTGTTCTGTAAACAATCACTGAGTTACGCATCTTTGACTATGGCTGGTCCTCGGATGGGTGACCACTTTGTGGCATTTACATTTGCGAGCGTTTCCGTGCTTCAGAAGGCACGTTAAGCCGTCGGTCCCGGTTGCCAGTAAAATGGCAGTCGTTAAGCCTGGTTGAATGCCTTATGGGCGGCTTGAAAAATTTCAACAGCAGGTAGCCAGTCTGCATCTGTCTATTTCAACACGGCAATGGGCTCACCACCTATTACGTGGGACAGAAATCCACTCGGTGAAAAGTGGGCACATAATATGCCTCTGCCACCCCTTCGGGGATAAGGCGTGATGGATATTTATTATTTATTTAATAATCTTGACGTTCATAAGTATTACTTTGTGACGTACATGATAAAGATTTTCATTTTCATTAAATTGTAGCCTTAGTTACTTATTTTAATTATCAGCTATCTGCCAGTGAAAGTTTCGTTAAAATCGGTTCTGCCGTTTCAGAGATTAGCCGGAACAGACAGACAGTTTTTTTAAAGTTTTTTTTTAATATAGCTTCGCCCGTGGAATATTTCGACCTCCCGTCGCACCTATTTAATCCCGTCGCTTACAAATTCTACAACGATGCATAAAAATTTGCCCGATTTGTCAACATTTATGACTACTGCTCTGCTCCCCAGTGTAGTAGCGTAATGATATATAGCCTTCCTCGATAAATGGGCTATCTAACATAAAAATATTTTTGCAAATCCGACCAGTAGTTCCTGAGTTTAGCGCGTTCAACCAAACAAACAAACTCTTCAGCTTTATAATATTAGTATAGATATAACTACCGTATAACTTTTATATGCATTTATTTAGTGCAAAGCTGTTATTTTAAAATAACAAACACGAGCTCAAATTTATTTATAACTAACTAAACTAACTAACTATCTTCACGCTGTATCCCTGACGGGGTAGTCAGAGAGGACAGATCGCCAGGCTTCGCGATCCATGCATACTTCTTTCGCTTCTTCGAGATTCATCAATCGCTTCATACACGCACGTCTGGGTATCCGAGTACTTTTGACCTTTCCGTTTTTGAGCAATCTGCTCACGTGGTCTTCATATGTAAGTCTCGGCCTTCCCTGACTCCTTCTACCCTCTACTTTTGAACAATATATATTCTTCGTCAATCGTTCCTCACTCATTCGTTGGACGTGTCCAAACCAACGGAGCACGCCCTTTTCCAGCTTAACGCTGACACTTTCATTCAAACCTGCCATATTGCGTATCACTTCGTTACGTATTCGGTCGGCCAAGGAAACGCCGCACAATTTTCGAAGTGATCGCATCTCCACAGCATTCAATTTACTTTCATGCATCTGCTGACATACCCAGGTTTCACTACCGTAAAGCAAAGTTGGCACTAGCACTGCGTTATGAATCGCCATTCGTGCTTCTTTTACGATGCTTTGTCGCTTTACTAACTGGGACAAAGCACCGTTAACTTTGTTTCCGGCAGCTACTCGCCGTTCTACATCCGAATCACATCTTCCATCCGCGCTAAACATACTTCCTAAATACACAATTTCATTCACTTGCTCTAGACGTTCCTGGTTTACCCTAATCTCGCATTTAGTTTAGTTTAAATTTATTTATCTGTGTAGAAATACTTACTGATATCCACGGCTCCGCTTGTGTAAACATTGATAGTTATCCTGTAATTTTAACCCACAAAGACCGAAAGAAAAAGTACTCCGTAAAATAGTAGACCGGAAGAAAAGTCGAGATGACGTCACTTGTCTGATAGTCAACAAATAGAGAGTATACTATACTATCTTCACGCTGTACCCCTGACGGGGTAGTCAGAGAGGACAGATCGCCAGGCTTCGCGATCCATGCATACTTCTTTCGCTTCTTCAAGATTCATCAATCGCTTCATACACGCACGTCTTGGTATCCGAGTTCGTTTGACTTTACCGTTTTTGAGCAATCTGCTCACATGGAGTCACTCTCAAAATCAATAAGACCACTGACAGAGGCCCTAAAGTTGCTTGAAAATCCCTGGAAAATACGAGCGCCTAGCTACACGACTTCTAAACCGAAATCAGTTTCAAAACCGCAAGTGGTAGAAACTTCACAATCGACTATGCACGAATTCACGGTGTCCTGAATCGCATCAGACGAGTCTTTTTGCACTACATATACATAAAAACAGCATATCATACTTTAATCCTATTGTTAGGATGACTCGACAGTGTAATGATTTAGCCAAAAATGATGCTTCTTTTGATATATTTACTCCTAAGATAGAAGCATACATTGAACAGCTCAAAAGTGTCCTTTATTCCACGCCCAGCAGTTAGAATTATCATTTACCATTATTATATTATTATTATAAAATAAAAAATAAGTAAATAACATGTGAATCCCCAAGCCAGTGTTGCCATATTGTTATCGTTTTTGTTTATGTAGGGGTTTATTACGAAGTTCACAAAGAACACAAATATTTGGATCACGATTTAGATCTACACCATGTGATTTAATTTATGTGTATTGTAATAGTTGTACGTTGGTTTGGACACGACCAACGAATGAGTGAGGAACGATTGACGAAGAATATATATTATTTGAAAGTAGAGGGTAGGAGTCAGGGTTGGCCGAGACTTACATATGAAGACCACGTGAGCAGATTGCTCAACAACGGAAAAGTCAAAAGTCTGAAAGCCAGTCAGTCAAAAACTCTGAAACCCAGACGGGCATGTATGAAGCGATTATTGAATCTGCAGGAAGCGAAAGAAGTATGCATGGATCGCGAAGCCTGGCGATCTGTCCTCTCTGACTACCCCGTCAGGGATACAGCTTAAAGATAGTTTAGTTTTTTTTTTGTAATAGTTGTAATCTGTATTGTGTTTAATATAAAAAAGAATACCAAGAAGAAGAAACCGTTTGTCTTTATATCTTATGGTTCCTAAGAAATAGATGTGTACATACGGACAGACAGACTGAGTCATTTTATAAGACTTATTTAGGATTTAGAATACTAACAGTATTTAATGTTTTGATTTCAGGTGGCGCAGAATGCTCTGGAGGTGCTGACAGCGGTTGCTGAGCGGATGGGTAGTGAGTTCACACCATTCGTGCCAACTGTACTGCCTCATATCATTGATAGGTAAGTAGTATGACGTTTTTTTACAGTTTCTGGCCAATGGGCTAACCACCTGTTACGTGGGATAAAAGTGCATACGGTGAAATGTTGGCGTATAGTATGCCTCTGCCTACCCCTTAGGGGATAAATGCGTGACAATATGTCATGTCATGTTCTAACCCAATGTAGGTTAATATATGCTTGTGGTATTACATAAACATACTTATATATTTCTAAATACATAAATATCATACATAGAAAACCGCCAGTCAGTCCACCGAGCCAGTCAGTACCACTTACGCCACCGAGACAGTCAGTTCTTATCAATTTTTTTTTGTAACTATTTTATGGCCAGGTTACTAAGTCTTTTAGCCAAATCTTAATTCATATTTCTTCCATCTTCTTTCTTATTACCTATCTAAAATGTCCCCGTCCTCTACGTCTTAATCAAGTCTAGTCTTAAGTCTCACCCCAGTATAATAAGGTTTTATACTGAGGTTTTCAGTGGATGTTACGTGGCAATATGGAAAGTTGCATTTCACTGTATATATGTTACTGTCTTTCACTATAGCACGTTAACACAACTTTTATGTCCAAGAAACCACCACTCCCGCACATAAAACGAAATAAATGCACTAGTATAAGAAAATAATTAACAGCAAGCTTCCGCCCTTGTCATTTTTCCCGCGTAGAATCAGTTGTTATCAAGCTGCTCACAGCAGCGTAGTAAATATACTGCTCCAAATCGTTTTTCACTTTGGTTTCTATCCAAATGTTGGCTTTAAGAGATTGCTTAGTGCGATAAGGCTGACGCCTTAAACACACGTTGCTAGAAATATGATGCATAGTCTAAACTGAACCTAGACATCTTTTTGTGATTAGACCCATAAATGGTGTTTTTTATCGTCATCTCGCACGAAGGATATCGCTATATCGGGCTAGATGGCACTTGTTTTATTACTATTTATTGTCGTCAAATTATATTTCAGCATTAAGCACGGCCCTTAAATTCAGTGTGTAGGTACTGTCAACTTTAAAAGTGTTTTGAAATAGATTAAGTTTTATATCTCTGTGTAATCAAATCCATGAACATTCTCAAGTATTACAGTCACGTTTAATATTTATCATATACTAGCTGAACCGTGCGGCTTCGCCCGTGACAAACTTCGAACTCCCGTTAGTTTATCAGTCTCGCCTTTATGCCCGTCGCTCCCATTTAATCCCGTCGGTTATTACTTTTACAATAATGTATGAATATTTGTCCGATTTGTTGATTACTGCTCCGCTCCTCGGGGTAGTAGCGTGATGAGATAGCCTTTTATCAGTCACGCCTTTATCCCCGTCGCTCCCATTTTTACAATTGTGTATGAATATTTGCCCGATTTGTTGATTACTGCCCTGCTCTTCAGGGTAGTAGCGTGATGATATAGCCTATAGACTTCCACGATAAATGCGCTATCCAACACATATTAGTATAGTTAACTTTATATTATTATTAGTATAGTTACCAAGGAGACGCGCAGACTTCGCAGAGCTCGCTCGCTATTGGCTAGTCGCGACGTTCCGCATGCGTAAATCGCAAATCATCGGCCATACTTTTCACTTGTCATTTTAAGACCAATTTTTTTCACAATATAATGATTATAATAGGTTAACTATCAAAGATAGGCATATGCTGTCGCGAACTTTATTTTAGAACTTTTAAAGGGAAATAATTATGTAATACATAGTTTTTGCGTAACTTTAATCGTTTACGCAGCGTTCGCAACGGAAGCTATCAAAAGGAATATTTTGTCCCCGATTTTGTCACATTTATCATTGCTGTTCCGCACCTATTGGTCGAAGCGTGATGCTATATAGCCTATAGCCTTCCTCGATAAATGGACTATTCAACACAAAAATAATTATGCAAATCGGACCTGTAGTCCCAGAGATTAGCGCGTTCAACCAAACAAAGTCTTCAGCTTTATAATATTAGTATAGATGAAAGAGGAGGTACAGCCGAATAGTTAGAAGATAGAGTAACAACAGCCTCGCTGATGTTAATCCTCTCATTACCGGTGCTTATATTCATTGAAACACAAAAATCACTATACAATGACTTTAATAGCTTTGCCACAATATCTGCAGTGTATCTTGGTAGAAACTAAATCATAGTTTTACAAAATTCAATATAGAAACCCTAGGTACTTAACTTATTTCTTCCTCGACCATCATTGACAAACGCTCTAACTAAATGGACGATGTTTCAGTTCTCTAGCCTCTACAAAACCAACAGTCATATGTCACAAACGTCGATTGGATAAAACATAGGCACGGATATCGTTGATTTTGTAAAGACTGTACAATATAATTTCATGTGCTAGAATACATATGAATGTTCGATTAATTTTAACTTAATTCATGACAATTATTCACAATTACTTAGTATTTTTATAAGTACTATAGTAAAAGTATCACTAAAGTAGAAGTTCATAAATTGATCTCACGGCGATACTTATTTTTACTACAAACCAAATTACTAATTATTAAAAACATTAGTTTACAAATTGTTTTATGTTTTAATTCTAAATTTATTGTTATGATAATTTTACAGAATAATAATTTGTTACTAGATAACTTGTGAATTAATAAAAAACCACACAGGACTTCCGGCTCAGAATTCAATGATAATCGATTTTGTAAGAGGAAACTTGCTTTTCATAAAGCCCATTACTATTAAGTTTAGTCATCCAAATAGACAAAGCTTTACTATAAATATTTATAAATTGTCGACGTCGAGCCGACATATATAAGTTATTTGAGTATTTGAGATTTGCAGTCAAAATCTGATGATGATGGATAGACAACTACTTAATGTTGAGGAGTTTAAAGGTCTTTATTTAAAGCCAAGTATGGTGGTTTCCGGTATTCTTTCAGGTAATCAAGATATTTATCAATGTGCATCGTTTTATAATGTGGGACTATATTAAATGTGAAAATTTTGTCTAAGATACATTTTGTATTTGATTGTATTTTGCGTCCGCGGGCGAGTTGACGACATAAATAATTGACTAAATCAAAATGTGCCATCTCGCCTGATGGGGCGAGTTACCTTCGTGCGAAAAGACGAATAAATAATATTAATCTGCGTCTATAATTTACTACCCATTGTTAATATGTAGTCTGAGAGTCGGTCACGCTAGAGCGCTTATCTTATTATAATAGCGCATTGCGGCATATCCTGTCGTCTCACTTATATGTTTAAGAAGTGACAAGGACAAAGATCCGTAGACTTATTCTAGACTAGGTCACCAATATGTAGTGATTTAAATACTAATTAACAAGCATTATCATCTTCATAATAAGGGGCATGGGTTAGAAGTGTGGGGTGCATCGAAATTATGTCACATATAAAACCGGGGGACACAGCTAGTCTTAATCTTAATAATATTATAAATGTGAAAGTTTGTATGGATGTTTGTTACTCTTTCACGTAAAAACGGATTTTAATGAAACTTTACAACAATGTAGCTTATACGAGTACATCAGAATAACACATAGGCTACTTTTTCTCCCGGGAACAAGCTCCTGTGGGAAACGGGAAAACTTCTCGACACGGGCGAAGCCGCGGGTGTCAACTAGTTGTTAATGTAACTAATGTTTGCCTTGAAGTTCGTTCACGGTTCAGGTAACAGTGCCAGTCAAGTGTGACAAGGAAGGATTGCATTTTTAATAAAGTGGAAAAAGACAATTCGATTCGAGACGGGGATTGAACCCGTGACCTTTGCCTAACCATGTTCTAGCCGCCTGAACTACCCGAACCGTTTCGAATAGTCTAGACTTCTTAAAGTTTTTGAGTAGCTGTTGCATGTGGTTGCACTCGTGTAATAAATGGCCTATAAATAGTCTTAAACTAACTGCTCATATTCATGTTATACCTAGTCAGGTCATAAATTCTGTCACATGTTTAATATAAAATAATTGAAACAAGTTTATTCATTATGTAACCATTTATATACCAAAATGAACTTAACAAAACATAGATTCTTATGACAATAAAGTTTATTCAAAATGACCTCCGTGATTTTGAATACAGGCCTTCAATCTGCGCGGCCAGTCGTATATCGCAGCACGAACGAGGTCCATGTCAATATCGGCGGCTGCCTTAATCAAGGATGTCTTGAGTGACTCCAAATTGGGATGAGGCTTTGAGCACGCCTTTTCCTCCAAGTGTTGCCATATCTTGTAATCTAACGGACTCAAATCTGGACTGGAGGAGGGCCAGTCTTCGTGCCGGATGAAGTCGATTTCACGCGCCGCCAGCCAGTCTTGTGTGCTCTTCGCTCTATGAGCTGGCGCCGAATCTTGTTGGAATACCCAGTGCCTGTTATTGAACATGGTATGAGAAACAGGTTCCACAAGGTTCGTCAGGACTGTATTTTGATACACAACTGCATTCGTTTTTACACCTTTCTCACAAAAATGTACCTCTGTTAAGCCCCAATAAGAAACTCCCAACCATACCATGAGCGAGGGTGTAAAATGACCACGTTGGACACGCGGAATACGGTTGCTCGCTTCTTCACTACTGTGTGCGTACACCTTATCATTTTGTTTGTTGTAGCTCTCTTCTACGGTAAAAAATTTTTCATCCGAAAAAAGAATTTCCCGATATTTTTTTCCCGCGTACCGCTTCAACAAAGCGCGGCATCTCTT
Organism: Thumatha senex; assembly: GCA_948477245.1. NCBI lineage: Eukaryota > Metazoa > Arthropoda > Insecta > Lepidoptera > Erebidae > Thumatha > Thumatha senex. The sequence continues at coordinate 12,651,333 of OX419753.1, forward strand.
CAGTCTCAGGTCCATTAGACGAGCATTTAAACGATGTCCTGTTTTTCTTCGATATGACCGAAGCCCTAAGTCTTCATTTAACACCCTTTTCACCGTAGTTCTGCTTAACCCCATCTGAAGGGCCAACAGTTTCTGCTTACGTTTGGGATTTCTATGAATTCGCGCCTTCACAGCTTTTATCACTGCTGGAGTCCTAACAGACCGAGGGCGACCACTTCTTGACCTGTCATCTACACTAGAGTCTTAATGGAATCGTTTGATGGTACGATAAACGAATCATTTGGTTATATTCAAACTTTTCAGTATGTCAAAAAATTTAATTGGCTCGTAACTGCAACGATGCAACGCAATAACTGCAACACGGTCTTCTTTAAGCGTCCACTCCATATTTAAAAATGAGTAAAATTCTAAAAAGTATACATTATTATTTTCATAAACAATTCGAAATTCGAATTCAATAAACTTTTTTTGTGGCCAGCATTCTAAAAGAAAAGTTTTTACTGTGTGACAATACTTATGACCTGACTAGGTATTGATATTTGACTTTCTATTTTCGCCATTGTCGATAGCGACTTCTGTCCGACCTCCCACCCCGAAAAATCTTCTGCGTCGTTGCCTCGTCTGTTAGTTAACAGGTTAGGGCGCATGGGCCCCGAAGAACTTGGTGGGGCCCCTTACATACTCCCCGATATATATTTTTCAATACACTTACTCATAATATGGCTCTAATCTCACCGCAATTAGGCACATAATTATACCTATTATCAAACCGTGGTGTTTTGATTGTTATTAAATCACGAGTGGAATAATAATTATTTTTATTTTTTTTGGTTGGCATTATTCTTAAAAAAATCGATCCAAAAACCACCTGCCTGTTACGTGGGACAGAAGTGCATAAGGTGAAGTGTGGGCGTATAGTATGCCTCTGCCTACCCCTTCGGGGATAAAGGCGTGACAATATGTATGCATGTAGAAAGTATATCGTTTGTCCCCAGATTGGCAGACACTAAGGAAGCTGTTCGGCACTCGGCTCGCACGTGCGTGGTGTCACTCGCGTCGAGTAGGGCCGCCGGCGCCAGGGCGCTGCTGGCGAGGCTAACGCCCGCGCTCAACCATAAGGCGCCGCACGCCAGGGAGGAGACGCTGCGATGTATACAGGCGTTGCTTGACAAGTTAGTATTGTCAACACACACACACGCACGCACACACGCGCGCACACACACGCACGCACACGCACACACACGCGCGCACGCAATATCCTTCTTCCTACTAATACTACAACCGCGAAAGTTCGTAAGAATGTACGGATGTATGTTTGTTAATCTTACATGCAAAAACTATTGAATGTATTTTGATAATCAATTGTAAGATTTTTTTATATTTGATTCTCTATTCTTCACTATTGTTGCTGGTTCTATTCTTGCTTGATGGCATAAATTCTTATTTAATCATGTTTTAATTTAATCAATGGTAACATGTCTGATTCGTTAAACCTGAAGAACATTTTTACCACTTCAAATTTTAAGATTATTTCATTTACCATGTGTCGGACGTGGAAGGCGCAGAACATGTCATAGGCTGATTCGTTTGATAGATAGATGTGTCATATTGATTGTGTGTGGACAGTCACGGCGCCACAGAACTTCAGCTGCGAGCGGCCGTGCCCAACCTGGCCGCGCTCGTGGGCGACCCCAGTAGCGCTGTCCGGGACGCCGCCGTGCAGCTGCTCGTCGACGTCTACAGACACGTCGGTGAGTATATCAGTTGATATTGTTGATTGATGGCACTTGGTGGAACTTGCTACACATTTTGATTAAAATACTAGTACTTTTCAACAAAATTTACTTATTAACCTGACCGGTTTCGCCTTACGGCATTTTCAAAGGTTGACTAAAAGTTTTGATGGTGGTTTCAACCTTCGAAAAAGTAAGAAATAAGTAAATTTTAGCTGAAAAGTACAAGTGCTTTATTCAAAATGATTAGTATATATCGTTTTAGACAAATGTGCAGTGCACAAATTGATGTGATAACTTTATAATATCTTCAAAACGAACCTGACTAATCAATCATTTTTGGCTTTGGGGCTTTCCATTCGCAATTAATATGTTAATAAGTGTCTAAATGCCAAATTTGGGACACCTTCGCTCAACGGTTTTAGCTATTCTTATTATCATCCGAGCGCTTATCCCGGTTGCGTCTAAAGTCCTCATCTCGGTACTTACCGTGCGAAGTGTGTGATTATTTAACTACTTACATCTTTCGGAATGTCTAGACCAACAACGCGCATATCATCCTCCATCACTTTTGGGTCTACTTCTCATGACGGAGGCGGCATCCCCAGACCCTAGTTCCCCATATATTCAGGTGGTGTTCTTAAAACATTGGCATGATATTACGGGTCTTATTCGCGACGTATATTATTAGGTACAAATCCTACCTTATACTTCCCGACGTTTCGACTGGATTACAACAGCCATACAGTCAATATAATAATACAGTCAACCTGCGACCATGACTGGTGTAATCTAGTCGAAACGTTGGGAAGTATATGGTAATTATAACATGTTCCCTACCCATATTTTTTGCAAATAAATGAATTATTATTATTATTAATTATTATTATTATTTCCTTTATTAAATAAATACACATATAAATTACATTTTTAAATACATTATATAAAACAAATCTATTTAAAAATATAAAAAATAGTATCCCACCGGTATCGGGTACAGGGACCAAGCTACCGGTGGTCAGGGCTGCAGAGACAGGAATTTCCGCACAATACGAGCCGTACCCAGAAGAACCGCCTTTTGCATCAAGCCCTTGACCCAACTGCCTAACGCGAGCCTCTTAAGATGTTGGTCGAGGCTCTTGGCGATCAGACCATGTGCCGATACAACTATCGGAACAATAATCGCTGAATCCACATCCCACATGTCGACAATCTCGTGAGCAAGGTCCAAATATTTTATTTGCTTATCTTTTTCGGCTTTTACGAGATTCTCGTCATGTGGTATGGTTATATCAACGATTAATGCGAGGCGTTCTGACCGATCTATTACCACTATATCAGGCTTATTGGCTACAATAGTCCTGTCAGTGATAATAGATCGGTCCCAGTACAACGTGACACGACCATTTTCTAGAACTGGGTCGGGCACATACCTATAATACGGTACCTCTGAATCGACAAGGTTATATTTCAGTGCAAGTTGCTGATGGACAATCCTGGCTACTTGGTTGTGCCTATGCAAATACTCGCCGTTGGCAAGACGAGAACAACCAGATATTATATGTCTAAGAGATTCACCAGGTAGGTGGCATGCCCGACATATGTCAACCGTACCATCTCTCAGAATATACTTCCGATAGTTATTCGTCATAACAACTTCATCAGTAATTGCGCAGACAAAACCCTCGGTTTCGCCAAATAGATCACCGAACCGTAGCCAGGAGACAGAAGCTAATAAATCTACATCGGGCTTATGTAAAGCCCGATAAAACCGTCCATGCAGTTCTTTACTCTGCCATATCTCCTTGCGATCGTCAGTACTTAGTATTAGTGGTTTGCGCCAGTTCTCTTTGGCAAGAGCGAGTGGGGTCAGTCCATTATCTATTGCCACCATATCCCTATGCATCCCCACGTCAGTACGAAGAAAATATTCTCTAAGCTTGCATATCTCACGGTTATGCAAAGTTTTGGCATTTAAAAAGCCGCGACCTCCACATTTCCGTGGGATATACAACCTCATTACGGAGGAACGCGGGTGATGCATTCGATATGCTGTCAATAGTGAGCGAACTTTCCTATCCAGGGAATCTAATTCGGTTTGAGTCCATCTAAGTATGCCGAAGGAGTATACTAAGACTGGCATAGCCCACCCGTTGATAGCGCGCACCTTGTTTCCGCCTGATAAAAGACTTTTAAGTACCTTTTTTAGGCGGCCCAGAAAACGCTCTCCCAACATTCGTTTCATGTCAGTCTCAATAATACCCAATGCCTGCGACATACCCAGATATTTATAGGTTTCAGTTGCGGAAAGGGATCTAAGTTTTGTAAAATCTGAAAGTTGTACTCCTTCAGATTTCACAATCCGCCCCTTCTTAACATGCATAAGAGCACATTTATCTACACCAAACTCCATTTTGATAGAGTTACTAAAAGTTTCAGTGACCTTTAGTAACTCAGTCAAGTGGGATTCGGTGGAGGCAAATAATTTCAAGTCATCCATGTAAAGAAGGTGCGACACAACTTGACCTCCTCTCTGAAACTGATACCCCAGCCCTGAATTCTCCAGTAAAGTACTGAGAGGATTCAGCGCTAGACAAAACCATAAGGGACTCAAACTATCACCCTGGAAAATACCCCTCTCAATCTTCACAGGTTCACCATTCCCAAGAACCTGACGACACCCTGGATAAACAAGAGCCGTTCTCCATTGCCCCATACATGCCTTTAAGAAGGTGCATAGAGTTGTATCAACTTTATACAACTCTAGCACCCTCAACAACCACGTATGAGGCACTGAGTCATAGGCTTTCTTGTAATCAATCCAGCATGTTGCCAGATTTCTCCGGTTACGGCGGACCTGCTGATTAATGGCCATGTCAAGAATAAGGAGTTCCTTAGTACCACGTGACCCGCTTCTACATCCATTTTGAGAGTTGGACATTATAGAATTATTTTCAATGTGAGTTGTTAATTTGACTCTCAAAATGGATGTGAGAAGCTTATAGACCGTAGGTAAACAAGTTATTGGTCTATAATTTTTAGGGTCCGTAGTACTACCTGATTTATAAAGGAGGTGAGTGATACCTGAGGTCATAAAAGATGGCAGCAACCCAGATTCAAGTGATGTTTGAAAGCAAGATGCCAAACAGTCATGTGAGCTATGGAACCATTTAAGCCAAAAATTGTGCAGTCCGTCCGGCCCAGGTGACTTCCAATTGGGTAACGAACGAACTGCACTGGCAACGTCATCAGATGTTATGATTATTGGTTCCATTGTATGTATAGACTCACACGACAATCCGACATCCCGCATCCACTCATCCTCTGTATGACTAACAGGCGCCGACCAAATACTTCGCCAAAATGTGTTTGTGGCTTCAGTATCAGGCAGGCACATGTCAGTCACACGAAAATCAGGCTGCTCCCATCTTCTATACACCCACCTCTCATCTTTTTGGAACGAATGATTTTGATTATAGCGATCCACTCTCTTCTTGTATCGTCGTATACGATTTGCCCACGCATAAATTTTCTGCTTCAGATGTTCAATACGTTCCGTGACCCGTAAAGAGTATTCGCAAGGACTAATATCAGTCCCCGCGAATGCCCGAATCACGAAACGCATTACTTTTGGGCGTGTATTACCCGCCCGGAAGCAGCACAGTTTGCCAATGAGCACCCTAGTCTCGGCGATACGACGCTCAATTCTGCATTGCCAGGCTGGAACAGATTTTGGTCGAATAGCTGGTTCAAATTGTTTAAATTTAACACCAGCTACCCGACAAACTGCAACAGCCGCGCAATACAGAATTGAGTGTGCATCACTTAAATCTAAACAAGTGTCAAAATAACTTGATAAAACCGAGTCCAGGGTACACACTAGCACTATGTTCTTTTTATGCGTAGGCAAACGCGGTAGACGTGGACGATTCTCAGGATCAGAAAACCTATACTCAGTAATCGTTCGTTCCAAAGTACTCCTTAATTCATCACTGTACTGGGTACTTACTTTTGTAGCAACATTATCCAGTTCTTCATCAATGGAATTGACAGGTTCTTCGTCATTATTCATTTGATTAACTACACTAGGTTGAGATGAAGAAGGGATGATGTGGCTACATTGTATTTCTGAACGAAGCCTCTCAAGTGCGGCGTCATCTAACATGTGACAGCGTTGAATGGCTCGCACTTGATCCGATAGCCGTTGCGCCGAAACGTTGACCGCTGGTTCAAGTACCTGAAACAAAGGCAGCATACGAACACGGTACGCAGTGAGGTTAATTCCTCCCTCTGTAGCCGCAAAATATGCCCGCATAACGTTTTCATTCATAGATGAAGTCCATCGTATGCGGTGCACATTACCACCGGCAGCGGGGACCCTATTCGAGACCGGTTGGCCTCTGGGCTCCAAGCACGTCGGTGGCCGGCGTCTCCCCTGTCGTCGTACAGGTGTTGGCGACGTCGGAGGGGAGAAATACTCGTCGCTCGATGAGGAGCTCAACGTCTCAGCAGCAATCGGTTCCAAGGTTTCCATGTGCTGCGAGGCGGAGCCATGCGACGAGTCCGGTGGTGTTGTGTGTGCATTTTGGCGACCTTTGGCTCTAGTGAGCATGTTATAATTTTAGGATTTTCTTATTTATATCTTTTGACATGACTTTAAACGTCATGTCATTCTTCATAAACATTGTATATTTTCTTGTTTATTGCTTAGGTATTGCATATTTCGGTTTTTCATAATATAGTTTGATTGTATTGTTGTAATATTCTATGGTAAAGCTTGAATAGTTACTTTTGTTAAGGTAAAATGATTTTGTAAAATATAACTGCTCTTGACGTTGCCAAATTTATTTAATTTATTATTATTATTATTAAGCTTTGTACCTAATAACTCTTGTGATTTCTTTGTATTTATTTTATGACTTGATTACTAAGACCTTTTAGTGAAATCTTATTTTTTATATAATATTTTTTCAATCTTATCTTCTAATTTAGTCCTGTCCAGTTCTTTGTCGATGTCAAGTCCAGTCATAGGTCCTGTGTCCTTGCACCATTAACGTGGTAGAGCGTTATTAGGGCTTTTAGTGGAATTTGCACGACAATTTGTGAAAATAGCTTTTCACTACAATATATCATCTCTCGTCTCATCGTCTTTCACTATAGTACGTTTACACAACTTTTATGTCTAAGAAACTACCATTTTTACACATAAAACAAGGTTAATGCACTACTTTTGTAAAATAATATACAGCAAGCGACCGCCATTTACCTAAATCCCGCGCGAAATCCACTCGTGTGATTTCTTTAATATGTCGCCTTTTGTTGGCAGGCGAGAGATTAAGGCAGGACTTGAAGAAGAAAGAGTTACTCCCCGCGCAGAAGTTTGCTCTGTTGGAGCAGAAATTCGACGAAGCTAGAGATTCAGGACTACTGCTGTCTACAGGTAATCCACATACATACATTCATACATAGAGAAGCGCTCGTGGCCCTGCTGACTCAGTGTTCTGTAAACGATCACTGCGTTAAGCAACAATCGCTATAGGTGGTCCTTGGATGATTGACCATTTTGTGGTATTTACATGGTGGTATAACATGGCAGTCGTTAAATCAAGTTGAAGGCCTTATGGGCGGCTTAAAAAATTTCAACAGCAGGTAGCCACAACCTGCGTCTGTCTGTTTCAACACAGCAATGGGCTCACAACTTATTACTTGGGACAGGAATACACATGGTGAAAGTGGGCATATAATATGCCTCTGCCACCCCTTCGGGGATAAAGCGTGATAGATAAATAAATAAAATTTTATAATTACAGCTACACAACCAGTGGACGAGCCAGACTTCATATCTCGGACAGTAAAGCGAACAATGACAATACCAACATCAGCTCGGAGTAGAGACGGAGACAGCTCCGGAGCTTCCACACCTGGTCAGTATCATCTTCAATATGTCAATCATCATTACTACTTACTAATTTCTTTAATATTTGCATGATGCAAAGACCATTACCATTACCACCAATCAAATCTAGCATTAACATACCATCAACATGACCTCAATTTCATTTTCTGCTTGATGATTCAACTGCTAAGGTGCTTCCAGAATATCAGAGTTGCGTGTCATATGGCACCATTTTTGCTGAGGTGGCAACCTATTTCTTGCTTTACACAATATATTACATATTAAAATGTAGATAAATGTGAAAATATCATGAGTGTTGTGTGTTTTTTGAATATAAATTTATTCCGTCTTTCAAAAATTTATCATTTTATCATGAACAAGATAAAATATTTAGGTGGTTCGCAAATGTTTTGTGAGTGATTTCTTTTTAGAATATATGGTCTTGAGAGCAATATCATTTGAGATGTGGCTGATATGTGTTTATTAATTAGCCATGAACTTAAGATGCGAATCAAAACTTGAGTGTGTATTAGCCGAGATCGCACTTGAGAGTGAATTTGAGATAATTATTAATACAGGCCTTAGTGTGGGCTAGATAGTTTGTAAAAGAATGAGTATAAATATTTACTTGTAATATTGTTTATTCCAAGGTGTTGTATGACGTGAAATAATTCATGTACTACCGATTCGGACATAAAAACGCCTCGGTTAAATAAATCTTTTACTTGGTATGACAAAAGAACACTGCTTGCGGTTTTATAAAAGTTTATTCGTTATAAGATTCTAGGTGTGTATTTGGTTGAATGTTCTTTGGGACTCAATAAGAACTTATCACTGAATACCTTTCCTTCTATCTACCAAGTAATAACCCAGACATACTTAAGTTTATCTGCAGAAGCCTAAAGAATGATTCTATCAACTTGCTATCACTAATGATCACATAAGGTTGTCGAGTTCACTTATCACTTGAAAACCATATCATTAGTGGCCCCACCATTGGTGATATCATATATACCATTAACATGAAAAGAGGCGTTTATTTATATGGTCAATCTCTAAAACTACTGGACCGGATTTTTAAAATGCTAACACTAATATACAAAATAATTTATAATTCATATTCATTACATTCTTTAATAAAGTTCTTTCAAAGTCACCCTTTTTCAAAGTAAGCTAATATAAGCTTGTGGTATGGGATCTAGATAACTGATAAACCAAACACCCAATGTAGTATGTTCACTTCAGTCAATTATTGATGTGTGAGAGCCAAAATCTAATTCATTATACTAATAAGAATATATTTCTATTTTCTCGGCAATCACCGTTAACAAAATCACCAATGGGTTCAACGTCACTACTGAATAACCATTCACAATCTTCTTTGCGTCATCAATAACTCTAAATATCGCTATAACCTAAACATACTGACCGATTCTGGTCGAAAATGGGCGGATATTAACCGAAAATGAACGAATATTGACCGAAAATGGGCGGATATTCATCGAAAATCGACGAATTCTATCAAATATCGGATTTTGGTCTAACACTGGCGGATTTTGATCGAATACTGGAAAAATACGATACCAACAGCCTGTGAATTACCAAAGAGGACGGTGCCCGGACTATATAGCCTCCCTTCAGCTAGTCGAAAACCGCCGCCACCGGCGAAACTTACAAGCGCATCGAGTGGTAAGTGATTATTGATTTGTGATATTTGATTTTGTTATTTGTACCCTACTATTGTCATACTGGTCTCCCTCTTAAGTACCGCAGTCTACGCCCGAAACTATCAGCCTCCATAACCGGAACGATTAATAATTAAGTCATTTAAAAACAATTTTGGCATCGTCTATATTTTTGTGGAGCATTAGTTGTCCACAAAAATGAGTCTTAAAATTGTGTATCAATAACGCCTTATCTGGCTGGCAGAGGCATATTATACGCCTACTTTTCACTGTGTGTATTCCTGTCCCACGTTATGGGTGGTGAGCCTATTGCCGTGTTGAAATAGATAGGACGCGAGTTGTGGCTACCTGCTGTTGAAATATTTCAAGCCCATAAGGCCTTCAACGAGCCTTCCATTTTACTGGCAAGCGGGCTTAACGTGCCTTCGGAAGCACGGAAACGTTCGCAAATGTAAATGCTACAGAGTAGTGACAAGCCATAGCGACAGTTGCTTAACGCAGTGATCGTTTACAGAACACTGAGTTAGCGAGGATACGAGCGCTTCATTTAATAATTTTATTATAATTACCATATTTATTAATTTTTACGCATACGGTGTAATGTGGGCGTATAGTATGCTGCTGCCTACCTCTCGACGTTAATAAGTGTTACTTTGTGACCTACATTAATAAATAATTTTTTATTTTCATTTTCTTGAGGAGAAAGGCGTGACAATATATGTATGTATGTATTTATTAATTTTTAACCAAAGATAATTCAAAAACACCGTCTAATTAGGTAATTTTATTGTTTAATCTCAAGCTGTCACCATAATAAATTTGGATTTCAATAACAAACTTCGCATATAAAATAAAAGAACGTATACAGTATGGGGTTCTTCAAAATGGGGTCTTAGAAGGTTTTTATAGGGTCGGCAACGCGAGTGCTGCGCTGCACCTCTGGTGTTGCAAACGTCCATACGCTACGGTGACCACTTTCCATCAGATGGGCCGTATGCATGTCTGCCACATCAGTGGTATAAAAAAATACCAAAGATATTTAAAAAACACCATCTAATTAAGTAATTTTTATGTTTAATCTGAAACTATAACCATAATGCATTTGGTGTTCAAAAACTATTTTGGCATCGTCAATTTTTTGGTCAAGCGTGCGTTGTCCACAATTTTTTTTTTTTTTTTTTTTTTTCATTTTAGTATCAACAGGCATGTCGGCCGGAGCGGCTTCAGGTGAAGCAGGAGCAGTCTCCTGCGAGGCTTTCGAAGCGGCCTTCGCCAGTTCAGCCCCCGCAGCTGTATATGGAGCACGAGGGCTTGATGACCTGTGTCGACACGCGTCCGCCTTGTTGGGGGACCGAGCGGCTGATTGGGAGAAGAGAGTTGATGCGGTCAGTGGGTTATGCTTATAGAGAAGTTTTTCCGTTCCCGTTTCCCACAGGAACTTGTTCCCGGGAAAAAAAAGTAGCCTATGTGTTATTCTGATGTATAAGCTATATTATTGTAAAATTTATATTATTGTAAATCTATTCAGTAGTTTTATGTGAAAGAGTAACAAACATCCACACAAACTTTCGCATTTATAATGTTATTAAGATTAAGACTAACACAGATTGAGCAGGATCTTGGTAAATGGCGGCCGCTTGCTGTGTATTATTTTCCTTTTTTTATTAAAAGTAGTGCATTAACCTTGTTTTATGTGTAAAAATGGTAGTTTCTTAGACATAAAAGTTATGTTATACTGTAGGGTGTGGGAACTTCTGATATTGGCAGGAAAAAAATATGCAGATGCATTTCTTCATAAACAATAATTTACTGTTTGGTACCAGTAACACATAATACATAAATAACCATATGATACAATACGAAACGACCTAACCCTTAGTGTCGGGGATACGACTGCTGCGCCAAACGAGTGCTTGCGCCTCGGTATACAAAACTCATGCGTCAGCAGTGTTTCCCTAAATATACGTACATTTTTACGTACCTACATACAAAACTGAAGAGTTTGTTTGTTTGGTTGTAGCGCTAATCTCAAGAACTATTGGTCGGATTTGGAAAATTCTAATATGCTAATGCTATATGTCATCACGCTAGGTGTCAAGGAGAGCGGAAAAGTAATCATAAACAAATTTTCATACATTATAATTTATAAACGATGGAATGAAATAACTAACTAACTATCTTCACGCTGTATCCCTGACGGGGTAGTCAGAGAGGACAGATCGCCAGGCTTCGCGATCCATGCATACTTCTTTCGCTTCTTCGAGATTCATCAATCGCTTCATACACGCACGTCTGGGTACCCGAGTACTTTTGACCTTTCCGTTTTTGAGCAATCTGCTCACGTGGTCTTCATATGTAAGTCTCGGCCTACCCTGACTCCTTCTACCCTCTACTTTTGAATGAAATAAGTGCGACAAGAACTCGAAGTATGTCACTGGCGAAGCTGTGTTAGTCAACTAGTCACACATAAAGCTTTCAGCCCATATATGTATTTATTTATTTTTATTTTTTTATTAAATACGTTAGCTGCAACCGGAGGTCCCAAAAAAAAACAAAATTTATTTAATTAAATTTAAGTAATTTTACAAAATAAAACGATAGCTACTAAAAGCAATGATAATGCTCCACCAACAACTGTTTACATTAATACTTATAATTACAACAATACATTAAAGTAACAAGTCTTAATGTAACAGTTACTTATAGGTAAACACGACATGCACAAAAAGTAACATTATATAAGGTGCTAACAAACCTCACAGCAACAGAGGTTATTCGAACATGGTGATTAATAGCTGCAAAGTCTTATCTATATCAAACCGATACAGAAACGTAAGAGATAGTTAAAGTTTTTCTATAAAGGATAAACAAAATTATGAAAAAAAAAACATTAAAATAAAAACATACATACATGGTAGCCAAGAGAATCTAAGCTAGTTCTGGTAAGGAGCCGTAAACAGACTTTTGTTTGCGATACGAATGGTAGTGGACATCTACTAGATGGCTGCAACTATTTATCACCCTGCATAACCTAGCGTAAGAAGAATTAGCACCAAGAACAGTTCTTCTCAATGGTGGACACAGTTGTGTGATTGGTTTGCGTGGAATTCTTGAGGGCACGCGAAACCTGAAAGGCCCAGTAGTGGGGAGCAGTCAATTTTGTTATTAAGAATCTTAGAGGCAAACACGGCATCATTTCAATCTATTCGAAAGTGGTTTAATGTTGAAGAGGTTAAGTCTGCGGTCATAAAAGCGGATTTTCTTTGCCAAGCCATTTATGTATATCGACGTGGCCATAGATATATTAATTGAAGAGATATGTAACAACCGCGAAGCGCTGTCTCCCTTTTCAGAACGAACGTTCATGATTTCTATTTCAATAATTTTGCAATGGTGCTAATTCTGTTGTTGAAATCACTAAACTAAATTTCTCAAAAATTTTCTTGTTTTTATGGAGAGATTGCCAAATGCTATTCTGTTATTATGTCGAACTAAACTTGGTGATATCATAAACAGCACTAAATTTGTATCTGACATCACTAAAATTCATTTTATGTGATAAAATTCAACAAAACATGTATTTAGATGCAGACTAACCTAACTCTATGACTAACTTAGTGATTCAACTGTCTATGTACATTTTTCACTTTTTGTTGAATTTTATCACATAAAATGAATTTTAGTGATGTCAGATACAAATTTAACGTCACACAAAATTTTGTGACGTCACCTATTTAGGTGACGTCTAATTTTAGTGAAAATGTCACCTGAATAGGTGACGTCTAATTTTAGTGAAAAGTCTAATTTTAGTGGGACGTTTATGAATTTTAGTAACCGTTTGAAACGTGACAACGTGTAAAACGTTGTAACGTGAAAAATGTACATTGGCAGTTCAATCACCAAGTTAGTTGGCATGTATTTACATTCGACTGTCTATGTACATTTTTCACAACTTGATCAATTTTATCACATAAAATGAATAATAACAGATACAAATTAAGTGCTATTTATGATATCACCAACTTTATTTCGACTTAATAGACAAGACTTAACAGAAAAACATTTGGCAATCTCTTAACAAAAATAAGAAAATTTTAGAGAAATTTAGTTTAGTGGTCTCAACAACAGAATTAGCACCAATGTGGAACATTTTGGGAAATTTTTTTTTTACTCATCGCACCTTTGTTCAAAGTAAGCTAATATAAGCTTGTGGTATGGGATCTAGATAACTGATAAACCAAACACCCAATGTAGTATGTTCACTTCAGTCAATTATTGATGTGTGATAGCCAATGAATGACATTAGTTTAAAGTTTGTTCTGACTTGCCGGGTCAAACCCTTTACCAACTTTATTTGTATCGACAGCTAAAGAAGATTCGTTCATTGCTGACAGCGAACGCCCACCAGCAGTACCCCGTTGAGTTCTACGCACACCTCAAGGATCTGTCCGTGCCTTTCTTAGTAGTTATTAAGGACCTTAGGAGTCAGGTATGTACACCAATGTTGTTGACTATGTAAGTAAGCTGGTATTGACCAGCTTACTTACATAGTCACGCTTTTCGTAACGCATTGGCGTTACGAAAAGCGTGATCGTTCGAGGCGAACGATACTTGAGAGGGAGATATATAAGTTAGTGAAGATAGAAAGAGAGAGAGTAATGTTACATATATTACTATAAGAGCAAGAGAGGTGCGAACACACATTTTCTCTCTTTCTCTCATAGCTAATAGATGAAACTTAAGAAGTTTTACTTGATTTCTTGGTGTTTGTTAACCTATCTGGGTGCAGATGACCCTACCCCATTGATAATACTACCAAACCTTTCTTAATTTCTCAGGTTGTTCGCGAGGCCTGCATAACGATAGCTCACATGGCCAAAGTGTTGAAGAACAAATTGGATCAGTTCAGTTTATATATATTACAAGAGCTTATTAACCTCATACAAAATGCTGCTAAGGTAATAATATACTACTAGAGGACGCCACTGTGTTAAAGTTTTCCTAAACCAGTTTTCCACAGAAACCTGTTCCTGGGATAAAAAATTACCTATCCAGTCCGTTACCTTCCCCCCAAATTTTATCCAAATTGGTCCAGCCGGAGCCAGTCGAGTGTATAAAAGTAACATACACACTCACATAAATATCCTGATTTCATTAATATATTTATGCAATGTGATATTTTCGGGGCCTAAGACCTTTTCACCTGCTGACTAACGGATGAGGAGATGGCGATGAGACCGAAAACTCTAAACTAAACCCTGTACCAACCTATCTGGACAGCTTGCTACAGTAAGGTTAGATACGGGGAAAGCCCCATGTGCCTTAGACCGATATCATTGATCCTCCTCAGGGATTTAGCTTGAAGCTGTTCTAGGTGTGACAGTGGCTTCTCTCTCAGTGACTCTAAGTTTTATGATTTCTCAAACTTTTTCTCAAAAACTTATCAGAAGGTCTTGAATTGAATTATCTTTTTCCACTTTATTTAAAAATTTACGAGATATTTAGCAAAATAATTGCTTTAAAAATTTATCAGAAGGTGTTGGATAGACAGATGCAGGTTGTGGCTACCTGCTGTTGAAATTTTTCAAGCTGCCCATAAGGCCTTCAACTTGATTTAACGACTGCCATTTTACTGGCAACCGGGAACAACGGCTTAACATGCCTTACGAAGCACCATAAACTTAATACCTGCAGAAAAATCTGTGTGCGGTTCGCGAAAAGAAGTTTTCAGTTCAAAAACATTTTGATGAAGTGTATACCGACTTCCCATTTCCCAGGTGGTGTCATCGGCGGGAACTGTCTGTGTCCGCTACATCGTGGCGTACGTGCACTCGCCGCGCCTCGTGCCCCTCATCATCACCAACATGACCTCCCACAAGTCCAAGGAGATCCGCTCCACGCTCAGGTGAGAACAATCTAATTAATATATACTTCTATACTAATACAAAAATCAGAAAATTTTGAAAATTTGACATTTTGAAATTTATTTTACTTAACGTTATGTTGGTTTGGACACGTCCAACGAATGTGTGAGGAACGATTGACGAAGAATATATATTGTGCGAAAGTAGAGGGTAGAAGGAGTCAGGGTAGGCCGAGACTTGCATATGAAGACCACGTGAGCAGATTGCTCAACAATGGAAAAGTCAAAAGTACTCGGATACCCAGACGTGCATGTATGAAGCGATTGAAGAATCTGCAGGAAGCGAAAGAAGTATGCATGGATCGCGAAGCCTGGCGATCTGTCCTCTCTGACTACCCCATCAGGCATACAGCATGAAGAAAGTTAGTTAATAAGGTCGCCACAGCCTGTGCCTGTCCATTTCAACACGGCAATGAGCTCACCACCTGTTACGTGGGACAAAAATGCATACAGTCAAATGTTGGCGTATAGCATGCCTATTCCTACCCGTTCGGGGATAAAGGCGTGATAATATACATGTATGTATGTTTGTAAATATTTCCTCTTTATAGTATTAGTGTACATCACTGCGTCTCCAACAACAAATTTGCTAACATACGTGTCATTTTTCTTTCACCAGTGAAATTCTAGTACACCTAATAGAGAAATGGCCAGCGCCGACGATCGAGAAGCAGCAGCAGGCCATTCGGGACGCCATCCGGAGAGCGTGCGTGGACGCCGACAGCACCGCCAGGAACTACGGGAGAAGGTCGGTACTTCGGTGCTCATGTACTCATCAGCTGGGTTATGGTCACCATTTCTATTCAAAGTAGCTCTGTTTTTTTTTGCTTTAATAAAAATTACATAAATTTTTATTAGTGCTAATGTTTTTTTTTATACCACTGAGGCGGCAGACAAGCGCACGACCCACTTGATGAAAAGTGGTCACCGTAACTTATGGACGTTTGCAACACCAGAGATGCAGCATTCGCGCTGCTGACCCCTTAGAAACCTTCTAAGACCACTTTTGAAGAACTCTTAAATAAATACATGTTTCTGGCAACCGGGACCAACGGCTTAATGTGTCTTTCAAAGCATGGAATAAAATTTAGAATCATAAGTATTCCTATTTATAAGTATTGTGTACTTACACAATCTTGTGTAATCTTCGTTAGGGATAGACAAATAGATGAAAAAATAAAAATATCGTTGGGACAACTTACACAACGCCATCTGATTCCAAACTAAGCAGAGCTTGTACTATCGTAACCAGCTAACTGATAAACACTTATATATTTCTAAATGCCTCAGTAGCGCGGTGGGAGTGCATCCGGCTGCTACGCAAGAGGTCGTGGGTTCGATTCCCACCCAGGATAAAACTTTGTGTGATGAGCACGATGGTTTATCCTGTGTGTGGGTGTTATTTATCTATAATATGTATGTATTTAGAAATATATAAGTATGTTTATCAGTTATCTAGATCCCATAACACAAGCTAATATTAGCTTACTTTGGGCTAGATGGCGCTGTGTGAAAAGTGTCTCACAATATTATTATATTATTATTATTAAATACATACATATTATAGATAAATAATCGCGCTCATCACGCAAAGATGGCAGTGTGTAATGTGTTACTTAAACGTCCTTGACCTTCGTGACCTTCCCCCAGAGCGTACTGGGCGTACAAGCGCCAGTTCCCGGAGGACGCGGAGCAGCTGTTCGCGCGGCTGGACGCGGCCGCGCAGAAGCAGATCGAGCGTGAGCGCCACGTGGGCTCCGTCGACAGTCTGCACCACATCGGGACCGGTGCGTCACCATGTCTTTGTTTGTTTTACACCTACCAGAGACTTTTGGCGGGAAGAGTGACAAGTGCGGACGCTGGCTGTATATTATTTTCTAACACTAGTGCATTTATCTTGTTTTATGTGCGGGAGTGGTGGTTTCTTGGACTTAAAGTTGTGTTAACGTGCTATAGTGAAAAACAATGATATATATACAGTGAAATGCTATTTTCTCTCTTTCCGCGAAAAGTCCACTGAAAACCTCAGTATAAGAATCACCATTATACTGAGGGCAAGGACCAGGACCTAGGACTGAGGACACGACATCGACAAAGACTGGACAGGACTAATTAGACGATAAGATTGAAGAAATATGAAATAATAAAATAAGATTTGGCTAAAAGGTCTTTGTAACCAGGTCATAAAACAATTATAAAAAAAACCTAACCAACCCTAAAGTTTACAATCTATCCATACAAATAATAAGTCTTTACCCATGAAATTGCCGTTCTGCAGTACTGGCCCTTTCAAATCAAAATAATTTTTGTTAGGCTAAGTATTCTAATTTCAAATTTATTTTATTTTAAAAACATGAAATTCTTTTTCCATAAGTAGCCATTTGTTTATGGATTAGTGTTACATTTTCATCGCATTTCAACCTTTGTCGTTAAAAGGTTAGAATAATAACATGAATTTATAGTTTGGCCTTTTGGTAAATAATCCACAAAAATGATTCCCTTCGCATCCCAGAATACCGAAGCCATGACTTTGTTACTCGACAAAACGACCTTAGCTTTCTTCGGAGTAGGTGAGCTGGATCTTTTCCATTGTTTCGATTGTTGCTTGGATTCGGGAGTAAGGTGGTGAACCCAGGTTTCATCCATAGTAACAAACCGGGATAAAAAATCCACGGGATCTGCCTCAAAAAGCTTCAAACAGTCACGCGAAATTGTGAAGCGAACGCGTTTTTGTTCGACTGAAAGCAGCCTAGGCACACAACGAGCAGAAACCTTATGGAACCCCAGTTCTTGAGTTATGATGTTTTGAACCCGACCGTAACCGATGCCTGTGATCTCAACTATCTCATTGATGGTCAAATCTTCGGTCATTTAGTATAAGATCACATATTTTATCGATGGTTTCCTTGGTGGTAGACGTTGAAGGCCTTCCACACCTAGGATCATCTTCAACGCTCTCCCGACCTCGTTTAAACTCAGCTACCCATTTTTTTACACCGGAATAGGATGGAGCAGATTTTCCTAATGTGCTCACCATATCTTCACGAATATGTTTTGGTGATAGACCTTTTTTATGCAGGAACTTAATCACTGCGCGATGTTCGAATTTGTTCAATCTTGAAATTCTTTTGCGATACTCTTAAACAAATATCCACAAAAAAAAATTCGCGCGCACAACTGAACCAACCTTTGCTCACTTGTTGAATAACCATAGTACAGATACAGGGTTGATTTAAAAAAAATGCATTGATTTATCTATGTTAGGCCACGAACTTTTGGATCCACCCTCGTATGCTAACTATATCCTAAACTAGTTGACGCCCACGCGTGGTGAAGTTTTTCCGTTCCCGTTTCCCACAGGGACTCGTTCCTAGGATTAAAAGTAGCCTATGTGTTATTCACATAGGCTATATTACAGTTAAATTTCACTAAATCCATTCAGTAGATTTTGTTTTAAAGAGTAACAAACATCCATTATTACACTTTCACGTCTATAATATAAGTGAATACATTTTTCAGTCTCGAGCTGGACTGGAACCAGTGTCTTCTGGTTTAACGCACCAGACGCGGTACCAACTACACAACCAAGACCTACTCGAAACTGATAAATGAAGGACTGAAGAGTTCGTTTGTTTGTTTGAACGCGCTAATCTCAAACTACTGGTTCGAATTAAAAAAATATTTTTGTGTTGTATAATCCATTTATCGAGGAAGGCTATAGGCTATATAACATCACGCTACTACCCAGGAGAGAAGCTGCTGCGAACCCCGTTACATTATTTTGTTCCTGTCTCTTTTTCTTATACAAAAATGTATGAAAATTCACTCGATTTGTTGACATTTATGATTACTAATCTGCTCTTCTGGGTAGTAGCGTGATGTTATATAGCCTATAAGCAATACTCGATAAATGGACTATTCGGCACAAAAATATTTTTTCAATTCGAACCAGTAGTTTCTGAGATTAGTGAATCAAAAAATCAAATTAACAAACTCTCAGCTAGTAAACGTAGATACGGTACTACCATAAAAAAAAAAACAAAAAATTTTGATTTTTTTTTCGGCTAAACACTGAAATGGCTGGACCGATTTTACCTAAGTTTCACTGGCAGATAGCTAATGTTATAAGGACCAACTTAGGCTATATTTAATTCCCGTATTCCCACGGGAACGGGCGTCTGCTAGTATGAACTAATTATGTGTATTGTTACAGAAAGGAGAGCCATCACCAGCCCGAGAAGTCCATCGGCGAGTGTATCAGGTAATTTTATATCGAATAATACACGGCTATGGGCTCACCACCTGTTTCGTGGGACAAAAAAGCATACGGTGAAATGTGGGCGTATAGTATGCCTCTGCCTACCCCTTCGGGGATAAAGGCTTGACAATATGTATGTATGGATGTATGAATATTATATACTTTTCCGCTATTCACGGTTCGGACACGTGGAGATAATGGACGAAAATAGACTGACGAAGCAGATTTATGTGGCGAGAGTGAATGGGCAAACTGGTAGGGGTCGACCTCGGCGATCAAATCTAAGACTTTTTGACATAAGGTCAGGTCAAGAGTACCCTTAACCGGCGAGCGTGTACGAAAACACTTATGAAAGTAGAAGAAGCGAAAGTTGTTTGTCAGAAACGTAGCAAGTGGAATGTTTTGTCTTTGCCTACCCTAACGGGAGTCAGGTGTGATGATATTTATGTAATTATTCACGGAAGCGACTGTCGTGTGACCCTCTACCCATCTATGGGCGTCTACACTATGTATGTCTTGTAAAAATAACAATTAAACGAACACACATTTATATTGTCTTAGGACTGTGGTTTGAATCCCCGGTCGGTATACAAGTGTTTCGCAAATTATTAACTGCCTCGGTGGCGAAGTAATAACCGTATACTACTACCGCGCTGAGATCCCGGGTTCGATTACTGGATCGGTATAAATATGCGTAATAAAAAAAAAGTAGGGAGTATGTTTAGCGCGGATGGAAGATGTGATTCGGATGTAGAACGGCGAGTAGCTGCCGGAAACAGAGTTAACGGTGCTTTGTCCCAATTAGTAAAGCGACAAAGCATCGTAAAAGAAGCACGACTGGCGATTCATAACGCAGTGCTAGTGCCAACTTTGCTTTACGGTAGCGAAACCTGGGTATGTCAGCAGATGCATGAAAGTAAATTGAATGCTGTGGAGATGCGAGCACTTCGAAAATTGTGCGGCGTTACCTTGGCCGACCGAATTCGTAACGAAGTGATACGCAATATGGCAGGTTTGAATGAAAGTGTCAGCGTTAAGCTGGAAAAGGGCGTGCTCCGTTGGTTTGGACACGTCCAACGAATGAGTGAGGAAAGATTGACGAAGAATATATATTGTGCGAAAGCAGAGGGTAGAAGAGGTCAGGGTAGGCCGAGACTTACATATGGAGACCACGTGACCAGATTGCTCAAAACGGAAAGGTCAAAAGTACTCGGATACCCAGACGTGCGTGTATGAAGTGATTAATGAATCTCGAAGAAGCGAAAGAAGTATGCATGAATCGCGAAGCCTGGCGATTGTCCTCTCTGACTACCCCGTCAGGGATACAGCGTGAAGATAAATATTCGTGTTATCCACAAATGTTTGTTTCGAAGTTTAAGCGTTCCATATGTATGTAGAAATATTTAAGTTTGTTTATCAGTTGTCTAGATCCCATAGCACAGGCTTAGTTTGGTTGTGTCAACAATATTTATTGTTTTTTTGTATTTTGGATTTTTCCTATGAATAATACGTATATTACCAATATAGTAAAGAGGTAAAGTTTTTGAGGTTGTTGTTAGAAAAGGATATTATCCTGGACCCTGGGACCTGGACCCTGAGAAATTGGTGTGGGAAAACTTTACTAGACTGGCGGCGCTAAGGGAATAATTACCTATCTATCTCCACGCTGTATTCTTAACGGGGTAATCAGAGAAAACAGACCGCTAAGCTTCGCGACAGATGCACGTCTCCGTATGAACTTAACAGGGAGGTAGCGTTAATTTTTACAAGGAATTTAATACTGCCTGATATTCATGTATGCGGTCTTCTCAACCCTTTTTTTTTGAAGATTTTCTTTTATTTGTGCTGTAAGACCACGCTTTTAACCAAAATTGACAATTCTAGGTACCCATACATACATAGTTTTTACCAATTAACATAGACCTTTGAGTTGTATGGGCGCTTATACAATTTAGAGGTCCAGCTTAATTGGCATCTTATAACTTTTGGTTCCACCAATACCAGACTAACTGACACTCAAATCTGTTATGTATTGGTAAATAACTATTAGTGTTATGAATAATAAATAAATAAATATTGTGGGACACTTTCACACAGCGCCCAAAGTAAGGTAATATTAGCTTGTGTTATGGGATCTAGATAACTGATAAACATACTTATATATTTCTAAATACATACATATTATAGATAAATAACACCCAGACATAGAATAAACCATCGTGCTTATCACACAAATTTTATCCTGGGTGGGAATCGAACCTACGACCTCTTGCGTAGCAGTCGGATGCACTCCCACCGCGCCACAGAGGCAGTCAGAGAGAAAATCAGCCGGTATCAAATTAAACTAAAACTAAACTAAACTATCTTCACGCTGTATCCCTGACGGGGTAGTCAGAGAGGACAGATCGCCAGGCTTCGCGATCCATGCATACTTCTTTCGCTTCTTCGAGATTCATCAATCGCTTCATACACGCACGTCTGGGTATCCGAGTACTTTTGACCTTTCCGTTTTTGAGCAATCTGCTCACGTGGTCTTCATATGTAAGTCTCGGCCTTCCCTGACTCCTTCTACCCTCTACTTTTGAACAATATATATTCTTCGTCAATCGTTCCTCACTCATTCGTTGGACGTGTCCAAACCAACGGAGCACGCCTTTTTCCAGCTTAACGCTGACACTTTCATTCAAACCTGCCATATTGCGTATCACTTCGTTACGTATTCGGTCGGCCAAGGTAACGCCGCACAATTTTCGAAGTGATCGCATCTCCACAGCATTCAATTTACTTTCATGCATCTGCTGAAATACCCAGGTTTCACTACCGTAAAGCAAAGTTGGCACTAGCACTGCGTTATGAATCGCCAGTCGTGCTTCTTTTACGATGCTTTGTCGCTTTACTAACTGGGACAAAGCACCGTTAATTTTGTTTCCGGCAGCTACTCGCCGTTCTACATCCGAATCACATCTTCCATCCGAGCTAAACATACTTCCTAAATACACAATTTCATTCACTTGCTCTAGACGTTCCTGGTTTACCCTAATCTCGCATTTAGTTCTTACGTCACCTCTTTCAAATACTAGAACCTTAGTTTTACTTGTATTCAAGCGGAGACCCTTACTTTCACACCCCTCTTTCATATTAGTGACTAATGCCTGAAGGTCGGCTTCTGATGAGGCCATGAGCACCGCATCATCAGCGTACAGCAGACAGTTTACTGTAAAGTCACCCAAATTCACACCCATATTAAAATCTTTCAACTTCTGCAGGCAACTGTCCAGATACACTATGAACAGCCAGGCGGACATGACACATCCCTGTTTGACGCACGACGTATCAAATAACTTGTGAAAATTATTTTCTACCCTACCTATTATAATAATGCACATACCCTTGATACTCTTATATTTATCTCTCTCTATATCTCGCTACTTGTCTGAAATTTAATTTCTGTCTTACGTGAATTGCTTTACACAAACCTTTTTCTTTGTAATTACATATCCACATATATTTTACACTTTTTCTACACTTCCTTAGTGTTCTGGAAATGATCACTGCATTAAGCAACTTGCCCTATAACTGGTCCTTGAATAGGTGACCACTTTGTGGCAATTACTTTATATATACGTTGGTCCTGGTCGACAGTAAAATGGCAGTCGTCAAGCCAAGTTGAAGGGCGGCTTAAAAAAATTCAACAGCAGGTCGCCAAAGCCTGCGCCTGTCTATTTTCAACACGGCAATGGGTTGGCCGCCTGTTACGTGGGACAAAAATACATACGGTCAAATGTGGACGTGTAGTATGCCTCTGCCTACCCCTTTGGCGATAAAGGCGTGACAATATGTATGTATTTCCACATCCGTTCTTGTTTTTAGATCCGTGCACCGACCTTCACAGCGACTCAAAATGCTGCCAATTCAATATAACATTCCCCTAAAAATGAAAATAGAAATCTTTATATTAAGTAAGAAATCTTTATATTAAGTATTTTGATGTATAAATTTTTACATTTTTTTAAAAAAATACTTCTCAATATACGTTTCATTTCTCTCTGTCCCTCAAGTGTGTTAAAAACTAGTCTTTTGACACTCCTTTTGAGACTCCTGCTCAAACTTTTTTATTCCTTAGTGCCAGTGCTCCGTAATAATCAGTGCATGGTTAGCTGTGTGACGTCTTTTTAAATCCAAACTTCCTTTACTTTCTGGGGTTTTCTGATTGTCTACAACATGAGGTTCTTCAAAAAGGGTCTTAGAAGGTTTATAAGGGGTCGGCAGCGCGAGTGCAGCACTGGCATCTCAGTGGTATAAAATAAAACAATGGTGGAACACACAAGTTGGTATTTTTAATGCACCGCTTTTTCTTCTTATTCCTCTCCAATTACTGGAGTTTGGACATCAGCCCTGAAAACTTCACTTTGTCCCTGGCGAGGTGAAGACTTTATAACGACTGATTTGACTAGGAAAAAATAGTGCAGTGGTTTCCCGTTGCCTTCTTCTGCACCAGACTTTTTAGAAGCTATTTAGACTTCAAGGTCGCTGTCGCCTCTACCAATTGCTTTCGTATATGATTATACCGCCATTGCTTGGTCGCCAGAGCCTCTTCAGTTATCTAGCGAGGAGCACCATACGACAAAGTCGTCGCGGTCAATGCACCTCTGGTGTTGCAAACGTCCATAGGCTACGGTGACCACTTTCTATCAGGTGGGCCGTACACTTATCTGTCACCTCAGTGGTGTAACACGTTTTTATGAAGTTTCCTTACTGCTCATAAATGTACTGTGCGTTTTTCCATATTTTACAAGTAAAATTTCTTTATGCACGCTTGACTTGGAAAGTAAGCTGGTGAATGCGTTACAAATAGTGTGACCGAGCGAGGCGAAATAAAGTTGAGAGGGAGATATGAGTTAGTGAAGATAGAAAGAGAGAGAGATACATGTCGTATATTACTGTAGGAGCAAGAGAGAGAGGTGCGAGCACACATTTTCTTTGTCTCATAGCCAATAGATGCAGCTAAAGAAGTTTTATTACAGTCGTGTAGTCTAAAGTACACTGGATTTATTTTTAACATACTTATCATTTACACCTTCATCCCCGAAGGGATTGCAGAGGCATATTACACGCCCACATTTCACTGTTTTTATTAAACTAATTACAAATGTTATTCTCGCACGCTGCATTGGATGTCGGTAACTATCATATACAGCGTCTACTGAAAACCTCGTGTCTGGTGTATCACGAACCAGCTCCTTGAGAAGACGCCGAGCTTCTCAAGAAAGACCACCCATCTCTCATATACCGGTAGCAATGAGAGGTGAAGAAAGCAGAAATGGTACACCGTAATTTTAACTTCTTTTTTTTTTTCTAGTAGACTACGTTATATTTACCCAGGACTTGTCTTTTAGTAGGATGTGAAAAGATGTATTTTGTGTGATCCAAAAATGTTTGTTTCGGAGTTTGGATTTTTCCTATGTATATTATATGTATATATTTAGAAATATTTAAGTTTATTTATCAGTTGTTTAGATTCCAAAGCACAGCTTATACCTTGGTTGGGCTAGATTTTGCTGTGTGAAAATATGTGCCACAGGTTTTATCTATAATTTATAGGACATTGACACAATCTTTATATCCCAAAGCCCATCAATCCCGCACATAAAACAAGATAAATGCAATTATTTTAGAAAATAATATACTTACAGTAAGCGTTCGCTGAAGAAGAATAACAAAAGAAATCCCATGAAAGAGTATCTAATAGCCCCAGCACGCCGTTTCATACAACATTGCTGGAGCGGTGTAATGTTCCAAATTAAAAAATCGCTCCAGCAATGAATTTCATTTTCTTTGTCCGTAAATGCTATACATCGCGTATTCTTTTTTCGAAATACTGACAGTATCAATAAAACAGTATCAGTATCAATAATGACAGTATAATAGGCCAAAGTGCAAACAGTTGCAGTATTTTAACTTAGTGAATTTATTGTAATAATGATAAATTATGCACTTTGACGTTTAATATAATGACATATAACTGCTTCGGGGGCGTAAGTGGTCGTATGCGTCTGACGCGCCAAGGTCTCGGGTTCGATTCCCGGTTCGGAATAAATAAAAAATGTTTATTTCGAAATGTTTTAAATGACATTACTTACGTTACGTAAAGGATGTAAGGAGCCCTGCTAGCTACGCACCTCACTTACGAGACAATGACGCAGGGATTAGGAGCTCCGACAGCAGTGGTTCCCAGCAATGCTGAAAATTAGAAGAGCTCGTGACCCCGCGGACTCGTTGTTCTGTAAACGATCACTGCGTTAAGCAACTTTCGCTATGACTGGTCACGAATGGATGACCACTTGGTGACATTTACATTTGCGACGTTTCCGTGCTTCGGAAGGCACCTTAAACCGTTGGTCGCGGTTGCCAGTAACATGGCAGTCGTTAAGTTAAAGAAAAAAAAATCAACAGCAGGTAGCCACAACCTGCGTTTGTCTATTCCAACACGGCAATGGGCTCACCACCTATTACGTGGGACATGAATACACGTGGTTAAAAGTGGACATATAATGTGCCTCTGCCACCCCTTCGGGGATAAGGCGTGATAGATAATAAACGGTAGCTGCTCCTAGCTGTCAGATATAAGTGGTTTGGAAACAACTGGGAAAGCATTTAAGACGTAGCAGGAGACGACGTTAAATAGCAGAATTGAAGCCCTGAAAATATTTACACATACACAGTACAGTTCAGAGTGCAGAGCAAGGAATGTCGCTCGCTTCCTTTCGCTCACGCCTCATGGGTCTGACAAACATTTTTTTTACTTATATGCCAAATAAATCTGAAAAAAAAAACGAGAAAAACGGTGTTTTTACTGTTTATTTATACAAAAATGGCTGAAATATTTACTATCAAGCACACAGCACATTCAACAGTCGCGCTCTCGTTAGCACCCGAACACCGCGCCTTGCCTTGTCGCAGTCTGTGGGAGGCTGTGACATCATAATGGGCGCGTCTAATCTCGGAAATTCAAAAACGACTAAAACTTCTCGTCGTTAAATACTGCATGTTTGAAGTGAAATAAAAACTAATGTAAAGTACATGAGCTACGCTCCAATTTTAGCTGTATTTGACAGTTATATTGGGACCCTTTTGTGTTCTCCATTGACACGAAATTTATAATAACACCGCGTGCAAGTTTACTTATATAAAAATCGCATACGCGACCTGTCCGTTGCCTACCAATCGTCTGTAGGAATTAGTGTAATCGTTTATATAAAGGGCAAATGCATCCTGACACGCTTGGTTGTATGATTTATATAGAGTAAGGCGTCTGTAGAAGAGAGCGCGTGAGTGACATTGACTCCTTGATGTGTTGCTCAGAGTATACCTGTGTTGATGTATATCTGTGAAAACATGAACACCGACTGTTGTCAATAAAAAAAAAGTCTTATGTCAAAATGTTTTATTGCTATGCTCCTTCGAAACGGCTTGATCGATTATTTCGAAAGTTTATTCAGTAGGTCGAAAACCAATTTTTATTACCCCTATAGATATATAATATTGTGGAATATATCGTGGTCCCTTTTTTATATACACCGCCGTCTAGCCCAAAGTAAGCTAATATAAGCTTGTGTTATGGAATCTAGACGACTGATAAACATACTTACATATTTCTAAATACATTACATAATAAACATAGGAAACACCCAAACTCCGAAACAAACATTTGTGGATCACACAAATATATGTTCCGACCCGGGAATCGAACTCGGGACCTCAGTCGCGGCAGTTGCATACACTACCACTGCGCCACCGAGGCATAATAAGAGTGACCCCTTTGACATTTGCCGGGTCAGTAAAATTTTATTGTAAATAAGTATCAAACACGTCGGCCATTCCAGATCGCAGTCCAGCGGGCGTGACGGCGCGCTCGGTATCGGCGCTCGACGCGAACGCGGCGCAGCGCGCTAGAGCGAGAGCGCTATACTCGCAGATGAACCGCGCCAAGATACCGCCCACCGCCAGCCTGCGTGAGTACCTCACACTCGTCTTCACTTCTCTTTCTAACGCTAAGAAAGGGACAGCGTGATACAGCGTGACACAGGAAAATTGCGGTAGGATAGAAGATGTAGTGATTACAATAAAAAAGGGATGCTTAGATGGTTTAGATTCGTGGAGTGGATGGACGAAAATAGACTGACTGAGGTAGGAATCGACCTCGGCGTACGTAATAAAATTGAAGACTTTTTGAAAAAGTACCTTAAACTGGCGAATATGAAAACAGTTATGAAAGTAGAAGAAGTGAAAATTGTATATTAGAATTGTAACAAATGGAAAGTAATAGTCTCTGCCTACCCCGATGGGAGATGATATATATGTATGTACTAGTGGACGCCCGCGGCTTCGCACGCGTGGTTCCCATTCCCGTTTCTGTGTGTGTTTAAAGCTATATTATTGTAAAGTTTCATCAAAATCCATTCAGTAGATTTTGCGTGAAAAAGTAACAAACATCCATCCATACTTACAAACTTTCGCGTTTGTAATATTAGTAGGATTATTGTTATCTTATTGGGGACGCTGGCACCTCAGGACGGTTCGCTGCCAACTTCGTTCATTTCCCCAGACCTCCTCCTCCGGGTTAGGTTTGGGTATCCCAGCAGTCTCACGCCGCCCCGTCGAACTTCTTGTTTCCTTGCGGAATCTCAATATCTGATCTATCTTCAGACCATTTAGATCTATCTAGTTAAGTCTGTCCGTCCGTATCTATGAATTCCCACCTTGTTAATGAATACATTGGGCACTCAGCAAGTGCTTACTATTTCAATTTTATGATTCTGTATCTATGGTCCTACTGCCGTCAGACGTCCTGACTCTCGCCTGCGGCGTTGCCTCGTAGTAGTCGGCAAGTTCACCACTACCAGACCTCTTACTCAGGAATATAGACGTGATTGTATGTAAGAAATATTAGAAGCAAGAAATATATCAGCTGTATGTTTGTTAGTTGTGGACTCAAACCTGAAACGCGCTTCAATATCGAGTATCCGGCGGTGACATGCGCTAGAGCCAGGTTGGTTGTGAAGCATATTTCTCGTATTAATCGACCTCACCAAACATCGTATTGTGTATGTTTTCATTTTTTACTGTTACTGTTATTCTTATTTACTTAAAATGAGAAAAATATACACCTCAATATATATATTATCATATTTAGTTCACGTTTAGCTACTACCATTTGGAAATATTTACCTAAATCATTCATTTATTAGTAAATTTATTCGTTTAAAATGAAATGCTCATTCTGAGAACGTCAATTTTGAATTCGATCGGAAATTTTATCACAGCGTAGTATCAACAAATTAGATATCGATTGACTTTTATAGTTTTTGGAAAATGGCATTTGAAATGAAGATCCAACGCTCTATTTGGACTGATGTAAGGTCCATCACATTTCCTTCCCGTATGTGTGTGCCTAATTTTGTAAGTTAACTAGCGATCTGACTTGTATTCGCAGCTAGTTCAATATGACAACACCCAAATATTTAGGTTTCTTTGAAATAACCGTTTCAAACAGATTATTTATACTGTTGATTGATGGCACTTCGTGGAACTTGCCACACATTTTGAATAACACAACTTGTACGGTTCCACAACATTTACAATGATTTTCAAACAGGCAATAAAAAATGGTTGAAATTCACATAGCGAAAAGTGGGCATATGATATGCCTCTGCCATCCCTTCGGGAATAAGGCGTAAGAGATAAATAATAAAATTAATAATTTTCAAACAGGCAATAAAAAATGTTTGAAAACTTTATTCGACTGAATATTCTCCTTCCCAGTGATGATGATGCGAAGGCCGTCCCGAAAGTCAACATACGAAGCGAAGTCGTCGGCTCCGTTACGGAAGTTTTAGCTTAAACCACACAAGAAGTTAACCAAGACTTACGTTAAGACTCTGAAATGGAGCGCCCCTCAAGTTAAATTATTGAATTATTTAAAAATCGCGTGATAAATTCGACAACTCTCTCTTTAGGAACTTGAACTTGAAGATTGTATATATAGAACAAGACATCCACTCGATAGCGCGTTTGTAAAAATTATGTTTAGTTGGTCAACAAATCCGGAAATAATGTGAACATTCTACGGCAAATAAATGACCAACTATTTTTTTTGTAGTTAAGTTAGCGTAAATACGGCAGTGGTGTGCGTCATTTTAGCTTAGAGAAGTTCTAACTCTAAAACTGTAATATTTTTGAATCATTTAGTTGATATTCTCCATTTTATGGCTTGTATTTGATATCGTTTTACTTGTCTATAAGTATTTCCTATGCAGTACCTATGCAGAATTCTTACTAAGGGTCTAGGCTTTTTCCGTTCATATGTGTAGATCTAGTAATGATCACGCTGTCTGGATATTTCCTGTACATTAGAGGTTAGAGGTCATTTTTATACCACCTAGACATTTTTAAAGACATTTTTAGACAGTTTATAAATTTAGAGTAGTGTTTACAAAGTCGTATATAGGTATAGTAAGTACGCACAATGGCAGTGACTTCATCTGAATGTCTTTTATTCATAATTGTAGCTCTAGGAATGATCACGCTGCCTGTACACTTTCTATTCATAAAGTAGAATTCATGTTCCTGTTCATAAGTAATTTTATAGTAACATTCGCATAGTCGTATATAAGCCTAGGGATGTACGCACAATCGTAATGTCTTTTCCTGGACATTTTCGGTTCATAATTGTAGCACTAGGATGATCACGCTGCTTGGACATTTTTGTTCTTCAATCGAACTCGTGTTTATAAAGCCTGGACATTTTTTGTTCATAAGTAGAGCTCTTTGTACTAATATTCTCAAATTCATATAACATAATTGTAACTTAGAAAAGTACACCCGTAGTGATTTACAACTCGTAGTGCATTTTCGACATTTTAGTTTTCAAGTTCCATACTTTAAACAATTTTAGTTATGTTCAATATGATGTTGGCAGGTACGGAAATATGCTTCACATCCTCACAAGTAAAGTCTATCACGGCTCTTATAGCTAACATTATATATTTTGAAGTATATAGTTTTATTCACGTTGTCTGGAACCAGGCACTCACCTGGACATTTTTAGGCTACAGGTTCAAGAACAAAATTACCGAACCTAAATTATATAAAGGTCAACCTCGTATTTGAGCGGTACAAGTGGGGACATGGAAAAGGTGAGGTAAGAGTGACCTTCATTTCGCTAGATGTCACCATGTATTTTTTTAGGAATAGAGAGAGGGAGTTAGACAAAGAGAGAAGGGGGGGAGGGGGGGAGTATAGAGAGAGTGAGAGATAGAGATGAAGTGAATTGGAAAGATTGAATGAAAGAAAGAGTCATTACCTGGTAATGGAACAGCTTTCTACACGTAACTAACGTCCTTTTGTTCGGATAATTTCGTTCAAAAACCTAATGTTTAATTATCCCATCTAAGACTTTTACAGCAATTACTTGTATATTTATATTTTATACTTAGTTTATATGTGTGAATAAAATAAAATAGTTTGTAATGTGTATTTTTAATTTGTTTGGCTTTTCAAAAGGGGACGTATCTCAAACAGGTAATCACTATTGATATGTCTACACTTAGCGGGATTCCCCGTTATAATGGTACTTGATTCAGGAAAGAAATAAACAAATGTCTTACGCCTCTTTAAGTTTATTTTAGGTTAAATATTTCTGTAACTATGAGCGATAGTGGTCCCGCGGACTCAGTGTTCTGTAAACGATCACTATGTTTAGCAACTTTCGCTGTGGCTGGTCAAGGATGGGTGACCACTTTGTGGCATTTACATTTGCGAGCGTTTCCGTGCTTCGGAAGGCACTTTAAGCCGTGGGTCCCGGTTGCCAGTAACATGGCAGTCGTTAAGTCAAGTTGAAAGCCTTATGGGCGGATTGAAAAATTTCAGCAGCAGGTAGCCATAACCTGCGTCTGTCTACTTCAACACGGCAATTGGCTCACCACCTATTACGTGGGACAGGAATATACATGGTGAAAAGTGCCTAATATTCCTCTGTTAACCCTTCGGGATAAGGCGTGATAGATAGAATTAAAGTTTCAAAACCAATCTATAGTTCATCAACCTTATATAAACAAAGTATCCCGCTGTATGGAACGTAGTTTTAAAAGTATTCAATACTGTGGAAGAAATTGAGTATTATTCGGTATTTTTATCAATCACGCCTTTACCCCCCAGGGGTGGCAGAGGCATATTATACGCCCACATTTCGCCGTGTGTATTCCTGTCCCACATAATAGGTGGTGAGCCTGTTGCCATGTTGAAAGACGCAGGTGTATTATTGTTGTAGGTATTCGCTTATTATATAACAAATATAGCTAAATCGTTCTAAACTAATCCCCATCTCTATAACGGGGATCCCGCTGTGT
Source organism: Thumatha senex (assembly GCA_948477245.1). NCBI lineage: Eukaryota > Metazoa > Arthropoda > Insecta > Lepidoptera > Erebidae > Thumatha > Thumatha senex. The sequence goes on from OX419753.1 coordinate 12,683,235, forward strand.
GTAGGTAGATTAACAATGGGGAAGAAAACTGTCAAATAGTTCATTGTAGAGGGCGCCAAATGTTTGATACAAAGCAACTGTCAATCTGCATACCATTGCGTTGGAAAATACGCATTTTTAATTATTTATTAAAGAATGGGTCGCTGTGTGGCTTTTAAATGTGGCTCTTTTTTCTTTTATTCAATTCCTCTTTTAATTGAACGACTCGCCAGGTAGAATTCACGTTGTAAAGCTTTTTTCCACCACAGTAATTAAACATAGAACAAAAACAAAACGCAAGACGAAGCAGATTAAAGGTTTTGCTATGAAACTTAACGTTTTCTGTATAACAAACACAACGCCCTCTACATAAAAGTTTTGCGTTTTCTTCCCCATTGGCTATTATGACTTATGTATCAATATATTATTTAAGTCTACCCACATTGCGTAGCAAAAGACGCAGTGTGTTCAAAGTGGACTGACGACCTCTTAAAGGTTGTTTGAAACTGTTACATGTTACATCTCTCTACACAATTTTACACCTCTGGTTTTGCAAACGTCCAGAAGCTACAGTGGTCCCGTCGGGTCCCGGTAAAAGAGGAACACCCAAAAAGTGCTAGCTTGACGTCGGCGTCGTAAGGAATAACATGCGTGCAATGGTCTCACTACAGGGATGCCGATGTGACCGTGCGAAGTGGAGGAGGAAAAGTAGGCAAGCGAACCCGGGCGTCGTGAGACGCAACTGGCACAGACGCTTAGGATGATGATGATGATGATGGAGAGGCTACGGTGACCAACACCGCCGAAAATCAAAGTTTAAACACCTTTGATTTTCGGCATTGTTGATAGCGACTGCCGTTTGACCCTCAACCCTGTAAGGACGCCTGTGTCGTAGACTCGTCTTGGGCCCCGGAGGTCTTAGTTGGCCCCCTAGCATCCACTAGTCAGCCACATTAGTAATATTAAAAATTAATGTAGCAATAGTGTACCATGTAGTATTAACTATGCTATGACTGGTCCTTGGATGGGTGACCACTTTGTTGAATTTACATTTGCGAGCGTTTCCGTGCTTCGGAAGGCACGTTAAGCCGTTGGTCTCGGTTGCCAGTAAAATGGCAGTTGTTAAGCCCAGTTGAAGGCCTTATGGGCGGCTTGAAAATTTTCAACAGCAGGTCACCACAGGCTGCGCCTGTCCATTTCAACACGGCAATGGCCTCACCACCTGTTACGTGGGACACAAAATGCATACGGCGAAATGTGGGCGTATAGTAAGCCTCTGGCTACCCCTTCGGGGATAAAGGCGTGACGATATGTATGTATGTATTTTTAATATCGACATAATCATACTTTCTTTTTTAAATACACCAGCTCGAGCGAAACGTTCACCTTCGAACGCCGGTGCAGTACCACCGAGTCCTGAACGCGTGGTAGGAAGGTCTCGCTCAAGACCTGGCGTCTCACAGTCACAACGTAAGTACATTGCTCATTTTCTTTGTGTACTTCAACTGGGGGTCTACAATTGACATGCCGTAGAATAGAACCGGAATAACTGATTATAACTGTCAAAATGTTGGTAGACTATCAAAAATGCAACTGACCAGCGACCACTGGCGCGGTACGTGTTAGTAGAATTCTATCGGCCGACCGATAGAAGTCTATTGGAGAACGATCGTAATAGTAGACTACGGAAAACTGTCAAAATTGTACCGGTGGCTCTGTATTGAGCGACGATTTCTATTCTATTTCGACACGATTGATAAAGCAAACTCTGCCCCCTGGAGTATACCCACTACTTGTCCTGTATACTTTTTCCATAAGAAGTTTTATTTCTCATTGCAACTTGAATTGAAGAATCCAGGGTATGTAGGGGTAGAAATAATCAGGATCTGAGACCAATTAATCAATGTCACTAGCGCTGTACTAGAGACGCATTATTATTATACATTTCACTAGGTGACCCCCCCTCCCCGGCTTCATCCGTGACATACTTGGAACTGCCGTCGCACCGCAACGTCGCTTATAAATTTTCAATATTGCATAAAAATTTGCTCAATTTGTCGACATTTATGGCTACTGCTCCGCCCTCCAGGGTAGTAGCGTTATGATATATAGCATCTAGCCTTCCTCGATGAATGGGCTGTCTATCACAAAAAGAACTTTTCAAATACGACCTGTAGTTCCTGAGATTAGCGCGTTCAACCAAACAAACAAACTCTTCAGCTTTATAATATTAGTATAGATACGATAACACTAATTACTACAGACGAATGTCGGAGAACTGATAGACCGCGAATGCAACTTTCGCTTACATCCAGACGTAACCTTGGCACGCGGTATCGGTACTTTCGTCTCTATAACGTCACGGGCGAGAGTGAGATAGCAACATTCCTTGTTCTGTGGTCAGGGTATACCGAGACTTACATATGATGATCACGTGAGCAGATTGCTCAAAAACCGAAAAGTCAAAAATACTCTGGTACCCAGTACCCTGTATGAAGCGATTAATGAATCTGCAGAAGGCGAAAGAAATGGCTATCGCAAAGGCTGGCGAACGGTCTTCTCTGACTACCCCGTCAGGCAACGTAAAAATCTAGGACGATTTAACCAATGGACGCGCTATCTTACCGTTTGCGCCTATGCCCCGCTTGCCATTTGCCAAGTATCTTTTAACTAGGCCGCTGTTCCGCGGACTCAGTCCATCGAACACGTTTGGAGGGTAATTTATAAAGAAAATATGTGTTGTATTTGCAGTTATATTTTTATTGGTTGACAACTCTTTATGTAAGAGTAACAAAACAATAAGTGTTGTTGAATTTCCTCTCCTCTTCCATTATTATCGTACTAGTTTTAATACATTTTATTTTTCCACCAGCCACATCACGATCATCATCGCCGTCGTCCCGCAGTTCCGGACCAATGTCTTTAGCCAGCGCCCGGAGACGACCTTCAGGGATTCCTCGGTCTTTGGCCGGCTCCAGAGAAACTAGCCCGACCCGGTAAACTCCATTTAGTTAAGCAAATCGCCCTTTTAAATTGTACATCTGTTTTACTCTGTATACCTCTGTAAGTAGTCCCAATAAGATCTCTGGGTATTATATAGTATGAGGTACTTATTTACCTACCTCTTCGAGGAATAAGGCGTGATTATATTATAAACTAGAAGTTTTCTCGTTCCCGTTGCCGGGATAAAAAGTAGCCTATGTGTTATTCTGATGTGTAAAGCTATATTATTGTAAAGTTTCATCAAAATCCATTTAGTAGATTGTGTGTGAAAAATTAACAAACATCCATACTTACAAACTTTCGCGTTTATAATATTAGTATGAATAACCTTTCCCCCTTTTTCCAAGTCCTTAGCGTGTTCCAGAAATCGTTTGTACGTCTGAGTAGCAGAATATGCTGTACCTAAGATCTGTAACGAAACCATGTTCTTACCGATTGACTGATTGGTAATGTTTGTCCATTCATGACAGCCTCTGTGGCGCGGTGGGAGTGCATCCGACTGCTACGCAAGAGGTCGTGGGTTCGGTTCCCACCCAGGATAAAACTTTGCGTGAAGAGCACGATGGTTTATTCTGTGACTGGGTGTTATTTATCTATAATATGTATGTATTTAGAAATATATAAGTATGTTTATCAGTTATCTGGTTACCATAGTACAAGCTCTGCTTAGTTTAGATCAGATGGCGTTGTGTGAGTTGTCCCAACGATATTTATTATTTACTAGATGACCCCCACAGCTTCGTCCGTGGAATACTTCGACCTCCCGTCGCACCTATTTAATCCCGTCGCTTATAAATTCTACAATGATGCATAAAAATTTGCCCGATTTGTCGACATTTATGACTACTTCTCTGCTTCCCAGTGTAGTAGCGTAATGATATATTACCTATAGCCTTCCTCGATAAATTGGCTAACTAACACAAAAAAAAATTTCAAATCCGATCGAAGTTCCTGAGATTAGCGCGTTCAACCAAACACACAAACAAACAAACTCTTCAGTTTTCTAAAAATAAGTATAGATTTATTTATTCCTTGCCCAGGTCTGGTCGTTCCAGCAGCGTGGTGGGGTCAGCCGTGCGACGCAGGGAGTCCATGGAGCGGACGGCTCCGTCCCGGACCCCTTCCGCGACCCTCAGGCTACTGCAGCAGACCCGGGATGCCGAAGGAGTGCTCAGGGTAAGATGTCTGGAAACTAGAAGTTCCGAAGAGAACAACCCTTGTGGTCCCGCTGACTCAGTGTTCTGTAAACGATCACTGCGTTAAGCAACTATCGCTATGGCTGGTCACGGATGGGTGACCAAGGTAGGCACGTTAAGCCGTTGGTCCCGGTTGCCAGTAACATGACAGTCGTTAAGTCAAAATTAAGGGCTTTTGAGTGGCTTGAAAAATTCAACAGCAGGTAGCCACAACCTGCGTCTGTCCATTTGAACACGGCAATAAGCTCACCACCTGTTACGTGAATAAAAAAAACCGGTTTGCACTCCGGGATTGCCGAGAGAAGTGAAAACTAAATTTATAAATAATTTATTTATGAGTCCAGAGATTTTATCTCATCTAAAAATATGCTTACCGCATTTGCTTACAATATGCTAAAAGTTTTCATTTCATAAATGCTTACGGTAAAATGTAGGCGTATAGTATGCCTAACCCTTCGGGGATACAGGCGTGACAATATGTATGTTAAGGTTTCGAAGTGTAAAACAAGTAAATGTTTAAAGCTATGTTTCTTCTAGCAGAGTCCAGAAGATACGTCTGCGTGTGAAGACAGAAGACGGGACGATGACTCGGAAGCTTCCAGCGTCTGTTCCGAGAGGAGTCTCGACTCTTACAGGAGACATGATGTGAGTAAATAGAGCTTTCTATCATACTAGATGAACTGCCCGGCTTTGCCCGTGACATACCTCGAACCCCGTGGCACCCATTTAATCCCGTCCTTTATTAATTTCATTATAATGTATGAACATTTTCCGAATTCGTTGATTACTTCTCCACTCTCCAGTACCTACGCCCGCACGGCCCGAGCGAATTATGGAATTATGGTTAAACAATATATTACTTTATTTGCGCATTATTTTGATGTTGCCATATCTCCTAAGATATTCATTTAATTTGCAATGTGTAAAGGTACAAAATAATCTTCATGAAATGCTGAAGCTCATTGGCTTCCCTGTTTCCACGTATTAAAAATGATAAGGATTAATAACGTATTTGTGTAAATAGCCTTCAAAATACCGCTTTATAATCAATATTTTTTTATGAGTATTTAAATGGTTTTAGTATGTTATCCTTAAGGCCCACTTGCGTGAATGCTGGGGTTAAATAATTGAATATCGAGTTAGTTAACTCTGAATTAAGTAAAGGACTTTTTAACCCTGAATCATGTCTCGCACCATAGAAAAATATCATCGGGTTAACTAACCCAGAGTTTTATGTCACTCTATGTCATCCAACCAAACATTAATGATTATACAAAGAATGAAACAGGTATGTCTATCTCTTTTACACAGTTTGCCACATAAGACTTTTTCTTACACGAATGAATGTAACATGACAGCCGAGTGCATTTTATTTTTATCGTATTATGTTTGCGCGGCGTGTCACTTTGAGGAGTCCGTGTCACGCATGTGTCACGTGCCACTGCATTGTCTGTCAGCTGGTAACCCAACGTTTGACGAATTAACCCTCAGAAATCAGTGAGTTAAAGTTTTAGCGATGTAACCCTAGGTATACCATTAACTCGGGGTGATGCGAGACAAATTAATGATTTCTCATCACTCGGGGTTAGTCCATACCTCGTGTTATACACGTTAACCCAAGATCGCGCAAGTGGGCCTTAGAGATAGAAATATACTGTCGCGGACTTTTTTGTAAACCTATGTTAGGTACAAAATTTCACAATACATTATTTTGTTATATCTTAAATGGTTTAGGCAGCGTTTTCTTTGAAGCTACCATACCGCTAATTTCTTCCGACACTCGCAACAAATATCGTTATAATTTAGTCAATGTATACAAAAGCTTAACAAATTATACATAAAAGCCTTCCTTACTAATCACTCTATCTTTTAAAAAAACTGCATCGAAATTTCTTACGTAGTTTTAAAGATATAAGCATACAGCGGGACTGAAAGCGGGAAACGGCTTTGTTTTATAATATGCAGTGATTTATCTCAGTATTTATTTATCACTGAAAATGATAATTCGGGTTTTTCTTATAATAAAATTTGAATTTAATCAAAGAACTGTGCGAAAACCAGTAATAGATCATTTTTCCTACGCCTATTTCCTATCCTTTCCTAAGAAACCAATCCTACCTTACCTTTTTCAGCGTATGATGACCAGCTTGATGAGAATTACAATGAGACTCAAACAGGTAATGGTTTTCTACTATTAAGTCTATAATATGTGTGTAAAATGCATAAACGGTAATAAGAAGCGCTCGTGGCCCTGCTGACTCAGTGTTCTGTAAACGATCACTGCGTTAAGCAACTTTCGGTATGACCGGTCACAGATGGGTGACCACTTTGTGGCATTTACATTTTCGAGCGTTTAAGAGCGGATAAGCCGTTGGTCCCGGTTACCAGTAACATGACAGTCATTAAGAAAGGTGAAAGCCTTATGATTTAAAAAATTTCGACAGCAGGTAGGCACAACTTATGTCGTGTCTTATACTTTTGAACTTATATTTTTGAATTTCATTAATAGAAAAAAAATGGAAGCTTTTCCATTGCCTATTTCCCGGACTTTCCAATGTACTATTTCACTAAACTATCTTCACGCTCTATCCCTGACGGGGTAGTCAGAGAGGACAGATCGCCAGGCTTCGCGATCCATGCATACTTCTTTCGCTTCTTCGAGATTCATCAATCGCTTCACACACGCACGTCTTGGTATCCGAGTACTTTCGACTTTTCCGTTTTTGATCAATTATCGATTATCATTTTAAAAATATCGATTATTAATTGATTTCAAATATCTCGTATACTCTGTGGTACTAAGAGATATGAAATAATGTTTCAAACCGATTTTCACCAAAGAAACAAATTCTTCAGCCTTATTAAACATTTTGCTAAAAGGTCAAAAAAATAAACAAAGTAGTCTAAACCTTAGGTAGTCAAAATAGTTATTCTTAATTATCATATTTTATCTCGAAGTTTACAGACCATGATGATACGTTGAAAAAAAGTAGAAAGAATAATAAACGAACTAACGGTATGCCATAGTTTTAAACGCTTAATCTTTTTAGGTATGATTCTGCCATTGTCCTTTATGTTACGGTCAAAATGTGATCGATCGGTAACGTACGTGGTATGTTGCAGAGTGTGTCGTGGTGCGGGTCGGCGTCCCGCCTGGGCTGGGAGTGCGGCTCCCCCCCTCCGCCGCCGCCTCCCGACGACGTCATCGCGCTGTGCGCCTCCACGCACTGGACCGAGCGGAAGGACGGGCTCACACACCTGGTCAGTACTCTACCTACACCATTCTGAATAGCTCTGCTTGCATATGCCATTTTTCTTTGATCCTCGATGGCGCTGCCGTCACGTAAACATTAGCTTAATGCGAGCCTCGTAAAAAATATTCATTGAAAAAGTTGTTTTATTGATTAGTTCAACTTTCGTTCTTTATTAATTAAACCCGTGTGCCTAGGACGATTTCAACCAATGTACGCGTAATGTACTCAATAAAGTATGAATTCACGTTCAACCAACTTTCGTGGGCGAGGAAACTACACACACATTGTTTTCTTACTCTTGCATGAAGTTTTGTCACTGTCTAACAACCAATAAAAATACAACTGCAAATAGATAAATTTAGGTATGCAATACGCATTTGACACAATATTATTCGGCTAATTTGAGATGGTAACTCTTTGTAAAATGTTTAAAGAAAATGAAAGTATATTGAATATAGGCCAATTAAGTTGTTGGTACGTTTTAATAATTAATCCTAGACGGCGCTGCCATCACGTAAACATTAGCTTTATGGGAACTCCGTAAATAATATTGAAATATTTGTTTTTGTTATTAATTCAACTTTCGTTCTTTACAAATTAAACCCGTGTGCAAATAACTAGTTTGATACTCAGTGTTCTGTAAACGATCACTGCTTTAAGCAACTTTCACAATGGCTGAATACGGATGGGTGACTGCTTTGTGGCATTAAGTCAAGTTGAAGGCCTAGGTAGTCACAACCTGCATCTGTCTATTTCAACGCGGCAATGGGCTCCCCACCTATTACGTGGGACAGGAATACATATGGTGAAAAGTGGGCGTATAATATGCCTGCCACCTTTGGGGATAAGGCGTGATAGACAAATATAGCGACGTCCTTTTTAAAACTTAAAAAAAACCTTCAACCACGGGAGCAGATTGCTCAAAAACGGAAAAGTCAAAAGTACTCGGATACCCAGACGTGCGTGTATGAAACGATTAATGAATCTGCAGGAAGCGAAAGAAGTATGCATGGATCGCGAAACCTGGCTAGATAGTTTAGTTAGTTTGTTTTTTATTTTAAAACAATAATTGTTTATTTGCAAAATGGCTATAGCTGCGACCAGCCAGCACTCTTGGGTCCATACCGCGGTGTGCGTCCTCCATACATAATATGGAGACGAATACTACAGTACTCTCTACCTACACCATTCTGAATAGCTTTGCTTGCATATGCAATTTCGTTAAATATTTTTGAAGTAAAACGCATTTTTGCACAACGCATGAATTACGCCGTATGCCGTAATGAAAGAAAGTTGCAAGAGAGATATAAAACAGAACAAGGAAATCAATACCTATTGCGTGGGAAAGGAATACACATGATGCAAAGTGGGCATTGAAGATACCTCAGCTTCCTTCGGGGATAAGGCGTTATAGATAAATATAGTAACGTATTTCTTAATGGTCCATATTTATCCCCTCAGGCCAACTACTTAAACAGCGGCCGTCTTCTAACGGACGAACAGCTGCGTCGCCTGACGGAACTGCTGAACAAGATGTTCGTGGACGCTCACACCAAGGTGTTCAGTCTCCTGCTGGATGCCGTCTGCGAACTGCTTCTGGTTCACTGGCAACAGCTCAAGGATTGGCTTTACCAGCTCATGTTTAGGTGAGTATATATTTGTAGAGAACTAAACTAGAAACAATTTTGAAAAGCAATTAGTATGATTACTTTTTTTAAATATAAATTTTAAAGTGGAAAAAATTTACAGTCACGAGCTGGACTCGAACCAGCGTCTTCTGATTCAACGTACCAAACGCGTTTACAAACTACACCACCGTGACCTGCTCGAAACTGACGAATTAATCCACCTTTTCACGTCCTAAGGCGACGTGAGTTGCCATCGACCGACACTTAGCAAAGTCACACGGTACGAATGTATAGAATTGCATCTATAATCATTCGATTTGAGATGACACCTGCCTAAACATTAGAAAAATGTTTGAAAAGCAATTATTAGGCTTAATTTAACGCTATTAAATCGGGTAAACGCGTCTGGTGCGTTGAACCAGCAGACGCTGGTTCGAGTCCAGCTCATGACTGTAAATTTTTTTCAGTGCAAAACTTTAATTCATGAATTTGATTTTATGAAGTTTAAATTAATGCATTGTATTAATATATTATAAAAATCAATGCCACTTTTCGTTGTAATTTTATAACTCAAGAACGGGCTCACCTATCCTAACCAAATGTTTAAGCTTTGTTCGGACTATTTAGTAGATGGGTTTATGTGAAGTTTGCGCAAAATCGGTCGAGCGGTTCTTCATTTAAGTGGAGCTAACGACGTAGCGCGGGTCAGCTAGTTATATATATGTCACCGGAAAATAACAAGAACTGCAAATTTATAAATTTCCGGTTGTTGTTATTTTCCGGTTACATATATAAAACAATATCTTAATATATTTCTTCTCAAAATAAATGGGTACCAACTTATTTTTGCTCTCTGTATTAATATATAGACGTATAGAGTGGAATAATGAGATGGGACAGTAATTGTAGCAATTATAACTAACCTTTATAGTAATAGGAAAACGTTCCTTAATAGGAAACGGTCTTGAACCATCCATAATTTCTTTAGATATTCTGAGTTCACAAAGCGGCTTTCAATTCAATTCAATTCAATCATTTATTTGCGAATATGGGTTAACAGTTTGTGGTGATATTACATTGGATATAAAATTAAGTACAGCCACATTCTACCTTACGGCATGCAAAATTAATTATATAATTTAAAGTGTTTTCTAAGCACTAATTATTACGTCGACATAAAACAATATAAAATAAAATAAAAATGCAGAACAATTTCAATTACGAAAAGTTAATACAAAATACACATGTCAATTGATAATTAAATAATTATAATTAATGAAACTAAATTAAATAAAAAAAAAAAAACAACATCGAATAATTTCATGGTAACTACATAATACAGTTATCACCCAAATAACCCTGTACACTATAATAAGCTTTTCCAATAAGTAGGTTTTTTAACTTTAATTTAAACTCACTCAGATTTTGAATGCGACACAATGCAGCTGGCAGTCTATTATAAATTCGGGATGTCATACATAAAATGCTTTTATTCAAAAGAGTAGTATTATTAGGCACGGTCTTTATTTTGTGCTGATGTCATTGCTTTACGGGCGCAATTTGAAAAAAAATAACAGTAGGTGGCAACAACCTGCGTCTGTCTATTTCAACGCCACAATGAGCTCACCACCTATTATGTGAGACAGGAATGCACACGGTTAAAAGTGGGCGTATAATAAGCCTCTTCCACCCGTTCGGGGATAAGGCGTGATTGTTAAACATTCACAGATTTTGGAACAGATTTTCGAAGCGCTCGTGGCCCCGCGGTCTCAGTGTTCGGTAAACGATCACTGAGGTACGCAACTTTCACTGTGGCTGGTCGTCGGATGGGTGACCACTTTGTGGCATTTACATTTGCGAGCGTTTCCGTGCTTCGGAAGGCACGTTAAGCCGTTGGTCCCGGTTGCCAGTAAAATGGCAGTCGTTAAGCCTGGTTGAAAGCCTTATAGGCGGCTTAAAAAATTTCAACAGCAGGTAGCCACCACCTGCGTCTGTCTATTTCAACACGGCAATGGGCTCACCACCTATTACGTGGGACAGGAATCCACACGGTGAAAAGTGGGCATATAATATGCCTCTGCCACCCCTTCGGGGATAAGGCGTGATGGATATTTATTTATTTATTTATTTAGATTTTGGAAAAAAGTTACCATAGCCAAAAAATGGTAAAACATCAATTTATTTGTGCAATGTTATTGGCGGTATCTATTATAGCCTGATCGAATGGCAATAAAGAAAATTTTTTGGGCTGTTAACGTTTTTTTAATATGAAACTTCTTTATTTGTATGAGAGAAATTTTATAGGTGTATAAAAATGTTGTAAAGAAGTTTCATTTCTTACCTGTGTACTCTGGTACATACATATATTTTTTATTGCTAATAGTGACTTGAAGTTTTTGGTTTTTTATTTCAAACAAACCCCGTGATTTGTTTGGAAAAAATAACCAAAAACTTCAAGTGAAAATCAAAGAAAAATTTTGAAGTGGCCCTCAATCACGGGTCGTCGTCTCAGCTATCCATCTGGAGGACGGCGCCATTTTGACGTGTTATGTATAAAAAAATTAAACAATTATTCCGCAGGTTGTTAATGAAACTAGGCACGGACATATTGGGTTCTGTACAAAGTAAAATCATGAAGACTCTGGACGTGATACACGAGTGCTTCCCGGCGGAGTTGCAACTACACAATATATTTAGGTAAGTGGTATTTTAGAAACTTCATTGATTCCTATTACTTCGATCTTAAAAGCTAGCTCATAAGGCCTTTGACTTGACTTAAAAACTACCAAATATTGCACAGCTATGTGTAATATGTATATATTACACATAGGAAATACCCAACCTCCGAAACATATTTTTTTTTATACCACTGGTGGCAGACTAACATACGGCCCACCTGATGATAAGTGGTCACCGTAGCCTATGGTCGTTTGCAACACCAGAGGTGCAGCACTCGCGCTGCCGACCCTTTATAAACCTTCCAAGACCCCTTTTGAAGAACCCCATACTGTAGACGTTCGGGAAAACCCAGACAGGAAAACATTTGTGGATCACACAATTATTTGTTTCGATCCGGGAATCGAACCCGAGACCTCAGCGGGGCAGTCGCATACACTACCACCTACGTGGCAGTCGAATCTATACAAATATCATAAAGCTGAAGAGTTAGTTTGTTTGGTTGAACGCGCTTATCTCAGAAACTACTGGTCGGAATTTAAAAATTCTTTTTGTGTTTGATAACCCATTTATCGAGGAAGGCTATATGCTAAATATCATCACGCTACTACGCTGGAGAACGGAGCAGTAGTCATAAATGTCGACAAATCCGGCAATTTTTTATGCTTTATGGTGAAGTTTCGTTGGTATTTTTATAATTATTTTTTGATTATCAGGTTCCTAGCTGACGGTGCGACAGCTCCTACCCCCAAAACGAAAGCGGCAGCGTTAAGGTTCCTGGCGGACTTAGCTCACGACTACTGCACGCCTAGCAGTCTGGCTGTAGCGCTACAAGGTAAGATTTTATTTGTTTTTATGTAAAATCTTTGGCCTTAGGAAAAGGTTAGCTCAAGGGTAAAATTATCCGGCGAGCGAAGTAAAAAAAAAACTTTATCCCTGGCCTCAAATCCGGTTAGATTCTGAATACAACTGGGAATATACAGATATGTGAAAGAGAAGTGTGTAAGTATATGAATCTCTCTCTTCCATTAATTTAAAACTAACTATCTTTACGCTGTATCCCTGACGGGGTAGTCTGAAAGGACAGATCGCTAGGTTTCACGATCCATGCATACTTCTGTCGCTTCTTGCAGATTCATCAATCGCTTCTTACATGCACGTCTGTGTATCCTAGTAATACGTTTGAGCAATCTGCTCACGTGGTCTTCATATGCAAGTCTCGGCCTACCCAGACTCCTTCTACCCTCTACTTCCGCACAATATATATTCGTCGTCAATCGTTCCTCACTCATTCGTTTGACGTGTCCAAACAAATGGAGCACGCCCTTTTCCAGCTTAACGCTGACCCTTTTATTCAAACCTGCCATATTGCGTATCACTCCGTTACGTATTCGTTCCAAAGTAAATAAGCTAAATATCCGGATAATCATTATTTTAGATCTGTTGATGAGCATGATTTAGTCCGACACTACCAGGACTTTAATTGGTTGTGCTAATTAGTGTCTAGCACATAATACCTTTTAGCCCTTTTGTTTAAATTTAACATCTAAAATAGACACATTAAATTTATTCGGCCCTTTAGACCTACCCCAGTCCCGTGCTTCGGAAGGTGCGTTAAGCCGTTGGTCCCAGTTGCAAATAAAATGGCAGTCGTTAAGCCAAGGTCTTATCGGCGGCTTCTAAAATTTCAGCAGCAGGTCCCCACAGCGTGCGCCTGTTTATTTCAACACGGAAATGGGCTCACTATCTGTTACGTGGGACAAAAATGCATACTGTGAAATGTGGGCTTTTAATATGCCTCAGCCTACCCCTTCGGGGATAAAGGCGTGACAATATGTATGTATGACAATATAATATGATGAGCATGATAGTTTAAATTCTTATATTATTGTGTGTTTTCCAGGCGGCGGTACAGGCGTAGCAGGTCGTGCCCTGGCCAAGGTGTCTGCTCAGGCGGCCGACCCTCGAGCTCATGATGTACGGGTCGCGGCTCGACGCGCGTTAGCTGCACTCTACGATTGCAACCCTGTACCCGTGAGTATACTATGAAAATATTTTACTATCAATCATTATACTTATTATAGATAAATAACGCGAGAAGAACGCAAGAAGCGCTCGTGGCCCCGCGGTCACAGTGTTCGGTAAACGATCACTGAGGTACGCAACTTTCACTATGGCTGGTCGTCGGATGGGTGACCACTTTGTGGCATTTACATTTGCGAGCGTTTCCGTGCTTTGGAAGGCACGTTAAGCCGTTGGTCCCGGTTGCCAGTAAAATGGCAGTCGTTAAGTCTGGTTGAAGGCCTTATAGGCGGCTTAAAAAATTTCAACAGCAGGTAGCCACAGCCTGCGTCTGTCTATTTCAACACGGCAATGGGCTCACCACCTATTACGTGGGACAGGAATCCACACGGTGAAAAGTGGGCATATAATATGCCTCTGCCACCCCTTCGGGGATAAGGCGTGATGGATATTTATTTATTTTATTTTATAGATAAATAACACCCTGTCACAGAATAAAGAAGAAAGAACCTACATTCTAAGCAAATAAAGAGATTGAAATTGAGAATGATTGTGGAATGAACTCCCTGCCTGGGTTTTCCCGAGCGTCTACAGTATGGGGTTCTTCAAAAGGGGTCTTAAAAGGTTTATAAAGGGTCGGCAGCGCGAGTGCTGCACCTCTGGTGTTGCAAACGTCCATAGGCTACGGTGACCACTTTCCATCAGGTCGGCCGTAAGCTTGTCTGCCACCTGAGTGGTATATAAAAAAATTCTTTACCCACGAGTTTGCGCAGGAATAATCTCGGATGGCAGACGCAAATTTCGATAAAACCTTAATAAGGGATCCACTGCCTTATTGAGGCAAGGACTTAGGACAATATAAAAAATATGAAAATATACCGAAGACAAGACTTAGTTTCCTATGCCTGCCCAAAATCGGAAGAGCCACTGAGCTACTCGAACCGTATCGGAACAAGTTGAAATTCTTCATCATATTTTTATCGTCATTTAAGAGTATAACCAGAGCCATCTATCGAACTACTTTTTCCGATACGGTTCGGTTAGTTCATTGCCCTGGTTAGGCAAAGGTCACGGGTTCAATCCCAGTCTCGAAACAAATTGTCTTTGTTCACTTTAGCAAAAAAAATGAGAAATTTAGCATAATTATTGCTTTCAAAAATTTATCCATTATTTGTTTTTCAGTTCACGGCGCTGATGAGCGAACTCCCGCCGGAAACCCAAGCTCTAGTCAACGGAGTAGTTCAACAGCATGTTAGAAGGACATCGAGCAGTACGTATTGTTTTTGTTACCCCTGACGGTGTAGGCAGAGGCAATACAATAAGGAATATGCTATACCGATCGTCATAAACTGGGTTTCCGTTCTTACACTCACTTCACTCACTTTTGACTTCGGAAGGCACTTTAAGCAGTTGGTTCTGTTCGCCAGTAAGGCAGTGGGACAAATATAGAGGGGCATTTTTTTTACACACTGCCGTCTTGCCCAAAGTAAGCTAATATAAGCTTGTGTTATGGAATCTAGACGACTGATAAACATACTTAATTTCTAAATACATACATATTATATCCGATAGAAACATTTGTGGATGTCACAAATATTTTTTCCGATCCGAGAATCGAACCCGGGACCTCAGTCACGGCAGTCGCATACACTACCACTGCGCCACCGAGATCTTCACGCTCTATACCTTACGGGGTAGTGAGAGAGGACAGATCGCTAGGCTTCGCGATCCTTGCATACTTCTTTCGCTTCCTGCAGATTCATTAATCGCTTCATACATGCACGTCGAGGTATCCGAGTATATTTGACTTTTTCCGTATTTGAGCAATCTGCTCATGTGGTCTTCATATGTAAGTCTCGGCCTACCCTGACTCCTTCTACCCTCTACTTTCGCACAATATATATTCTTCGTCAGTATAGCATGTTGTATGTGTATGTTTCAGCCGGCAGCGATAGTCCCTTACGTACAGTAAGTGGCGCTTCCAACTCCACGGCAGCCGAGGATGTTTACTCGCGTATACGGAAGACCACTTCTGAGATCCATACCTACACGGCGCAGCATTCCAACGGTAACCACTTTTTCTTTTTTTTATACCACTGAGGTGGAGACAAGCATACGGCCCACCTGATGATGAGTGGTCACCGTAGCCTATGAACGTTTACAACACCAGAGGTGCAGCACTCGCGCTACCGACCCTTTAACAACCTTCTAAGACCCCTTTTGAAGAACCTCATACTGTAGACGTTCGGGACAACCCAAGCAGTGAGTTCATTCTACAATCTAAGATTATGTTATTTACCAGATTTGTCGACATTTATGACAACTGCTCCGCTCTCTGGCCTCTTCCTCTTCTCTTCCTCGAAAAATGGGCTATCTAAGACAAAAATAATTTTTCAATTCCGACCAGTAGTTTCTGAGATTAGTGCGTTCAACCAAACAAACAAACTCTTTAGCTTTATAATATTAGAGATATCTAGCTGATAATGAACTTCTATCTTCATGCTGTATCCTTCACGGGGTAGTCAGAGAGCACAGACCTCCTGGTTTCGCAGTAATTGCATACTTCTTTCGCTTCCCAGATTCATTAATCGTTTCAAGAAACAAGAAAGTAAATTGAGTGCTAGCGAGATGCGAGCACTTCGAAGGTTGTGTGAAGTAACATTGTCCGACCAAATACGTAACGAAGTGATACGCAATATGGCAAATTTGAATGAAAGCGTTAGCATTATTTTGGAAAAGAACACGCTCTTTTAGTTTCGTTTGATTTGGACAAGTCTAACGAATTGAGTGAGAAGCGATTGAAGAAGAATATATATTGTGTGAAAGTAGAGGGTAGAAGGAGTCAGGGTAGGCCGAGACTTACATATGAAGACCACGTGAGCAGATTGCTCAACAACGGAAAGGTCAAAAGTACTCGGATACCCAGACGTGCGTGTATGAAGCGATTAATTAATCTGCAAGAAGCGAAACAAGTATGCATGGATTGTGAAGCCTGGCGATCTGGCCTCTCTGACTACCCCGTCAGATATACAGCGTGAAGATAGATAGTTAAATTGACTTCACATATAATATCATATGCTACTCCTGTAAGGCTTGCTTGTTTATGTATTTATACAAGCGGTATGAAGTTCCGTATTAATTTTAATTACATTTTATTTGTAGAAATATGTGAATAGTCGACCACATTAGAGGGTATTTATACTGCGATAGAAAACAGAGTACTTATGTTAATCAAGTAAAATATCATCACTATTGTAATATGTCAAAAGGCCCTCATAGCGCGCCGCTAGTATAGTATGTTTGTTTGTGTAGCAGACTGCGGGAACCACATGTCCAGTAAAGACTCCGGGATCAGTCAGATGTCGGATGTCACTTTATCGAACAAGGCGCAGAACGGAGTTCCCAACGGACATTATAATGTGTAAGTTTTACTTATGTTTGTCTTTGTATGGGTCCCCATCGAGATCTTCGGGGCCCCAAGCGACTCCACCTACCAGCGGTGCACCTGCTGGGTAACGGATGAGGCTAAGTCAGGGGGCCGAGTCTGCTATTTCAATCGAGTCTAAATAGAATCGAAATCCTCGTTCAATAGAAAGCCACCGGTACAATTTTGAGTTTCCCGTAGTCTACTATTACGATCGTACTCCAATAGACATCTATCGGTCGGCCGATAGATGTCTACTAACACGTACCGCGCCAGTGGCCGCTAGTCAGTTGCATTTTTGATAGTCTACTAACATTTTGACAGCTAAAAACAGCGATTCTTGTTCTATTCTACGGCTTGTCAATAGTAGACTCGGCCGTCTGGTTACGAAATTGGGAGGCCTGATGGAAGATGCTTCAAACAAAGTCGGAAAACGAAAATAAATCGAAAGCTGCTCCCATCAGGCCAGACCCTAAATCCAGATAAGGTTTTGGTAGTAACTGGGAATGCACTGGGATGAAGATGGGTAGCGTAGTAGATGTATTTAAAGCGTAAATTGTGACAAATCCTGAGAGCAAAGTCTACTAATTCAATCGCGTCAGAAGAGAATAGAAATCGTCGCTCAATAAAGAGCCAACAGAAACAATTGCGCTGCAATAGAATTCTATCGGCCGGTCGATATATAGTCTATATTAATATTTTGACAGACGAAAATAGCTATTTTGTCTCTATTCTCGATTTAAGAAATGTGATTGTGTAATATATAATAGTGTTAGTAGACTACCTGTTTAGGCCAATCGCAATGGAATCTATATAGAATAGAATTAGAATGGTTTCATATTGTAAAATAGTTCATTTGGCCCCCTCTTAAGACTTTCGACTTGCTCTGGATCTGCTAATACTTTAAACAATTCATAGTCATTAATAAGTAGCTGATAAAAGCGGACGCTTGATCGGGCTTCATGCAACCAAGACTTTACGCTTACATACATACATATTGTCACGCCTTTACTTCCGAAAGGGGTAGGCAGAGGCATACGTCCCTATTTCACTGTATGCATTTTTGTCCCACGTAGCACGTGTTGAAAAAAGACAAACGCAGGTTGTGGTGACCTGCTGTTAAAAATTTTCAGCCGCCCATAAGGCCTTCAACTTGGCTTAACGACTGCCATGTTACTGGCAATCGGTACCAACGGCTTAACTTGCCTTCTGAAGCACGGAAACGCTCGCAAATGTAAATGTCACAAAGTGTCCACCCATCTGTGACCAGCCAAGCGAAAGTAGCTTAACGCAGTGATAGTTTACAGAACACTGTGTCAGCGGGGCCACGAGCGCTTCTATGAACTTACGCTTAGATGAACATAAACTGAATGGAATAAAACAAAAAAAAAGAAAAATAAACTATCTTCACGCTGTATCCCTGACGGTGTAGTCAGAGAGGACAGATCGCCAGTCTTCGCGATCCATGCATACTTCTTTCGCTTCTTCAAGATTCATCAATCGCTTCGTACACGCACTTCTGGGATTCGAGTACAAGCAACTGATTCCTATAATTTTTATTAATCATGATGATACAGGGACGTCCTTGGTCGTGCAGCGTCAGCAGACAGCTCCGAAGAAGCCGGCAGTACTAAAGAGTCATCACCGGTGCCTGCTCATCATAGAATGGACTTTGGACAACAGCACGGGTAAGTTGATTATGACTGCCTCTGTGGCGCGGTGGGAGTGTATCCGACTGCTACGCAAGAGGTGGGTTCCATTCCCACCCAGGATAAAACTTTGTGTGATGAGCACGATGGTTTATTCTGTGTCTGGGTGTTATTAATCTATAATATGTATGTAATAAGAAATATATATGTATGTTCATCAGTTATCTGGTTACCATAGTACAAGCTCTGCTTAGTTTGGAATCAGATGGCGTTGTGTGAGTTGTCCCAACGAAAGACAATGATATATAAATATAAAAATCGCATGATTTTTATATATTTAAAATGATATGATAGTTAAACGTAGTGTTTTCGTTTCAGAGAGTACAATTCGAACAACATGGGCCGCGACAAGATTCGGCCGTACGAGACCGATGAACAAGGATATATTATTACTAAATGTAAGTATTCATATCTGAGCCTGGTTTTTAGACCTGTTAAGATCTCAAAACCAGGCTCAGATATCGGTATTTTTAGGTGCAAGTATAAGGTCCGTATTCCAGAACGTTACTCAATCAATGCTAGAGGCTAGATTTTGCCTTATAAAATCTACTCTCAAGCGTCGATTGCGTATTGAGAAACGTTCTGGAATACGGACCTAAGACAAACCTTTGTTCTCCCTCTGAGTGTAATTTTTCAAGTAGGCCTTCGGGGCCAAATCCTAAATTATAAGGAATATCAAAAAATGCTCAAAGGAGTAGCGAGTCCGATTTTGATGAAAATAAAAACTGCATCATTAGATTTTTAAAAAATCAATAATCCTAGCCAGGAATCGAAACGAATGATTTTGGAAAAAAAACAGGTATCACACCATTCGATAGTGTTGTTAATAAGTATCGATTTCTGGGAAGTAATGAAATATGGAAAGTATAAGGAAAGAGTGATTTTTTTTACAATTTAAAAAAATAAAACTTACGTTATTGTATGTTCAGATGTTAATTTCCACTTTTATTTGACGTTTCCTACATGATAAATAATGTGTAATATGTCCTAAAGTACCCGTGTTGTCGTCAGGTGGTCTCCGCGAGGGTGAAGTGCTGGAAGCTCTGTGCCAGCTGGACGTGGCCCACGCTCCTCCGGCACAGTGGGAACGACTACTGCTGGCCACGCACGAAATTCTCAAGTATGGCGACTGTAGGAAACCGGTGGAATACTTCAAGTAAGGATGTTTATTGTTACTAACTAGCTGACCCGCCCGGCTTTGACTGTGACATACTTCGAACCCCGTGTCATCAATTTAATCCCGTCGTTTTTCATTTTCACAATAATGTATGAACTTTTCCAAATTAGTTGATTACTTCTACGCTCTCCAGTACGCCCACGCGGCCGGGTCAAATTTTGGTTACACTAAATTAATTTATTTTTTCATTAGTTTGATTTTGCATATTAAATGAATATTTTAAGAGATATACTCTTAAAATATTCATTTAATTTGCAAAGTGTAAATGGACAAAATGCTTTTCATGAAATGCTGAAGCCAACTAACGTATTTGTGTAAATAACCTTCAAATTACCGCTTTATAATTGCTGGTTTTTTAAAATGTTAAGAGATAGACATATACCGTCGCGGACTTTCTTGTAGACCTATATTAGATACACAATTCCACGATACATTATTTTGTTATATCCCAAAGGATTTAGGCAGCGTTTTCGTTGAAAGCTCCTAGACGGCTTATTTTTCCGACACCTCCAACAAGTATCATTATAATTTATTTAGTCAAAAAAACTGCATCGAAATTCGTTGCGTAGTTTTAAAGATCTAAGCATGCCAGTGGCATACTTCGACTACTTTACTCCCGAAGATTTTTCATTTTAGAATAATGTATAAATAAATAGGGATTGGGGATGAAGAGTAGAAGCATGCACGTCGCCATCCCTGCCAGCTACGGCTGCAATTCTACTCCAACACGAGCACCGCAAGGGCTAATTATGTTAGGGCGTGCCCCCGAGGCGACGCGCACCAGTTCGTTCCCGCTGGTGCGTGCGGTGTGTGCCAAAGCGGCGTAGGGGACCGCCACCCACACGGTGTGTGCCAAAGCGGCGTAGGGGACCGCCACCCACACGGTGTGTGCCAAAGCGGCGTAGGGGACCGCCACCCACACGGTGTGTGCCAAAGCGGCGTAGGGGACCGCCACCCACACGGTGTGTGCCAAAGCGGCGTAGGGGACCGCCACCCACACGGTGTGTGCCAAAGCGGCGTAGGGGACCGCCACCCACACGGTGTGTGCCAAAGCGGCGTAGGGGACCGCCACCCACACGGTGTGTGCCAAAGCGGCGTAGGGGACCGCCACCCACACGGTGTGTGCCAAAGCGGCATAGGGGACCGCCACCCACACGGTGTGTGCCAAAGCGGCGTAGGGGACCGCCACCCACACGGTGTGTTCCAAAGCGGCGTAGGGGACCGCCACCCACACGGTGTGTGCCAAAGCGGCGTAGGGGACCGCCACCCACACGGTGTGTGCCAATCGGCGTAGGGGACCGCCACCCACACGGTGTGTGCCAAAGCGGCGTAGGGGACCGCCACCCACACGGTGTGTGCCAAAGCGGCGTAGGGGACCGCCACCCACACGGTGTGTGCCAAAGCGGCGTAGGGGACCGCCACCCACACGGTGTGTGCCAAAGCGGCGTAGGGGACCGCCACCCACACGGTGTGTGCCAGTGCGACGTAGGGGACCGCCACCCACACGGTGTGTGCCAGTGCGACGTAGGGGACCGCCACCCACACGGTGTGTGCCAAAGCGGCGTAGGGGACCGCCACCCACACGGTGTGTGCCAGTGCGACGTAGGGGACCGCCACCCACACGGTGTGTGCCAGTGCGGAGTAGGGGACCCTACACGCGCGGCCCGACACACAGAGAAGTGGAGGATGGAGTGCAGGGTAGCTGCGTGAAATGTAAGGGGAGGAATGACAGATAAGATGAATGAGTTGATGGATGTTATGAATGAGAGAAAGTTAGATGCAGTGTGCTTGACAGAGACCAAGCGCAAGGGTGGCGAAGTCTTGGAGCTCCCGGGTGGGATGCTCGCATTTTGGTCTGGAGTACCAGAGAGCGAGCATGGCAGTCGGGGGGTTGGAATTTTGCTGTCCTCGCGATTGGCCTCCGGTATGTATGAGTACAAACTGGTAGGTCCTAGGATCCTCTGGATCCGTCTAAAACTTGGTTTGACGAAGATTTTCCTGGTAGCTGCTTACGCGCCAGTATCTTCGTCGAACGCGAGTGAACTAGAGGACTTCTGGGAGAGTATGAGAGAAGCTTTAAATGTGGAAGGAAATGAAAGACTTATAGTATGTGGAGACTTGAATGGATGGGTGGTTACCGCTCGCGATGGTTTTGAGTCGGTACTCGGGAAGTATGGGGATAAAAGGGAGAACGACGCTGGCAAGCTAATACTGGCGTTTTGTAAGGAAAAGGATGTGTTTGTGGCGAACACAATGTTCAACCACAAACAAATTCATATGTATACGAGGAGATGTAAGTCAAAGAGAAGCATGATAGATCTATTCCTAATGGATAGTCGGCTCCGTAAACAGGTGATGGACACAAGGGTTTATCGAGGCGCTGAGCTGGGATCAGACCACTACCTAGTCATAACTAAGATTAGGGGTCTGTTCGCGGGTTGGCGTCATCGTACCGAGTGTCCTGAACCTGAGCCGACTTATAGCATCAAAAGCTGGAAGCTGCAGGATCCATCCATTAGGGATAAATATAATGAAAGAGTAGCCGAAAAGCTTGGCGACGTCAATTTAAGTAGTGAGAATGTGGAAAGTGCATGGCAGAACCTTAGGGATAGTATGATAAATGCCGCTGTGGAAGTGTGTGCAGAAACGAAAAGAGGCAGTAGTAATAAGCGTGACGCATGGTGGAATGAGGAAGTGAAAGAAGCAGTTCGAATGAAGAAGAAAGCATGGCTAGACCACTTAGCCTCCCGGAATTTAAATTTTAATATGAAAGAGCACTGATAGAAGAAGCTCGTGAAAGGTGCAGAATGAAAGCTGATGAAAGGTTGTCGTCCAATTTCCGGGATAATGCCACGCTCTTCTGGAAAGAGGTAGGCAAGACCCGAAGTTGTTCGGCAATCTGCAGTATGAATAAAGTGCTTAGTGTTAACAATGACGTCCTAACAGACCAAACTGACGTCCTGCAGAGATGGAGTGAATATTATGGAAAGATGTATGCAAGAAAAGACAGAGATGCCACATCGCGAGGTGGAGCTCACTTCGATACTCCGGATCCCGATGTCATTGAAGTCATTAGTATGAAAGAAATAGAACAAGCGATAAGAGGTATGAAATGTGGTAAGGCTGCGGGAAAAGACAGAGTTACTGCTGAGATGATTAAGTACGGTGGGTCGCGCGTCTGGGACACACTATGTCTGTTATGCAACTTGTGCTGGCGGACGGGTGAGGTCCCGGATGACTGGCGAGTAGCAGTTGTAGTACCTATTTACAAAGGGAAAGGCTCGCGCCTAAACTGCTCCAGCTACAGGGCGATCAGCTTGGTCAGCTTAGCTAGTAAGGTGTATGCAAAGGCTATAACGGCACGAATGCAAGAAAAGTCTGAAAGGTATTTATGGGAGGCTCAATGCGGATTCCGACGTGGAAGAGGTTGCATGGAACAACTGTTTTCTCTTGTCTCCGCATGATCGCGGAAAAGTTTCTGGCTGTTAGCCAGAAGGTTTTCTGCGCTTTTGTGGATCTAGAGAAAGCATTTGATAACGTTGTGAGAGAAACGCTGTGGGACTTGCTGCCAGGATATGGTGTGGACGGCTCGCTACTGCGGGCAATACAGTCGCTTTATAGGAACTGTAAGGGTTGCGTGCGAGTAGGGGGGGATGTGTCACTTCTTTTTGATGTCTGTACAGGCGCCAAACAGGGATGTGTCATGTCCGCCTGGCTGTTCATAGTGTATCTGGACAGTTGCCTGCAGAAGTTGAAAGATTTTAATATGGGTGTGAATTTGGGTGACTTTACAGTAAACTGTCTGCTGAACGCTGATGATGCGGTGCTCATGGCCTCATCAGAAGCCGACCTTCAGGCATTAGTCACTAATATGAAAGAGGAGTGTGAAAGTAAGGGTCTTCGCTTGAATGCAAGTAAGACTAAGGTTCTAGTTTTTGAAAGAGGTGACGTAAGAACTAAATGCGAGATTAGGGTAAACCAGGAACGTTTAGAGCAAGAGAATGAAATTGTGTAATTAGTAAGTATCTTTAGCGCGGATGGAAGATGTGATTCGGATGTAGAACGGCGAGTAGCTGCCGGAAGCAAAGTTAACGGTGCTTTGTCCCAGTTAGTAAAGCGACAAAGCATCGTAAAAGAAGCACGAATGGCGATTCATAACGCAGTGCTAGTGCCAACTTTGCTTTACGGTAGTGAAACCTGGGTATGTCAGCAGATGCATGAAAGTAAATTGAATGCTGTGGAGATGCGATCTATTCGAAAATTGTGCGGCGTAACTTTGGCAGACCGAAAACGTAACGAAGTGATACGCAATATGGCAGGTTTGAATGAAAGTGTCAGCGTTAAGCTGGAAAAGGGCGTGCTCCGTTGGTTTGGACACGTCCAACGAATAAGTGAGGAACGATTGACGAAGAATATATGTTGTTCAAAAGTAGAGGGTAGAAGATGTCAGGGTAGGCCGAGACTTACATATGAAGACCACGTGAGCAGATTGCTCAAAAACGGAAAGGTAAAAAGTACTCGGATACCCAGACGTGCGTGTATGAAGCGATTGATGAATCTCGAAGAAGCGAAAGAAGTATGCATGGATCGCGAGGCATGGCGATCTGTCCTCTCTGACTACCCCGTCAGGGATACAGCGTGAAGATAGTTAGATAAAAATAAATAAATAAAAGAATGCCGGATTTGTTGTCATTTATGAGTTCTATAGATACATTTTTAAAGCAATTATTTTGCTAAATTTTTCTTTTTTTTTTTAATAAAGTGGAATAGACTGGTCATACTCTTTAAATGGCGGTTAAAATGGTGGAGAATTTCAACTTGATTCGATACGGTTCGGGTAGTTCAGGTGGCTAGAACATTGCCCTGGTTAGGCAAAGGTCACATGTTCAATCCCTGTCTCGAATCGAATTGCCTTTATCCACTTCATTAAAAAAAAAAATTCGAGTTCTGCTCTGACCTCCTGAGTAGTACTGTGATAATATATAGCCTAGCCTTTTCAATTCAATATCTATGTTTCCAGAAACATCGTCCGAGTGGCGTTAGCAGCGCTGTCCATGGAAGAGACCGGTGGTGATAAAGAGAACTCGGAAAACGCAACTAATGCACAACAAACTTCAGGTTATTTTTTATTTTTAACATTATATTCCCCCAAAAAACTTGTTTCACTTGACTCGAAGTGATCATGGCCCCGCTAACCCAGTGTTCAAATTCTGTAAACAATTATTACGTTAAACGTCTTTCGTTACGACTGGTCTCAAAATCAAGAATATTTTTATTCATGTAGACCATTTTAGGCACTTACGAATAGTCATGACAATAATTTAAATCAGAGTAATTCTAGTTGCCAGTTGCAAGGGCAGCCTACCCTTTATGGAGAAGAATCTTGAAAGAACCTCCATGGATGCTCTTTTAAAATGTATGTATGGTTTACAATAATTAAACATTGTTCTTTGGAGTTATGTGATAACAGTCGACTGAACTTATTTTGTCTTTAATTTAAATAATGTTATTTACTATAACGGCTATGAGCTGACCAGTCCCAACAGATGGCACCCGTTCACGGGTATGACGCATATATCAGCCATTGCCCTACTCAACCGTATTATAGGGAATAAGGCGACCCACATACGCCACCACTGCCAGGACACTTAGGCGAGCGTGACATACTGCACAGCAATGATAATGTCAATTTGAAAATGGTACATAATTGTCTACATGGTGCTCACAGAATAATAAACTCAAATTACACTTTTAGAACAAAATAAATAAAAAAGAAAATACGATTGTTATACATGTAAGTTGATTAAAATGGATG
The DNA here is from genome assembly GCA_948477245.1 of Thumatha senex. Classification (NCBI taxonomy): domain Eukaryota; kingdom Metazoa; phylum Arthropoda; class Insecta; order Lepidoptera; family Erebidae; genus Thumatha; species Thumatha senex. The sequence continues at coordinate 12,709,118 of OX419753.1, forward strand.
TCACAAAATGTATTAATTACATACAAAAGTACGAATATGTCAATTAATAAAATAAAATAACAAATGTTAAAGAATAACATTTATTGCTAGAGGGTCGCAGTGTGCAGGAGGGAATCGTATGCCAGACGCTATGACGATTTAACCACTGAACGCGTAATGCACTGAATAAAGTTTGAAATCACGTACAACCAACTTTCGTGCAGGGGGGGGGGGGGGATCTACACACATATTGTTTTCTAACTCTATACATGAAGTGTGTGGGGGTGTAAGCCAAGATCTTCGGGGCCCAAGTCAACCTCCCGTGCTAGTGCGTGCACCTGCTGATTAACGGACGAGGCTCTGGCGCTGGCTTTCCCCTCTGGGGTTGGGAGGTCTGAGGGCGTCGCTACACGGGTGCGCCTGGTGGGGAGAACGGGGTGGCCGTGGTGCTCTCCGAAGGGCTGCAGAGTGGCATCTTGGAGGTAAAACGCTGTAGCGACCGGCTTATGATCGTGAGGGTGCTTATCGATGGGATTATTACCCACCTGATAAGTGCCTACGCGCCGGTTGTAGCGACGCCGATAAGATGTCGTTTTGGGGCCAACTCGAGGGAGTGCTTCGGAGCATTCCGTTGTCACAGGGAATCGTTTTGGGCGGCGACCTAAACAGTCATGTGGGTGAGAGGTGTGAGGAGTTTGAGCGTGTTCATGGTGGTTTTCGATACGGCACCCGCAACGCTGAAGGAGAAACTATCCTCAGAACGTGTGCGGCTGCCGATCTGGCCATTGTGAACACGTATTTCAAAAAGAAATTCGAACATCTCATCACCTACAACAGCGGAAGGCGTACAACTCAGATCGATTTCCTACTCACTAGGCGACACAGCATCGGCAAGGTGGCCAACTGCAATGTCATACCCGGAGAGAGTCTTACTGCACAACACCGTCTCCTTGTCATGGACCTCTGCGTGAAGCCTAAAGGCAAACCAGCCAAAACCAGTGCCAGCGCCGCATCAGATGGTGGCTGCTTGATGAAACTAGGTCCCAGGAGTTCGTCTCAGCTGTCGCTGACAAGTGCACCGACACTGAAGGCGAACCAGTTCAAGATTACTGGGACAAAGTTCAGGCGGCCATCCTTGGAGCGGCGAAAGTGGTGCTCGGTGAGTCTAAGGGCCGTATTTTAGAACGTTACTCAATACTCAAGAAACGCTTGAGGCTAGTTTTGCCATACAAATACTACTCTCAAGTGTTTCTTGAGTATTAAGTAACGTTTAAAAATACGGCCCTAAGGATGGACGCAAATGTGACAAGGAAACTTGGTGGTGGAACGACGCAGTCCTGAGGGAGACCAGGGAGAAGAAAGCCCTCTTTAAAAAGTGGCAAGCGACCGGATCTCCCGAAGACCGCGACGCGTACAGGTCTGCCAAGCGCGCCACAAAGAGAGCTGTAGCCAGAGCCAGACGAGACCACTTACAACCTTTGTATGATACGCTGGAGTCGTCTGAGGGGCAGAAGCTCATCTATAAGCTGGCGCGCTCCAGGGTCAAAGCGGCACAGGATATATCCAAGTGTCGCTGTGTAAAAGACCCTGAGGGCAACCTGTTAAGCGAAGACCTCGCGGTAAAGAAGAGATGGCGCTCGTACTTCCACGAGCTGTTTAATAAACAGCATAAAGAGGTGCAGCCTCCGGACCTCCCTCCGAATCAGGGACTAGTGCCACCGGTAACGCCTGGAGAAGTCCTGACTGCGCTTCGCCGCATGAAGAATCGGAAAGCTGTCGGACCCGATGGAGTCCCCATCGAAGCCTGGAAGGCGATGGGTCCTCGCGCTGTGGGCATCTTAGTAAACCTTTTTAACCGCATACTCCTCAGCGGGCAGATCCCAAACCAATGGAGACTGAGTATTATTACTCCAGTCTTCAAAGGTAAGGGGTCAGTGCAGGAGTGCGGGAGCTACCGCGGTATAAAGGTGATGTCCCACACCTTGAAGATCTTCGAGAGGATTATAGACTCTCGGATCCGGCAGGAGTGTACTCTCTCGGAGTGTCAATATGGGTTTCGCCCTGGACATGGGACCACGGACCGTGTTTTTACCCTGACGGTTGTCGCAGAGAAATACAGGTCGAAGAACACGCCTCTGCACTGTTTGTTTCTAGACATGCAGAAGGCCTTCGACTGTGTTCCTCGTGCGATGATCTGGTGGGCACTGCGGTCCAAAGGGGTTCCAGAGGTCTATATTGACACTATCCGGGACATGTACTGTGACTCCGATTCAATGGTTTGGACTGCTGTTGGCGACACGAAACCCTTCCCCATCACCGTCGGGGTACACCAGGGTTCTGTCCTTAGTCCGCTTCTGTTCAGTGTAATATTAGACGAATTGTCGGACAGCATCAGAAACCCACATGAGCAGCCTCCATGGTTGCTCATGTATGCTGACGATATTGCGCTGGCAGACGCGGACAGGGGCAGATTGGTGCGAAGTGTAAAGGCGTGGAAGGAGACGCTTGAGAACGGCGGTCTGAAACTAAATGTGGCGAAGACCGAGTACTTGGCACTAAACTTGACAGATCCCACATCCGTCCGCATAGGCGGTGATTTGGTCGAGCGCACGGACCAGGTTAAATACCTGGGATCTGTTTTTCACACGTCCAGTGACATCGATTGCGATGTCAAGTCACGCATTGCTGCCGCGTGGGCCAAATGGCGGGAGATGACCGGTGTCATTTGTGATCCTAAAATGCCGATCCGGTTGAAGGGACAGGTCTACAAAACCATTATTAGACCTGTCCTTTTACAAGGCAGTGAGACGTGGCCGATATTGGAGCGACACAAGCAGGATCTGCGTGTCACGGAAATGAAGATGCTACGGTGGATGTGTGGAGTCACGCGGATGGACCGCGTGAGGAACTCTCGCATCCGCGGCGGCCTTCACGTCCGTGACATTGCAGACAAGTTGCAAGAGTATCGCCTTCGTTGGTATGGTCACGTCTTGCGGCAACCGCCGGGCTACGTAGGTAACAAATGTCTGGCCATGTCAGCCCCGCCGTGTCCCGGTAAGAGGGGAAGACCCAAGAAGTGCTGGCATGACGTCGTAAGGGATGACATGCGTGCCAATGGTCTCACTACAGGGGATGCCGACGACCGTGCGAAGTGGAGGAGAAAATGTAGGAAAGCGGACCCCGGGCGTCGCGATACGCAACTGGGACAGACGCTCGGATGATGATGATGACATGAAGTGTTGTGAAGTGTTGTCATAAGCGTATAATAAGCTTTGCACACGAGTATTTGCGTAACGAATGGTTTGATCAGATAGGTTTCATTCAGGTCATTTTGTGACATCAATTTTTTATTAACATGTGTGTAACAAATTGAGGTCAATATTAAGTAAATTTAGTGTACTAAAATATAAATTACCGTTTAAAGCTCTACGGATGTTGTACATGGCCTTGGCTGAGTCGATTGCCTGTTATGGGTTGACTAGCTACGGTAGAACTTACAAAACATACTTAGAGGACATATACAATTTACAATTACGATTGCTGAAAATGATTCCACCTAAACACGTTAGAATAAAATGTAAAAATAACGACAGTGAAATATTTAAATATTGTAATGTTATGAACATATTTCAAAAAACTAATTTCCTTATTCTTAACGAAACAAATATCTCAGAAAGATTAGTTGGGAGAACAAGACCTGAATACATGAGATCAATTGTTTGTAAAAAAAAAAGTATCATTTCCAAAAAGTAAAAATTTTTACGGAGAAAGAGTTGACTCGTATTTGGTTCCAAACATCTTAAATGATCTACCTGAAGATATACAAATGTTGTATAAAAACAATTCAAAAATATTTAACATTTGTTTGAAAAAAAAAAAACTATTTGCCAGATCTGCATAAAAAGAAATAATAACATAAGACATAATGTAATAGTTCACATGTCATTTAGTAGGTACGTTTATTATAATACAAACTATATGTAATGACTCATTTGTACTCAGATAGACCCTGTGAGGTCTTCGTAGTGCAAAGCTTATATTATGTATCCTATGTTGCATGTATTTAGGAAATAAATTAAAAAAAAAGGGTGATCGTATTGTGGTGTTTACGTACCTCGGAAGGCAAGTTAAGCCCTTTGCCAACAACATGGCAGTCGAACCTGAACATGTCATCAGCAGGTCGCCACAACTTGCGCCAGTCAATTCGGCAGTGGACTCTACCTGTCGCTTACGGTTAAATGTAGGTGTACCGTATGCCTCTGCCACCCCTTCGCACAGGTAGAGTATGCGACTGCCGCGCTGAGGTTCGATTCCCAGGTCGAAACAAATATTTGTGTGATCCACAAATGTTGGTTCCGGATTTTTTGGGTTTCCTATGTATAATATGTGTGTATTTAGAAATATATATAAGTATGTATATCACTTGTCTAGATCCCATAGTATAAGCTTATAGCTTAGTTGTGTCCTAAAATATATAAATTTAATAAATTTAAGTTGAAATTTAATTAATTTAATATATAATAATTTGATGAAACAAAATAATAATAATTAATTAATAATTTAATTAAAAATTAAAAATTTAATTTAATAGATGAATCTGCAAGAAGCAACAGAAGTATGCATGGATCGTGAAGCCTGCCGATCTGTCTTCTCTAACTACCCCGTCAGGGATATAGCATGAAGATAGTTTATATTTAAATGATGAAGTAAACTTGTCTTTCAGGCTGGGGTTCCGCCCAGGAGCGAGCGGCCGCGGAAGCCGTGAAAGTTCTGATCTGGCTGTGCCGTAGACCCGAGACGCGGCCGCAGTGGCAGGACTACTTCGACCTGATCCTGCTGAAGCTGATCCACGCGTACGAGAGCCTCAACAAGGAGCTGATCCGCGCCGTCGAGGCCGGCATGCCGCATATCGCGCATGCGCTCCCTGCACACCAGGTATCGCCTATCTGCCACAGAACACTCGCGCCCTACTACAGACGCCTTACTGTATATATTTCATACAGCCAAGCTTGTCAGGGTACCGTACTCGTACGATTACACAGTCCGGCAACTGATGGGCCGATTATGCGATTTCCTGCAGATTGTATGAGTATGTAATTTGAAAATGAAAGCATCTTTGAACCCAACCAAAAAATAATCTTATTTAAATGTCAAACGAATACAACAAAGACTTTGGCAGTACACGAATTTGAATAAAGAATTCGATATTCGACACAGGTTTTTAATTGGGTTTTTAGTATGTTCCATTTTCAATTTACATTGCTGGCCACTTGATGTAATAAATAAAAATATACTTATTTAAAATTTCGAATTGGCACAACGAATAATTTAGCATTACACATTTTTTTTTAAAGTATTCCTTTTATGAGCGCGGCCTTAGACCATCTAACTAATGGACATTGCATACCATAATATTCTGCTAGTATAGAAGGGGTGCGGGGGGAATCACACACATTCACAATTCACTACATCGACTCACTTTCATCACGTAGTGACAAACACACACAATAAAAACTGTTTCACACTCCAATAATTTGCAACACACTATTAAAAAAAAGTTGTCGTTGCTTATGTTTTATTCTTGCACACAAATGTGTAACATTGTGTGCGAGAAAAACGTTGTGTCATTCTACTTAGCTTTTTTTGGAATTATTTTATGGCTTGGTTACGAAGACCTTTTAGCCAAATCTTATTTTTTATATCATATTTCTTCATCTATCCATACATTCCATACATCTTCTAATTTAGTCCTTTCCAGTCTTTGTTGATGTCGAGTCTTTAGTCCTAGGTCCTGGTCCTTGCCCTCAGTATAATGGTGGTTCTTATACTGAGGTTTACAGTGGACTTTAGGCGGCAAGATAGAAAATAGAATTTCACTGCTAATATATCATTGTCTATCACGTTAACACAAACTTTTATGTCCAAGAAACCACCACTCCCGCACATAAAACAAGATAAATGCACTAGTTTTAGAAAATAATATACAGCAAGCGTCCGCACTTGTCACTCTTCCCGCCTAAAAAAAAACTACTTAGTTTATTACGTCTTAGGTCGATAATAGAATCAATTTGAATAATTTATAAAGACTCGAAAAGTTTTAAAAATTAATATATTTCAAATTTCAGATGCTCATTTATAGAATGGGTTTATTTATTTTTTAATAAATAAGCACATGTGCAAAAATAATATTTAAATATGAAATGTGATTCCATCTCTCTATAAACTAGAAGTAGTTTTTGTGGTTATTTACAGCACATTTCGGCATTATGCAGGATGCAATACGTCCGGACATTGCAATAACGATTCTAATAGAGAATCAATCGATTATGTAAGTATTTTTTATGAACCTAATGAATCGAATGATCCATTGAATTGGCAGAGGGGAGTGTTCATGTAAGGCGAGTCCTTTAGTTAGATGGTCTAAGAGAGCGGCACATTGGTTTTGTTTTTCCTTTGTTGTGGCTAACTTCAAGTCGATTACCGCCAAAACCAACAAAAAAACATATTTTTTTAATTTTTCATTCATATACTAGCTTCGGCCACGAGTACTATAGTGCCTATGTGTGGTGTACTTAGGTTCTGGCGCTGCTGAAGCCGGTGATCCGTACTCGTGGTTACCCCACGTCTCTGTGCGCGCTGAAACTGGCTGCTGAAGTGGCCAAGGCGCGTCCGCACGAACTGGTTGATGAACAGGTCTCCACCCTCATGGAGGGAGTTGGGCAGGTTAGTTTATCCCTTCTCCGTTTTTTATACCACAACAAACAGACAAGCGTATGGGTCCACCTGATGATGAGTTGTCACCGTAGCCTATGGACGTTTGCAACACCAGAGGGGCAGCACTCGCGCTGCCGACCCTTTATAAACCTAAGACCCCACATTTGCAAGCGTTTCCGTGCTTCGGAAGGCACGTTAAGCCGTTGTTCGCGGTTACAAGTCACACGGCAGTCGTTAAGTCAAGTTGAAGGCCTTATGGGCGGCTTGAAAAATTTCAACAGCATCTAGCCACAACCAGCATCTGTCTATTTCAACACGGCAATGGGCTCACGACCTATTACTTAGGACAGTAATACACATGGTGAAAAGTAGGCGTATAATATGCCTCTGCAACCTCTTAGTGGATAAGGCGTGATAGATAAATAATTATCAGTAGTCTAGATCGCATACCACAAGCTTATATTAGCTTACTTTGAGTGAGATGGCTCTCTGTGTCCAACAATATGTATATAAATTCCAGTTGGCCGATCACCAGAACAGCGCGGTTCGCAAGGCCGCCGTGTTCTGTATGGTCGCCTTTACGTTCGCGCTGGGAGAGGAACGCATGCAGCCGCATCTTAAGCATTTATCTGTTAGCAAGTACAGGCTGTTACAGGTATGACCTTACATCAAGTATCATGTAAATCAAACTAATGATAGAACGGTTAGAAAAGAGTGGCCATGAGTTTTATTGCCAGGTTCTTCCTCTGGCTCTACCTATTGCGTTGCGAATCTGGCAGTAAATGTAGAAGCAATAATCTTGACGTTCATAAGTGTTACTTTGTGACCTACATTAATAGAGATATTTAATTTATCACCTTAGAAATTAGTTTGAAATGCAATTAGTATGCTAAGAAAAATAATAATAATAATCCCTACTAATATTATAAATGCGAAAGTAACTCTGTCTGTCTGTTAGGCTTTCACGCCTAAACCACTGAACCAATTTGGCTGAAAATTGGTGGAGAGCCAGGAGACGGACATAGGCTACTTTTTATCCCGGATACAAGTTCCTGTGGGAAACAGGAACGGGAAAACGTCTCTACGCGGGCGAAGCCGCGGGCGTTAACTAGTCTAAAAATAAAATTAATGAAAAATGAATCTGCAGTAGGGGAATAAGTATGTTTGAATTGCAAAGTTTGACAATCTGCCTTCTCTGACTACCTCGCCAGGGATACAGCGTGAAGACTGCTAGTAAAATAATAAAAACTAACTAACTTCACGCTGTAACCCTGACGGGGTAGTGAGAGAGGACAGATCGCCGGGTTCCCGATCCATGCATACCTTCTTTCGCTTCTTCAAGATTCATCAATCGCTTCATACACGCACGTCTGGGTATCCTAGTACTTTTGACTTTTCCGTTTTTGAGCAATTTGCTCACGTGGTCTTCATATGTAAGTCTCGGTCTACCTTGACTCCTGCCCTCTACTTTCGCACAATATAATTCTTCGTCAATCGTTCCTTACTCATACGTTGGACGTGTCCAAACCAACGGAGCACGCCCTTACATGGTCATACTCTTAAATGACGTTTAAAATACGGTGGAGAATTTCAACTTGATTTGATACGGTTCGGGTAGTTCATTGCCCTGGTTAGGCAAAGGTCACGGGTTCAATCCCCGTCTCGAATCGAATTGTCATTTTCTACTTTATTAAAAACTACTTCGCCCGTGGAATATTTCGCCCTACTGTAGCACTTATTTAATCCGGTTGTTTATAAATTCTACAATGATGCATAAAAATTTGCCCGATTTCTCAATATTTATGACTACTGCTCTTCTACCCAGTAAAGTACCGTAATAATATGTAGCCTATAGCCTTCCTCGATAAATGGGCTAACAAACACATAAAGAATTTTTCAAATCCGACCAGTAGTTCCTGAGAGCGTTCATCCAAACAAAGAAACAAACTCTTCAGCTTTATGATATTAGTATAGATTTGGGAGAAAGTTTTACAATCTGTCCTCTCTGACTACCTCGTCAGGGATCCAGCGTGAAGACTGCTAGTTAAATCATAGATATTGTAATTTGTTCTCCCAGGTGTACATAAGCAAGCAGCGCGAAGAGTCCTCGGGAGGCAGCGGGGGCCCCCGGGGCGCTGCCGCGGGGCCCCCGGGGCCCACGTAGCGGCGGCGGCGCGCGCGCGTCACCAGTCGCGCCACGCAGACCGACGCGTGACCGCTCCGTTTCCGACGCGACACGGACCACTACCAGGAACCGTGAACAACACTATCTGGTTTTCTTGACATCTCCCAAAAATGACTAAACAGCAAAATCAAAAGTCATAAAAAAAATAATACCCGCATTTTTAACTAGAAAACTAACATTACTCCTTACACTGTTGATTGATGGCACTCGGTGGAACTTGCTACACATCTTGAACTAATACGCTTATACTGATCCACTTATTTATTACTTAAACCTGCCCGGTTTCACCTTAAGGCATTTTCAAAGGTTAGCACATATTGTATGTATTTTGGATGTCATTGAGTACTTGATCTCAATGTCATCCGAAATACAAATAATATGTGCTAACCTATGCTGTAATGCTGTAAGGCAAAACCGGTCAGGTTTGAGTAATAAATAAGTGGATCAGTACAAGTGTTTTAGTTCAAGATGGTTATTATTACACATTATAAATAAGTAAACGGAATTACTCACGTTTTTACGACCGACCGGTTTCAACTGTATTTAGACAGCCTTTTTCAGAAATGCGAAACGGTTCACACCTCTGAAAAACATATTTTTACTGGTCGTAAAAACGTGAGTAATCCCGTTTAGGTACTTATTTATAATGAATATCCGAATGGTTTTTAATCATTTTCCATACTAATTAAAAAAAAAAGTATTATTTTGTTTGTGTCAGAAAAGAAAGCAATTGTATTGACAGGATTTTGAAATGGGAACAAGTTGTGATTTTGACATAGCTACTTTTTACCCCGGCAAAACTACCTGCCTACTGAATAAAAATAAAAGACAAAACCATATATCGTAAAAAAAATAATATCCGCATTGTTATTGATACATAATCCATACTAATTTTACATAAAAGTATTATTTTGTTTGTTTGTCATCATAGAAAGCAAGAATTGTATTGACCGGATTTTGTGTTGAGTTGTGATATTGACACAAGCTATTTCTTATCTCGGCAAAACATCTTATCACGGAAAAATTTGTTTGTGTGCTAACAAAATATTGTAAAATCAGGTACCACATAACTCACAGAGCAAAGAATTAATGTCACTCGCGTTCTCTTATTAAAGACGCCTTACAACTGACATGGCTTGGTATGCGATTTTAGCTTACAGTTTGATATAAACTTGACACGCGGGATTAGTATTACTATTCGTCTCTATTAGCGAGAGGGAGCGAGCAAGATTCCTTACTCTGTTACATAACTACAAATTAATTTATGATAGAATATTGTTATTATTAATTATACATACTAAAATGTCTGCCGATATTGGCGCGAATTTCATATACATCAAATATATTACTATTGTTTGCATTCTGCAGTCGGGTAAAAAGGGTTGACGAAAAGTTGATGAATAGCGCCGAATACTGTGGTTATATAAATTACAGAAATTGACTAGCTATATCTCACTATTATTCAAATTTACTGTCTTTTATAACACATAAATTAGTTTTTTTTTAATGGCGGCTTAATATTGTCCAGAGACTTAGTATTATAATAATAATATAATATGTTATTTATTTCAGAATTAAATCCATAGATTGTTAGTACAAATGCTTATAAATATGTTAGTAAAATTACATCTTATTTAATTATGAAAATATAAAAATTATTAAGTATTACCATACCGTAAATCTTAACATGGACTAAAAATGATATCTAATATTCAAGAAACGTTTTAATTTCGTTCTCATCATCGAGGGGGGTAGGCAGAGGTAAATATTACACGTAAACTTGTCATTAGTATTGTTGGTCCTACGTAACAGGGAATAAGCCTATACAAGCCGTCACCTAATACTATATACTGGAGAAAATCCATTCTATAATCCATAATCCATCCATTACCCAGGACAGAATATAAAACCTCCACAAATACTGAAACTTTCTGGCTAAAATTTAAAAGGGACCAGAGGGTATGCAGACGTATACTATACACCTATATTTCACCAATTGTATTTAGTCCCACCTAATAGGTGGAGAGACTATTTCCATATTGCAACTGAGAGAATTTTATGAAGTAACCAAATTTTTTTTTCAAGTGTGCTTAAATTCTTTTTATGTTAACATTTCTATTCTCATTTATAACATTTATTTAAAATTGTAATCTTTAGGATAAAGTGACTCCATATCCCATTATATTTGGGTCATGGGGCCCCAGTGCCCCAGTTATCCCCAGTGATCTTGGAACATCATGACCTAAGTAGCTCCGTAAGGGTAGTGATTATTTGGGCCTATGGTAGTATTGAGCCTTACGACATTCTTGACGTTTTCTGAGCCATTAAGCTACATCTATGTTCTATACTAAGTCTTTGTTGTACATTAATTAAGTCGGACATTTTGATATATTTATTGTAGCATTTTTTTAATATATCTCAATTTTACGACCATACCATTTTTTTTTAAACTTGGGAGTTCCTCTGACGGCAACCTTTTGCAACTTTGACACTGTAGGGACACTATGATTTGATCCAACATTGGTTTGTCAGAAATATATTGATATATTATAAAAAAAGAGCTACATACAGACAGATACACTGTAATATTGTCAAGTAAGTTCGGAACGGTAATATAAGCGCAGCGCCATCTAGGTGTAAAATTGATTATTGAAAATGTAAGTTAGGATTGATGTGATTGAGGGTTGAAATTGAATTAAAATGAGTATCTTCCCAGAGCCTAATCCCACCCGCATTCCCATTACTGTGAACCCTGTAAACCAGGATCTACAGCAATGACCAAAACCTGAAAAGTTACACCGATTTTGATCTAGGTAAGTCCCAGAAGAAGTTTGAATGTCTTGGAACCCGCATCAAAATTAATCTGTCCTCTCTGACTTTCAACGTCAAGAAGACAGCATGAAGATAGGTTATTTTTTATTGAAGGAGTTGAAAAGTAAGTAATTTCCCAGCTAGACATAATAAAAAAATATTAAAATTATTAATAATTATTTATTAATTATAATTATTTATTTATATTGTTCTAAAGAAATCCCGGGGGCCGAGTCTACCATTGACAAGCCGTAGAATAGAACCAGAATCGCTGTTTTAGCTGTCTAGTGGCCACTGGCGCGGTACGTGCTAGTAGAATTCTATCGGCCGACCTATAGGAGTACGGTTGCAATAGTAGGCTACGAACAACTGTCAAAATTGTACCGGTGGCTTCCCATTGAGCGACGATTTTGATTCTATTTCGACACAATTGAAATAGCAGACTCCACCCCCAGACCTTCGTACCTGCTGTTAAGATTTCAGTCCTCTAGATCTACAGCATCTTTATACAGTCCATTGGCAACCGTGCTATCTTATATGACTCAAAGCCATTTCTGGGTGTAATCAGCATTGTTAGGAGCGACTGCCGCATGACGTCCCAACCCCTCAATGGCAGTTGAGGTCGCCACATACAGCTCTTTAGTCTCTGGGAATATACTATTTAATTTGCACTTCTAAATTAGGATAGTTCGCGATTTTGTAAAGATTATGCTAAATGTACAGATTGGTTTTGTAAATGTTAGTCTTTGAATGAAACGATCATGAAATAGGTTCGTATCGGAAGTGCAATGGCCGGGAATCAAACTTTTGATTTCAATAACACGAGTCACAATTCCCTAAATACACTAATATCAACACAGAACAAGGAGTACTACCTGTACTAGAGACGCCTTACTGTATATATTTCATACGACCAAGCGTGTTCCTTGCTCTGTAATCAGCGCCAATTTCGTATTGTATAATTTTTGGTAATTTTTTAATGGTGTAGTTCTAGAGTGGGTTTGCTGCTAATACAGTCTTATTTCATAGTCAGACGTCGTGTAACGTCTATTCTTGTAAATGGTGTAAGATAAAATGTCGGCTTGTAATATTATAATAATTTATGATTTGGTAGGAAAAGGGTTAAGAAGTAATTACACAGGATATGAGTTTTCCTATTACTGGGATATTTTGTCCTATCAAATGGAATAATGTCCAATTTGGTCGCTTAAAATATCCTATTGCATAGAAAATTTATCATTACACAAGATTTTGTGGTCATAATTCCCATTACTAACTCGGCTAAACTCGGCTCCCATTACTAAATTTTGTGAAATTATGCTAATATTAAAAAAAAAAGAGGAAAGATTTGTAAGTTTGTTTGTAATGAATAGGTTCAGAAACTACTGGGCCGATTTTAATATTTTTTTCACCAATTGAAAGCTACATTTCTCTTGAGTAACATAGGCTATATTGGATTTTCAAAAAGTTTAGGGTTCCTTACTAAATCTCGAATAGGAAAATTTCACCGCGCGGGCGAAGCTGCGGGCATCAGCTAGTTAGGAATATTTATATTAATGATAAATTGTTTTAATAAAAATACACACGTTTGCAGGAAATTAATTCCAGTTGTTAGGAGTTTTTGGAATTTTTCCATTATATCATGATCTATTATTGGAACTAGATTATATTTTGTAACAGTTCATAATTACAATCATGTTCCAATTCATTTGATTCTTTTTAAATTGTGTTTACGGAAATTTAAAGATCGTCTATAAAATTATAATTGTGAATACATTTATTTTATTATAAAATTATGTGGAAATAAAATAAAATCTATGCGGAAAAGTATTTTGGAATTTGTCTAAAAAGCAAATCATTGTTAATATTCCAAGAGGGATTGTAGTTGTATTATTTTTACACATAAATAGACATTAATAGTACTCGACTAATACCTATTCTGCCTTAGCTTGTGGAAAATAAAATAAAAACACTAAAATTTATATAACCAAAACAAATTTATTACAACTATACATACATACAGAGATTGAACTAAATATATAAACCGTTGATATAATATTCTTTTCTGTATATTTATTTAGAAATAAAGGCGTTATTGTAATTTCTATGATAAATGTTAAAAAAATGACGAAAATAATGTTGACGCGAAAGATAATATATTTCAAATACAGGGGGGTATAACGTATTAGGGATACTGCAGACTAGGTACGTTGATTGTACATCGTGATTTGCGGTATTAGGTCCGTATTCCAGAACGTTTCTCAATAGTCAATCAACGCTTGAGGCTAATTTTGGCCTAATAAAATCTTCTCTCAAGCGTCGATTGAGTATTGAGAAACGTTCTGGAATACGGACCTAGTCAGACCTAGAGTCACACTTTTAGCGTTTTAGTTACCGCGAATAGCTTTTTAAACGTGCGGTGTGGAACGCTCAATAGCTTCTATAAACTACTAAATCGCCGATCGCTGATGGTGAATGTAACTAGTCTACGGCGATTCCTTATTCAGTGATAACTTTAATGAAATGACGCGTCAGCGATAGGTATCGCTTGTGATTTTCCGGAGTTGTGTCAAATATTCTGGTGTAGCGTGAGCTTTTTGGCAATTATCGTTGTAGCGGCTTGTAAAGAGTGGCATTTTGGCGGGGCAGTAATTATGTAAATAGCATTTACTGTAAAGACAAGATTTAGACTGCATAATATTGTGATTATTGATAATATAAACGCGGGAGTGTGTGTTATTTGAATTTTTTAGGCGCCGTACACATTGTTGCGTTCTGTAGTCCAAACACGCTGTGAGTGCGGTTGTCAGCTGTTTTACATTAAATCTGAAACCAAACCAATGGCCGAGTCCACTATTTCAATCGTATCAACAGAATTGAAATTATCGCTCAAAAGAAAACCGACGGTACAATTTATTTTCGTAGTCCACTATTACAATTGCGCTCCAATAGAGTTCTACTAATACTAATACATGACGCGCCAGTGACCACTAGTAAGTTGCATTTTTGGTAGTCTACTAATAAAACAGAAATTTTGGTTCTATTCCGCTATTTGTGAAGTGTGATTGTGATAAATATGATAGATTTATACTACCTAGTTGTGAACCAACAGTAATGTGATCGATATAGAATAGAAATAAAACCGTTTTTATTGCAAAATAGGAGAATCATCAGCACGTCTCAATAAAAACGCCGTAATAGACGCTTTGGTTTGGTGGCAGCTTTCTTGGGAACACGACCTTACTGTTGACTACGGGGCAATGGGTGTGGTCCCTTATTGCAAAGTTAGGGCTAGATAGAGAGATATAGTGCCGTGAATATGCCGCAGTTAAGTCGCAGAATACAGCAGTTGACTGCGACATGCGATTGTTAGTTCTGTCATAACTTCCAAAGTTAGTAGTACTCAATTTTCAGTTATATTTATGAACTACCTTACTCACAAACTATTTTATATATACATACATATATTTATGTTGATAACACAATATTTGTCAATTTTACTTTCCTTTGTTTTCTTCTAGTGCCGCTTGAAGATATTTAAGCATTTTTTTTGTAACGTATTTTATAATTTTTCCACATTTTCGTGTAAAATATGTTGTGTATGTAAAGTTTTGTGCCTATTTTTGAGTGTGCTTCATTTGAAACGTCACGCCACAAACAGTTTGCAGCCATTGTTACTATATTTGAAGTCTATAAAGCTGTGTAAGATTGAGCTACAAATTAGACATGTTCAAAAATGTTCAAATTAAGTAGCGGCGGTAGACATCGATATAAAAAGTGTTTCAAATGTCGCTTTGAATGGTTCAGTGTTTTAAAATCATGTTTTGAATCTCAATTTCAATTGTTAAATGAAAGCGCCTTGTATAAAGAGGTCTTGTTATGTTTATATTATATTCTTATTCTTACAAATTTTATTTTCTACACGGAGCTCGTAGCAATATTAAATTATGTTACTTTCAAATCGCATAACAAAGATACTTTATATGAGAAAATTAAATACAAGCTCTTGTTTTGCAACTGTACTGCAAATGCAATGCAAAAAAAGAACTGTAAAAAAAATACTTTTTGCTTTTAATTTCGAAACAAAAACTTGTATAATTCTAGGATAGACGAAAAATGAAACTGTAATTACTGATACCTATTACTCTCTACGTTTTTATAACCGTTACCGCTTACCAGCAAGTTATAAGACGTCATTCGTCCCTCAAAACACCTGTACTATACAACCCTGGTGAGCGACAATGGTAATGAAACGTGTAGGGAGCTATAGGAGTTGTTTTTAGACGGAACAACACAAAAGGTCACAGTCCTGTTTTTCGTCTACCCTAGAAACTTACCTACTCACCTGATTTACAGTCTGACCATAAAATATTTTAAAACACTGAAATTTTGTCTGTTTTCAGTTACACTGAACATATTGTTTCGTTAAATACATACTTGAAAAGTATACTACATAATGTTCTCTTGTAATTTTGTGTAAATTACTTACTCAATATCTGTTGTACACGTGCCGAAGCATGGGTTTTTCTGTAAAGCTAGGTTTAAATTATTGTATCGTGGTGCATAATTACGCTATTGATGACTAGAGAGTTACAGAGGTAGTCATACCACAATCCAACGAATCAAAGTAAATCTAGTCACAATAACTGAAATTGATAGCGTTTTAACACATCACGATCACAGAGCAAGTAATGTTACTTCACCCTGCTAGAGACGCCATACAAATAAAGCTTGTCAGGGAGCGGCACCGTTTCCTCATACGATTACTACAGGCAGGCATATGACAGGTCTCGTATGCGACTTTCATCTACACCCGGACTTAAACTTGACACACGGTATTATTGTTACTTACGTCTCTACAAGGCCCCAGCAATATTCCTTGCTCTGTGACCACGAGATATCCAAACACAATGTAAACATTGCTTTAAAATACTCCGTGAATATTGTTACTCTAGTTTTGTAAAAAATTGATATAAGATTACTGAGAATTAGGGTATAATGTACATTTCTTTATGTAAAATCGTTTAGTGGTGTTTAAATTTTGAAATGGGTAGCAATATTCTAGAAACATCCCTTTACACGACAATAGTTCAATAATCGAAAATTATTAAATTTAGATAGTGGCTACTGGTATAAGAATTAGACATTGTGGTGCGACGTATATTGCTTCAAAAGGCACGTTAAGCCGTTGGTTGGTTGCCAGTAACATGGTAGTCGTTAAGCCAACAATTGAAGGCCTTGCGGGTGACTTAAAAAATTTCAACAGCAGGTAGCCACAACCTGCGTCTGTCTATTTCAACACGGCTAAGGGCTCACCACCTATTACGTGGGACAGAATTGCACACTGTGAAATGTAATATAATATGCCTCTGCCACCCCTTCGTGATTGATACACACACGTATATTGAGCCAATAAATCCTTGAAAATATGTTAACTGACTTTAAATCTAGCTTGTTTATCGTGGTTCCAATTTTGTTGTAGAGTTATGATATTCGTGTTCAAAATATTTTATTATGCATAAAAAATATTTGTTGAAACCATTGTAATTTCGTTTTCCAACCAATAGGACAAAAATAAAAAAACTCCCAAAAACTGGAATGCCATTCCCATTAGTCGACTGTTGTTGTGTTATTGTGTTTAAACAAAATGTATCCTAGTAAATGGGATAATCCTATTGGTTGGAGAACTAAGGAGTTATTTTATAAACGAAATAATATGTAAAGTGTGATTTTTATAATAAGAAGTGCATTTAATTATTAACGCTTGTGAGTGCGAAGGTCGGCAGTGTCAAACATCCTAATTACTTACTGTATTTAAATTTATAATAATAATTATTGATTATTAATGTACGATAGTTATGAATAAATGATTTTTAAGCCTTTATTGCGCGGTTTTATTGTTGGACATTTTTTACATAGCGCCTGCTAGCCCAATCTATAAAGAAAAATAAAATGTAATCTCCGTTTGTAATTCCAAATTGACATCTTTTTCACTAAATGCATACATTCTAATACGGTACTTGCAAATAAAAAAAAACTTTATGTTTTTTGTTCCGGCAAGTCTCTGAAGTGGCTCTACTGATTTTAACGGGACTTTCACTGGCCTATAGCTGATGTTATGAGGAGTAACATAAGTTATTTATCCCCATATCCTCACGAGAACTTTAATTTATTGTATAAAGCGCGCGTGGCCCCGTGGACTCGTGGACCCGTGGACGTGTTCTGTAAACGATCACTGAGTAACGCAACTTTCACTATGGCTGGTCCTCGGATGGGTGACCACTTTGAGGAATTTACATTTGCTAGCGTTTCTGTGCTTCGGAAGGCACGTTAAGCCGTTGGTCCCGGTTGCCAGTAAAATGGCAGTCGTTAAGCCTGGTTGAAGGCCTTATGGGCGGCTTGAAAAATTTCAACAGCAGGTAGCCACAACCTGCGTCTGTATTTCAACACGGCAATGGGCTCACCACCTATTACGTGAGACATAATAAGGCGTGATGGATAAATAAATAAAATACATGCACGTCTGAGTATCCGAGTACTTTTGACTTTTCCGTTTTTGAGCAATCTGCTCACGTGGTCTTCATATGTAAGTCTCGGCCTACTTCGACTCCTACCCTCTACCTCCGCCCAATATATATTCTTCGCCAATCGTTCCTCATTCATTCGACAATGAAATGCTCGTCCATCACGTTTTGCAGTCGCACCGATTCTGATCTGCACTAATGCAGCTGCGTCCGCCCCTGCCACAATAGTACCTAGTTAAAAAAAGGGTCTGGTTCATACCCTATAGTGCTATAGATCGAAAACTTCGCAGCTATAACGTGCCTTTTCAGCAAGGACGACCCACCCTCACCTGTATCTTATCCGTAAGCTGCCGTGGATGTACCTAGTTCCTTCGGTCTAAAATACGTTTTATAAGGTAGGTACGCAATAACAAACAATAGACTTTCCTAAAAATATTTTTATTTCTAGTACCTCACTTTCTAACAAAATTTAAAAAATGGTGTAGGTACAATATGTACTAAAAATATGAAATGTTTTATTAAATTGACCTTGTATTAGACAAAACTTAGGCTATTTTTATTTCACGAAACAGTTCGGCTTTGGCGCCTCGACCAATACCACATATTATTTCTTTTTTTTTTATATTTGTGGCAATCGTTAGCCATTACGGCCAGTGTCAAGGCACGAACTTGTCAAAGTCAGGCTTTCAAAATGAAATTTTGTATTGATATATTTCTTCTTTTATCTATAAAGCTAAAAGCACATACCTACACATCTACTTATATTTAAATATTGAACAGCTTTAAGTTCTTAAATATTGAGATCTCGGCTCGAAAGCGCACTTTGGGAGGAAAAGTCAGTCTTATCTTAAATGATACCTGAATATTTTAAATATCATCTAGCATTACAGTTAAGCAATAGTAGAGATGTTCGCGTCAAATTCACATAAAACAAAAAATTGGAAAAAAAATTTCTGCTAATCTTCAAAATATTGTTTGCAAAATAAATGTAAACTCAGTGAAATGATATTATTTTTTTCACTAAAATCTACTTACTATTAAGTATTTTGCATTCAGCTTTCGATTCATATTCCTAGATTACGTGACTGTCCGACATATTACCATTTAGGTATTTCCATGATCCTTTGTAAAAACTCTTCAGACCCCTTTCAAGAACTACTATGTAAACCGATTTTCCTACTAATCGTGCTAAGATTTCCTACTAATCCTAATCAAAACAACCGATCGGGGATCAGCTTCCTACTATGTAAGTGTAATTATATTATTTTTATCCATACCTACATTTCATCTCATCATTCATCCATGGACTTTCTTGCCAGATTTTTCTTCATAAAGGTTTGGCTGCCCTTAGAACTGGCAACTAGACTCATTTTGATTTGATTTTGTTTTATTTGTGAAAACTCATTACTAAGTATATAATTGGTCAAATATCATGTAAATAAAACTAATATACCTAATTACTGGCCGTGAGTTTTATTGGCAGGTTCTTCCTCAGGCTCTACCTATTGCTTTGCGAATCTGGCTGGAAATGTACATAAAAGCAATAATCATGACGTTCATAAGTGTTAGTTTGTGACCTACGTGAATAAAGATTTTTCATTTTATTTCACTATTTTGAAGTCTGTCATATTTTTAGTCAGCGCTATCGAACACTAATTAAGCTTAGGCTGTGAGATCTAGACGACTGATAAACATACTAATATATTTCTAAATACATACATACGATACGTGAATGTAGGTTTGCGTATGATTCGAGATTTGAACCCTTCAGCAATGGTTCGCTACCGAGATATTAAATATAACTCGTATTTTAACAAATAGGTGCTTAAGATTTTTTGAACGGATTCGCGATAGGGTTTGCAACCTTCTCAAACGGGTAGTAGGGGTTATTCTGCCAAAAAGATGGCAGAGTGTATCTAGTGTTTGAATTATAATTGTTAATTGTCTGTATTTCTTCAGGAGTAAGCTTGAAATCGAAGATGTTTATGTTCTCTTCTAAGCGCGTAGGGTTCGTAGTCTTGGGCAGAGGAACTACATCTCTGTCGACCTGTGACAAAAAAACTTCGTAAATAAATAAATATCCATCACGCCTTATCCCCGAAGGGGTGGCAGAGGCATATTATATGCCCACTTTTCACCGTGTGGATTTCTGTCCCACGTAATAGGTGGTGAGCCCATTGCCGTGTTGAAATAGACAGACGCAGGTTGTGGCTACCTGCTGTTGAAATTTTTCATGCCGCCCATAAGGCATTCAACCAGGCTTAACGACTGCCATTTTACTGGCAACCGGGACCAACGACTTAACGTGCCTTCCGAAGCACGGAAACGCTCGCAAATGTAAATGCCACAAAGTGGTCACCCATCCGAGGACCAGCCATAGTGAAAGTTGCGTAACTCAGTGATCGTTTACAGAACACTGAGACCGCGGGGCCACGAGCGCGAAAAAAACTTCGTGAGACAATATAACGATACTTTAAGCGATAAAGCCAACGATTGTACTGTTGCCATATTTAATACGTATTAGTTACTTGTCTGTTCTACAATAAAGAGTAACTACAATAAAACACAGGCTCCGCTGACTCAGTGTTCAGTAAACGAACACTGCGCAAAATCGTAAGCGATGCACTAAGCAATATTTGCTATAAAGGTGGTCCTTGGATGGATTCAACACGGCAATAGGCACACCACCTGTTATGTGGGACAAAATGCATACGACACGGCATAGGGGTAGGCAGATACATACTATACGCCCACGTTTCAGGGCGTATAGTATGTATCTGCCTACCCCTTCGGAAATAATTCGTTACAAAATATATAAATTTATGTTATACACACGAAGTAATAAAAATACCGCGTGTCAGGTTGTGTCGACCTGCTGTTGAATTATTTAAAGCCGCCCATAAGGCCTGAAACCAGGCTTAACGACTGCCATTTTACTGGCAACCGGGACCAACGGCTTAACGTGCCTTCCGAAGCACGGAAACACTCGCAATGAAATTTCCACATCTTGTCACCTATCCAATGACAACCTATAGCGAAAGTTGCTTAACGCAGTGATCGTTTACAGAACACTGAGTCCGCGGGGCCACGAGCGCTTCTGCTCTGCTGTCTGCTTCGTGTGTATTAGGCACGAAGCAGAGCGAGCGAAGAACATTCGTTTAATGCCATACGCAGACAGATACACGGGTTAGACTTATAACACCCCATGTTTTCCATGGGATGTTAATTTCTTTTTTTAGACCACTGTGGTGGCCGACAAGCATACGGCCCACCTGATGGAAAGTGGTCACCGTAGCCTTTGGACGTTTGTAACAAAAGAGGTGCAGTACTCGCGCTGCCGACCCTTTATAAACTTTCCAAGACCCCTTTTGAAGAACCCCATACTGTAGACGTTCGGAAAAACCCAGGCAGGGAGTTCATTCCACAATCTAAGCGTTCGCGGAATGAAGCCTCTATCCTATCGGATCTCACCGTATGTTCACGCTCCGGACGCAGAGTGTGAGGGTGAACCTCGGTCTATGGCGAGCGGTAATATATAAATAGGTAATACTTACCGCCCACCGCAGGATAACTTGCGCTGTAGACTTCCCATACTTGTTGGCTATCTCCACGAGAGCCGGGTCATCGAACTTGGGTCCTGGGAAGCGGATTCCGAATCTTATAACCAAAGACCCGAACGGGCTGTACCCCTGGACGATGATGTTTTCAGATTTGCAGAACTTGATGAGATCCTCTTGGATTATTTGGGGATGAACCTGTTGAAAATAGTGGGATTTCTTTTCTATTTTTCTTTATTGTGACAAAAAGCAGTTACATTTAAAAGTTACTAGGTGAACCCCACTGCTTTGCCCGTGATATAATTCAAACTCCCCTCGCTTATAATTTCTACAATAATCTAAAAAAATATGTATACGTACCGCTCTCCAGGGTAATAGTGTAATGATATATAGTTAATAAATAGCCTTCCGCGATAAATGGGCTATGCAACAAAAATATGTTATCAAATCCGAGCAGTAGTTTCTGAGATTTAAACGCATTCCAAACGCCAAAGAAACAAACTCTTCAGCTTTATATTATAGTTGAGTCATTTTAAGAAGCCACATTTAACGCATTTATATCGCCAACGTATCCTTGTAACGGCGGGTATAAAATAATATTTATATTTAGAAGTTAGAACTACACGAATGCTAAAGTTTTCTCAGTTACACATACACATATTTTATTGTCTAAATGCCAGAAAGCTATTTTATTATCTACTTTCAATAATAAACCATTGTAAAGAAAATAAACAATTTCTGTTCCAAAAAACTGAACGTCGTTACAACATTATGCCAGTAGACCCTTTTCCTTTTAAACATTAGAGAGGTTACCAAGAAAATCGAAAGTTTAGTAGCAGAATCGAATGTAATGAGACTTATTTGAAATATTTCAACATAAATTAGGAAGGGCTTTTTTAGCCGTCTAGAAAATCAGCTCGCTATTTACGCAGCTCTGACGTATGAAAGACTGGGGTTCGACTGAAATACAATACTACTCTCTTCTTGATAGCTTACTTTTTCAAAATAAATGATTTGATTTATATATGTTAGAAATCCGTATCGGTTCATTCACATTAATCGATAGTTTTAATCATGTCATCTCACTATGAAGCTAAAACTGACAATTGTCAAATTAAATGTGGCCTATAGTATGAAAACTTAGGTACCTTTAAAAAGGATTTTTTTTACAAAACAGAGTCTGTTCACACGCGCTATAATAATGTAGGTACTTCGGACCCCCGTCGCACCCATTTAATCCAGTCGTTTATTACTTTTACAATAATGTGTGAAACTGCTTGATTTATTGACGGAATTGCAGCGTGATGATATATATATATATATAGACTATTGACCTTCCTCGATAAAAAAGTGTTCGATATATATTATGGGCGAAGCCGCAGGGGACAGCTAGTACGAGTAGAAGATAAATTGACAAAGTTGACAGCCCAGGGCCCAAATCGTCAACTACCTCGATCTGCAGAGCCACTGGTTTGACACACCCTTCGGCGATGATTCTCTGTAGCTGTTCCTTCTTGAAGTTCGCCACACCTATGGACTTCGCCAGACCGAGTTTCTGGACATCTTCCATGCCTCGCCAGGTCTCCAGGTAGTCCACTTCAGACTCTGAGTTATCGTCCTAAAAAGAGATTAGCACTAAAGTAGCAAATTTTGAAATGACTTTTTTTTTTACATAATGGCGCCGCCCCCCTTATGGATAGCAGAGACGAGCCGTGATTGAGGGTCGCTCTATCATAGCCAACAGGGCTCCAAAAGCAGTACTCAGGTTGACGGCCCAGAAAAATCATATTTCACGAGAACCAGGACTCTAGCCGTTAAACCCCGAGAATAACCCAAGGGTTAATTGGGGGGCTTTCTGCGGCTGCCTTTTTTTTATATGTGATACGTAAAATGGCGTCGTCCGCCTGATGGTAAGCAAGCGACGACCCGAGATTGAGAGCCGCTATCTCAATCCGCAGGGCTCCGATAGCGCCCCCTATCTTGACGGCCCAGAAATATGGCTTTTCACGCTTCTCTTAAAGGACCCAGGATTGTAAGTGGAGGGAAACACGCATGCTTTTATGGTGCGACAAATGAAAGATCTACGAAATCTTTCCGTTCTGGGCAAGATGGTGTCCACAGTGTAAGGATGACATCTCTGCCCCGCCCGTGTTGTTTGGGAACGGAAGGGAGTACTTATGCATGGCAGTAAGTACTCTTATCACTCTGGTCCATATAATTGTGCCACTGGAAGTGACTGCGCCGTACCCTCGTATGTTGACCAGCAGATGACATTGGCTAGGACCCAGAAGTGTCGATGTTGAAACTTACATTTTATTTTATTGAAGTGATTCTTCTTTATCGAAGTTGATTGCTGTAAAAAAAATCGTCGAATTTTTCGGTTACGCGCCATGTTGTTTTGAAGTGAAACTTATTTATCGACGTATGACTCAAATTTTATAGCTGTAAATGACGTAAAGAAGTTTCACTTCTTACCTGTTAACTCTGGTACACACACATATGTTTTTATTAATAATGATTCTTACAATTGTTGTGTTGTTTAATATAAGAAACAAATACTCACAAACTTATAATATTAATACTGATTATTACTTACATTAAGCCCGATGGGCCAATGCATGAGATACAGGTCCACATAGTCCAGCCCAGTCTTATTCAACGATTCTTTAACAGCAAACAGCACCTGGTCGCGTTTATGAGCAGTATTCCATAGCTGAAAGAAGATTAAAGAGGCAGTTTAACTGAATATACTCGTACTTTACTAGGTCACCCCCACAGTTTCGCCCGTGACATGCTTCGAACTCCCGTCGCGCCTATTTAAACCCGTCGTTTATAAATCTTACAATAATGTATGAAAATTTGCCCGATTTGTTTGCTTCGTTCTCCTGGATGGTAGCGTGATGATATATATCGTAGAGACTTGCTCGATAAATGGGCTATCTGACACAAAACATAATTTTTCAATTCGATGACAGTGGTTTCTTATATAAGCGCGTTTAACCAACAAAGAAACAAACTTTTCAGCTTTATATATTAGTAAGTAAATGCTACATATAAGGGAATCTCAAATCTAAATATTCGACAGTTAAAAAAAGCCGGACAAAACGAGCCGGGTTTGCCTACCGAGGATTCCGTATATATAGTTTATTCGGGATTATTCGCGATCCATGCATATCTTAAATCGCTTCATACACGCACGTCTGAGTATCCGAGTACTTTCAACTTTTTCGTTTTTGAGCAATCTACTCCCATGGTTTTCATATGTAAGTCTCGGTCTAACCTGACTACTTCTACCCTCTACTTTCGCACAATACATATTCTTCGCAATCGTTCCTCACTCATTCGTTGGACGTGTCCAAACCAACGGAGCACACACCTCCTTCAGCTTAACGCTGAAGAAGGTGTGTGTGAATTCGGTCGGCCAAGGTTACGCTGCACAATTTTCGAAGTGATCGCATCTTCACAGCTTTCAACTTACTTTCATGCATGAAAAGCAAAGTTGGCACTAGCACTGCGTCATAAATCGCAAGTCATGCTTCTATATCTGTAATTTCCATTTAAAATTCAATTACACCACTGGATAACTTAAAGATCAAAGAATTTATTAAGCTAAGTAATGACTTTAACAAACCGCGCGCCATTTTAAGGTAAACTACAATTTATTTAAATTATTACTCGGACTCGGAGAAGCTACGGCATTCGTTCAAGTTTCAAAAATCCGTTACTAAACGTATTCACGTAGAATACAAGACCGTGATACAGTCACAACGAATTTTTTTCGGGAAAGGGTAAAATGTAACACACAATTTTAAAACAATAAACTGTTTATATGGCTCTGTATGAGTACACATTGGATCTTAGAAATACAGTTAATAATTACCTTAGTGGTCAAAAATAGTTCTTCCCGTTTCACAACTCCTTCAGCTATCTTCATATTAATGGCTTCTCCTATTTCGGCCTCTGTGTTGTAGATGGCAGCAGTGTCGAAATGCCTGTAGCCCAGATCTATCGCTTTGAGGATTACATCTCTTAACTCTTTATTCTTTGACGTGACTATACCATTCTGTAAATAAATATCACATACGGTTAGGTCCGATAGAGGTTTTATTCCGCATACGTTTAGATTGTGGAATGAGCTCCCTGCCTGGGTTTTCCCGAACGTCTACAGTACCTATAGGGTTCTTCAAAAGAGGTCTTAGAAGGTTTTTAAAGGGTCGGCAGAGCGAGTGCTGCACCTCTGGTGTTGCAAACGTCCATAGGCTACGGTGACCACTTTCCATCAGGAGGGCCTTATGCTTGTCAGGCACCGCATTGGCATAAAAAAATATGTTGAAATAGGTTAAAGGGGTCAAAAGTAATCTTGGGATAATGCACACATTGTAGCACCCAGACAACTGATAAAAATAATTAAATATTTGGGTGGGAATCGAACCCACAAACTCCGAATTGATTGTCAACATCTAGAAACACGAATAGGTCAAGTCCTACGATTGTTACTTATATATGAGAAATAAATAATTGAGTCCCTCAACTGTAATATTTAGGTGAAAGACAGCTTTTTTAATTTGTATTATTTTTATGTGACATCAGGCTTTTTTTCAATGCAATTCTCTTCGAGACGAAGACTATGCGAATACTTTTTGGACGTCCATTTTATTGTACCTACATATTTAGTTTTATTTTTTTTATTTTGGTCTTCCAAAAATAGTTTACATTGAATGCTTATAAAATAAACTTATACTTCAAAAAACTTCAAAAAAATTTAACCAAAATGCAGCAATCACTTATAGGCAGACACAGTGAGCAAGTAAAAGTTATTAAAGCTTATTTTTTTATTATTATTATACCTAGATTAAATTATCTTAACCTAATAACAGGTTGAAAATAATAGATTATTATAGTTGGTACTTGTGTAAAAACAGTATGAAAGACCATCAATACCATACAATGTGTTACCATACAATGTTGTATCTTAAACAGAGTCTGATTAAGTTACAATTTGTATTTAACTTTACTTATATAAGTCTTACACTATCGAATCCAAGGTAGGTGCCAAGTGCGATAGCAGGCATCTCTCTCCCATCCAGCATCTTCAGTTTTGGGACTTCGATGGCCGCGAGCATCTGTGCACAAGAATAAGATATGTTCAAATTAGGTGAATGTGGGACTCGGGGTCACTTGTAACTTGTTTGTAATACCCGGGGTGTACAAATTACCCCTAAAACAATTCAACCTTCATTTCTCGTGAATGTTTAGTTCCAGAACATAGACATATTGTCACGCCTTTATCCCCGAAGAGGTAGGCAGAGGCATACCATACGCCCACATTTCACCTTATGCACTTTTGTCCCATGTAATAGGTGGTGACTGGTGAGCCCATTGCCGTGTAGTAGTAGTTTTAGAACATTTTATTATAAATACTAGTTATGCCCCAAGGTTTCGTCTGTGACATATTTCAAATCACCATTGAACCTTGTTAAAACATTTCGTTTTCGTTCCATACATTTATTTTAAACTAGACCGTTTTTTTAAAGGTATGGCGCTAATTCTTAAACATGACGCACAGTTGCCGTATTTTAAATAATTTAGACTTATTTTTTTAAGATATCGATTCGAGACATTTTCTTTTGGGACTCAATATTTGATACTAACAAAAATTTTGAATCATTTATTCATAGTACGAAATATAGATGGCGATATCTAAACACTTTCTTTAAAAAGTCTTTAGACCTAAAGTATAAACTATCTTTGGTTGATTAAAACCTCATTACAAAATGTCAAACTCGGATACTTCGGGAATTTCATTGTTAACGTAAACTATTAAAAAAAATAAAAGGACTTACTGTTTTTTGTAAAAATGTTAACCCCTAAACGATAGTGCGTGGCCGGCGACTGTACGCGTGATACTGTTTACAATTAACTGTGTGTGATATCTACTGTTTCTCATTGAGGGGTCATGAACCCCACTTATCCTAGCTGATACACACAATTTTTATTACAATCCTTGGCAGAACACTTAGTTAAAGAATTATTTTATGCTAAGTATACGTAGGTTGTTTTAATAATAGATACATTAGAAGTAGGTACGTTATATAATATTTGGTTTTTTAATCAGCATCTAACCAGCAGACTGCCTCTGTGGCGCGGTGGGAGTGTATCCGACTGCTACGCAAGAGGTCGTGGGTTCGATTCCCACCCAGGATAAAACTTTGTGTAATGAGCACGATGTTTTATTCTGTCTGGGTGTTATTTATCTATAATATGTATGTATTTACAAATATATAAGTATGTTTATCAGTTATCTGGTTACCATAGTACAAGCTCTGCTTAATTTCTGCTTTAGCTGCAAAACTAGTAATCGCTAAAAGAACTGCATTACTCTCAAATACTAAAACAAAGGTTATTACAAACAGCGTGCGACAAATTAAGCCGTGGATATCTACAGGCACAATACGTTGTATTAGACTTCGTGACAAAATGAACTCACAATTAAAAAAATATCCATACAACGATATATTAAAGATTACCTAACGACGATATCGTAACTTTTGCGTAAATTCAAATAAGAAAGAAAAAAAGACAATACCAGAGAGATCAAATAAATAACGCCTCAAAAAACCCAAAACATTTATGGCAGAAAATAAATGAAATTATTCATTTCAAAACTCCGAAATCTTCAAACACAGCATTGTTGAGCATCAACTCGAATCCTCTAAACTCTTTAAATCGTGTTAATCAGTTTTTCGTTGGAGTTGGTAAAGCCTTAGCCTCAGATATCATTCATAGGTTTGGTACTCCCAAGAATACTTCTAACCTGGGCTCACATCTTACTTCCTTTGTGTTGCTCGCGACCGACCCGTAAGAAGTGGATGGCATATTAATGGGCCTTGACTCTGGGAGTGCACCGGGTTGGGATGGTATACCAGAACCTTAAGGATTTCTAGAGATTTTCTTGTACCGATTATAAAATAGTTAGCTAATAAGTGCTTTGAAACTGGTAAGTTTCCTACCGCCGTCAAACGTTCAATTGTCCCTCCAGTACATAAGGGTGGAGATGTAAATGAAGTCAACAATTATCGACCGATCTCCGTTCTACCAAGCATTTCCAAAATTTTGAAAAAACTTTTGAACACCAGGCTTATCAACTATTTAAATAAACATAACATTTTGTCACATTCCCAGTATGGGTTTAGAAAAGGACTTTCTACAAAAGACGCAGTTATTGCACTGGTTAAAGAGATCACAACTAAGGTAGATAGTGGATATAAGTGTTTAACAGTGTTTTTAGACATAAAAAAGGCCTTTGACGCCGTTTCTGTTCCCATACTTCTGCAGAGACTTTAGGACATTGGCATATAATTGGTCATTGGTCATTGGAAGTCAACAAGTGAAAATTGCAAATCTTTATAGTGAAGAAGAAGATGTAACATACGGTGTTCCGCAGGGAAGTGTGCTCGGTCCGAAGCTGTTTCTCATTTATATTAATGAATTATGTAGAGTTGGGAGCAGCCGCGGGTGCGTATTCTCATATGCCGACGATACCGCAGTTGTTTATTCAGGAGTGTCTTGGAGTGCTGTACGGTCTAGAGCTGAGTATGGTCTGGCAGAAATAGCTGACTGGTTGAATGCAAACCTGCTAACCCTTAATATAAAAAAAAAACCAACTACGTCTGTTTCACCCCAAGTGCAAGATCGCAGCCAGGCCCCGATTTCGGTGTCGTTATACATGGGTGTGACGACTCGTCAGACTTAAACTGCAACTGTCAGAGTTTGCAGCAGGTAACTTCGGTTAAATATCTGGGTGTGATTGTTGATCAAAGGTTGTCATGGCACTCTCATTTAGAAACAACCATGACTAGAGTAAGAAAGCTCAATGGATATTTAAAACCTTGAGACACGTAATGAATCCACCATTACTAATCAAAATTTATATGGCCCTGGCACAATCTATTATAACATACTGCATTCCTGTATGGGGTGGTGCTACTAAAATCAAGTTTTTGGAATTAATATAATATATATATAATAATATTGTTGGGACAACCCACACAACGTCATCTGATTCCAAACTAAGCAGAGCTTGTACTATGCTAACCAGATAACTGATAGACATACTTATATATTACTAAATACATACATATTATAGATAAATAACACCCAGACACAGAATAAACCATCGTGCTCATCACACAAAGTTTTATTCTGGGTGGGAATCGAACCCACGACCTCTTGCGTAGCAGTCGGATGCATTACCACCGCGCCACAGACGCAGTCAATTAGAAAGAGCTCAGAGAGCGTTAATTAAGGTTATGTTTTTTAAGCCCTATAGGTATCCCACTGAGTTTCTATATAGAGACAGTGATTTGCTGACAGTTAGGAAACTATACCTTCTTAACTTAACTTTAAATCTGCACCAGACTCGCTTTCGATTCCTCCACACTACAAGAAAGAAGACGTAAAGGCAGTGTAGCTATTTCTTCAAATGTTTGCTCCGCTTTTGCCATGCGTCAGTATAACACTCAATCGGCATATATATATAACAAAATAAATACAAAGTTATGTATCTATCCTATGCTGCTTCACAACTGCAAACGCGCCCTTGTGGAATGGCTAATGTCACTTACATATGATGATACTGAACAAATTTTAGTCTGGCAAACTTGAGTACATACATATTGCAACACATAACACGCTCTCAAACATACACACTTACACACATATCTTCACACACACACACACACACACACTGACACACACACACACACACACACACACACACACACACACTGACACACACACACACACACACACACACACACACACACACACACACACACACACACAAACACTACAATTTTTAACTGTGAAGTTTTAATTACTTAAGTTAAGATTATTTTGTTAATATGTATTACGGTCTCGTCATTTTAAATAGATATAACTAGGGAAGAAGCGAGTCAACCCCGACACAAGTATTTTTATAACTTACTGGGGTTGTCTCAATGTTTAATTTGTATGACAATGTTTGAGACGAATAAAAACATTTATTATTATTATTTATAATTTGGAATCAATGGCGTTGTGTGAGTGGTCCCAACGATATTTATTTTCATTTAGTAAAATGTTAGTAAAATGATCCCTCAAAAAGTGTTAAGAACAAAAGTAACTAAAATACCATTGAAAGCCGTAACATTTTTTTATTTTTAAACTTTCGCGGTTTATACTCATATTTTATATACTACTCGGGACTTCACGCGAAACAATTTTGCACTTACATTCACCGACGTTTCGAGCGCGTTGCAGCGCCCGTGGTCGCGGCTGGACTGTACATTCAAGGTCTTTCACTTTTTGTGCAATTTCCGGCCCGTAACGGTTTGCTAATGTTATTTTTAAGCTTTAACGCGCTCGAAACGTCGGTGAATGTAAGTACAAAATTGTTTCGCGTAACATTTATGCTTCGCTTTTGCGATTACATCCTCTTCCTCCTATCAAAGTGTACTAGCTAATGCCCGCGTGGCTAAGATTTGCCGTAACCATTTTCGACAGGAAAATGTTCCCGGGTCATAGATAATACGCGATTCTAACGGTGCAATTTTCAAAATCGGTTTAGTAAATACAGATATATTACTCCCCACAACTTCATAAACTTTACCCTTAATATAATACTAAATGAGCCCCGCGACTTCGCACGTGATATTTTTCGAACCCCCGTCACACCTATTTTATCCCGGCGTTTACGTTTTAGAGTGTTTACATAATTTAAATTATAAAGTGGAAAAAATTTTCAGTCACGAGCTGGACTCGAACCAGCGTCTTCTGGTTCAACGCACCAGACGCGTTACCAACTACACCACCGTGACCTGCTCGTAACTGACGAATTAATCCACCTCTTTACGTCTTAAGGCGACGTAAGGTGCCATCTACCGGCACTTAGCAAAGTTGCACGGTACGAATGTACAGAATTGCATCTAATCATTCGATTTGTGATAACACCTGCCTAAACATTAGAAACAATTTTGAATAGCAATTAGTATGCTAACTTTTTCTAAATTTAAATTATAAGTGGAAAAATTTGTTTAAAAAAAATGCCACTTTATAATTAAAATTTAGAAAAAGTTAGCATATTACTAATTGCTTTTCAAAATTGTTTCTAATGTTTACATAATGAAAGTGGATACAAATGAAAAGTGGCCCGATTTGTTAATTTTCATGATTGTTGCTTCGCTCCCCAGGAGATCGTAGCGTGATGTATATATATATATACAATTTTTTTTTACCTTTCTCGAAAATCCAATATAAAATTTTTTTTTCATTTTGAACCGTTAGTTCTTGAGACTAGTGCGTTCAACCACAGACAAACATATAAACAAACAAACTCTCCAGCTTTATATATAAAGTATATATTAATATAAATTCCTACCTAGGACTTAAAATTGGGGTCAACATTTGTTAGGTTCCTTAGATCAGCTATCATTTGACTATTAAGAATCTACAATTATATGCGCCATGGCTAGCACCATAACCAGGAACCTCAAGAACACGATATTCATTCTGATTCCGTCTGAAGCCTGCACGGACCCTTAAGACATTAACAACTATTCTTCATAACCATTTGAATCTCTCGCAGTCCCGGTAGCAGTGTGCTATAAACGATCACTTTAATAAGCATTATACCACTATGTGTTACATCGCAAATGACTTGACCTAAATAGGAAAAAGTCAGAAAATCTTGTATATTATTACAAAATAAACGGATTTACACGTGAGTAAAACCGTTTATTTATGTAAATACAGCTTTTTAAGCTTAGTTTATTTAGTAACTAGCTTTCCCGCCCGGCTTCGCCCGTGACATTATTCGAACCCCGTGGCACCCATTTAATCCCGTCGTTTATTAAATTCACACGGCATCGCCCGTGTAGAGAAGTTTTTCCGTTCCCGTTTCCCACAGGAACTTGTTCCCGGGATAAAAAGTAGCCTATGGCCGTCTCCTGGCTCTAATCTACCTCCCCACCAATTTTCAGCGAAATCGGTACAGCCGTTGTTGAGTTATATAGATATATATAGATAAAGCCGTGCAGTGCCGGCGCAACTTCCGACGTAGAATGACGCTCGTCTTAAAAAAGGACCTCCGTTAGGTCCGAAACTAGACGGGCTATCCCGAAATTTACACGTGAGTAAAACACTTTATTATTAATGATGAATATCGCTCATGAAAGTTAGTATCTCGTATAAAAATTGCCGTGGTCCACGTGCGTAATTCATATGGGTCAACCACGAGCAATTATTTTTTCCCATGGTTCACCTGGGTGGACCACGGGCAATTCTTTTTGCCTGTGGTTCACCTGAGTGGACCACGGGCAATATTTTTTTCTCGTAGTCACCCAGGTGAACCACCATAACAGAACACTCCACCTAGTTAAATTTTTTAAAAGTAATTCCAGTTTTAGCGTAACTAAAACTAGTTAAGATGTACCAACTCTACTTGCTATTCTGTGTAAAGTCGTACTATGAGGGTTATCAACGATCATCCATTTATAAGCGACTAGCTGACCCTCGCGGCTTCGCTCATGACATATTTTGACCCCTCACACCCATTCAATCGCGACAGGAAAGTACAGTAAAACTGTATTACTATACCATATATATACTCGTATCTATAGAAACTATCTATAAATACAAAATATAATATAAACATTACATCGATACATATAAATAATTATATCTAGAACAATGAAACTAAAACTAAAAATATAAATACATACATTGTACATATTATACGTAAGAAACACCCAAACTCCGAAACAAACATTTGCAGATCACACAAATATTTTTTCCGACCCGGAATCGAACCTGTGACCTCAGAGCGGCAGTCGCATACTACCACTTACGCCACTGAGGCAGTCAGTAATTGAATGTGGTAAAATTCACGAGGGCGAGCGGGCAGACAGTGTTAATTTCGCATTTATAATATTAGTAGGTACTAGTAGAATATATAGAGAGAGAAGCATTCCACACCGACATCTGTATAGAGTATATTAGGTCTTTACCTATGAAATTGACGTTTTGTATGAAAAAAATTAAACGATTTTTTTATGGCAATGGGCTCACCACCTATTACGTGGGACAGGAATCCACACGGTGAAAAGTGGGCATATAATATGCCTCTGCTACCCCTTCGGGGATAAGGCGTGATGGATAAATATAATATATAATAATATATTTTTTTTATTCGTATTAATCGAAGTAATCACCCATGCAATTAATGCATCTTTGTCAATGCAGTGGCAGTTTATTGACGTTCTTAAAGAAATCAGCTGAACGGGAGGCAACAAATTCTTCAAAGGCATTTTGTACTGCCTCTCGGGTATTGAATTTTTTTTCCGCCAAGAAGTTATGCAAATTCTGGAAAAGGTAGTAGTCTGTAGGCGCAAGGTGTGGTGAGTAGGGCGGATGACGAAGAGCTTCCAACCCCAGTTCTTCGCGTTGTCGTGCATGAGCAGCGGAGACGAGCGATTGACCAATGCTGGTTGGAGATGTGCCAGCTTCTCCATCATTGTGTTCAGTTCTTCACAGTATACATCTGCAGTAATGCTCAGCCCGTTAGGTAAGAAGCTGTGATGAATCACACCGGCGCTAGACCACCAAACAGTGACCATTCACTTTTCAAGGGGTAAGTTTTCGTTTAGGGCATTGTTTAGGTGCTGAACCAGGATCCAACCAACTTGCTTGTGGTTGGCGCTTGCGGTTATCGAACCGAATCCATTTTTCATCGCAGGTAACAATGCGGTTCAAAATTCCTTCATTTGTGTATCTGTTGAGCAGTCACAAGGCACGTCTCGACGCGTACTTCGCGCTGGCGATCATCGAGTTCGTGGGGCACCCATTTGTCAAGCTTTTTTACCTTCCCAATTTGACGCAAATGGACCAATATTGTTTTGACGTTAACGTCGAAAGCTGCTGCTAATTCAGTTGTAGATTGTGTATCATCAGCTTCCACTAAAGCCTTTAATTGGTCATTGTCGACCAAAGTCGTCGGACGACCGCAAAGTTCATTTTTCAAGTCGAAATTTCCAGAACGGATGCGAGCAAACCAATAACATTGATGGGTGGTGCGTTGGTTTGTAGTGTTAGCTCTGTAAACGTCATTGATGTTGAGTGGCGCTTGTGCCGCGTTGCTGCCACGACGGTACTCATATTCCATAATTAAATAAATATCGTTGGGACAACTCACACACCGCCATCTCATTCCAAACTAAGCAGAGCTTGTACTATGGAAACCAGATAACTGATAAATATACTTAAATGTTCTAAATACATACATATTATAGACAAAAACACCCAGACACAGAATAAACTATCGTGCTCATCACACAAAGTTTAATCCTGGGTGGGAATCGAACCCACGACCTCTTGCGTAGCAGTCGGATGCACTCCCACCGCGCCACAGAGGCAGTCAAAACTACAATTATTCGAATTTTTAACGTATCCATAATGACGAAAAAGATTGAACTGCGATGAAAATGTAACACTAATCAATAAACAAATGACTACTTTTGGAAAGAGAATTCCATGTCTTTAAAATAAAGTTACTTTGAAATTAGAATTCTTCGCCAAACAAATTTTTTTTTGATTTGAAATGGCCAGTACTGCAGAACGGCAATTTCATAGGTAAGGCCTATTATTATATATGTGTATCTTAATCTTAATAATATTTTACTTGCGAAAGTTTAGGTGGATGTTTGTTACTCTTTCACTTAAAAACTACTGAATAGATTTTAATGCAACTTTACAATAATATAGCTTATACATCAGAATAACACATAGGCTACTTTTTATCCCGGGAACAAGTTCCTGTGGGAAACGGGAACAGGAAAACTTCTCTGTGCAGGCGAAGTCAACTAGTTTAAAGATACTATGCTTCCAAGGCAGTCTTTATAAGTGATCTTTTTACTGAAGACCAAGAGGACCTAGAACTTCAACCGGCTATAACGCTCAGATGATTATGAAATAAAGTTATAATACGCACCTTTTAGTTTCCAATAAGTTATTAAACTATATCTATTACATTAATCGTTGTTGTATTTATAGTATTTAAATTTAGCTTTCACAATGTACTCGTAAATAAATCTTTTCGTAGAGACAAATATTATGTCTGTGAAGTGTATTATTGAAATACCCTCATAATGTAGTTTGTTTTTGTATTTTTTTTTCACAAGGAGCGGGCTATGGGCAGAGGCCATGCTGCCTATTGTTTGAGATTCGAATCCACGTTCGGAACCACATGTAAATCTGTTTACGTAACCCCTAATTTTCACCAATATGTATTTTACAAATCTAGGCAATGTTTTCATTTTATGATCACACTATAACTTGTTCTAAACAAAACTTGTTTTAAACTTGTTGGATCAGGTGATTTACCTGAACAAAACAATCATCATCATCCGAGCGTCTGTCCCAGTTGCGTCTCGCGACGCCCGGGGTCCGCTTTCCTACATTTTCTCGTCCACTTCGCACGGTCGTCGGCATCCCCTGTAGTGAGACCATTGGCACGCATGTCATCCCTTACGACGTCAAGCCAGCACTTCTTGGGTATTCCCCTCTTTCCGGGACCCGGCGGGGCTGACATGGCCAGACATTTGTTTCCTACGTTGCCGCAAGACGTGACCAATAAAGGCGACACTCTTGCAACTTGTCTGCAATGTCACGGACATGAAGGGTGCCGCGGATGCGAGAGTTCCTCACGCGGTCCACCCGCGTGACTCCACACATCCACCGCAGCATCTTCATTTCCGTGACACGCAGCTCCTGCTTGTGTCGCTCCGAAATTGGCCACGTCTTACTGCCATGTAAAAGGACAGGTCTAATGATGGTTTTGTAGACCTGTCCCTTCAACCGGATCGGCATTTTGGGATCACAAATGACACCGGTCATCTCCCGCCATTTGGCCCATGCGGCCGCAATGCTTGACTTGACATCGCAATCGGTTTCGCATGGAGTAGGCTAAGGTCAGAGGCCATGCTGCCTAGTCATTAAGATTGAAATTCCAAAGACCTTACACTTATAACTAGACTGATTACCAAAAAAATTCCTTGAGCTAAAATTACATCTATGTTCTTACTCGTAGGGTAGCTATTTTCTTATAAGCGGTAGCTAGCTAAAAACGGTCCTGGCGAGAGAGCTCCGAAAGGTGCAGTGTCCTTGTCTAACACGCTGCCAGCTTAAATGACCATTGGATTTGGTAGAAATGGTAGAAAATTTTATATATTTTTATTTTATGATTTAATAAAATTAATTATTCATAAACTTTGGAACTTATCTAAATATTTGTACAGTTCTTATAATTATTAATAATAACTTCATAGTATTAAAAAAATACTCATTAATACTTAGTAAGAGTAATACATAAATGTTTGGGTTTGGTAATACTAAATGCAAGATCCGCCTTTCCGCCTGGACCTGCCATCTTGCTTAAAGTGTAGGGTCACCATAAATTTTATTGATCTAATATTTTTACTATCTCATAATAGTAGGTAGGTAGATACTTACGTATTGATTGTTTTAAATTGGAGATGTACCGTTATAAGGTCATTGGATGTTCGTGCTTAGATTTGCGATTGTGTAAATTTTCATATTAAACCTGTTAGATTTTCATGAAATATGGTGAATTCATGTTGTGTGACAGGGTGCAAAAATGAGTCTTATAAAGGTAGCAGCTTTTCTTTCCACGGGTAAGTAACAGCAATAACAATATTTTTTAAGTAACATAGTATTTTGTTGTAAAACATTTTTTTAATCTCTTAGTATTAGGTAGGTAGATACGAAGCATCTGTTTAAATCGGAAATGTACCTGTCACCCTGAGAGTGTACAAAAGGGGCAAAATCTAACATTTAGATTTTTGGAACGAACTTGTTTAAAGCGGCTTACGCATGGTGCTATTTAGTAGAAATCGTCGTAATAATGAAATGACATAAGCCATGTGTGTACCTACGCGTGTGTGTATCGAACCAACAAATAAGCACACGAACAAGTGAGTGCGCAGCCGAGTGTGCAACTCTCTCTCTTTGTCTCAATACACGTTTTTTTTTTGCAATTAAGATAAATTTTTTTTTTCGTGTAACTCGTTTCTGACGGGGGTCCCCGACTGTATAATATTTTTCTATTATATATATTCTGTTAATATTTTTTACTCTCAATAAATTCTGTAGGTTCGAACAAACGTTCCAGGAATTTGTCCTGTGTTCTAATTGGTCGTGGTCACTTATTTAGAAAAGGAAACCACCACTGCCGAGAGCCATCTCACGCGGACCAATTATTTCGCAGTAGTGCACAGTCTAGTTATAAGTACATATAAGGTCTTTGACAAATCCTGGATCGGAACCACAGATGTAAAATCTGTGTATTTAATAAGTAGGTATGTATATATTTATAAATATAAAGTTTAAAAGTGGTGTTGAGTAGATCACGCACCATGTCACTACATGCTTATATTAGCTTAGTTTGGCCGAGATGGCGCTGAGTAAAACTGTCTTAAAATAACTAACTAACTAACTAACTATCTTTACGCTGTATCCCTGACGGGGTAGTCAGAGAGGACAGATCGCCAGGCTTCGCGATCCATGCATACTTCTTTCGCTTCTTCGAGATTCATCAATCGCTTCATACACGCACGTCTGGGTATCCGAGTACTTTTGACCTTTCCGTTTTTGAGCAATCTGCTCACGTGGTCTTCATATGTAAGTCTCGGCCTACCCTGACTCCTTCTACCCTCTACTTTTGAACAATATATATTCTTCGTCAATCGTTCCTCACTCATTCGTTGGACGTGTCCAAACCAACGGAGCACGCCCTTTTCCAGCTTAACGCTGACACTTTCATTCAAACCTGCCAAATTGCGTATCACTTCGTTACGTATTCGGCCAGCCAAGGTAACGCCGCACAACTTTCGAAGTGATCGCATCTCCACAGCATTCAATTTACTTTCATGCATCTGCTGACATACCCAGGTTTCACTACCGTAAAGCAAAGTTGGCACTAGCACTGCGTTATGAATCGCCAGTCGTGCTTCTTTTACGATGCTTTGTCGCTTTACTAACTGGGACAAAGCACCGTTAACTTTGTTTCCGGCAGCTACTCGCCGTTCCACATCCGAATCACATCTTCCATCCGCGCTAAACATACTTCCTAAATACACAATTTCATTCACTTGCTCTAGACGTTCCTGGTTTACCCTAATCTCGCATTTAGTTCTTACGTCACTTCTTTCAAATACTAGAACCTTAGTTTTACTTGCATTCAAGCGGAGACCCTTACTTTCACACCCCTCTTTCATATTAGTGACTAATGCCTGAAGGTCGGCTTCTGATGAGGCCATGAGCACCGCATCATCAGCGTACAGCAGACAGTTTACTGTAAAGTCACCCAAATTCACACCCATATTAAAATCTTTCAACTTCTGCAGGCAACTGTCCAGATACACTATGAACAGCCAGGCGGACATGACACATCCCTGTTTGACGCCTGTACAGACATCAAAAAGAGGTGACACATCCCCCCCTACTCGCACGCAAGCCTTACAGTCCCTATAAAGCGACTGTATTGCCCGCAGTAGCGAGCCGTCCACACCATATCCTGGCAGCAAGTCCCACAGCGTTTCTCTCACAACGTTATCAAATGCTTTCTCTAGATCCACAAAAGCGCAGAAAACCTTCTGGCTAAGAGCC
This sequence comes from Thumatha senex, assembly GCA_948477245.1. Classification (NCBI taxonomy): domain Eukaryota; kingdom Metazoa; phylum Arthropoda; class Insecta; order Lepidoptera; family Erebidae; genus Thumatha; species Thumatha senex. The sequence continues at coordinate 12,748,606 of OX419753.1, forward strand.
AGAAACTTTTCCGCGATCATGCGGAGAGAAAACACTTGATCCATGCAACCTCTTCCACGTCGGAATCCGCATTGAGCCTCCCATAAATACCTTTCAGACTTTTCTTGCATTCGTGCCGTTATAACCTTTGCATACACCTTACTAGCTAAGCTGACCAAGCAGATCGCCCTGTAGCTGGAGCAGTTTAGGCGCGAGCCTTTCCCTTTGTAAATAGGTACTACAACTGCTACTCGCCAGTCATCTGGGACCTCACCCGTCCGCCAGCACAAGTTGCATAACAGACATAGTGTGTCCCAGACACGCGACCCACCGTACTTGATCATCTCAGCAGTGACTCTGTCTTTTCCCGCAGCCTTACCACATTTCATACTTCTTATCGCTTGTTCTATTTCTTTCATACTAATGACTTCAATGACATCGGGATCCGGAGCATCGAAGTGAGCTCCCCTTCCCGATGTGGCATCTCTGTCTTTTCTTGCATACATCTTTCCATAATATTCACTCCATCTCTGCAGGACGTCACTTTGGTCTGTTAGGACGTCATTGTTAACACTAAGCACTTTATTCATACTGCAGATTGCCGAACAACTCCGGGTCTTGCCTACCTCTTTCCAGAAGAGCTTGGCATTATCCCGGAAATTGGACGACAACCTTTCATCCGCTTTCATTCTGCACCTTTCACGAGCTTCTTCTATAAGTGCCTTCGTGTTAACTTTCTGCAGCTTGTATCTCTCTTTCATATTAAAATCATTCCGCGAGGCTAAGTAGTCTAGCCATGCTTTCTTCTTCATTCGAACTGCTTCTTTCACTTCCTCATTCCACCATGCATCACGCTTATTACTACTGCCTCTTTTCGTTTCTCCACACACTTCCACAGCGGCATTTATCATACTATCCCTAAGGTTCTGCCATACACTTTCCACATTCTCACTGCTTACATTGACATCGCCAAGCTTTTCGGCTACCCTTTCATTATATTTATCCCTAATGGATGCATCCTGCAGCTTCCAGCTTTTGATGCTATAAGTCGGCTCAGGTTCAGGACACTCGGTACGATGACGCCAACCCGCGAACAGACCCCTAATCCTAGTTATGACTAGGTAGTGGTCTGATCCCAGCTCAGCGCCTCGATAAACCCTTGTGTCCATCACCTGTTTACGGAGCCGACTATCCATTAGGAATAGATCTATCATGCTTCTCTTTGACTTACATCTCCTCGTATACATATGAATTTGTTTGTGGTTGAACATTGTGTTCGCCACAAACAAATCCTTTTCCTTACAAAATGCCAGTATTAGCTTGCCAGCGTCGTTCACCCTTTTATCCCCATACTTCCCGAGTACCGACTCAAAACCATCGCGAGCGGTACCCACCCATCCATTCAAGTCTCCACATACTATAAGTCTTTCATTTCCTTCTATCACATTTAGAGCTTCTCTCATACTCTCCCAGAAGTCCTCTAGCTCACTCGCGTTCGACGAAGATACTGGCGCGTAAGCAGCTACCAGGAAAATCTTCGTCAAACCAAGTTTTACACGGATCCAGAGGATTCTAGGACCTACCAGTTTGTACTCATACATACCGGAGGCCAATCGCGAGGACAGCAAAATTCCAACCCCCCGACTGCCATGCTCGCTCTCTGGTACTCCAGACCAAAGCGCGAGCATCCCACCCGGGAGCTCCAAGACTTCGCTGCCCTTGCGCTTGGTCTCTGTCAAGCACACTGCATCTAACTTTCTCTCATTCATAACATCCATCAACTCATTCATCTTATCTGTCATTCCTCCCCTAACATTCCACGCAGCTACCCTGCACTCCATCCTCCACTTCCCGCCGTGTCGGGCCGCGCGTGAAGGGTGGCGGTCCCCTACGCCGCTCTGGCTCACACTTTTCGCACCAGCGGGGACGAACTGGTGCGCGTCGCCTCGGGGGCACGCCCTAGCAGTAATCGCCCTGGTGGCACTCGTGTTGGAGTAGAATTGCAGCCGTAGCTGGCAGGGATGGCGACGTGCACGCTTCTACTCTTCATCCCCTTGTCTTAAAATATTTATTTATATAATAACTAGCTGACCCGCCCGGCTTCGCTCGTGACATACTTCGAACTTCCCGTTCCCGTGGGAATATAGATGTTGACCGATTCTCAGACCTACCCGATATGCACACAAAATTTCATGAGAATCGGTCAAGCCGTTTCGGAGGAGTTTAACCACAAACACCGCGACACGAGAATTTTATATATTAGATAAATAATTAAAAATAGAGGGTATTTGTTTAAAACGTAAACAATGTACCCTCTATTATTAATTATTTAAATCTATTTGTGGCTTTGATTTTTATTAACATAATCGACCTAAAAATAGGTACATTGTTATTAGCAACCAATATTTAGTTGTTATACAGTATTGTAGCTGACCCGAGCGGCTTTGCCCGCGACATACTTCGAGACCCCCGTTGCAAAAATTGAATCCCGTCGCTTATTACTTTTACGAATGTGTATATAGACTATAGCCTTCTTCGATAAATGGGCTATCTAATACAAAAAATATTTTTCAATTCGGAGCTATATAATAGATAGATAGATAACTCTTTATTGTACACCATAACATACAGTATATTTATGACTTAAATCTATTGATCAGAGTACAATGGGCGGTCTTATCGCTAAAAGCGATCTCTTCCAGACAACCTTAGTATGGAAAAGAAAAGAACAGGAATTTGTAATAATACTATGAAAGCAGTAGCGTTATGGGGACTTCACTGAGATCGAGCTCTGTGTCACTTCCCTGGTCTTGGTCATTGCTATAGATCCTGGTTTACAGGAGTCAAAGTAATGGGATTGCGGCGCATTATGTGTTTTTTTTAATTGGGATAAATCCTAACAAATACCACGAAAACCCAGTATATAATTCGCAGCATGCCTAGAAGGATGAAATTAAATGAAAATAACTTTATTCATTTACGTCACAAAGTAACACTTATGAACGTCAGGATTATTGCTTTTAAGCACATTAACATTTAGGTACTGCCAGATTCGCAATGCAATAGGTAGATGCTGAGGAAGAACCTGGCAATAAAACTCATGGCAACTCTTTTTTGGTAATTACTTTACATATCGTTTACCTAATTAAAAAGGAAATGATTTTTTTTCAAACAGAATTCGTCTATTATATTATACCTATATTAATTATGTTTATTTATTATTATTTTTCTATTTGTATATTTATGTGCGTGGACTTAAAGCGAATTAATGCCATGCATTTTTATCATTTATTTAGTCTGAACTTTTATAATATGCCGTCCCTGACTATCTGTCTATTGCAGAAAGCCCCAGGTAACTCCTCGAAAAGATGTCACCTTCCGCGTATACTTCAGTTGTGAATGGAGCTTCCTATCAAGGATTTCCCAAACATCTACAGAATAAGATTTAAGACTACCAGGACTTTAATTGGTCGTGCTAATTAGTGTCTTGCACATAAGATCTTTTAGCCTTTTTGTTACCACCTCACTAAAAAGGCAACGAGTTCAAAATATCTTCCAAATTTAACATCTAAAATAGACACATTTTATTAAATTTATTCGGCCCTTTAGACCCACCCCAGTTCCGTGCTTCGGAAGGAACGTTAAGCCGGTGGTCCCGGTTGCCATTAACATGGCAGTCGTAAAGCCAAGTTGAAGGCCTTATGGGCGGCTTGAAAAATTTCCACAGCAGGTCACCACAACCTGCCCTTGTACATTTCTACACGGCAATGGGCTTACTACCTGTTACGTGGGACAAAAATATACACGGTGGAATGTGGGCGTATAATATGCCTTTGACACTCTTTCGGGGCTAAAGGCGTGTTTAATAATAAAAATGGACTTACCTCTCCTTGCAGCAGTGAGAACAGGATAACTCCGAACGCGTACATGGCGACTGATTGAGTGTTGATTTCAACCCTGCATGCGTATATTTATAACAAGAACCTACCTAGTTACAATCTAATAAAATATATTCATGTTACTCTATGCCACGCCACGCAGTTTGTTTTTGTTTCTGTGAAGACTCAAGTTCGGAATAGCATCGTGCAGTACACTTTTCGGCGTAATCTAATCTCATTTAATTTCGGGAATTGTAAATTTTTTTCTTCCAGGTTTTTATCTTTGGTTTTAATTTTGAGTTTGCAATATTTAATAAATGCCGTATGATGTCGACACGTGTTTCGGCAGGTTTCGGCTACAAACTAGGTATTATCAAGACTGACTTATATACGTCTACCGTCCTTTTTAAACTTCCTCGTCTGTTGATGAAAACTGTGTAAATTTTTTTAAGGATATCACGTTCATACAGGCAGAAGAACTAATGGAAGCTTCTCTGTGCTGATTGTAAATGACTTTACGTTTATGATGGTACGATCATAAACGTAAAGTCATTTACAATCTGCTGTGTTTTTTAACAATACAGCCAACATGCTAAAATATTTGTTCCGTTTCAAGATATTGTCGGCTACGTATAGAAACAGATGGACAGATAGCGGCAACGGCGGAGTTTATATATTATAACTAGCTACATGCTCATCACCGCGGCTCTCCATACTTGGTGGTGAAATGAAGATGGAGTACTTGATGTGCATTTAATGACTCCTAAATATATCCGGTAAAAAACAGATGTGTACAATGACACCTATTTCTGTAAAGAGATTTTTTTTTAATAAAAATGTTTTGATATATTGTAAACATGTAATTTTATAGGTAGGTTGGTACTTACATAAATTATGATAAGAGTAACGTGTGCAAAATAGTTTGATAAACTTTATCAACCACTATTTAGTTACACAGTTAATTATATTAATATTACAGAATTGACATAATTTATGATTACGTTCAATTTCATTCAACTCATTCATTCATATGAGTATTTACGTGCTTTTCCGAGTTTCGGTTGGTAGTCTAAACCGTTGGTCCCGGTTGCCAATAACATGACAGTCATTAAGCCAATTTGAAGATCTATAATTACAATGATAAAATATTTATAACCAAGATCCATAAATTACAATTACACTGGCTACATCGCATGCTGTCATATCTGGTGTCCCAGCATTAGACAGTCTGTGTGTGTGTGTGTGTGAGCTGCCCAGTATTCTGCGCATTAGATATGCACTACATTTACGTAAACGATAGCATAAAAACCATCAACTCCAGCCTCCGTAAACATCCCTGAAGCACTACAAAACCGTGATAGTCCAAGCAATAGGTACTCGACTCGATAAAGGGGTACTTAATTCGACTCTAAGATATTTTCAATACGCACCAGTAGTTCCTGAGCGAGTACAACCAAATCTTCAGATAGCAGATACTGTTTAGTATAGATGGAATATGCCAAGACAACAAAATACTGTTTTATAACGTAAGCTAAGTATGGTATTTCGATAAGATCAAGGCAGAGGACGCATAACGCATAATTATTTTAACCAAAACCAGATTCACTTAAAACTAAAACTAGTTTTGTAATTAAACTATGGTCCTGGTCCTTTTGTATTAGTCTAGGATCCAACTGTTCTTGATCTTCACCCATTGGAGAAAAACTATTTTGTATTTGAACTGTACCATTTACAGGTAATTTTTTTCTAATACTTTCGTCAAGACGAATGGATTAATTATAAACAAAATGATTTATTATAAATGCTGAATTTGATGAAATTTAAAATAAAGAGTCACATTTTCTTGAAATTAAATAAAAAATCTTTTTTCATATAGGTCACAAAGTAACACTTATGAATGTCAAGATTATTGCTTCTACATTATCATTTACTGCCAGATTCGCAGAGCAATAGGTAGAGCCTCATGGCCACTCTTTTCTAACCGCCAGTAATAAAAATTTGGCTTCCTCAAAGAGTGTTGCTATTCAAATTTAACTGCATATTATTAATTCCAATTCTAAGAAGTTTTCAAATCCACAGTGTACCTATAATATATTTCTTATCTCAAAAACTTTGGGCCAACTATTAACTAATTTGGAGAATAAATGTTGTAACCGTTCAAAAAATGGGTAACGACAGAAAAAATTTGACAACCCAATGTTTTTATAAATATTTCAGCTAAGTATTTTAAACTTTCATTTAATATACAAATTGTTCAAATAAGTGCAATATATAAAAAGATATAATTAAAAAAATATATTTAAGCTACTCAAGGCGAATGTGTTTAGTAGAATATAAAAAAAATATAAATTAAAAAGAAACATTTTAATGAAATTAAATAAAAAATCTTTATTCATGTAGGTCACAAAGTAGCACTTACGATCTTTTATGATCTTTTGTGGGTTTTTTTTTCAAATCCCATAAAAAAGATGGGTGAAAAATAAGTTCAGTCGAATCCTCGACTATAAGAGATCCTTAAAACATAACAAAATCTGATCTTGCGTAGGGTTTACTTTTTTTAATGCTCTCGTACACCACAAAACCGGTTCAATATTATGTTGCCGAGAAAGTAAAAGTTAATATCGAAAATAAATACTGACACGTTTGTTGTTGTTTGAATTTCCGTGTTGATGAAAAAAATACAACTCAACTATCTTCACGCTGTATCCCTGACGGGGTAGTCAGAAATTACAGATTGCCAGGCTTCGCGATTCATGCATACTTCTTTCGCGTCTTTTAATATATCGAAGTAATAAACAAACTATACTCGTTGATTCTATAGTCGTTTTGGAGCGAAAGATTTTGAATTCGGTATCAATAATAGAATGGATTATATTACTAATTTGTTAAAAATAGAAGCGCTCGCGGCCCCGAGGTCTCAGTGTTCTGTAAACGATCACTGAGTTACGCAACTTTCACTATGGCTGGTCCTTAGATGGGTGACCACTTTGTGGCATTTATATTTGCGAGCGTTTCCGTGCTTCGGAAGGCACGTTAAACCGTTGGTCCCGGTTGCCAGTAAAATGGCAGTCGTTAAGCCTGGTTCAAGGCCTTATGGGCGGCTTGAAAACCTTCAACAGCAGGTCGCCACAACCTGCGTCTGTCTATTTAAACACGGCAATAGGCTCACCAACTATTACGTGGGACAGGAATCCACACGGTGAAAAGTGGGCATGTAATATGTCTCTGCCACCCCTTCGGGGATAAGGCGTGATGGATATTTATTTTATTTATTTATTTAAAAATAGTGATATTAGTTCTTAAAAACTTAATATTTTATTTATTTTGGTAAATAAAAATATAGTAATATTTTATTTTTTGAATTAAAGTGAATTAAGAAAAATACTTAAAATTACAATAATTTGAATAAAAATAATACTTAAAATTACAATAATTTGAATAAAAATAATACTTATAAAACAATAATTTGTACTCGTTGAATTGTACACACTGACAAATATTTCCAACTGTTAAATGTTTTAACACTACCGTGTAAATATATCTTAGAAGTTGTACTCTTTGTTAGGAAAAATAGACATTTATTAACAAATTTAAACAGTAAACGACATAACATTGAGTCTGCCGGCAAATAAGGCTGAATTTGTGAATGAGAGCTTTTTATGCATGCCCCCCCGCCTTTATAACAAGTTACCAAGAGATTTATTAGAAATAAATGAATTGAATAGGTTTAAAGCTAGAGTCAAACTCATACTATTGAATAAATGTTTTTACTCACATGACGAATATTTGAATGGTAGTATATAAGGTTTCGTAACATTGACATTATTATAATAATTCATAATATTGACATTTGATTGACATGCAGTAATTCCAATTCCAATTATTTAATTATGTAATGAATTGACATTTATAACTAAATTTGTATGGATCATTTAAATTTTACATCATAATTTATTTTATGTTACTATGCTTTATTGTAATGTAATAATTCTGCATGCCAGATTGGCAGAAATATAGTGAAACTAAAATTCAACACTATCACCTATGTACCTCTGATATACCTGTATTTCGCAATAATAAATGAATTGAATTGAATTGACAATTAAATATATATTTAGCTATATTAAGCTATATTAAGCTATATCAACTCGCTATAATTTTTTCGAATGCTACTAATATCACAGAATAAACTATAAAGAGAGTAGTCTTTCGGCTGTGCTAATATTATAAACGCGAAAGTTGGTAAGTATGGTTGAATGTTTGTTACTCTTTGCGGCAAATCTACTGAATGGATTTTTATGAAACTTTACAATAATATAGCTTACACATCAGAATAACACATAGGCTACTTTTTATCTCGGGAACAAGTTCCTGTGGGAAACGGGAACGGAAAAACTTCACCACGCGTGTGGAACGTCAACTAATAAACAATATTAATGGATTATACTCGTATTATTGATACCAAATTCAAAATCTACAAAACGCTTATAAATTCAACGAGTATAACAAAATCTTTTCGTAACTTAGTGTATTCCTAGTTGCTTTTAAATCTTACCTAAATATGGGGTTCTGGCGTTATTTGACTGCTAAAAGCAGCTATCGTTTAGTTTTTGACTGCCTCGGTGGCACAGTGGTAGTGTATGTGATCCCGGGGTCGATTCCCGTGTCGTAAAAATATTTATGTCATCCACAAATGTTTGTTTCGGAGTTTGGGTGTTTCCTATGTATAATATGTATGTATTTAGAAATATATAAGTAGAAATTTATGAGAAATTTAGCAAATAATTGCTTTAAAAATTTATCAATATATAAGTATGTTTATCAGTCGTCTAGCTCTTAAGCACAAGCTATGTTAGCTTACTTTGGGTTAGAAGGCAGTGTGTAAAAATTACAGGTTGCACTCCTGGAGTGCCGACAAAAGTGTAAACCAAATTATAGTCTATACCAATATTATAAAGCTGAAGAGTTTGTTTGTTTGTTTGGTTGAACGTGCTAATCTCAGGAACTACTAGTCGGATTTGAAAAATTCTTTAGTGTCAGATAGCCCATTTATCGAGGAAGGCTATAGGCTATATATCATTACGCTACTACACTGGGGAGCAGAGCAGTAGCCATAAATGTCGACAAATCGGGCAAATTTTTATGCATCATTGTAGAATTTATAAGCGACGACAACGGAATAAAATAGGTGCGACTGGAGGTCGAAATATTCCACGGGCGAAGCTGTAGGGGTCATCTAGTTATTTATAATTTGACTGTGTTTAAATACACTAAAATAGTTCCTTTGAGCCAGATTTGAACCAGCAACCTATGAGTATATGATTCCAATTTATAACCATCTACACTCCACCGTTCTACCAAATGAGCTATGGAATGTTGATAACTGAGTTTGAAATTATCAATCTAATACTTCATAACTTTTTATAGCGTCTCGGTAACGGTGTCGCGAGTCCAGAGATATTATCTTATCTAAAAATATGCGTACCGCGCAAAAAGAAGTTTTCACTCCAAAAAATGTCCCACAATATTTATTAGTTTTTGGCGTTTATAAGAGCTACCACTGTCTGACCACCCAACTCCACCCCTGCGTCGTCGCCTGGACTGTTAGTCAGCAGGGGCACCACTAGCACGTGAGGTCACTGGGGCCCCGAAGATTTTGGTGGGGACCCTTACACACTCGAACTGGATATAGTTAGCATACTTATTGCTTTTCAAAATTGTTTCCGCTAAATCAGTGTTCTGTAAATTATCACTGCGTTAAGTAGCTTTCGCTATGGCTGCTTCTCAGATGGGTGATATGTTATGTTGCATTTTCCTTTACAAGTGTTGTCGAGTCTGAAGGCACTTTAAGCCGTTGCTCCCAGTAGCCAGTAACATGGGAGTCGTTAAGCCAAGTTGAAGGCCTTATGGGCTTCGAAAATTTCAACTTGGACATGCGCAGGTCTTGGCTACCTGAGCCACAACCTGCGCCTGTCCAAATCAACACGGCAATGCGTAATGCGTAACTTAGAACCATAGATATCCTACTAATATTATAAACGCGAAAGTTTGTAAGTATGGATGTTTGTTACTCTTACACGCAAAATCTACTGATTGGATTTTGATTACACTTTACAATAATATTGCTTACACATCAGAATAACACATAGGCTACTTTTTATCCGGGGAACAAGTTCCTGTGGGAAACAGGAAAACTTCACCACGCCTGCGGAGTCACGAGCGTCAACTAGACCTAATTAAAGTTTAGTTTAAAACTAAAATTAAAATGTTTAATTTAAAGTTTAGTTAACTTTAGTTAAATAAACTATAAAACCTTTAGGTTAGTTAAGATATTTATGCTTACAACATAATATGTATCCAATTTCACCTGGTCAAGTCAGGATGACTATACGAGACTTACATATGAAGACCACGTGAGCAGATTGCTCAAAAACGTCAAAAGTACTCGGATACCCAGACGTGCGTGTATGAAGCGATTGATGAATCTCGAAGAAGCGAAAGAAGTAAAAGAAGTATGCATGGATCGCGAAGCTTGGCGATCTGTCCTCTCTGACTACCCCGTCAGGGATACAGCGTGAATATAGTTAAGTTTTTTTTTCAAGTCAGGATGTTAGTTATAGTTACCTCTGCTTACCCTTTCGAGAAATAGGTGTGATAATGCATGTACTTACATATCTCTTGCCTTCCATTCATGATTATAAGCCTGAAAGCTGTAATGACAGAACGAATTCGGTAGTTTTTGTTCTTTCACGTGCGGCCACCGGATAACGCGAGCTTAGTTTATAAATATACCGTTTCCATTGTTTCTTCGTATCAAGGTATACTTACACATAAAATTGTTGGAAATTGATTTAATATGCTTACATTTAACTTGGAAAGAGAAAGATAGAAAAAGACAGAAGATTTATGAGGCAGATTTTAATGGATATGTAGAAAGGTTTAAGCTAGCATAGAGCAAAGACCAGGAGCCGATCCAACCCTCTAAAAAGGTTGTAGACTCAACCGAAAATCAGTCAACTTTGAGTCGATATGAACTCACTCATTATCGATGTGCACTACATCGATAATGATGATTCTACAAATGTATAGTCAACAAGTGCTTCGGAGCAAAATTTTTATCTCGATCTCTAAAATTTTGTTACATTGTTATTCGATTTGGAGTAGAATGTGGATTTTCAAAAATAATAGTTAATTATATTTAGTTATGTACCATATTTTTAAGGTTATATTTAATGTTAATATTAAGTTAATATGTAAAAATAATTGACGTTCCACTGGCAAAAAATAGCAAAAATTATAAGCAATTAAGTAATTAAAAAGAAAAAAGGAGTTCAGGGTCTTGCTTAACCCATAAAAATGTGTGAGATATTTCAAATTTGATGAAAGATTTAACTCCTTTCATTTTAATAAAAAAATATTATTAAAACATATAAAAATTAACATAATATATACCTAATAGCGTAAAGGTTTTTGAAAAAATTAAGTATCGCCCGAAAAATATTTCAGTTATAATTATAAACAATTTAACTTAGGTACTAAAAATAAGGGACATTGACCTTTAAAAAATGAAAAAAAATATAAAACATAAATATCGTTGGGACAACTCACACAACGTCTTCTGATTCCAAACTAAGCAGAGCTTGTACTATGATAACCAGATAACTGGATATAACTATAAGAATTATATTATTTTATCTGTGATATAACTAAATATAAGTTTTATCCTGGGACGGAATCGAACCCACGGCCTCTTGCGTAAGTCGTATTCGACTGGTACGGTAAGAAATATAAAACTCGCTTAATTCCCTCTCAGCGCTTATATCTTCAAAATTACATCTACAACAATTTTTAAGGCCATTACTTTGCCCGTTGACCTTGAAGATTTGATCCCTGTACTAGTAATTGTTTTTTGACGCCACCTACCGACCAACGACCGTACTACAAAAAAAAAACGAACTAAAGATTATACAAGAACACAGATGTGTCGCAGAGTTGTCATCGTTTTTGCCTATTTCATTTGCTCTCTGAGAGGTCTAATAAATTTTGTTCGTCTGGTTTTTGTAGTCTTGTCTTTTTCTACTCTATCATAGTTTATATTTTATATTTATTTGTCTACATCATAATTTATTGATAACTACACGATACAATATGCCTGCTGACATAGCTTTCATTCTAATAAATGATAAATAATTAAGGTCTGATGATGACCAGGTAAGTGCTTATTGGTTCTCAGTAACGGAAATAATTAGGATGACCTAGCTTTCAACATTTATCTATTTGAGCACTCGTGATACTACATGGTACATTCTGAAGGTCTGATGATGACCAGGTAAGTGCTTATTGGTTCTCAGTAACGGAAATAATTAGGATGACCTAGCTTTCAACATTTATCTAATTGAGTACTAGTGCTACTATATGATACATTCTGAAGGTCTGATGATGAGCAGGTAAATGCTTATTGGATCTCAGTAACAGAAATAGTTAGGGTTATTATCAAAATAAACAATAAGCTATAAATAATCACCTTTATTTTCTTTATCACTGTCAAGCACCAACGGATTCATCTGCAATCTTCTTTAAACTTATCTTGTTTTTGGGATTTGAGCGAGGAAATCCCCTTAATGCGAATTTTTATATTGTAATGCCCGCTTACCCATACAAAGTAGGGGCGAGTCGCTAGTAAAAATAACCAATCACAAATGTAATAAAGCATCATAAACCTTTGCTATCCACCTCCTTATCTTAGTAAAAGTTGAACAAAAGTAACATCCACGACAAAAAGAAAACTTTTTTTACACCTTTCTGCTCTATTGTACCTAACGTTAACGGAATTAAACATTTCTAGTTTGGTAGCCATTCGAAAATAACGTGCTAGTTTCTGCAGTAAATGTTAAGATGAAGACTTTATTGACTCTGGGGCTCTTAGCTATGGTGTCTGCTAGCCCCACATCGAAAGATAAGGAAACAAATGTTCAAGGATATAAGGACCAATGTAAGATATCTCCGAAATATTATACGTATTATACTACTACATTCGTTTGAGCTGGTGGAGTCACCGTTTTGTCAGTATTCATCAGCTGATGCTTATCAAACTAGATAAGAATGTATGCATGGTCCCATAGAGGCTTTATTCCGCGTACGCTTAGGTTGTGGAATGAGCTCCCTGCCTGTGTTTTCCCGAACGTCTACAGAAAGGGGTTCTTCAAAAAAAATCTTAGAAGGTTTTTAAAGGGTCGGCAGCGCGAGTGCTGCACCTCTGGTGTTGCAACCGTCTACAGGCTACGGTGACCACATTTCATCAGGTGGGCCGAATGCTATCTGCCACCTCAGTGGTATAAAAAAAAAACTGCTCATTACATAGTCTGGGAGTGAAGCTTTTGGCGAAACGAGCGATATAATATGAATAATATAATGTGGAGATTTATAAACCGGATTATAAAACATAATACCCAATGGTCTCCAAGTCACTCAAAAATGTGGGACAACACTGGATTCATAATGATACTTTATCTAATCTAAATATACTTTATCAAATCAATCTATCACAGTCAACTGCTGGATGTAGGTCTCTCCCAAACATTTTAGGAGGCTGGTGGGCTCCGAAAATCTATTAAGGGCCCCAAAGCATCCATTTAATGACGTATTTACATTGTTGCATTTAAAGAAACATTCAATTAAGAAGTAGAGTTGTTACAATTGTCTCAAAAAACGTTCTTGTCTCCAGATTGCACAGATCCTCGCACCATGAGGAAGCATGCAGCATATACCGAGTGGGCTGATGCCTACTCGTGTACCAGACATAGATGCCAGCCCGGAGGACGGAATCTAGCTATTTATACTGTTGGGTAAGTTTTCTTACACATGTTTAAATTGCCAGTGTGCCATATCTTACTATACTCATACTATTTATTTTATTTATTACTAGTATATATATATATATATAAAGCTGAAGAGTTTGTTCTTTTGGTTGAACGCGCTAATCTCAGGAACTACTGATTCGAATTTGTGTTGGATAGTTAATTTATCGGGGATAGGGGCTATAAGCTGTATAAGATCATGCTACTACCCTACCTAGTAAAGCGGATCAACAAATAAATGCCAATAAATCCGGCAATTTTTTATACATTTTTGTAATAGTAATAAACGACGGGAATTAATTCATGTGACGGGGATTCAAAGTATGTTACGGGCGAAGCCGTGGGGGACAGCTAGTTGATGCATAAAAGAACATTATTAGGTGCAATATAATAATGTTTTTTTATGACATACTTTGAATCCCCGTCACATGAATTCATTCCCGTCGTTTACTATTACAAAAATGTAAAAAAAATTGCCGGATTAAATAGAATAGTTCAGTTATTCTTTTCTTTATGGGATACGGATACTGTATAGTAGCTTTTGATAGAATGTTTCCAAAACAAAAGCAACAGATTGGAACAACCAAAGCAATTACTTAGAGGAACCACAATCATCACAAGTTTCAAATTAAATAGATCATTCTATCACGTTAAGCAACCATTGAATTCTTGGATTTTATTTTCTACCACAGATGTGAGATGGTGAAAGTCTACTGTAAACTACAAAATTATTGGCATTTATTAGAGTTAGATATGAATTTTTATTCCCTAAATTTGAACGCTGTTATACACTTTCAACAGGCAATTTTACTAAATTTGGATGCTCTTGGATTTTTACGTAGGATTCCTACTGAAATTTTTATGCAGTATTTTAAGTATATTTAAGATATTTAATAAGCGTACAGAAAGTGGACACCTTAGCCTATGGACGTTAGCAATACCAGAGGTGCAGCACTCGCGCTGTCGACCCTCTATAGACCTTCTAAGACCCCTTTTGAGTAACCCCATACTATAGACGTTCGGGAAAAACCAGGCAGGGAGTTCATTCCACAATCTAAGCGTACGCGGAATAAAGCCTCTATCGGATTTAACCGTATGTGAGCGCTCTGGACGCAAAGTGTGAGGGTGAACACTCTGTCTATGGCGAACGGTGCGATGATAGAAGGTAGCCGTGGGCATCATATCAAACATCTCCTCAGAGCACAGACCGTTGTACAGGCGATAGAACACGCATAAGGAGTCAAAGTCTCTCCTGTCGCGAAGGTAGTACCTTAGTTGGTAGCGAAGGTAGTACCTTAGTTGGTAGCGAAGGTACCAACTAAGGTACTACCTACGAGTTGCCTCATGAAGCACTGTAGCGGTAGGAGGGGAGGAGGAGGGGAATATCCATTAAAATTACAACGAATTTTACAAACTATCTTTTATTTATTTAAATTCAGCGGGTTAAGTTAGATAAATTAGTCAGGGTTTCTTGTCGGACAACTCCGGAAATTGACGCAAACACCATCATTATAGATGCAAGAGGGTGGAGGCTCCAGAGTCGGCGATAGAGTGTGAGGAAGTCGTGGAAGATACCAACATGCAGTTCCCCTTCTGCTGTACGAGACTCAGGTAAGAATACAATAGAAGAAAGAACTGACATTCACATTGAGGTATTGTATACTCAATTGACACACACAAGTTATACGAACAATGGTTTATTCCGGACTAACACAAAATAAAAATATTCACATATACCTACATTACAATCCTCCCTCGTAAACTACAGTATAATTCATAACAACTAAAATTGGTTCAGCCAAGGCAATTACCTAAAATATTTTAAGGGATGTAAACGTGTTTACTTAGCCTAATTCGGAGTTAATATAATATATTACCTTTATTTTTATAGTATACCTTAATTTTAAAAGCTAATTAGTAAATTGGACTATTTCAACGGGCATCTGGGTTTATTTAATCGGCAAGAGCGCAAAGGACGCGGTGATCGCTCGGCGGGGCAAGACGACGCCGGCGGTGGCGGTACTGGCTTGCGCTAAAACGCGATTTCCCTTTCTGGCTCGACTTCCACCCTACTCTTAACTAGCCCCGTTCTCATTTCATTATGTGGGACTCGTGAATCTTAGCTATCACCCTTGGTCAAAGGTTTTCAGGTATAACGACACGATGACCCCACATGACGCACCCCAACTCTTCGTAAAGTTCTTTTTTTCGGTTAAAATAAGGTCGTAAATTTTTACCTACATTACGCACATATAGACACTTCTCTTACCTCGAAGATATAGGCTGCCCATTTAATCATCTGTTGTCTTTTGTCCGATGAATATGTTTTGTGCCTACTTATTACAAACTTTTAAATGTCGAAATGTTAGTGAGGCAGGTGTCATCACAAATCGAATGATTATAGATGCAATTTTATACATTCGTACCGTGCAACTTCGCTAAGTACCTTAAGACGCTGGTTCGACTCCAGCTAAGACTGAAAAAAATATTCTACTTTAAAATTAAAATTTAGAAAAAGTTAGCATACCTAGGTACTAATTGCTTTTCAAAATTGTTTCCAATCATTGGTTAGGTTTCTCTCTTTATACTGTACTATTATTCACTTATAATAAAAATAATAATTATTGCTATTCTTTGTCTGCAGATGTTTAGTAGTAGTTCGTGGTGAGGTGTGGACGAGAGTATTGGGACAGCCGTGGGAGGTGTTGCCGGCAGCGCCGTGGAGTCACATGTACAAGATGAAGAAGCCTCCTCCTTCGGACACCACCTTCCAACCTAAGTATGACTATTAACGTGAACAAACAAAATAATCTTTATTCATTTAGGTCACTTCGTAACAATTATGAATGTCATCTTCATCTACATTTACTGTCTGATTTGCTAAGCAATAGGTAGACCCTGTGACTAAGAATCTATCAAAAAGCCACGGCAATGGATGCGACCGAAACTTATGATGATAAATCTAAAGCTTATATTCAATCACCAGGATAGCAGAACAAGGTCCTGTCTACGAGCTATCAGAAGCTGAAACAGAAGCAAGCAATAATGAAAAGGCATCACAGCGGTCTGCGAGGAAGCAAACACCAACAGATAGCCCTGACTGCAACGAAGTTGTACCAAGGGCTTCTCCTGTACCCGCCCCAGCTCCTGATATAGTGGTAATATTTTTCTATGACTTTAAATACTAGTTAGATACGTTCTGCTTCTCACCTCTTTATTACTTAGTCTTGAGGGTTCCATGTATACGTGAACTATATCAATATTAGTTCAGCTATTTTGGTGAGAAAGGGTAACAAATAAACTGACTTATAAATGCATATTTTAGTTTGTTAAGATTTTACTACCTAGTACAGGCTACTTCACTAAACGTTCCTCCATTGCTACGCAAGTATAGAATTAATAAACCGTACGACACACTCTTCACTCTTTGTACTTCTTTAGACACGCCTACAATTAAGTTTAGACTGCCACAAGGCAGCGTACTTGGTCTACTACTATTGAACTTCTTCAGTCTACAATTAAGATAACTTTCTTTACAGATTGCGCTCTCAACAAATAGCGAGAAAGTGGACCTTCATCCCAAAAGACCTGAATTTACGAGGTAAGATAATTACACCATCAGTATTCTAGGATAATACCCAAGACCCATTTATAAAACTTCTACTTAGAAACTCAGAGTCTAGCTCATATTTCCCTAATCCTCTGTGAAGGAAAAAGATGTGGTAGCGAAAAAGATTACTATGTTGGGTTCGAATCCCCGAGATGAAAATACCAATCACATTACATGAATACAAGAAAAGATGACAGTTACCAGTAATTGACAAAGTATCTCTATCTTTACAAGCTCACTGAAGAAATGAGGAGAGGTTTATTACATTTTAGTCCTATCTTCAATGACTCGCAAGGAAATTAGACGTCTTGGACTTTTTATATCACTAAAGAGGCAGACAAGCATACAGCCTAAATGATCGAAAGTGGTCTTCGCAAGTATATCTTTTATAATGTCCTGGTATATTTCAGGCGACAATCACAAAGTCCTGAAAAGCCGGGAATGATGTGGCAAGATCAAGCACATGACACTGACTCGGAGACTGAGTAAGTTGTTTGCTATATAACCTCCACAATTTCCTCTTCCTACACTATTTTCCTGTTCAGGCAACGTTTTACGAAATCCTGCCTACCCATTACGAGTACTTCATTAATTAACTATCACTGTTGCATTATACTTAGTTTTCTAGTATTCTTTATATTATTACCTTTTTAGAACTTTGCTCACCTACCGACAGGTATTGATTGTATATTTTGGATGTCAAGTTATTTATTTAAATAATAAGTTGAAGCGCTCGTGGCCCCGCGGACTCAGTGTTCTGTAAACGATCACTGAGATACGCAACTTTCACTATGGCTGGTACTCGGATGGGTGACCACTTTGTGGCATTTACATTTGCGAGCGTTTCCGTGCTTCGGAAGGCACGTTAAGCCGTTGGTCACGGTTGCCAGTAAAATGGCAGTCGTTAAGCCTGGTTGAAGGCCTTATGGGCGGCTTAAAAATTTCAACAGCAGGTAGCCACAACCTGCGTCTGTCTATTTCAACACGGCAATGGGCTCACCACCTATTACGTGGGACAGGAATCCACACGGTGAAACGTGGGCATATAATATGCCTCTGCCACCCCTTCGGGGATAAGGCGTGATGGATATTTATTTAAATAATAAGTTACATAAAATATTATTATGACAGCAATAGTCACATATCTAAAATACTTTTAGTTTCAAGTTTTCCTTCTTTTATTTATTTATTTATGTATTTATTTATGGAAAACTTACAGCTTATAAACCTAAATATCTAACTCATAAGTTACAGAAAGCCAATAACAAGTTTTCACTTTTAGTTTTCTTGATAAATTAAATGCAGACAGAAACAGCGGACATCACGCAGTAGACAATAAATAAAAAGAATACAAAAACAAAAACCCAATTACCCATTTAGTCAGGAGTACCAAAAAACCCTACACTTAGCGTTTTCTTAATACAGGCCCCTTTGGTGGAGAAGACATCAAAATTATGTTGTTTGGATAATTTATTGAAATTACGGCTCGCCCTAACAATGTAAGTATTCTGTCTGTAGGTTGTTGATGTGGATGGAATATGCAGCTGAGGATTGTATCTGATTACCTTGATTGGGACATTAAAGGAGAATTTAGATAGGAGTTCTGAGCAATCGGCATCATGGTTTATTATTTTTAGCAAAAACAAATAATCAGCAATCTCGCGGCGAATTGACAGAGGCAAGATATGAAACCGTTTACATAGGTTAAGATAACTTTGAGAGCTATATGGAATGTTTTGATGGTAGCATAAGTATTTCATGAATCTTCTCTGTAAAGATTCAATTCTATCTATGTATTTAGTATAACAGGGGCTCCATACCTGCGATGCATATTCTAAATGAGGCCGTACAAATGAACAGTATAGGATCTTTAAAGTTTTCGCCTGTCTGAAACTGTTGGACAACCGCATTATGAAACCCAAAGCTCTGGACGCTCTCTTTAAAATGTTGTCAATATGCTCATCGAACATTAATTTCGAGTCAATATGCACACCCAGATCACGAACTGAATTGACCCTAGCCAAATTTCGGCCTACCAGAGTATAACTAGTGGGAATAATTCTTCGTTTACGAGTGAATGTTACCACTGAGCATTTGCTAGCATTCAGATCTAGTATATTTACACTGCAATAAACTTCCAGACGATCTAGGTCAGTCTGCAATGACATTATATCTTTATGTGAAGATATCGTAGCATAAATCTTCATATCATCCGCAAAACTTAATAAACCAGACGACCTAAAGCACTGGTCTATGTCATTTATATAAACAATAAACAGTAGTGGGCCAAGCAAAGAACCCTGTGGAATACCACTTGGTACAGGGACCCAACCTGACATGTAATTGCTGAGCACTACTGCTTGCGACCTATTTTCAATATAGGATGAGAACCATCTCAATAGGTCACCACACACTCCAATGTTATCCAGTTTCAGGATAAGCCGATTATGGTCTATGCGATCGAAAGCCTTACTATAATCGGTGTATATAACATCCACTTGGTTACCATTGTCCATTGCTTTTGTTATGTAGTCATTAAACAAGACAAGGTTCGTGACTGTAGATCTTCCTTTAAGAAAACCGTGTTGATAAGGACTGAGAGAATGTTTCAGAGCGGCATAAACTTGTCTATAAACGACCTTTTCAAAAACTTTAGCTATTATGCATAGCTTGGAGATGGGTCGGTAGTTGGTGATTTAAGTTTTAGGGCCTTTTTGTGAATCGGGGTGATAAAAGCTGCTTTCCAGATCCTAGGCACCACGCATAAGTTTAAAGATTTCTTATACAGCAATGAGATTGGTTGAGATATAAAGGATGCACAGCGTATTAGAAATATTGCCGATAAAGAATCAGGGCCTGCCGCTTTAGTCGAATCCAGCTGTCTGAACAAATTTATGACCTCATTGGTATCAATCTCAATCCGAGAAATGTTGGCAATCTGGTCCGTATCAATATGTGCGCTGAAGTTAGAGTCAAGAGTTGTAGTCGAGGAAATGGGGTCAAGAAAAGTGGTGTGAAAATATGAAGAGAAGGCCTCACAAATGCTCCCACCTGTTGATATGATTTTATCATTGTATGTTAACGCGCTGGGTATAGCATTTGTGTTGTTTCGCTTCTTTACAAAAGACCAAAAACATCTAGGATTATTTCTAATATAATTTTCAGTAAGTTCTATATATTTATTATAGCAGGTCGATTCAAGGGTTTTAACCCTTTCTCGAAGCAGCTTAAATGCCACGATATCGGAAGTATTGCCATACTTTTTCATTTTCTTAAAATACTTATGTTTTTCCTTAATAGCTTTGATAAGCGCCGAACTGTACCAAGGTGGGTAACCTTTACTTTTCAACGTTTTAAGGGGAATATATTTACCGTGCAAACCTGCCATTGACCTATTAAAGAATTCGACAGCATCATCCAAGGACGGGCCTGAAAATTCACCTTCCCAGTCTATCAAATTGATATCCCTGTTGATAGAATCATAATCTCCTCCATCAAATCTATACTGAGCTTGCTGTTTTAGGATAAGCCATGATATCTCTACAAAACTCATATCAATTAATAATCCCGGATGAAGGGGGTCTATAGGAACTAAAGGCTCTAAACATTTATTTACTTTGACGGCTATGCTTGAGATAACTAAGTCCAATATTTTATTTTGATTATTGACTTCTCTTCTTCTTTCTTTCTTCTCTTAGCCATTAGTTCGTTCGTCCTTTAATTAACTGCTGCACCTCTCGCAAGTAAGCTCGCTTGATCTTTGAAGATCCCCATTTTATTTAATTATATTCGCCATATTATTTTATCAACATTTTTTACCTAGACATAAGAGAGTCCGCAAAACTACTGAATCCAGCAGCCATTTCTTCGAGAAGGAAGACGATAGAGATCGACACGAAGGAGAAGTACAAGACATAGAAGAAAACAATGGAGCTACTGAAAAAGCGCAAGTATGTTGTATGATAATACATATTTATATAATAATCTTCAATTGTGAAAAGGCTTATCTTTTAGGTTTATTAACATAAAGACACTTCTCAATAACCTTTATCCTTGGTTTTCGACACATCCAACGAATGAGTGAGGAACGATTGACGAAAAATAAATTGATATTATGCGAATGTAGAGAGTAGAAGGAGTCAGGGTAGGCCTAGACTAATACTAATTTTTAAAAACAGATTGCTCAAAAACTGAAAGGTTGAAACATTCGGATACACAGACGTGCATGTATGAAACGAAGAATCTGCAAGAAGTGAAGAAGAGAGTGAAGCAGTAGTATGCATGGATTGCGAAGCTTGGATAGTTGTCCTCTCTGTCTACCCCGTCAGGGATACAGCGTGAAAATAGATAAGGTCTTCCAAATTAACAATTCAACTATATTTCTTTCATGCTCTATTTGAATAACTCAGGCTTGGCAAGAGTAGGTGTATCCCTTCTTCTGGCAGCCCTGGGTTTTTCAAGGCCTGCTTGTAGAGTATGCCAAGTATTAATGGTATGGTAGAGAAATGATTTTACAATCGTTCGGTACGTGATACGATTTTGTCTACTGTATGAGTATAGAACCATTTAAAGGCATTTCTCTCGCAGGCTCCTGACTCTTCGGATGAGAAGTTCTTCGGAAGCGCTTACCTTCCTAAAGAGACCCCTCAGAAACCTCCACCAAAGGTTATAAGTAACGTAAGTTAATAATAATTTTACCATACTTCTCTCTACTCTGTTCTCTCTTCTCTCTATTCTCTTCTCTCTACTCTTCTACTGGATCTGAGCGTAAAGTCCTGGTTGCATCGTTGGAGTTGTGATATGACAACCTCGGTGGCGTAAGTGGTAGTAGTATTGTATATGCGACTGCACCACTGAGGTCCCGGGTTCAAAGCCTGGTTTAGAACAAATATATTTGTGTGATCCACAACTGTTTGTTTTGGAGTTTGGATGTTCCCATAGCACAAGCTCGTATTAGCTTAA
The DNA here is from genome assembly GCA_948477245.1 of Thumatha senex. NCBI lineage: Eukaryota > Metazoa > Arthropoda > Insecta > Lepidoptera > Erebidae > Thumatha > Thumatha senex. Next base: position 12,770,892 of record OX419753.1, read on the forward strand.
TTTTGGCTACATAGATTACTTATTATTTAATTAATTTCCATCCCTACTTCATTCCGCTGATGCGCTAACGTGATAGCGCTGATTTTCGATTGTTACCTGTTTAGGAAAGGATAATAAAGAAACCCATGTTATCTAGTAAGTACTTCTAGAAGTAATACAGGCTTGATTTCAGTAAAAGTAGGTTTCTATCCGAAGTTGCTTTAAACGGAGCCGCGAGCTAAATTTATAATTTGTTTGGTACAGGCACGTTTACAAACCAGGTTCGCCCAAATTGAAAAAGTCGAATTCATAGTGATTATTGAATAATAAAATATAATAATAATGAATAACGTTGGGAAAACTCACACAACGCCATCTGATTCCTAACTGAGCAAAGTTTGTACTATGATAATCAGATAACTGATAAACATACTTATATATTTGTAAATACATACATATTATTGATAAATACACACAGTCAGACACTGAATAAACCATCGTGCTCATCACACAAAGTTTTATCCTGGGTGGGAATCGAACCCACGATCTCTTACGTAGCATTCGGATACACTCCCACCGCGCCACAGAGGCAGTCAAATGAATGACTAGTTAAAGGCAAACTTTAGAACGGAACGGTTGTATCCCTTAAATCTAAATTGTACTGTACTCTTTAAAGCGAAAATTATCACTTAATTTTGGTATTTGTATCTGTAGGAGGCGCACCATCCGACGTCGTGGACTGACATCCCCCAGAGCCAATGGAACGAACACGAAGGCATGGATGTGGATCCGAGAGCACATGTAAGTCAAAACAATTACTTAAATAAATATCATTTGGACAACTCACACAACGCCATCTGATTCTAAACTAAGCGGAGCTTGTACTATGGTAACCAGATAACTGATAAACATACATCTATATTTCTAAATACATACATATCTATATATATAAAAGATAGTCGTGTTAGTTACACTTTTTATAACTCAACAACGGGTGTACCGATTTGGCTGAAAATTGGTGGGGTAGCTTAGAGCCAGGAGACGAACATACTTTTTATCCCGGGCACAAATTCCTGTGGGAAACGGGAACGGGAAAACTTCTCTACGCGGGCGAAGCTGCGGGCGTCAACTAGTTAAATAACACCCAGACACAGAATAGACAGAATTGACACAGAATAAACATCACACAAAGTTTTATACTGGGTGGGAATCGAACAGTCTTGCGTAGCAGTCGGATACACTCCCACCGCGCTACAGACGTCACAGAAATACTTCTTCACATGTTAAGAAATACTTCTAAACCTGTGTTCTAAACACAGAGGTCCCTTACAAGTACTTACGTTGATTGTCATACTATCGATAAGAAACTGAAGTCGTTTCATATCCGCCATTTTGGCGCTGGATGCCACAGAAAACTCATAGTGAACAAATTTTGAAACGTTTTTACGTTCCTAATTTTTTAATAGTATACGGAACACTGAAAGGAACAGCGCTATTAGGGAACGTTGCGGTATGAAAGAAGATGTAGTGACTAAGATAGAAAAAGGGGTGCTTAGATGGTTCGGACACGTGGAGAGGATGGATGAAAATAGACTGACGAAGCAGATATATGTGGCGAGAGTGAATGGGCAAACTGGTAGGGGTCGACCTCGGCGTATGTATGTCAACCAATTCGAAGACCTTTAGAAAAAGGCCAGGTCAAGAGTACCCTTAACCGGCGAGCGTGTATGAAAACACTCATGAAAGTAGAAGCAGCGAAAGTGATATGCCAAGATCGCTGCAAGTGAAAAACCATAGTCTCTGCCTACCCCGATGGGAACAGGCGTGATAATATGTATGTATGTATGTATGAGTTAGCGGGACTATCTAAAAAACGTGAGTAAAATCTCGAATCTCACATTTCCTTTTCCCCAACAGGTAATGGAGCTGCATTACACAAAGGAGCCTTCTCACCAAGACGCTCCACCTCCAGAACCAGAGAAAGAAAGAAAGCCAGAGAAGCAGGAGAAACCCAACAATTTACAAGCGTTGGTGGACGCCATCGGTTCTAGGATGAAGGATATTGAGAATGTAGTTCAAAAAATGAGTGAAAAGGTTCATCAGACTAAGAGTCCTGGAGGAATAAGCCCTGAAAAGAGGTAAAACCTATCCTAAGTCTTGCAAAATCTAAATAGTTTAGGCTAAAGTTTTTTGCATGCTGGTAAAATTATCAAAACGCTGATCTCCTAAGAGATTGCGCGGGAAATATGAAAATGGTGGTATGTTTTTTTCAGAAACTAGTGCAATATACTTCTTTTATTTGATGTTAGACATAATAAGTTATGGATTGTTAGACATAAAAGTTGTGTAAACGTGCTGTAGTGAAAGACAGTATATGTCGCAATGAAATGCGATTTTTTCATTTTACCGCACAAATTCTACTGAAAGCTTATGTAACAGTAACAGTTTACAAAATGACTTTGACTTGACTATACTTAAAGACAAACAAGTAATCTTATTAATATTATAAATGCGAAAGTTTGTATGGATATTTGTTACTCTTTTACGTAAAAACTACTAAATAATTTTAATGAAACTTTACAATAATATAGCTTATACATCAGAAAAACACATAGGCTACTTTTTATCCCGGGAACAACAAAAACTGTGGGAAACGGGAACGGGAAAACGTCTCTACGCGGGCGAAGCCGCGGGTGTTAACTAGTATTTTATAAACAAGATTTGGTACACAGGTCAAAGTAGCCTAGCCAATATAAAATCCCAAATCCCTTACGGCTGCGCCTGCTCACGCCGGAGAAAACCTTGAAAATGGTGGAGATAAGAAAATTAGCTAATAAACATTCTATTTCAGACCAGCAGCGAATGAGATTGAGTTCAGTAAATATCACAGAGCAGAGAACAAAGAAGTCTTAAAGCCGAAGCACGAACAAGAATCATCAAGAGCCGCTGAAGATCATTTCAAACCACGGTGAGTAAAAAAGTAATATCTATTTACTAAAGTAAGTCGTTTAGTTTCACATCTTATTATTCAAGAGCGCCCGCACCGAAAAAAAAATGTTTAGATTTTCTCGGCTTGAGCAATGGCAGCGTCAAATAATTTGAATGTTTCTTACAATTTAGATTTCGTTTTCAAGTAGAAAGAATATTCTTCATTTAGAAGTATAGTTGTAGGGCAAGGTATACGTACCACTATTATCGTTGGGAGACACTCGGGAACCTCGGGAACTTTGAATTAAAACAGAACAACTAACATTAAACACTTTTTTTGTAAATAGTGACGTATTCATGTACTCCATTCTCCTGGCTCAAAGCTAGGTAGCCTAGAGCCAGGAGATGGACATAGGCTACTTTTTATCCCACAAATTTTCAGCCTAATCGGTACACCCGTTGTTGAGTTATAAATAGTGTAACTAACACGACTTTCTATTATATATATAAGATAAATTTTTTTTTTACACGTATTTCCACGGCACGGTATATATTAGCAGAATTGCCAACACCGACAAAGTTTGCCATAGGAAAAAATAGAATAGAATAATATTGGATTACAGACACGGGTCCAACCGGCTCAAGCAAATTTATTAGTAGTATAAATTGAAGCAGTTGAACATAGATACGGTGTTTTTCGCCAGACTGAATACTTATGTAACGCCTTTCGCCAGGGACTTCTGCACGCAAACGACCTGATGTGTGGTGCAGAAGATATTTCTCTAGGAGGAGGATTTCTAGAGAAGTACACATGATAGAACATTTGTCACGCATTATTGAAGTTAGTAGATTGCTGAGAGCTCCCCTACAGGCAGGCTTAGACATTGCTGTTTTTTACCGGTGGCATAGTCCCTTTTGCGTTGTCAAAAATCTCCGGAAAGGAATACTCACGAACCATGAACACTGATGCTTATGCAGTGGGAGACTTTCAGGATACGATTACCACGACTCTGTCAGACACTTGCTGAAAAGATCACAGAGTCTTTGGTACTTGTCTCGCTTGATAGTAACTTTCAGGTCTTGTGTATCATGAAACACGGTACCTATAGTCTGCTGGTGAGAGGTTTCTCCACCAATCTTCAACGCCCCAATTTGTGGACTGGTCTTTCATTTTAGCAACCTTGTGAGAACTCAGACAACTTTTCTTTTCCAGTGCTCACAAGGTTGCTAACTTGGGCGGCTCAACGCACTCCTCGAAGCGAAGACCGGTCTATCATCACGATGTGAGGCGTATCGGGAACGATGTCCATGTTCAAACCAAAAAGCAAATGGACAAAGATTTTAATGAGAAATCCTTTCGCTCGACGGTACGGTTTATCGGTATATTAAAACGTTGTTTTAACGGGAGGTTTTGGGTGTCCTTACCAAGATTTCCAGGGCCCTACTAGCGCTGCACAGCTTTTCTGTTTGCCGTTCTTACAGAAACAGGCTCTAGAAAGTAGCGTACGCATCTCTTTCACCGCCCTCCCCCAAGAAGCGGCATAACCTGTCGAAGGTCCTGAGGTTATCCTTCCAAGGGATCAAATGGGACTCCTGGATATAGACAGATGGACGGGTTTCGTGTAGTGTTAATTGGCAGGAGTTCGACATAGCATTCCATACGTTTAAAAAAAATCTCAACTATGAGGTCGTTTAACTAGGATTAATGACTACTATATAACTGGCAACTGGGACCAACAGCTTTAAGGACCTTGCCGTGCATTGAAATACCACAAATTGGACCACCTCAGGACCAACCTTAGAACCAACTCAGAACAATAGCTTCCTTAGCTGCAACTTGCCGAATTTACCATGGCGATTGTTTTGAAGAGCTCTTCAACCTAATCCTTCCTCTCCTTTTTGATCCCGAACAACCGGTGCTGGGCGGAGGTGCCACTCTCATTCAGTGTAGAGGATTTTTTGCAGAACGGAACGATTTCATAGATCATTTCTCTGTCGAACTATAGTAACCTGGAACGCCAGCGCACGTGTTACTTTCTTCTTATAATCCCGGGTTTTACAAGCGGAGCGTGAAGAGGCACACCATTGGGCCAAATTGAGGGGCACTGTCAGTAGTCATGTACACTATGAGAGTGGCTCTCAAATTGTTTTATGTCGTCATGGCTTTCCATCAGAGGGGCGTCGTCATTTTAGCAAGCTAAATAAAAAAAATATGCTTTACACAGACACGGTGATCCTAAACACAGCAAATAGATGATTATTATGGATACTGGACTGCGAGGGCTGATAAGTGTTTGTGAGAGATATGCTTTAAAGCATGGTTTGAGATATAACGTTAAGAAATCTGAATTAATGATATTTAGGAGTGGCAAAGGTCCTGAAAATAAGTAAAGTTAAGTATTTGGGCCACATCTTATCTGAAACCTTAAGTGACCATGATCTCGAGAGGCAAAGAAGATCCCTGGCCACAAAAAGTAACATGCTGGCAAGGCGCTTCTCGAGAAGCTCTAACCAAGTTAAAATTCCTTATTTAAAGCATATTGTCAGACATTCTACACCGCCGCCCTCTGGTATAGTCATACTAAACTCAATTACGATACCTTGCGAGTGCAATACAATAACGCGTTCCGTGCTATGCTAGGGTTGCCATGGAGGTGTAGCGCGTCTGGTATGTTTGAAGAACATAATGTAAAGAATTTTCATGCATATAAGAAAAGTGTCAGCCTTTCATAAAAGACTCGAAAAATGTATGAACAATATTGTTGTCGCAGTATTTCGGACCCTGTACGTTTACAGCAAAAGTTATACAAGTACATGTATCTAGGTGTAAGTACCTAAACTCTGTAGCTATGTATAATAATGAAATTGCTTATTGATATGTATTAATGATTTTAATATTAAATTTACTCTTATAATATAGTTTGACGAAACAGTATTTGTGGATATAATCTTGTATAGGCTATATGGGACTGTAACTAGTTAGGAACTGTGCCTGAAATAAACGATACTTTATTTATTTTTTCATTATTTCATCAGCTTCGGCGCGAAAAGTCACGCAAGCAAATACCAGCACAGCTCGACAGAGCCCACACAAGAACCGCCGTTATTTATTGAAGACAATGGAAATTACTTCAGCGACGCTAGCAATGCCATGAGGAGATCCAACAACCCACCAAAGGTAGTACTATAATTCACGTATTTAAACAGCGTCTTATTACAATTTGAAAATCGCTCGTTTCAGCGTTAAGCTGAAAAAGGGCGTGCTCCATTGGTATGGACACGTCCAAGGAATGAGTGAGGAATTTCAGTCAGGGAAATGAGTCAGGGTCGGCAAAGACTTACATATAAAGACCACGTGGGCAGATTGGTCAAAAACAGAAAGGTCAAAAGTACTCGGATACCCAGACGTGCATGTATGAAGCGATTAATGAATCTGCAATAAGCGAAAGAAGTATGCATGGATCGCGAAGCCTGGCGATCTGTCCTCTCTGACTACCCCGTAAGGGATACAGCGTGAAAATCGCACAACTGTTCTCGAGTATATTTCAAAAACCGTTGTCCCCAGTTACTCTATTGTAATATATCAAACTGTTCCATATTATTTAAGGTTCAACAATTAACTTAAGGTAATTAAATGAATCAGTGGATAGTTGACACAAATTCTTTTAAAATACCTAGTCTTTTGGTCGCTCCTATAATTATCGACTTACATATTAGCAAAAAAAAAGTATTTTTTCACACTTTTTAATGTTCAATAATCATTTAGTAAATATTATTGACAAAATGTTGTTGTTGATAATTGTGTATCAATTTGCCAACTAATATCTGTTATGTTCTCCATTTTCCATCTGATTCAAAAATCAGATCTCCGCGGTCTACTACTGACTCTACTAGGCACGGAGTCTCTACCAATTCACTTCACAACACAGTCAGTAACAGTGTGATACCTGATATTTGACTACCGCGGTGATAGCTGTATTTAATAAGTAAATAACTGTAAATATAAATATAACAAATTGACAATTTAATTTAATAGACTAAAGAGTATGTGCAAATTTTAGATTAGATTTAAAGTAAAATTTCAATGCAGTTCATCACAATAATCAGTTGGTAAAAAGTACGTTCAAATTCCGTTAGATTTGAAGTAAGCTTTTGATACAGTTTATCACAATGATCACATACAGTTAACTGTTAAACAAATTAAGTACGTTTAACTTAAGTATTTCACTGTATAAAGAACTTAAGTATATAAAAATTTGACAGAATATAACCTCGCAAGCTGCAGAAGGCTATAGAATAACATATGTCAGCATCGCGCAACCCAATCCTGCTCAAATCCTGGTCCTTACTTCACAGGGTGAGTTTAAGTCAAATGATTCCTTAAATTATGCGATCTATTGCTAAAATGGATGCTCTTGCAATGAATGCGAATTTGCTAACTTTGCTATTCAATGTCAATACTACAGAAGTATCATACAGCAATAGATTAGTACTGTTTAAGGAAACAGACTGAACTCACCTTGCTTTCTTTTTTAAATTGTTTTTTTAAGTTTAAAAGAGGTTGAATAGTCTCCAGTGGTGAAAAAAAACTGTTAAAAAGGGGATTTAAAATTGTTTCAATATTTTCAAATGTATATAAGCAATAACAATATTTCATGGTTAAAATAGCTCAATTATCTCAAATATCTTACCATCTTTTATCTATTTTATTCGTAGTTGTGTCAATAAATAATAATTATGTTACTAAAAAATATTATAAAATTAATAAAAACAAATATCTTTGAAAATATTTCAGTTCTAAACGCATAGTAAATATAAATTCTAGCCATATTTAACATGACCATTTATAAAGATTATAATATTAAGAACAAAAAATTAAATTCTTCTAGTTTTGAATCAAATAGGAAACTTCTATCAAGGATAGCTTACGCCTTGACAGCATTGGGGCATCGTTTTTAGTCTTAATTTTTTTAAAAAATTCGTCCATGATATTTGTCTCGAGTTGTAATTTTTTAATGGACTGGCATCTCGTAATTTAGGCCACAAAAAACAAAAGTAAATTTATCGTTTTCTAAAGACAAATACTTTAATTCTCTGCTCCTTGCAGGAACCCGCCCTAAGCGCTCCCACCTACATGGCACCAGTCGAGAGTCACCGCAAGAGTTCAGCCCACATAGCCATGGTGTCAGATACTTCAGAAGACCTCGACAGGAAGAAGAAGAAACACAATCACAAGAAACGGCGTAGCAAGACCCATGCGCACAAGAAACATCAACATCAGGATAAAAGAAAACATTTTAATAAACTAGCGTCAGTTGAAAATGAAAAAAATACCATGTCTATGGAGGATAGTAGCGGTGTGGTTACTGCATAGTACTTATTTATATTACAGTTGAAATTGTTGATAAACACAGGGGACATTCTGAGTGATTCTGAATTGTATATAGCTATAAGTATAATACACAAATGTTTGTAGTTTTGATGTTTACTATTTAAACATATAAATATATGTTTAAATAGTCTTTACATTTTACAGTGAAATATGGGCGTATAGTATGCCTCTGCCTACCTCTTCGGGGATAAATGCGTGACAATATGTATGTATGTATGGTCTTTACATTTTAGGGACTGGGGTCACTTGTATTATTTTATTACAAATAAAATCCTTGGGATATTAAACTTTTATATATATAAATATTAAATATAGTAAATTGTGTAAATAATAAGTTATTAAATCACTTATCGATGTTCCGTGACCTATGTAAATCAATTTAATTCCGGCTAATGGGTTTTTTGATAAATGGCTTGATATTTTACTATTTTACAGTGGAATTATGTGATTACCATTAATTTATTATATAAATTCAAAAATTCCACCATTTTGTATGCCAAGTCACTATAAATTTATTAATGTTTGTATAAAACTCTATAAATTTTACCAAATATAATGCATCCTATAAATACATGTGTGTTACAAATGAACACAACTTGTGTGACATGTCAATACTAACGTGAGAAAAATGTCTAGCTATTTATTGATATTATATTTAAATAAATCACCTGAGTTTCTTTTATAAAAAAATAAATGAATTTTAAAACATAAAATTTATTTTTTTCTTATCATAGTATCTTATCATAGTATCTTATCATAGTACATCCTTTCAATAATTTTTCGTGCTTCGGAAGGCACGTTAAGAAGTTTGTCCCGGTTGCCAGTAAAATGGCAGTCGTTAAGCCTGGTTGAAGGCCTTATGGGCGGCTTGAAAAAACTCAACAGCAGGTCGCCACAGCCTGCGCCTGTCCATTTCAACACGGGAATGGGCTCATCACCTGTTACGTGGGACAAAATGCATACGGTGATATGTGGGCGTATAGTATGCCTCTGCCTACCCTTTCGGGGATAAAGGCGTGACAATATGTGTATATGTATTAATTCTTCGTACATTCAATCATTTCACTGCATCGCATGACGTTTCACCTTCTACTAACTGTGCCACAGTGATGTGATCAAAACCTTGGACTTATCCAGCTCAGTAATAAAAATGTGAGTAAATGTTTATTCTACCTCCACATTTCTGGTGACTAGTTCCAGAAATGGAAGATTATCAATAACTAGATGACCCCCCCGGCTTCGCCCGTGGAATATTACGACCTCCCGTCGCACCTATTTAATCCCGTCGCTTAAATATTCTACAATGATGCATAAAAATTTGGCCCGATTTGTCGACATTTATGACTACTGCTTTGCTCTACAGTGTAGTAGCGTAGTGATATATAGCCTATAGCCTTCCTCGATAAATGGGCTATCGAAAACAAAAATAATTTTTCAAATCCATCCAGTAGTTCCTGAGATTAGCGCGTTCAACCAAACAAACAAACAAACAAACTCTTCAGCTTTATAATATTAAAATATTCTAATATTAAAATTATTCTAATATTAAAATATAGTATAGATGAAATAACAAATAAATAAAAAATAATAATTTGCTTCCAAATAACGACACATTCATTCGACATTCCCTTCAGGTTCAGTGTATTAAGTTGTAACTCTCGCGTTCTTCCCAAGTTGCAATTTAATTTAATTCGATTTCAATTATGTTTTAATAGTTATTAAAGAAACTAACAATAACTATAGTTATAACATTAATAATTAACTGCTTCGGTGGCGTTAGATTACGACCCTCAAAGTGGATCGGATGTAACTGATGAACGCTTGTGTTATGAAGAATGCAAATGGTAGGCTACATCAGGGCGTCACTTCTCACTACATAACATAGACAGGAGCATACCGCTGGGATTTTAATGTATAATGTGAGCTATACATAGCAGCGTGGTTTCTTTCGCCATTTCTATTCATTTCAATGGGTACTTTTGCAAAATCGTTCACTAAGTGACCTTTTTAATACGCAGGGGATCCCATCACAACGCGGAATATGCGTAATTAAAAACATTTTTTTAATGTCATCAAACTTTTTCATAAATTATACATATTGCAAATATTAACATATCAATATAAAGACACTTAAATCTTAAAGATATTCTTCATAGGGTTCTCCACCTTCTCAAACGGGTAATAAAGGCTGTCCTGCCAGAAAGATGGCAGACAGAATCTAGTCTCGGAGTTGAAATGGTTGATTTTCTTGATGTCTTCCGGGTCCAGCTTGAAATCGAAGATGTTTAAGTTTCCAGCGAGACGGTTGGGGTTCATGGTCTTAGGCAAAGGTACGACGCCTCTGTCCACCTAGAAATGTTATAAAAATGATGTAGACCCGTTTCAATTGAGTCAGGTTGTGCAATTTCCATTAAGGAGCGAGTTTCCATGCTACGGAAGTCACGTTACGCCGTTGGTCCCGATTGCCAGAAACTTGGTAGTATTTTAGCCAAGTTGAAGGCCTTAGACTTGATAAAAAATAATTAACTATCTTCACGCTGTATCCCTGACTGGGTAGTCAGAGAGGACAGATCGCCAGGCTTCGCGATCCATGCATACTTCTTTCGCTTCTTCGAGATTCATCAATCGTTTCATACACGCACGTCTGGGTATCCGAGTACTTTTGACCTTTCCATTTTTGAGCAATCTGCTCACGTGGTCTTCATATGTAAGTCTCGGCCTACCCTGACCTCTTCTACCCTCTGCTTTCGCACAATATATATTCTTCGTCAATCGTTCCTCACTCATTCGTTGGACGTGTCCAAACCAATGGAGCACGTCCTTTTCCAGCTTAACGCTGACACTTTCATTCAAACCTGCCATATTGCGTATTACTTCGTTACGTATTCGGTAGACTTGATAAATTTTAAAAAGATGTATCCACAGCTAGTCCCTGACTGTTTCAACACGGCAATAGGCTCACCAGCACCTGTGATCATAATATATATATATCATCCGAGCGTTTGTCATCGTCTCTCGACACCAAAGGATCCTCAGACCAGATTCCTTTCTCCAGTCACCGTTTTACCGCGGCGTGCTATTCCTTACACTTTTTTTTCCTTTTTTTATATTTAGCTCGCCAAAGTGACGCCGTCCACCTGATGGAAAGCCATGACGACATCTAGCGAATTGAGGGGCATTCTCTTAGTCTACAGGACTACTGACAGCGGCCCTCAAGTTGGCGGCCCAATGATGTGCCTCTTCACGCTCCGCTTGAAGAACTCGGGATTGTAACAAGAAGGAAACACGTGCGCTGGCAGAGCGTTTCAGGTAACTATAGTTCGATAGAGAAACGATCTTTTAAATCGTTCCGTTCTAGCGAAAATTCTTTCCACTGTATGGGAGTGGCACTTCTGCCCAGCACGCGTTGTTCGGGAACGAAATGGAGAGGGTGGGATTAGGCTGAAGAGCTCTTCAGAACACTCGCCATGGTACATGCGGTAAAATGCAGCCAAGGACGCTATGGTTCTACGCTGCGCGTGTTACATGATCTTTGATTTTAATTTGGACAGATGTTAGCATTTAATTAGGACAAATGTAAGCTTTACGGAAGCGATTGCCCTCGTACCTCCCAATTCCAATAGTGAAAAACCGGTGCTATAGTTTTGTCTGTTGTTTACATGAGGTCTACTTGGGTCCGAAGGTAGTCCCATTGCACCCAACCATCTATCACGTGGGACTAAATACTGATGAAATGTGGGCGTATAGTATGATCCTACATGAGTGTAAGGCCATCAAGATCTCCAGGGCCCAAGCGCCCTCACCTGCTAACGATGCAGCTGCTTTAACTATGAATCGGGCATTACATCGCGGAAATCCATCTTAGAACGATATTAAAGGAGGGGAGGACGATCCCACCACACACCCTCGATTCGTCAATCCTAACGCACAACGGTCAAGGATAACCTCTACTAATTGTAACGGAGGAATGACGAATCGAACTCCTTAAGCCGTTTCCTTGAGGAGGTCGATTCGTCATTTCTGCTTGACAGCAAATGTTTCCTTTAACCTAATGCAGGATAAGTTAAAGGAAACATTTGCTGTCAAGCAGTCTTGAGGATGCCTCGTGTAAAGGCGAAACGCGTGTCAACTTGTGGACTAAGTGTCACCTTGTAATGCGGAGTATTGAACAATTTTGACAACATGGAGGGTAAGGTTTCCTTTTACCTATCCTACATCCCTTTCCTTGAGGAGTTCGGTTCGTCATTCCTCCGTTACAATTCGTAGAGGTTATCCTTGACCGTTGTGCGTTAGTATTGACGAATCGAGGGTGCGTGGTGGGACCCTCTTCCCCTCCTGTATTGTCGTGCAGCTGCTTTAATTACTGGGTTGAGTGGTCAGACGGCATCAGTCTCTCCCAACAATGCCAAAAATGACCCAGTAGACCCCACGCTCCAAATCCAGGTACGGTTTGGAAGCAATTTGGTTTTTTTTTCAAGATGGAGACGTATGAATCTGCTTACTATCTCATCATCACGTTAGGTGCTTAACGCAGTCATCGTTTACAGAACCTTGCTCCAGCAGGGCTATCAGCGTTTCAGTACTAAGTTATATTACCAATTCTGCCTCGGTGGCGTGTATATTATAAGTGGTAATGTATGGGACTGCGTTGAGGTTTCGATTCCCGGGTCGGAATAAATATTTGTGTGATCCACAAATGTCTCGGGTTTGTGTGTTAATGTTTAGAATGGTTATCAATTGTCTAAATCCAATAGCTCAAGCTTAAAGCATAGTTTTGGCTAGATAGCGCTGTGTGAAAAGTGTCCCACTATATTTATTAAATAATTTTTCTCTACTTACCGCCCATCGTAAAACAATTTGAATTGGAGTTTTGCCGTACTTCTTGGCTAAAGCTGTAAACGTGGAGTCGTTTACTGTGGGTCCATTGAGCTCCCTTCCCTCCCTACTGACGAGAGACCCCAGTGGGCAGTACCCCTGGACTATAATGCCTTCTGACTTGCAAAAGTCAAGCAGTTCCGTCTGGATAAGTTGTGGATGGACCTGGAAATAAATTCAAAATAAGATTTTTTGTCATTTATACAGCGCTATCATCAATAAATACTAGCGTACAACCTGCTGTTTGACTCGCGTAGTTCTCGTAGGAATACGTGAATAAAATTTAGCTTAAGTTTCTTCATATAACATCAGCTATCTGCCAGTGAAAGTCTCAATAATAACGGTCCAGCCGTTTTAAAGATTAGACGACAGTAAATAGGAATAAAAATAATTGTAATAATAATTGTTTATTGTCTTAAAAATACGGGTTGGTAGGGATCGATAACAATAAGTGGTTACATTTACTGCCAGATTCGCAAAGCAGTAGGTAGAGCCTAAGGAAGAACCTAGCAATATAACTTATGGCCACTCTTTTTTAATCGCCGGTATTTACATTAGTTTTCGTATACATAATTAAAATAATTATTTTAACAACAAAATTCGTCTATTACTTTATAATTATTATGTATCTTTATTATTATTCTATTTGTATTTATATGTGTTGACTTAGAGCGACATAATCAAATCATTTATTAAGTCAAAATTTTATATGCAAGGCTACACAATTTAGCCTTGTTGTTGGTTTCAAATGTAGGTATGGCTTACAATAATTATCTTACATTATTCTTTGGAGTTATGTAAGAACATTCGACCAAACTTGGTTTAACTTAAATTTTAATAATGTTATTTGTAAGATGATGGAGCCTATGACGGCTTAAGACGTAAGAGGTGAATAATTTCGTCAGTTTCGAGTGTCCTCGGTAGCTTAGTTGGATAAGCGTCTCACCCGGTGAGTGAGAAGTCGCAAGTATAATATTGACTGTTCCCTTCACCAAATGTCCACCAACCTCAATTTGCAGAACTGCCGGTTTGATCTCTGCCTGTGCCAGGAGCCTGAGCATCTGTTCCTTGTTGAAATTCGCCACACCTATGGACTTAGCCAAGCCGAGCTTGCAAATATCCTCCATGCCTCTCCAGGTCTCCATAAAGTCTATATCTGACAAAGCATAAGCCTCCTGAAAAGAACACAATATTCATTATATTCCTATCTGATTGGCGCCCACATAGGGCGATTTATCTCCAAAGGGATAGACAGAGGCATAGTATACGCCCACATTTCACAGTAAGCATTTTTGTCCCACGCATGACCACAGATAGGTATGTGTGAAACGATTAATGACTCTGCAAGAAGCGAAATAAGTATGCATGGTTTGCGAAGCGATGGCGATTGACCACCTTACATCCTTTCTGACCACCCTGTCAGGTATACAGCGTAAAGACAGTTAGTAACAGGTGGTGAGTCTATTGCCGTTTCAAATGGACGCAGGTTGTGGCGACTTGCTATTAATTTTTTTCTGGCCCATAACGCCTTGAACTTGTCTTAAAGACTGCAATGTTACTGGCAAGCGCAACCAACGGTTTAACGTGCCTTCTGAAGCTTGGAAACGATTGTTAATGGAAATGCCATAAACGGTCAAAATAGCTAAGGACCAGCAATAGCCATACTTAATGCAGTGAACGTTTACAGAACACTGAGGCTACGTTCCAGTAAACGCCCGCAACGATCGCAACACCCAATGTATCTTTCCACCTAAGGCTCGTGGTCGTTGCGAGCGATCTTATGACGTCATACATGACGTCACTGTTCGCGACCGCATGACGCCCACTTCGCCCACAAAATATAGGTGGGTCCAAGTGGGCTTACAGCGCTCAAGATGTGCGTTCCACTTATGATGGTAAATCTCTAAGGTCACAGGAAAGCTATGCTGCATTAAGCCCAAAGATCTACATAGGGCTCCATCGCATCATCTAAGCTACGTATACTCATGAAGTTGCCTGTGTCCCAGAATGACCTCTAACTCGTATTTTGTAGATGTAAAAGAACAGGGTGAGAAGAAAAGAGGGCAAGATATTCTACCGACATAAAGAGACTACGACATAGGGCGAAATATCTTCCGACGTGACCAAAGAACATATAATAATAAGTATAAAAATACATAAAAAATCCTATTATTAAATGTTCTGTGGACGCGATGCAGTAATACTCACGCTGCTGTGCATACCGCAGTCTACGCAGTCCAATGGTTAATAGGTATTGGGCTGCTGTATGAAATATATTTATCTACCGTAATAACTTACATAGTGCGATGCAGGCTTCATAGTTTCAAAATTGTTAAACTGACTGCCTCTGTGGCGTGGTGGAAGTGTATCCGACTGCTACGCAGAGGTCGTGGGTTCGATTCCCACTCAGGATTAAACTTTGTGTGATGAGCACGATGGTTCATTCTGTTTCTGGATGTTATTTATCTATAATATGTCTGTATTTAGAAATATTTAAGCATGTTTATCCGTTATCTGATTACAATAGTACAAGCTCTGCTTAGTTTTGAATCAGATAGCATTGTGTGAGTTGTCCCAACGATATTTATTTTTATTAATTAAACTGCTTTTCGCTAGATAGCTTTGACTGTAGCTAGTGATATTAAGGTCAGGTACTCACGTCAGTGGCTACAGGCCAGTGTATTAAGTACAGGTCGATGTAGTCCAGGCCTAAGTTCTTTAACGATGCCTTGACGGCAGGTAGGACTTGTTCCCGCTTGTGAGAATGGTTCCAAAGCTGAAAGAAAGGAAACAATAGATTTTGAGTCAAAGCTTTCGAAAAAAAATTCGGCCAATCACGAGTCGAACTTACGCTCGAAATGTTCCGTATCTAAATAACAGACATTTAAAGTTTCTACGCTGTAATCTTTATTAAATATATATTGTCACAGCTTTATTCCCGAAGGGGTAGGCAGAGGCATACTATAGGTACACCCACATTTCACCGTATGCATTTTTGCCCCACGTATTAGTAGTAATAGGTGGTGAGCCCATTGCCGTGTATTGCCTGGTCTGGGTTCAATTCCCTGGTCGAAACAAATATTTGTGTGATCCACAAAAGTGTGTTTCGGAGTTTGGGTGTTTGCTATGTATAATATGTATGTACTTAGAAATATATAAGTATGTTTATCAGTTGTCTAGATCCTATAACACACGCTTATATTATACTTTGGGCAAAATGGCGCTGTGTGAAAAGTGTCCCACAATATTTATATTTATTTATTATTAAGTGCGAGAAAAAAACAGTAAACAAATCATGTTTGTTTTAAAGAAGCCCCCTTAAGCGGCAACAGAAAAACATCATCTGTGAAAATTTCAAGTCTAAAGTCAATCCCCGTTTCAAACTTTTGTTTTTTTTACTTTATTAAAAATTTATGAGAAAGTTGGCATACTAATTGCTTAATAAAATTAATAGGTGACTCCCCCGGCTTCGTCCGTGACATACTTCGAACTCCCGTCGTCGCATCTTTTTAAACCAGTGGCTTATAAAATCTACAACATTGCATTAAAATTTGCCCGATTTGTCGACATTTATGGCTACTGCTCCGCTGTCCAGGGTAGTAGCGTAATGATATATAGCCTATAGCCTTCCTCGATAAATGGGCTATCTAACACAAACAGAAATTTTTAAAATCCGTGCGTTATTTTCTGAGATAAGCGCATTCAACCAAACAAACAAACTCTTCCGCTTTATAATAGCTATAAAAGTTTCTCTCATAGTCGATAAAGAAGTTTCAATTCAAAAAATCTTAATATGTTAAAATTAAAAAAATAAAATGAATAAATATCCATTACGCTTTATCCCCGAAGGGGTGGCAGAGGCATATTATATGCCCACTTTTCACCGTGTGGATTCCTGTCCCACGTAATAGGTGGTGAGCCCATTGCCGTGTTGAAATAGACAGACGCAGGTTGTGGCTACCTGCTGTTGAAATTTTTTAATTTTTTTTTAATTTTTTAATTTTTTTTTTTAATTTTCTAATTTTTTTTTTTTTTTTTTAATTCACCTTGGTAGTAATGAAAAAGTCTTCTCTTGTGATGATTCCTTCAGCAATCTTCATGTTAATAGCTTCTCCTACTTCTTCCTCTGTGTTGTAGACATAAGCTGTGTCTACGTGCCTGTACCCCTCATCTATCGCCTTCAGCACAAGGTCTCGAAGTTCTTTGTTCTTGGGTTTCGCAAAACCGCTCTGAAAATATTTATGTAAAGATGAGTAAAAGTGACAACGATTATTTGATTAGTTGATGTATTAATGACAGAGACTCAATGAGTCGTGATAAAGGCTCTGCGGGCCTATTGCGTCACGGTTAGCAGTCGAAGTGTAGTTGAATAGGAGCGCGGAAAATGACGTTTCGTATTGCGGTGTCAACTTAGCAGCGCGCGAGAAGTTGAACTTTTCCGTGCAGCTGAGGTGCAGCTTAACGTATATTGTGCTCTAATTACTATGAAATTTCGTATTGCCGAACCCATTTGACGCGGAGTTTAGCTGCTAATATGTGTCAAATACGCAGTTGAACAAAAGTTAATAATTAGCAACTTCTACAAAACTTCTAACCTGAGATTCAAACATATTATATTGAATTTATTTGTATTTTTCACATTTTTACATCTCAGTAATGTAAATTTATTCTATTAGGTGTGTAAGAAGTTGTTGGTTGGCTGTTTGTGGAAATGTAGATAGCGATTCTGGCCTAAATCGTTAAGTAATTTAATGTCGTACGTGACTCCGTGTATTAAAAGATTTAGAAGCTATACTTCTTTTGGCGCGATAGGGAAAAATAATGAGAGTATATTTTTACGAAGCGCGCGCAGACCGTCACGAAAACCCCCTGAAGTTAGCTGATAAGTGTTTCCATGGCAAGTTAAAACTACATTAAAAGTAGTTTTTTTCATTCTTATGATTTTTTTTGGCGGTGGACCCCGGGCGTCGCAGGACCCAACTGGGACAGACGCTCGGATGATAATGATGTTTATTTTTTACAAATTTATCATTCCTGTTACAAACAAATAGTAGTGGTATATAATGATGAAATCTTATTAGACTAAAGCAGTATAATTTCTTAATTTTTTATTTTTTTTTTGTTTTTTTTTAGAATTTTTTTTTTGTACATATTATAAATTATCCACTTCCAACTTCTTTCATTACACTACAAGGTAACTTATCCTTAAAAGATAGATTAATGCCAACGCGGACTTTTCGGCAGAGTTTTGGATGAAACCTCGGTCGGCTTCATTTTTTTTCGACATATTATGTACCTCTTTCGCTTGCTGCATGTGTTGGGCACAATGCAATTAAATTGTTAATTTTATAAGCTAGCAATTAACATGTTAATCGCAATTAAATTAATTGCTTTTAATTTAATTGATCTCACTACAGGGGATGCTGACTACCGTGCGAAGTGGAGGAGAAAAAGTAGAAAAGTGGACCCCGGGCGTCGTGAGACGCAACTGGGACAGACGTTTGGATGATGATGATGAAATTAATTGCTATTAATTTAATTCCATTGATTCATTCATTGTAAGGTACAATTAAAATAAACATAACATACTTTCAAGCCTTTATCCCCGAAGGGGTAGGCAGAGGCGTACTATACGCTCACGTTTCACCGTAAAATGTAAAGACCTTTATTTTTATTCTTTATATGTATGCTTTGCTTTTTGTCCCACGTAACAGGTGGTGAGCCCATTGCCGTGTTGAAATGGACAGGTGCAGGTTGTGGCATTAGGCTCATAAGGCATTCAACAGGCTTAACAACCGGAACCAACGGCTTAACGTGCCTTCCGAAGCACGGAAACGCTCGCAAATATAAATGCCACAAAGTGGTCACCCATCCGAGGACCAGCCATAGTATAAGTTGCTTAACGCAGTGATCGTTTACAGAACACTACGTCCGCGGGGCCACGAGCGCTCCTGCAATTAAAATGAATTGCAATTGATTCCATGAGTTGTGGTTTACAATTGATTTAATCACAATTAATATGTTACTTTTTTTATATATGTTAATTTTTTTTATATACATCTTCGTATACTATAATCATGTCATATTTCAACCCATTTACTTAATTATGACGATAATTGTTCAAAATGTCTTTTCATTTCAAAATGTTGTTCAAAGTCAGTTCGCGATGTGAAAAACATAAAAAGTACTTAACAGATTATCATGCGAGTTTTACCAATAGATAGGATGATGATTCATGAGGAGGGTTTAGGTTTACAATTTGTCAAGGTTTTATGTATAAAACCTTTACAAATGGTATACGTACCTAAATCTAAGA
The DNA here is from genome assembly GCA_948477245.1 of Thumatha senex. Classification (NCBI taxonomy): domain Eukaryota; kingdom Metazoa; phylum Arthropoda; class Insecta; order Lepidoptera; family Erebidae; genus Thumatha; species Thumatha senex. The sequence continues at coordinate 12,790,382 of OX419753.1, forward strand.
AATTGCCTCTGTGCGATAAGGCCGCCGATTGTAAAACCATTTTAGTATCTCATTGTAAATATGTTAAATGTATTTTTGGTGTTACAGTAAAGAATAACTAACTAACTAACTAACCTTGCATAATAATCTGTTTTGTAGTTTTTATGTTATCATAATTATTACCTACATGTATTTTTTTGTATCCATGCGAGATGGTAAGCTGTAAATCATTATGACCTTGAATGAATCTTTTAAATCGCAGTTGAAACATTTTCTAAAATTCATCATTTTCATTTTACTGTCAGTACCTAATTGTCGCAATGATGCCTAAATGAGGGACTTTGAACTGTGCAAAACATTGACTCAGTCAAAGATTCTTCTCCATCTTATCAAATATGGTGAAATAGTTTTAATTAGCTACAGCTTACGAAAAAAGATCTTCAAACCATTGAACTATATTACTAGCGTAGTAGTAATACCTCAATGATTAAAACGCAAGTAATATTTGTGACGATGCGCAGAATATTGAATCAAGCGAAAGATCGTCTTGTCGAATATGGTGAAATAGTTTTAAGTAGCTTACGAATGGTCTATTTGAATACTTCGGTTATATTTGAGTACTTTGTTGTCAAACTGAAACTTTATCACTGCAGAAGACGCGTAGATAGACATTAAAATGTGATGTAGGTACTAGATGCGCTAGCTTTGAAGAGACCAAAGTCAAGTGGTTGGTTAATGTTTCTATCGGATAGACAAATTCTAAATTTATGTGTGCGATAAGCAACTTTCACTCTGGCAGTTCCTCGGATGGGTGACCGCTTTGTGACATTTCTATTCACAAGCGTTTGGTCCCGGTTGTCAGTAACATAGCAGTCGTTAAGACAAGTTGAAGGCCTCATGGGTGGCTTGAAAATTTTCAACAGCAGGTCGCCACGAACTGTGGCTGTCCATTTTAACACGGCAATGAGCTCACCACCGCCAAAGCACACAGTGGAATGTGGGCGTGCCACTGCCACCGCTTTGGGGATAAAAGCGTGAGTGATAAGTGTTTAGTTAATATATTAAAATATGAAGGCCTTACCTCTTCAAGTCCAAGGCAGGTGCCTAGAGTGAGAGCTGGCATCTCGCGTCCGTCCAACATTTTGAACTTGGATGCTACCATTCTGGTGAGAATCTGAGAACAATAATATACTTAATAGGTATAATCAGTACAGCAGGAAATGAAGAGTAGAAGCGTGCCCGTCGCCATCTCTGTCAGCTCAGGCTGCAATTCTACTCCAACATGAGTACTACGAGGAAGAAAAATGTTAGGGCGTGCCCCCGAGGCGACGCGCACCACTTCGTCCCCGCTGATGCGAAAAGTGTGTGCCAGAGCGGTGTAGGGGACCGCCACCCTACATGCGCGGCCCGTTATCAATGAAAGTGGAGGACGGAGTGCAGGATATAAATATATTGTAGCTGCGTGGATTGTTAGGTGAGGAATGTAAGATAAGATGAGTTAATGGATGTAATGAATGAGTTAATGGATGTAATGAATGAGAGAACATTAGATGTTCCGTTTTTTTTTTCCTTTTTAGGTACTAAATCCTAAAATTATAGATCTGCTGAGGGATATTTGTTGTCTGGTGTGACAATACGATCTGTGTTTTTATACCACTGAGGTGGTAGACAATCATACGAATACGACGCATAGTAATATTGTTAGGCGAACTCCTATATATTCAATCTATAAGGATTAGACTCAGGCTTTTGATTATGTTGATCATGACTTGATCAATGAGTTTATAATCATTTGCCTAAAATATTATTGGAAATCGAATTTAGTAAGAAATTCAAGCACAAATTAAAAAATGGTTTATTGGATAAGGCTTATACTACAGTACTGATGGATATTTGAATGATATCGTTTAATTGTTATGACATTACCATAATTGATTAGTGTTTGATATTTATTAATAACTATTTTGTTTACATTACTTTGATTGATTAGTGTTTGACATTTATTAATAACTATTTTAAAATTATTTTATTGCTTGTTATGTATGGAATTGAATTTACATTTTAATTTTAAGTTTGTTTGACATTTTAGACTATTGCATGCTTTCTAGCGAAATGGCAGAACATAATTGATTTTTGTATAACACCAAAATTGATGTACCCATATTTTCAATTAAATATATTAGAATTTTGAATGACATCTTACTGGGTAAGCTGGAAATGTATGGACTTAGGGGAAATTAAAATACTTAAAAATCCGTACTCACTTGTAGCGTACGGATTTTTAGTTAACTAAAGTCAACATTTTAACAAAATAAAGAAGACCTTCTAAAAACAGTATATAAAATACGGTGTGCCACAAGATAGTGTGCTGGGTCCGCTACTATTCCAAGTGTACATAAATGATCTTCCTAAGGCTACTAATAATCCAGTAACTTTTGCGGATGACAGTACGGTTATAATTAAATGAAATGATACCAATCTGTACAGAGGCGACATTAATAGCGCATTGAACTCTATTATTGACTGGTTAGATATTTAGTAAAATTTCCCATGACACTACTGGTACTGCCAAGCAGTAGTGCCACGGGTAGATAATAAACGTTAATACCTTAAGAGTGATGCATTTTAGTCAACGGTCACAACGTATCCAATTGAACATCAATTACGACAACAAAGTTATACAAGAAGTAGTGAAACGAAAAAGGCTAATTATTGAACGACAAAAAAACGTGAAAACCACGCATCGATGAATAATGAAAGCGAATTAGTAAGTCAGCTAGTTATGCTCTATATAAACTTTCACAAGTAGTTAGTACCGATACTCTTCTGACTGCCTACCATCGATTGGTATCATCAATCCTTAGGTACGGCGGGATAATGTTCCTGGAGCAACTCAACTGACAAAGAATTAATCTTCAGGACACAAATAACGTTGTATTAGGGCAATGTTTGGGCTAAAAACCGTAGAGAGCTGTACACCTTATTTTAGAGAATATGCAATATTGACTCTACTATAAATAAATAAATAGCCATCATGCCTTATCCCCGAAGGGGTGGTAGAGGCATATTATATGTCCACATTTCACCGTGTGGATTCCTGTCCCACGTAACAGGTGGTGAGCCCATTGCCGTGTTGAAATAGACAGACGCAGGTTGTGGCTACCTGCTGTTGAAATTTTTCAAGCCGCCCATAATGCCTTCAATCAGGCTTAATGACTGCCATTTTACTGGCAACCGGGACCGACGGCTTAACGTGCCTTCCGAAGCACGGAAACGCTCGCAAATGTAAATGCCACAAAGTGGTCACCCATCCGAGGACCAGCCATAGTGAAAGTTGCGTAACTCAGTGATCGTTTACAGAACACTGAGACCACGGGGCCACCAGCGCTTCTACTGCTATCATTGTTTTTGTGTTTGTCAAACTTAATCTCTTTGTATGAATGTCAGGTGCTTATAATAGAAAACAAAGGGATGCGCCGCGATTGTGCATCCGGAAAATGAATAGGTACTGCTTTAATGCATAAAAGTATATTTCATATGTCGCATATTAATTTATAATAAAACTCTCAAAACCTACAGTCTCACTCAATTCTAAGACAGGTTAACAAGACTTCTAATTAAAAAATGCTATTATTGATTTTTAAATAATTTATTTGTTTTAATTTGACATAAATTCATTGCATGACATATGTGGAATAATTAATTAAATGTGTATATTAAATGTTTTTATTATCTCGGAGTTATTCTCGATTTTTTACATGACATTATATTGATATACATTTTGACACCTGAGTAACGAACATATCTGCGGTACATTATATTGACCGTCACAAACAACGACCTCCCCTCCATATCGATCGACACTGAGGCCAAGGCCACGATATCCCCGAAATATTATAACTGTCGAGCCGGTCCTTGAACGAAACTGGTCAAGCCGCACCTTGTCACAAGAGATAGATATTCACTGAAGATATTGATATTCAATAAGATATTCACTCTTATTACTGTTATAGAGGAGATCCTGTATGTAAGGCTCGCAGTTGCCCAGGAACCGATGTCTAATCTACTAGATATTGTAAAACAAACAGCCGTTATATTAAAATAAAAAAATAAAAAAAATAAAAATATCTTTATTTTGCATAGACCATTTTAACGGCGCTTACAAAATGTCATACCCTATTTAAAATATTTAAAGCGACCACCGGTTCGGAACGCGGTCCACCTGAGAAGAACCGGCAAGAAACTTAGGAAGGCTTTTTTTTTTGATGGCCTATTTACAATTTAATATTATTTCACTTTGCCAGCAGATCATTTCCAGGCGTCCCTGTCCTGCAAATAGTCTGTAACGGAGTAAAAACCTTTTTCTATCATAGAGCTCCACCATACATTTTTTTGTAATATCTTACAGGGTTTAGGCAAAGTTTTTATTAAAAGCTTCCTTGCTTATTTTTACCTACACCTCCAACAAAAATATTTACCAAAACCTTCCTCGTGAACTACTTACTCAATCCATTTTTGTATCGAACGGGATTTCGCATGCATTACATTAAAATTGCGTTATATTAAAAAGAATACCTTTTTGTTCCTCGACGTTTCGAAAGGGTTGCACCTAGGACGATTAAACAAATCGTCCTAGGGTTGCACCTGTCGTGGTCCAAAGTTGTTCCCACATGTTACTCTATCCATTGGGGAAAACAATTTAAAAATCAGCGCAGTATTTTTGAGTGCATATCAATGTCTAAAACTGGGCTAGAAATTACGTCATTTTTATAAATTACCTTAAAAAATCCTACCTCCTGTCAAAGGGGGTCGCTACTATTGCATGGGACATGCATCGGCATTCCAGCGCCTCATGCAACTCGCTACACACTAATATATGTGTGTACATAATATAGTATTTTAAACGTGGCAGTTTTTTTTTAATATTGGCCGATTTCGAGCATTGGTCCTATAATGCCTATAGGACCAATGCTCGAAGTAGTCTTATATTAGTGTAAAAAAAAATGTCTATTTTGCATAGATAATTTTAACGGCGCTTACAAATTGTCATACACTAAAACTGGAGAAAATTTTAATATATTTAAAGTGACCACCAGTTCGGAACGCGGCCCACCTGAGAAGAACCGGCAAGAAACTTATGAAGGCCTTTTTTGATGGCCTAATTACAATTTTATATTATAAATAAATAAATAAATATCCATCACGCCTTATCCCCGAAGGGGTGGCAGAGGCATATTATATGCCCACTTTTCACCGTGTGGATTCCTGTCCCACGTAATAGGTGGTGAGCCCATTGCCGTGTTGAAATAGACAGACGCAGGTTGTGGCTACCTGCTGTTGAAATTTTCAAGCCGCCCATAAGGCCTTCAACCAGGCTTAACGACTGCCATTTTACTGGCAACCGGGACCAACGGCTTAACGTGCCTTCCGAAGCACGGAAACGCTCGCAAATGTAAATACCACAAAGTGGTCACCCATCCGAGGACCAGCCATAGTGAAAGTTGCGTAACTCAGTGATCGTTTACAGAACACTGAGACCGCGGGGCCACGAGCGCTTCATATTTTATGATTTATTTTTAATTGGGTCTAATCCCACTCTCATTCCCATTACTGTGACTCCTGTAAACCAGGATCTACAGCAATGACCAAAACACCAGCTCGATCTCGGTGAAGTCCCAGGAGAAGTTAGCATGTCTTGGAACCCGCAACGAAATTAATCAGAAGATAATGTGAGGAAGTAGGAAAAGAACGTAATGCCTCTTCCCTCCTTTGCAAATAATATTTTATTATAATAATATTTTATGATACTCTTCTGACTGCGATAGGTAATTCGAATAACTTGAATAAGACTATTGACTCGTTAATTCGAATCGCGTTACAACCGAATCAATTTATTCTCGTAGCACAGATAATATGACTCGTAGGCTCTTACAGTCGAGTCAGCTTGTTGATTCGACGTTCAGTGATTCGCTATAACTCGAATTCATTTCATTACGAGCAACGCTTGATAAGAAGCTTTGGCGGTTTTGTTTCCTTTAATTATTAGTAGAAAATTGTTATTAATTATGACCTATAGAGGAAATAATATGGGCAATATATGACAAATAGCAATATACGAACGGAAATAATATGGCAATATACGCACTGTATAAATCATTTGGAAAAGAAACATAATCATAATGTTAACGAGAATTATATATGTGGATTACTCGGCTTGCAGCCGGCACTGGGTATTTGCACCTCATAAGTTAAGAACATTTTCTCTCTCTGTCAAGAACTCTTGTGAAAAAAATCAAATTTCTAAGTTAATGTTAAAAAAAGTTATGGCCGTTTATGTCACAGAAAACCTATTTTACTACACTCCTAATCAAAAAAAGGGACACAGATCATTAGAGTTCTTAAATAGCGCGATAGATGGCCCTGGTGATACTCTTAAATGACGATTAAAACATAGGGAAGAATTTCAAGTCGTTTCGGTACGGTTCGGGTAGTTCAGTGGTTTGAACATTGCCCTGGATAGACAAAGGTCGCGGGTTCAATCCCCGTCTCGAAACAAGTGGTCTTTTTTCACTTTATTCATGTATTTAAGTATTTTTATTCTTAAACAATTTTTACATTGTGTTTGAATTAAATTAATAATAAAATAAAATTAATAAAAATTTATGTGAAAGTTACCATACTAATTGTATATTTTAAATGTATGTTCACTGATTACTCGAAGATGTCTCAACCTATTTGGGTAATTCTATTTGTAATAGATAATTCAATTGTTTATTATTTGTTAAATGTGCTAACATAAAAAAAAATATTTTATTTTTTCAATATAACTGCCTCCACAAGATTCTCCGCAATTCGGGTAAGGGTGTAACATAGGGGATGAAAGTTTGTATGAATTTTTTGTGTAACATAAGGGATGAAAATTTGTATCAAAATATTAGAAAATTGTTATGGGGCATGAGATAGAGTAGTGTAGGGTAGTATGCAGCGGTAAATCGAGGTATATCACGGGCGAACCCGGAGGCTTTATCTTAGTGTACTCCCAGATACTACAAACCCTATCTGGATTTGAAACTTAGGGTGCACTTTCATTTGACTGCTAGATGCCGCTATCGTATTGCTCTTCATTCTCGGCATTACTAGAAGCGACTGCCGCCTGATCTCCTACCTCCTATACTTCTACACCAAAAAAAAAATATCCTGGATTTGTTAACATTTATGATTACTGCTCCGCTCTTCTGAGTAGTAGCGTGGTGATATAAAGCCTATAGCTTTCCTCGATAAATAGACTATCCAACACATAAAGAATTATTCAATTCGGACCAGTGGTTCCTGAGATTAGCGCGTTCAACCAAAACCAACAAAATCTTTGCTCCTAATTAGTCTTTTGTTAAAAAACTGAATATTTATTCACTTACCTATTTATTTGTGGTTTTGATCACAATCCGCTGATGACCTCGTAAAGATTGAGGTAGACTGCTTGATACTGGCGGCACAAAGCTGAACGTCAATCGATGATGTTACACTCACGACTGTCGACTTAAAACTGAATATTGACTTACCAATGCTTAAACTGACCTCGTTGTAAGAGCACCTACTCACTAGTGTTATTATCGCAGCGAGAGTGTGAACTACAAGATGCAATACGCTAGTATTTTTAGCGTGCTCCGTTGGTTTGGACACGTCCAACGAATGAGTGAGGAACGATTGACGAACATATATATTGTAAGAAAGTATTTATCTATCACGCCTTATCCCCGAAGCGGTGGCAGAGGCATATTATATGCCCACTTTTCGCCATGTGTATTCCTGTCCCACGAAATAGGTGGTGAGCCCATTGCCGTGTTGAAATAGACAGATGCAGGTTGTGGCCACCTGCTGTTAAATTTTTCAAGCCGCCCATAAGGCCTTCAACTTGACTTAACGACTGCCATGTTACTGGCAACCGAGACCAACGGCATAACGTTCCTTCCGAAGCACAGAAACGCTCACAAATGTAAATGCCAGAAAGTGGTCACCCATTCGAGGACCAGTCGTAGTGAAAGTTGCGTAACTCAGTGATCGCTCACAGAACACTAAGTCCGCGGGGCCACGAGCGCTTGGAAAGTAGAGGGTAGAAGGAGTCAGGGTACACCCAGACTTATTTACAATTCAAATGAACGTTTTATTCTTAATCACGAGTGTGGCGTACGCAGGCTACTTAAAACTAACATTACCAAACAAGATTAGAAATAATAAAGAAAGGTATATAAAAAACAACAACAAAATAAATTAGAAAATTGATTTCGTGCAATATGTACGGCACAAAGGAGCAAAATTTGATTTCTTCTCAGCATGCGGCGTCCAACGAACGGATGCTATTTTCAGAGGAGGCTAATGATTTTGAAACGTTGTACCCACCTAATGAGTAGGTATATGTAGAAATGTAAATTAACAAGAAAGAAATAAATGTATTATTATACTAAATAAATATATGAGAATGCCTCTCGGTGGCACAGTGGTAGTGTACGCGACTGCTGCGCCTGAGGTCTTGGGTACGATTTCCGGGTCGGAACAATAATAATTTGTGTGATCCACAAATGTTTGTATCGAAGTTTGGGTGTTTTCTATGTATAATATGTATGTATTTAGAAATATATAAGTATGTTCATCAGTTGTATAGATCCGTTATCTATACTTCTGTACTAATATAATATTATAAAACTGAAGAGTTTGTTTGTTTGTTCGTTTATTTGGTTGAACGCGCTAATCTCAGGAACTACTGGTCAGATTTGAAAAATTATTTCTGTGTTAGATAGCCCATTTATCGAGGAAGGTTATAGGCTATATATCATCACGCTACTATACTGGAGAGCGAAGCAGTAGACATAAATGTCGACAAATCGGGCAATTTTTATGCGTCATTGTAGAATTTATAAGCGACGGGATGTCGAACTATGCCACGGGCGAAGCTGTGAGGGTTATCTTGTCTAATATAATGTAAAATTTAATAAAATCCGGTGTGTGTGTGTGTGTGCGTGTGCGTGTGTGTGTGTGTGTCTGTGTTTTAAAAATATAGCATCATTATCAACGTGTCGTAAATTAATATGTTACTATTATGATACTAATTGGCTAGAATGGTTTACTTCAGCTATTTTAATAGTATTATGTCTTACGGTATTCTCCTTTGGGGGAGTGCTGCAGATGTAAATAACATTTTTGTTCTTCAAAAGCGGGCTGTACGAGAAAAATTCAATGAAGTAAATATTCTAACCGTAGCATCACAATACATTTTTGCCAATCTTATGTATGTCCAGAAAAATCTATCACAGTTTACTAAACTCTGTGATATACATAATATAAACACTAGACATAAAAACAATCTTTTAGTTCACCACAGTCGGCTGCATAAAATTGGCGATTCTTTCCAGGGTAACTGTATACGCTTTTACAACAAGCTTCCCTGTGACCTGAGAAATTTACCATTAATTAAATTTAAAAAGTTTATTAAAAGAAAGCTTTGTGAAAAAGGTTTTTACTTTAATCAAGACTATTTAAAGGACAGGGATGCCTGGAAATCATCTGCTGGCAAATAAAATATTATAGTCATAATATATTAAATTGTAAATAGGCCATCAAAATAAAGCCTTCCTTCTTGTCGGTTCTTCTCATGTGGGCCGCGTTCCGAACCGTGGTGGTCACTTTAAATATACAATTTTTTTCTTTAGTTTTAGTGTATGACATTTTGAACGCGCCGTTGAAATGCTATGCAAAATAAGCACATTTTTATTTTTATTTTATTAAATGTCATAAATGCATTTTAAATAAGAATGTATAAAGCGCTCGTAGCCCGTCAACCCAGTGTTCTGCCAACGATCACCACTCTAAACAATCCCTCGGATATCTTCGGATAGGTGACCGCCTTTCAATGAAAAGCAATAGGTACTATTATTATTTATAATACTATTATTTAACTAGTAGCAATAGGCACCTTAAGCCGTTGGTCCCCGTTGCCAGCAAACATGGCAGTCGTTAAGACAAGTTTAAGGCCCCATAGGCAGCCAGAAAATAAATTTATCAGCAGGCAGCCTAAACTCGCGCCTGTCTACTTCAAATGGGCTTACCATGTGAGGGGATAGGACAAAAATGCTTATGGTCGAATGTGGGCGTTTAGCATAGCTCTGCCAACCCGTTCGGGGATAAAGGCGTGACTGTCAAGTATATTTCAAGAGAGTGAAAAGAATGAAATTATATTTAAATATTTATATGCCAAGAACACATACGAAGAACACGTTAGCAGATTGCTTAAAAACTGAAAAGTCAAAAGTACCCGGATACCCAGAAGTGCGTGTATGGAGCGATTAATGAATCTGTAGGAAGCGAAAGAAGTATGCATGGATCGCAATGCCTGGTGAAATGTCCTCTCTGACAACCCCGTCAGGGATACAGCATAAAGATAGTTAGTTAGGGAAAATACTCGCTAAAATGTATTACCCTCTAGATGTTTCCTCTATAGTAATTATTAGGTTCTATGGGTAAATATGGCGAACTCCAAACCTGTTCATGGTTGTATGTAATTCGTTTTTAAGTCTTAAGTCTTATAACTATCTGAGGAGTTTAGACAAAAAAGTTGTCCCACTGCGTCCGTGTCTCTTGTCATTATTATTACACTAGCTGATCCTCGCGGCTTCGCCCGTGACATAATTCGAACCCTTTTCACAAATTATTCCCGTCACTGATAATATTGTAATTTGTAGTGACTGCCTCAGTGGCGCGGTGGGATTGAATCCGACTGCTACGCAAGAGGTCCCGGGTTCGATTCCCGGGTCGGAACAAATATTTGTGTGATCCACAAATGTGTGTTTCGGAGTTTGGGTGTTGTGTGTATAATAAGTATGTATTTAAAAATATATAACTATGTTTATCAGTTATCTAGATCCCATAACACAAGCTAATATTAGCTTACTTTGTGTTAGATGGCGCTGTGTGAAAAGTGTCCCACAATTTATTTATTATTAAAGTTATGTTTAAAAATTTGCCCGATTTGTCGACATTTATAATTATTGTTGCACTCTCCAGGGTAGTAGCGTGATGGTATATAGACCTTCCTCGATAAATAGGCTATCTAACACAAAAATATTTTTTTATGTCGTACACGTAAGTCCTGAGATTAGCGCGTTCAACCAAACAATCAAAGTCTCAGCTTTTTATATTTTCACGTTGTCACCACAGAGAGGCATCGTCGCTCGGTCTGTCAAACGTTTAAAACGCACTTGCGGTTGAAGCGCTCGGGGCCCCGCTGACTCTGTTAACGATGACTGCCTTAAGCAACGTTCGCTATAGGTGGTCTTTGGATGGGTGACCACTTTGTTGAATTTACATGTTGCGAGCGATTTCGTGCTTCGAAGGGCACGTTAAGCCGTTGGTCCCGGTTGCCAGTAAAATGGCAGTCGTTAAGCCTGGTTGAAGGCCTTAAAAGCGGCTTGAAAAATTTTGACAGCAGGTAGCCACAGCCTGCGCCTGTCCATTTTAATACGGTAATGGGCTCACCACCTGTTACGTGGGACATAAATGCATACGGTGAAATGCGGGTGTATAGTATGCCTCTGCCTATCCCTTCGGCGATAAAGGCGTGACAATATGTATGTATGTATGCGGTTTCGGTCGCGGAAACGCTACCTAGTGAGTGGGCAACCTAAGAGGTAGGTACATAATACCATTTTTAGTGCGTTTATAGTTTATACTTGATGTTGGCAGTATTATCGGAACACGTTAAGCTATCATTTAATGTAATCTACGAGTACTATACCTATTTATTTGTATGACTTTACCTCATCATAACCTCTTTTTGATCTGGATCTAAATGATCTGCTGGCAAATAAAATATTATAGTCATAATATATTAAATTGTAAATAGGCCATCAAAAAAAAAGCCTTCTTAAGTTTCTTGCCGGTTCTTCTCAGGTGGGCCGCGTTCCGAACCGGTGGTCACTTTAATTATACAATTTTTTTCTTTAGTTTTAGTGTAAGACATTTTGTAAGCGCCGTTGAAATGGTCTATGCAAAATAAAGACATTTTTTTTTTGTTCCAGGGAACATCTGAAACCCATCCACTTTCCTGCTGTTATAATTTCACTTCTTACAATCTTTAACTTATTTAAACTTAACTATGTTTACGCTGTATCCCTAACGGGGTAGTCAGAGAGGACAGATCGTCAGGCTTCGAGATCTATGCATACTTCTTTCGCTTCCTGCAGATTCATCAATCGTTTCATAATACATGCACTGGGTCTGGGTATCCGAGTACTTTTGACTATTCCGTTTTTGCTCACGTGGTACTCATATGTAAGTCTCGGTCAACCCTGACTCCTTCTACCCTCACACAATATATTAAGTGTCAATCGTTTCTCACTTATTCGTTGGACGTGTCCAAATTGTCCAACTCCAAACCAACGGAGCGCGCTCTTTTCTTTCTCATCGCAAACACATAATGATTAGTATTTACCCTACAGTATGGGGTTCTTTAAAAGGGGTCTTAGAAGGTTTTTAAAGGGTCGGCAGCGCGAGTGCTGCACCTCTGGTGTTGCAAACGTCCATAGGCTACGGTGACCATTTCTATCAGGTAGACTGTAAGATCCAAACTCCGAAACCATGAGAGAGATAAACGTTTTTTTTTAAATAGATATATGTTATTATTACGAATGAGTGAGGAACGATTGACGAAGAATATATATTGTTCAAAAGTAGAGGGTAAAAGGAGTCAGGGTAGGCCGAGACTTACATATGAAGACCACGTGAGCAGATTGCTCAACAACGGAAAGGTCAAAAGTACTCGGATACCCAGACGTGCGTGTATGAAGCGATTGATGAATCTCGAAGAAGCGAAAGAAGTATGCATGGATCGCGAAGCCTGGCGATCTGTCCTCTCTGACTACCCCGTCAGGAATACAGCGTGAAGATAGTTTTTTAGTTATTATTTGTAAGTGGTATAGGCTTTTATATGCATTTGGTGCGGAGCTGTTAATTTAGATTTGAAAGCGGTCAGACTCCAGTTTTAGTATTTTATATTTTTAAACATACATTTGACAATCAATAGCGAGGCATACGTCCGTGAGTGACTCCATGTGGGCTTCGGCTGAAAATCAGCGTTGTGGTCATACGGTATGACCACAACGTTGATTTGCAGCCGAAGCCCACAAGGAGTGTGACCACAATCTACATAAATTCTTAAACATGAATAAATTTTTAAAGAAATTATTTTGCTAAATTTTTCATAATTTTTTAATACAGTTTAAAAAGACAATTTGATTCGAGACAGGGATTGAACCCGTGACCTTTGCCTAACCAGGGCAATGTTCTAGCCACCTGAACAACCGTCATTTAAAGAGTATGACCAGAGCCATCTATGGTCGAAAATTTCAACTTGATTCGATACGGTTCGGGTATTTCACCTGAACTACGGTTAAAATATGGTGGAGAATTTCAACTTGATTCATGGCTAGAACATTGCCCTGGTTAGGCAAAGGTCACAGGTTCAAACCCTGTCTCGAATCAAATGGTCTTTTTCCACTTTATTAAAAATTTTTGAAAAATTCTTGAACATATAAAGTAAGCCTAAAGGGCCACGGCTCAGCACGATACTGGGTATGCTCAGCACGATGCTAGGTGTGAGTCATACCCAGCATCCTGCTGAGCTTAGGCCTTTTAAGCTAACTTTATATGTTTAAGTATTTTTATGTATTTATGTAGTGTCTAATAAATGTGTTTTCTTTCTATATTTATTCAAAACAACATTTGTGGATCACATAAATATTTGTTCTGACCCAGGAATCGAAACCGGGACGTCTGCGCGTCAGTCGCCACTGCGCCACCGAGGCAGTCAAAAGTAAAAAAATATCGATAATGATTTGAGAATTTTTGATTGATACATGATAAGATTAGATTGCATACAAGTACAAACGTGTATGGTCTCTTTTTGATAACATAAAATTAAGTTCAAGAACTAAGACGAGACTGTCATCAATCACGCCTTTATCCCCGAAGGGACAGGCAGAGGCAAAGGAAGTAGGACCCTCCTGTTATGCAAATGATGCTTGTATTAGGAGGGATCATATTTATGTGTGCGTTTCCGTGCTTCGGAAGTCACTGTCGTTGGTCCCGGTCGCCAGTAACATAGCAGCCAAGTCAATTCCAACAGGGGATAGCCACACCCTGGGCCTGTTCATTTCAACACCCCTTTTAACGTCAGTTAAAATACAAACTATAAATGCTTACGCTTTCGGGGATAAATGCATGACCGTTTGCAAGTAAGTATGTATTTATGGAAAAGTTTGGTTGAAAATAAAAGTATCGCAATGTTACTGTATCGTTCGTGCTATTATAAAACACACAGGCGCTGGATCAATACCTGTTGGCCGAGTCTACTATTGACAAGCCATAGAATAAAATCAGAATCACTGTTTTAGCTGTCAACATGTTATTAGACTATCAAAAATGCAACTGACTAGCGGCCACTGGCGCGGTACGTGTTAGTAGAATTAAATCGGCCGACCAGTAGAAATCTATTGGAGTACGATTGTAATAGTAGACTACGAAAAACTGTCAAAATTGTACCAATGGCTTTCTATTGAGTGACGATATTTGTGTGAAATAGCAGACTCGACCCCCTTGATAATGTGGCAAAAGATATGGCTCGAATATAGATATCTAAAGAACACCTCTATACAAACAAATAAACTAAGTAATCTTTATTCATTTTGGTCACATAATAACACTTCTACATGTCATAATGAATGATTGTACATTTATATTTGGTACTAACAAATTCGATAAGCAAAGTTAGAGCATGTGAGTAAGAATCTGGCAAGAAATCTCATGGTCACTCTTTTCCAATCGTCAATAAGTAGATAATAAATAAATTAATATTTTTGGGACAACTCACACAACGCCATCTGATTCCAAACTAAGCAGAGCTTGTACTATGGTAACCAGATAACTAATAAACATACTTATATAATTTTAAATACATACGTATTATGTATAAATAACACCCAGACAGAGTAAACCATCGTGCTCATCACACTAAAAATTATCCTGTGTGGGTATCGAACCCACGACCTCTTGCGTAGCAGTCGAATGTTTACAAATCTATACTAATATTTTAAAGCTGAAGAGTTTGTTTGTTTGTTTGGTTAAAAGTGCTAATCTCAGGAACTACTGGTCGGATTTGATAAATTATTTTTGTGTAGATAGCCAATTTATCGAGGAAGGCTATAGGCTATATATCATTACGCTACTACACTGAAGAGCAGAGCAGTAGTCATAAATGTCGACAAATCGGGCAAATTTTTATGCATCATTGTAGAATTTATAAGCGACGGGATTAAATAGGTGCGACGGAAGGTTGTAATATTCCATGGGCGAAGCTGTGGGGGTTATCTAGTTGTTAATAATTGAAATAGTGATCGTATGTTAATATATTGAAAGAATATGAGTAACCAAGAAAAGAAAATGCTCAGCAGTTACAATTTTTACCTGAATTACCTTTACAATTAGTAGCTCACTTTCATGTCTGTCTTGTTTAAATGTAATGTAATCACGCATAGTGTATTTAAGGGGAAACTAGTCAGTCATTCTTCCATACAAACGTCGTTGGACAATAACTCAAAACCTTAAGGTCGTACGACCAAAAATAAGACATATATGAGTTATGTTTGTATGGTACCAAAATCACAATAATTTAAATAGTTGTAAAGTTAGGATTCACAAAACCTTCGTATTTTACTGAAATTTTTAATCAAACTTTGCGCGTCAATAAACCGTATTTAAAGTGAGAAACATTCAAAAATGTTGCCACAAAGACATAGATTATTTATTTAAAACAGTAAATAACATTATTTTGGTTACCTAAATATACACAATTATAAATAATCTACCAAAAGTCGCAGGTCTATAATAAAATTTGCAACGCTTGTTTTAAGCTAAATGGCATCTTGCATTTCATTTAATACTACGGACTATCTTTTTACTGCTAATTACTGCTACTACCACTACATTCTCACACCGTGCCGAGTGAGATAGCACTAATTTTGCCTCACGCACCAAGCGGTTTATACTCGCGACTAGTGCAACCTTAATAACCCTTTCGTAATAAGCGACTCTTAAACAATAATTTTGGGTATGTCTAAGATGACTTTGTGACATATACTCATTACATATATTCTTTTACGGGTTTATGCCTAAACCCGTAAAAGAAGCGCTCGTGGTCCCGCGGACTCAGTGTTCTGTAAACGATCACTGCGTTAAGCAACTTTCGCTTTCGCTGGTCACGGATGGCTGACCACTTTGTGGCATTTACATTTGCGAGAGTTTCCGTGCATCGGAAGGCAGGTTAAGCCGTTGGTCCCAGTTGCTAGTAACATAGCAGTCCATAAGCCCAGTTGAAGGCCTTTCATGCGGCTTGAAAAATTTCAACAGCATAGCCATAACTGCGTCTGTCCATTTCAACACGGCAATGGGCTCACCACATGTTACGTGGGACAAAGGTGCACACGGTGAAATGTGGGCGTATAGTAAGCCTTTGCCTACCCCTTCGGGAGTGACAATATGTATACCTACCCATAAAATTATATTCCCAAGTGTGCCATTCAACTCAGCACATGGCATGGCACAACGAAGGGTTTTCCCAATGTTCGCCGTCCCTGCGACTTGGTCGTCGATTCACCTGACAGGGGAGCTGTAAGGGAGACTGAGATGGTATGTTTACATTCTTCCTCGTTTTGCAATTAGAAGTTTTGATGCTTTTGTTTCCCCAAGCTATTAATTATGGCCCCTAGAGGAAAAAGGTTTAATCTGATAGAATTTTAATAAAGTGAACATAGACCGGAGTTTCCTGTAAATTGTGTTCCTGTAACTATGAATTTATTGGCAAAACAACGAACTGTTTTTCTAGATCATTTTTGAAAAAGAAACATATTTTAACACTACACTGACTTATACCATCTAGTTAGATGGTCCAAGACCAGGTATGCCAGGTGTTCGGTTTTTACCGAGCTGTTCGGTATTTCAGCCCCTTGTTCGGTGTTCGGTATGACAAAACTACCGAAGCATGAGTAGCTCGGTATTTTTGCTAAACTTTAAAAGTTATATGTATTTACTATTTCCCAAAATCAAATCCTTTCAAAATTTTCCGCCGCGTTGTTTGCCATCATTGATGGTCTGACCCTCGAAACAATCTGAGTGTCGATACAGTGAAACCAGAACTATGTATACGATGTAATTGAAACACCGACTTTTATTATAAAATTAAAAATTTACGAAGAATATATATTGTGCGAATGAAAAGTATAGAAGGAGTCAGGGTTGGCCGAGACTTACATATGAAGACCACGTGAGCAGATTGCTCAACAACTGTAAAGTCAAAAGTACTCGGATACCCAGATGTGCGTGTATGAAGCGATTGATGAATCTGAAGGAAGCGGAAGAAATATGCGTGGATCGCGAAGCCTGGAGATCTGTCCTCTCTGACTATCCCGTCAGGGATACAGCGTGAAGATAGTTATTAGCTTTTTAAGAAAAAAACAAAAAGTTGCTGCAAATTTGTACTAGAAATAATAAATATAAATAAATAATATGTGGGCCGCCAACTTGAGAGCCACTGTTATTAGTTCTGTTTTGGACTGCGACAGTGGCTTTCAAAAAATCCCAGATAAGTAATTTTCTGCATTTGTCAACAACTTCGACAAATTTACACAAAAATTCTCCTTTCAATTTCTGAGAAAAAGTACCTTAGAAATCAAGGGTCCCCCATTGACAGGAAATGTTCGGTTTTTTATCTGTACTACCTGGCAACCCTGTCCAAGACCGAGGCGCAGGTTTGCTTATGAGTATTGTAATTACCTACTTTTAGAAACATTATAAGGTTTTAGTTTTCTTCACCAATCAAATAATAACACTGCTGTTATCTCGAAATCTCGACTCATTCGTAATGTAGTACAATCTGTAAGCCTAAGAAAATAATGTTTAACTTTACATTCGCTATTAAAAAAAATATTCTTAATAGCTTTCATATTTCTTGCATTATATGCGACAACAATATACGTTTCCTAACGAGAGCTAAAGACAAAGGAATATTTATTTTACGTCAAATGTTCGTACCTTATGCTACATCTTAACACTATTATAACTCTGGAACGCAATGAATGTTTTTAGTGTTGCTACGTTTTATTTGTCCCCATACATTACGGTATTAAATTGAAATTATAAATATATTAAATTAATTTTTGAAGTAAACATCATCCTTGTAAAATTTGTAACCAAAATTAAAAAAAAATTATCATTACGAGTTCTAAAGTTATTTTTTTTGTATACCGTTTGTCAATGGGAGACATCAAGTACCCACTATATAATACTATAATTTCTTCTCTCGACGTGTCTTTTTAAAGTAAATAATTAAGATAGAAAGATTTTATTTTTCAAACGACGTATCACTGGATCTATATTTACCGACCTTTATATTATCATAATGATGGGTAAAACAACATGAAGAAAACATACTGCGCCGACCCCAAGTAAATTGGTACGAGGGCAAGAGGATGATGGGTAAAACATGAAATTAGTCTAGTAACACAGTTGGCAGCTGGCAGAAGGTCGTCTGTGTCTCGCTTTGCCGTTCTGCGAAAATCAAATAAATTTTCCTCCATATTTGTTTAGTTAGTGGCGCTGTGCCCAAAATTATTAATAATAAAGTGTTGAAAAGCGTACATTGTGGCTAAGGTAACACCTTACCCGAGCATGAGTTATTCCGGGAGGAATAAGTTCGAGGTGAGTACAAATCGATATTATTGTCAATAATAGTGTTTTCGTTTTGATGAAAACAGCTGACATGGTTGTTACGGGACCATTTTCTTTGTCTTGGTTTCTCAGATCAAGTTTTACTTCCATATTATATTATTTCTACACAAATAAAGCTTTGATTCTGGCTACATTGACGTGTTAGAGTATTATTCTATTTTTGAATAATATAAATAAAGTTTCTTTGCACGTAATGCATGCATACATAATGCGAGACAAAATAAACTCTGTCATAGGTATTTATTATCGTTTTAATTTTAAACACATGCGGTAGTACTCATGTTTTCCTTTGTTTAGGTCAGTGTAAATGACCTCAGACGTGCGGGCACTCAACCCGTGATTTGCTTTGATACCGTTATGATGAGTTTTTTTTAATTTTATAACGTGTTCAAAATGAGTGCTGGATTTTCCGGCATTATAATGTTGTTATCATTGCTTTGAGGGATAATGTGTGTCTATTCTAAATTTAAAACAGATGAAAATAGTTTTGTGTATAATTTATAATAGATAATTTATTTTATAAGCTTTACACACGAAAATGTGTTTATTAGCCTAAATGCGCATTTCTTTGTTTGTTTATTTACATGTCTAAATTGTTATCAACTTTATCAATGAGGTAATGACTCATTCTGTCATGATAACACCTTTTAGTCTATGCTGGTCAATATAAATTGTTACCTTTTTGTATACTCAAGTTCACTGAAAGGGTAGGCAGAGTTTTATTAATTTACATGGAAGTTATGGTAGGTATATATATTTACCAACATGTTCATCATCATGTATTATCCTGGATTTATCCAGAAAAAACAATCATTGATTAACTGTGAATGAGTAATGAAAGTTATTAAAATAAATTACTTTTTTTGTGGATTTTATGGCCTGGTTACTAAGACGTTTGGGCCAGATTTGTTGAACACCATTAGTGGTAGGACATAGAGGTCACATATACTTTTATGAGATTGAAACAACTTCTGTTACCTATGCCCCACAAATCAATAAAATGAAATGATTTAATCATCATGCAATTGAAATAAAATCTAATAAATAAGCTTCCAATAAAAAAAAACTAAATCTGTTCATGAATGATACAGATATGAAGTAACTAAGATTCTTGAAAAAAGGAAACTAGAAAATATTTCTTCTCCGCTTTAATTCCTTGGTTGAAACATATAAAGCATCTAGATAAATTGCAACAGAGGACCCAAGCAGTATAGCTTAGCAGCCGGAGTTGATGCGAGTATTAAGAAGTAACTAATGACCCATAACATACCTTGAACCCTCGTTATACCCTATACACCCAGAATGATTCCTCATGAATGATATGACTCCTACCAACTAAAACCGCATGTTGCCCTTCCATCTGCTTAAGGCCAGGAGTCCTGAAGGCCTTGGAAGAATTGTCACATGGTTGACAGAGCCCTAATATTTACTATGAAGAGCAGAGAAGGAAAAAGAAAAAGAGGTGGTCTGCGGAAAAGATGGGAGGGATGATATTAGAAATAGCGTGAGTGACTTAGTACAGAGTGGCCCATGAAAGGCAAGAGTGGAAGAGGTTGGAGGAGACCTTTGCAGATTGGTAAACAGATCTCCAG
Source organism: Thumatha senex (assembly GCA_948477245.1). Taxonomy (NCBI): domain Eukaryota; kingdom Metazoa; phylum Arthropoda; class Insecta; order Lepidoptera; family Erebidae; genus Thumatha; species Thumatha senex. The sequence continues at coordinate 12,810,781 of OX419753.1, forward strand.
AAAGAAAACAAATTACAATAATCATAGTAGATTAAGACTAAGTTAAAAATTTCTTATACTAACAGATGAATTTGTACAAATTTAGTTCATAATATGTTGTGAATAAAAGGCAATTTATTTTTTCATTAATATTTATATTTAAATACCAAATCTGTATGAATATTATAAATCTAGAGTCTTGCCAATTGGTCCTTCCAGCAACTATCAACCGGGACCTCTTTAACCCCCGGTGTGTGTGAGGAAGTGGTTACGAAATAAAGAACCTTAGTGTGCAGAAACACCCCTTCCTACTTTCTACAACCCTACACACAATCACCACCTTCCTGTGCCAGTTTCCTATGTCCTTGTGATGTATGACCCTTTGCCTACTAGTAGTCAGGCAAGCACCTGGATGAGTTGGTAATTCAATCACACATTTCCAGCCACCACTGCTTTCTAGAGTCAGACTTTCTCTGCAGATAGTTGTTTACTGAAAGAACTTGATCGAAGCTCCTTATACCTGTTATCATTTGTTATCTATACAAGGTGTTTCTTTATTTTTATACCATTGAGGTGGCAGACAAACGTACGGCCCACTTGATGAAAAGTGGTCACCATAGCCTATGGACGTTTGCAACACCAGGGGTGCAGCGCGCTGCCGACCCTTTATAAACCTTCTAAGACCCCTTTTGAAGAACCCCATACTGTTTCTTTGAGAAAGGGCAGCCACATTTAACAGTTATTGTTACATAAGAACATTCTTAGAACATCATCCATAATTTTTAGAGGTATCCTGAACTGCATTAACAGATTTTGGAAAAAGTAACAGTTAGCAGAAAATGCTACTACATCAATAAGATGTATTATTGTGCCATTAAATCCTATTTCATTTGGAAATCAAAAAGTATACTGGACCTTTAAGGTTTTACTAGACAGAAATCGCCAAAAACTATACCTAGGTTTATAAAAAAATATATAAACACCTTTTTGGTTTTTTGTTGTTTCAGATTACTCGGTTTTGTGCCGAGGATGAGAACCACATCAACAAGAAGCTGCCAAAAGAGCTTCTTCTTCGGATACTCTCATATTTGGACGTGGTCTCACTATGCCGCTGCGCTCAGGTTCGTGTCTAACTCATAGATATCTCTACATAAATGACTGACACAGACTTTTTGCATGATGGAAAGCCATGTTGACATCTAGCTAATTGAGGGCCAAGCCAGCGAATTAAGGGCCAAGCCAGCGAGTTGAGGGCCAAGCCAGCGAATTGAGGGCCAAGCCAAGTCATCTAGGCAAATGTTAATAAGATATGTACGGACCTCATCTAACAGACAAGATCATGGTCTCATCAAATTTTGATTTTAGAGAGATAACTACTTCGCTCTCCAGGGTAGTAGCGTGATGATATACGAGTATAGCCTTCCTAGATAAATGGGGTATCTAACACAAAAATAATTTAACAAATCCGAACAGTAGTTCCTGAGATCGCGTTCAACCAAACAAATAAACTCTCTAGCTTTATATATTAGTACCGTAGACCCACCGCTGTGTCCCACTGGTGGGTCCACGGGGAAGTTTTTTTCCCCGTAGCCCCACTGCATTGTAGTAGGGCTACAGGGAAAAATAATTCCCCATAGTCCCACTGCATTAGAGATGTGCCGTGCTGCAAAGAGTTTATTGTCGACATACCCATCTCTTTAAATTTTCTTTTATTATTTTTATAGCGTCAATATGTCGTTTCGAAGTCTTTTAATATTTTCTTTTCTGTTTCTTGATATTTATTGAATTGATTAAATACCGTTTGGTAAATTTGCAAATTATTAAAAATTATATACCTATTATATTTTCATAAACATGGGTGAAGAAATTAATATTATTAAAAGAAAAAATGGTTACGTAATGCTATTTGATGGCAAACAATATTATAAACACAAGCAGTATAAAAATACACGAACATGCATTTGGACATGTAGCAAAAAAAGAAACGTGAAATGTGGCGGTTCTGTTACTGTGAATGACGTAAGTTATAAAATTATTTATTATTATGCTATATTCCAGGCGACTAGCTCGACAGGAATATATAATGTTAGATAACTCCTTTTCTTTTTTTTTCCTTTTCCTGAGTAATTTTTGTGCCACCAATACTCATTTATAAAGCTTAAAATAATTTTACTACCTTACAGAAAATGCAGTAACACAACGGGCACATACGTGCGTACCAAAATTACTACAAAATGAAATGGTTATTGCTTTGAGTGAAGTGCGAAATTATGCATGTATAACTGATATACCAATACCGCGTATATATGACGAAGCCTTAAGTAACTGGCAAAAGAAAGGATATAACTTGGTTACGCCTTTTCCAAAATTTGAAAATGCTAAACACCCATTACTACACACTCACGAAACAAGGCTTTAGGAGGAACTAAAATTAATTTTACAAAATTTAACGAAGTCCAGGTACCAGCCCAGTACTCACAATATGTAGTAGCAGACTACCATGATGGACACACTAAAATATTAATTTTTTGTATGGAAGACAGGACCTTCATTAATGATATTAAGGATTTTTTTGGTGAATCAACATTAAAATGCACACCATCTCCCTTTGCTGAAGTGTTTATTATGCATGGTGATTTTGGGAGTACAAATACTACTACAAATGTAAAGCCTATTCTTTACGCTTTACTTAGTAATAAAAGTAACGAAACATACATTTTACTATTTAGCTTACTAAAGAGTCAATTTCCTAACTGGAACCCTCAAATTTACCACTGCGATTACGTACTTGCTGCGTTGAATGCCATCTTGAAGGTTTTTACTCATATAGATAGCGTTGGATGTTATTACCACTGGTCCCATGCAATGTGGCGGAATGGTAGAAAAATATTTGGGTTGAAAAAAACAAAATCAGAAAATAGATTGATTGGATTGTGTTCGGCATTACCTCTGCTTGCTAATGAATATCTTTTAAGTGGCTGCGAATATATACAGCAGGAATATAGTACAACAAATAGTGAAAACATTATAAAATTCTTACGGTATGTTCAAAAACAATGACTATCAAGAGACGTGTGTAAATTTCTTAGCGTTTTTGGAAACAGACTTCGTACAAATAATGTATGTGAGTCATGGCATAGCAAAATTAATAAAAAGTTAATTAAAAAGAACACTAACATACTGAGATCATTAAATGAAATAAAGATATTGACAAATTTTAAAAACAATACCCGTGTCCGAACAAGATCTAGAATTGCAATAAAAAATGATGATTGAATAAAACAAATTTAAATGGCGCTAGTAGCGGGTGAAGTTTCGGTTTGCTTAGTATTGGAAAAGCTAAGATAATCTCAAAACATAAAACAAAACATATTATATGATTAATTGATTAAAAATATATGTTTAGGAAATTCCGTCTCTCAGACATTCGCATGCGGTAACTTGTCGCAGGGCTAGAAGAAATTATTAATGTTACAGGTTCTACACGTCTCTGGTTGCCTTTTTCGTTTATTGACCTCCTGTAGTAGTGTAATGTACCCTAGCTAAAATTTATTTTTAGATAAAAAAAACAAATGCGTGTCAGACACAAGTTTCCGTAAAAAATTGTAGTTGTTTGTACATTATGTTATAAATGACTAGTTGTCCCCCGGCGAATTTTGATTCCTATTTTTCACAGCTTTTGTTTGACAGCTTATCTTTACTCATTGAAATACAATTTACGGGACTGGGAATACATACAGCAAAAGAATGTAACGCAAATAGCGAAAAAAAATCATTTTTTTACAAGGACTAAATAAATTTTAGGTATTCCTAAAGTCTTGTTTCGAGAGTCCTATAATGTATGTTTTGTATTTTCAAATTTTCAACAAGCATGACTAAGTTATGTTATATTTTATGTTTTGCCAGTTACTTTAAGTTAAGGCTTTATCTTATACTTACGACAATACCGTGCATATCTGTTCTACGTGCATCATTTCGCACTTTATTCACAGCCATAACCATTTAATATCATTTTTTTTCCAAAGGACCCATAGACCTGAGTATATAGTTGTTTATTTTTTGTTTTGCCGGTTATGGGTACTCTTGACCTGATCATTTTGCAAAAGGCTTTTGATTTATATAATAAAGTATATGTATAGTTATTTGCTTACAAATAGTGACCATTAGCTACAAATTACTGACACTTGACTGACTATTCGCTAATCTGTCATTTTGCGTTTCTGGCAATCTGCGCCTGCGCGTATTAAGTTACCTATATTATAATTAGATTTGTATTTTTAAGTTAATGAGGTTCAATTTTGTTTTAAAAAATAAAGTGCATGTATGGTTATGTCGTAACAATAATTTAGTATTATTCCATATATACCTACTCATTTACCTTCAGCTACATCTCCAATGCAGTGGGTCTACCAGACTAGATGGTCCCACTAGAAATGTCAGATAGAATAAATTTGAGTTTTAGTGTGGTGGGTCCACGGGGAAAAAATATTCCCCGTGGACCCACCAGTGGGACACAGCGGTGGGACCACGGGTAACACCCCCAATGGGCTCACCTCCTGTTACGTGGGACAAAAATGCATACGGTGAAATGTGGGCGTATAGTATGCCTGTGCCTACCCCTGCGGTGATAAAGGCGTGATAATATGGATGGATGGATGGAGCCCATTTATTGAGGAAGACTAGGCTGTCGACACATCCGGCATATTTTTATGCCTTACTAGTTGACCCCTACGGCTTCGCCTTTTACGTACCTAATATAGCCTATCTATAGCCTTCCTCAATAAATGGGCTATCCAACAAAATAATAATTTTCAAATCCCAGTTCCTGAGATTAGCGCGTTCAACCCAACAAACAAACTCTTCAGCTTCATATATTGGTATAGATTGTAAAATTTATAAGCCACGGGAATAAAATTTACGACTGGAGTTTGAAGTATGTCACGGGCGAAGCCGTGATGTTCACCTAGTCTATACTAATATTATAAAGCTGAAGACTTTGTGTGTTTATTTGTTTGTTTGTTTAGTTGAACGCGCTAATCTCAGGAAAAACAGGTCAGATTTGAAAAAATATTTTAGTGTTAGATAGCCCATTTATCGAGGAATGCTATAGGCTATATATCATCACGCTACTACTCTGGAGAGTGTAGCAGTAAGCAGTAATCATAAATGTCGACAAATCAGGCATATTTAATGCATTATTGTAGAATTTATAAGCGACGGGAATAAAAAGGTACGACAGGAGTTTCAAGTATGTCACGGGCGAAGCCGTGGGGCTCACCTAGTAAAATATACAGAGAAAGTCGTCTCTTGAGTAGAGCTCTGTCTCGTTAGTATTTACTTTTAAATTGTTTTTCAAATATAATCTTATCACTAAAAGCAGACTATCTAATACGTAGTATTGTTGTTAAATTGATTTACCACAACAGTACTTATCAATAAGAATAGATTTAAATTATAAGTGACTAGATGACCCCCACAGCTTCGCCCGTGGAATATTTCGACCTCCCATAAATTCTACAATGATGCATTAAAATTTGCCGGATTTGTCGACATTTATGACTACTGCTCCGCTCTCCAGGGAAGTAGCGTAATGATATATAGCCTATAGTCTTCCTCGATTAATGGGCTATCTAACACAAAAATAATTTTTCAAATCCGTCCAGAAGTTCCTGAGATTAGCGCGTTCAACTAAACAAACTCTTCAGCTTTATAATATTAGTATAGATTTGTGCGATAAAGCAATTGGAGCTAATGACTCTTTTCTATTCAAACTTTGACTTATAATCTGACTGGTTGACGCTCGCCGCTCCGCACGCGTGGTGAAGTTTTCCCATTCCCGTTTCCCACAGGAACTTGTTTCTGGGATAAAAAGTAGCCTTTGTGTTATTCTGATGTGTAAGCTATATTATTGTAAAGTTTCATCAAAACCCATTCTGTAGATTTTGCATGAAAGAGTAACAAACATCCATTTTTATAAACTTTCGCGTTTATAATAGTAGTATGATTTGTGCGATAAAGCAATTGGAGCTAATGACCCTTTACTAATCAAACTTTGACTTGTAATCTAATTCCGGCGGCCATGTTGTGCAATAACATCTGTATGTCATCAAAGTTAGGAACCTGTCCTTAAGTGTAGGTATTGGGTAAGAACGTCGGAGAGTTGTGTTCAAAATGAACAAAGACTTAGAAAAAAATAGTCTACGCCTTAGCGACTGGACATAAAATGTACCAATACTATATTAGCAGCACGCTATGATGGCCGTTTTGACATATTACAATAGTGGTGATATTTTACTTGTTTTACATAGGTACCCTGTTTTCTACCGTAATATAAATACCCTCTAATGTGGTCCACTATTCACATATTTCTACAAATAAAATGTAATTAAAATTAAAACGAATCTTCATGAAAGGACAAACGTCAAAACGGCCGTCATAACGTGCCGCTAGTACCTATACTAATATTATAAAGCTGAAGAGTATGTTTGTTTGTTTGGTTGAACGTGCTAATCTCAAGAAGTGGTCAGATATGAAATATTCTTTTTGTGTTAGATAGCCCATTTATCCAGGAAGGCTATAGGCTTTATATCATTACGCTACTACACTGGGGATTCAGAGCAGTAGTCATAAATGTCGACAAATCGGGCAAATTTTTATGCATCATTGTAGAATTTATAAGCGACGGGATTAAATAGGTGCGATGGGAGGTCGAAATATTCCACGGACGAAGCTGTGGGGGTCATCTAGTAATTAAAATAAGAATCCAACATGCTTACTGCCTCTGTGGCGCGGTGGGAGTGCATCCGACTGCTACGCAAGAGGTCGTGGGTTTTTTCCCATTTCCATTCCCACCCAGAGTTAAACTTTGTGTGATGAGCACGATGGTTTATTCTGTGTCTGGGTGTTATTTATCTAAAATATGTATGTATTTAGATATATATAAGTATGTTTATCTGTTATCTGGTTACCATACTATAAGCTCTGCTCAGTTTGGAATCAGATGGCGTTGTGCAAGTTGTCCCAACGATATTTATTTACCTCTTATTCTCGAAAGGGCAGGCAGTGACATACGCATTCATTATGATCCCACGTAAAAGGTGCAGAGCGGAGCACGTAAACGGAGCAGGTGTTTTGAAATGGACAATCGCAGATTGTGTCTACCTATAAGACTATCAACTTGGCTTAACGACTGCCATGTTACTGGCAACCGGGACCAAACATTGTAATGTACTGAAACGCTCGTAAATGTAAATGCCACAAAGCGGTCCGTGACCTATCCGTGATTATCCATAGCGTAATTTGTTTAACGCAGTGATCGTTTACAGAACACTGACCTACGAGAGCGCTTCAATAATTTACGCTATAACTTATGTTCCAGGTCTCAAAGCTGTGGAATATATTAGCTCTCGACGGTTCCAACTGGCAAAGGATAGACCTTTTTGAGTTTCAAAGGGACGTAGAGGTAAGATAATGCTTTTAAATCTCTTTCTAAATAAGTAATGGTTTCCTATTCCCGTGGGAATACGGGGATAAAGTGTAGCTACTTCTTATAACATCAGCTATCTGCCAGTGAAAGTCTCGTTAAAATCGGTGATGCCGTTTTAGAGATCAGCCGGACCAAACAGACACACAAATGTTAAAAATTGTTTTTTATTATGTTCCGCCCCCGCTGTGAAAACAGTTCCTGGAATAGATAGTAATCAGTGCAAGCTATTTCCATACCAAATTTTATCCAAATTGGTTAAGCTAATTCAGCGTGTAACTTGCAGCTGCATTGCAGATGTTAGTACTAAATTAGTATGTTGTGTTTTTTTTTATAACAATATTTTTGCATAGATAGCGCTGTAGGACTTGTCCCAAAATTTTAATAAATTTTTGTCTATTACCAGGGTCCGGTCATAGAGAATATATCTCAGAGATGTGGAGGGTTCCTCAGACAGCTCTCTCTGAGAGGATGCGAGAGTATAGGCGATGGGTCCATCAAGACCCTAGCACAGGTTAGTCGAATCCGTTTACTGGTCTAGTAGACCTGATGGTATCTATACATATAGGGTTGGAACAAACATTTGTGTGATCTGCAAATGTTCGTTTCGGAGTTTGGTTGTTTGTTATAATTGAAAATGATGGATGCATCGGTGGCGCAGTGGTATTGTATGCGACAGCCGCGCTGTGGTCCTGGTTGGAACAAATATTTGTGTGATTCACAAATTTTAATGTTTGTTTCGGAGTTTGGGTGTTTCCTATGTATAATATGTATGTATTTAGAAATATATGAGTATGTTTATCAGTTTGTCTAGATCCGATACCACAAACACACATGCTTTCACGACGTATCCCTGGTAGAGTAGTCAGAGAGGACATATCGCCAGTCATCGTGACCCATGCGTTCCTACTTCTTTCTTCGTTTCACACATACCCGTCTATGTTGTGTTTTACTTCCATTACTAGGCAAAGGTGTTACTGCCGTAATGCCAACGATGACGTCATTGAAGGTTAAAATAGAGGTTGTTCACGGAAACACTAAAAATACAGTAATAGTGATCAGTAACTTAAATGACTCCACAAAAGTGAGTGACAGCGTATAGATAAAGACAATAGCATTGCACGTAATGATTACCCCATCTCTTTCATTTCCGTGGATCTTCCTCGCCTCTTTACCTCAGCTAGTAAGCAGCAAGACTTGTGGTTGTCATGTTGGCAAACGAAAATGATAATAAAATATATATCTAAAGCGCTATGTATCGCATGACCCATACAAAGGGACAATAGACAATGGTCTATTGTTCCACCTATATAAAATCATCTTTAAATTGTGTTCCTTACAAAACTCTTAATTATGTTTCAGTCTTGTCAAAATGTGGAAGATTTAAATTTAAACAAATGCAAGAAAATCACAGACCAGAGCTGTCAGGCCCTCGGCAGGAAATGTAGCAAATTGCAGAGGTTAGTGAGTTTCATCAAATCATACATTCATTCCATTCTTTCTATTCATTCGGTCATTCTATTCATTCATTTAATATATTTCTTAATTCATTATATTCATTGACAAGTCGTTTAATTTACTCATGTATCATGTTCTTAGTTTCATTCATTCAAGAATGAAAAATATTAAATTAAAAAATTAACGTCCAGAACAAATCTTCGTGTGATGGAATATAACCATAACTAAATTTGGGCTAGATTGCGTTGTATATAAGTCCCAAATTATTAATTTATTTACTAGCCATCCCATCGCACCCCATGTAGTTGTAACTTTTTCCGAAATCGTTAAAAATTTTAACCCCGTATTTCACCCCCTTGGGGGTAGAATTACAATTAACAGTGTTACATTTTAGCAAACAACGCTCAATTCACACAATTTTATGACCGTAGTAACAATCGTTCTCGAAATTGCAAAAATATTTTTCGTTTTTTCTTTTCTTTAGCTTCACGTTGTAGATTAGATATTATTTATAATATACTTTATTGTACGCCAAGATACTATAACAATTTAAAATAAATGATACAAAATAGTAGTACAATGGGCGGCCTTATCGCTTAAAGCAATTTCTGTCAGGCAACCTTTAGATGGAAAAGTAAATTGATAGGAGTAAACTGGTATTTGTGGCGTCTTATTAAAATAATATTTTTAACAAGAGATTTAAACTTTTGTAAAGTGTCAGCGCGCCTAAACTCCAGTGGTAAATGATTCCAGAAGCGAACTGCTGTCACACTAAAGGAAAGGAGAGGACAGATTGCCAAACTTGGCGATCCATGCAAACTTCTTTCAGATAAAGATTAAATCAATCTCGTCACCAATGATTGCCATCTATGCATACTTTCAATAAAAAAAAATCAATACCCTTTCTATGGTGGTGCTTACGTTATTTTAAGGGTAAGCTACCCTGCTTACCCTAAAAAATTCACATTTCTTGGTCTTAAGATTTCGTCTGAGCAATTAACGATGATTTGATCATCCAGTAGTTTTATAATATAGATAGTTATAAAAAATATGTAACATCTGATATTTTTTTCTTTTTTAATTTCAGGATAAACCTGGATTCCTGTCCGAGTATAACAGATATATCCTTAAAAGCTTTATCAGATGGATGCCCAGTAAGTATACTATTGTTTTGTCTATAACATACCAAAAACTAACTAACTATCTTCACGCTGTATCCCTGACGAGGTAGTCAGGGAGGACAGATCGCTAGGCTTCGCGATCAATCGCTGCATACATGCAATTCTGTGTATCCGAATACTTTGAACTTTCAGTTTTTGAGCAATCTGCTCACATGGTCTTCATATGTCTTTATATATAATATACTTTGAGGTGGAAAGAGCCCCACCTAGGTCTCTGAGAGCTAAGCGACCTCACCTGCTAGCGGTGCACCTGATAATGGTGCACCTGCTAGCGAAGCAACAACTCAGAGGCCTTTACGGCGTTGGGAGATCAGACGGCGTTCGCTACCAACTATGTTGAAAATCAAGAGCCAAATGATTACTGCTCTTAGTACATACATGCATATAGTCACGCCTTTATCTCCGAAGGGGTAGGCAGAGGCATACTATACCCTCATGTTTCACCGTAATATTTGTACCACGTAACAAGTGGTGAGCCCGTTGCTGTGTAGTGAGCCAGCTCTTAGCAGCCAAAAATAATAATACATATTGTGGGACAGTTTTCACACAGTGCCATCTAGCCCAAACTAAGGTATATGCTTGTACTATGGGGTCTAGCTAGACATATATTGCTAAAAACAAATGGACCTTGGGTTGCAAATTCAGAGTTTAAAAGCAATTGGGAATACACTTAAGTTCATGAAAAGGAGACTGGATAACATACCATGAAATAAGCTCAAAAAAATTATTGTTGCTAAACAATTCAACTGAATAAATGAATGAATTGCATGAATGAATTCAATTGAATGAATGAATATAATACAAGGACTGCTTCGGTGACGCAGCGATCGATACCTCGGGTTCGATTCCCAGGTCAGAACAAATATTTGTGTGATCCATAAATGTAGGTTTCGGAGTTTGTGTGTTTCATATAAATGTGTTTAAAAAAATTAACTATGTTTATTGGTTGTCTAGATCCCATTGTACAAGCTTTGAGCTTAGTTTGAGCTAGATGGTGCTGTGTAAAAAAAACTCAAAGAGAGGTCAGAATTGAGATCGCTTCTTGCAGATTCATAAATCTTCATACACGCACGTCTGGGTATCCGAGTACTTTTGACTTTTCCGTTGTTGAGCAATCTGCTCACGTGGTCTTCATATGTAAGTCTCGGCCTACCCTGACTCCTTCTACCCTCTACTTTCGCATAATATGTATTCTTCGTCAATCGTTCCTCACTCATTCGTTGGACGTGTCCAAACCAATGGAGCAGGTAATTTTCCAGCTTTCATTTCCATTCAAACCTAACATATTGCGTATCAATTCGTTACGTATTCAGTCTGCCAACATTAGGCCGCACAATTTACAAAGTGATCGCATCTCCACAGCATTTAATTTACTTTTATGCATCTTCTGACATACCCAGGTTTCTGTTTCCAAGACATTTTAACTTCTCATGGGACTTCACCGAGATCGAGCTCGGTGTAACTTTTTTGATCTTAGGTCATTGCTGTAGATCCTGGTTTACAGGAGTCACAGTAATGGGCATGTGGGTTGGATTAATTCCAGTATTCAGGTTTCACTACCGAAAACCAACGTTGGCACTAGCACTGCGTTGTGAATCGCGAGGCGTGCTTTTTTTACTGTGAAACATTTAATTAAAATTGCAATGTATTTGTTACAGAATTTAACACATGTCAATGTAAGTTGGTGTCAATCAATATCAGAAAATGGCGTCGAAGCTTTAGCCAGAGGTTGCCCTAAGTTAAGAAGTTTTATATGCAGAGGTGAGAGTTGTGGAATATCATGAATGAAGCGATTTATGAATCTGCAGGAAGCGAAAGAAGTAAGCACGGATCGTGAAGCCTGGTGATTTCTGACTACCCCGTTAGGGATATAGCGTAAAGATAGAATTATGGGTCTTTTTTAAAGTAAAATCTTTACTCACGCTTGACTTGAGTAAGCTGATAAATGCGTTACGAAAAGTGTGATCGAGCGAGGCGAAGTTAAAAAGATAAATTAGTTAAGATAAAACGAGAGAAAGTTATTTTACAATAATGCATAAAAAAATGCCCGATTTGTCGACATTTATGATTACTGCTCAGCTCTTTAGGGTAGTAGCGTATGATATATAGCCTTCCTTGATAAATGGGCTATCCAATACAAAAATAATTTTTCAAATACGACCTTGTTCAAACAAACAAACTGTTCAACCTTATAAATTAGTATAGATTATGTGTTAACTAGATCCCATACTACAAGCTTACTGAATTATTGCACTGGCATAGCCCTAAATATTGCTTAAAATGCTAATATTATCTGTGGTTTTTGTTGCAGGCTGCAAAAATGTAAACGATAGGGCCGTTTCATCGCTGGCATCACACTGTCTGGACCTTGAGGTGTTGAACGTACAGGGCTGTGAGGTAATCCAGTGTTGTTTGTTACTAAATCCATTCTAATACTAGCTAAGCATCGCGGTTTTGACCATATAATGCCGATTTTATTCCTATTAAAAAAATGTATGAAAATTTGCTCGATTTGTTGATATTGTATGGTTATTGCTCTGCACTCGTGGCTCCACTGACTCAGTGTTCTGTAAACGATCACTGCTCTGCACAGATCAAGTTTTGACTTCAATAAATTTTTTTTCTTCATTCCAGAGGAGTACCACAAGGAGTAATTTTTTTACTTAAAATTACTTGTTACGGTTTTGACTCTTTGCAATGACTACAAACAAATTTTGCGGACGCGCCGCGGTTTCAGTGTAGTTTTCGCACAGTTTCCGTCGTAATACGGGAATAAAATGTAGCCTAAGTTTCTCCTTATAAGATTAGTTATCTGCCAGTTGAAGTCTTGTTAAAATCGGTCCAGCCGTTTTAAGAGATTCGGCGGTACAAATAGACAGACATATATTTTTAAATTTATGTACCGTTTATACTTTCATAACTAATTTAAAAACTTATTAATTTGGAATTACAGACAGAACAATTTTATTTATTGGTATAGATCAACATCTATATGTATTGTCAATGGAATTCGCTCCCCTGGAGCATCTGTTGCTATGGGCGTACCGCAGGGATCAATTCTGGGTCCGTTTCTATTTTTAATTTATATTAACGATCTGCCATTCTATATACAGAACTTGTGCGACATTGTTCTATTTGCTGATGATACGTCACTTATTTTTAAGGTTGATCGCACGCTAAGTAATTTTAATGGCGTAAATAGTTCACTTGCCCAAGTTGTAGATTGGTTTACGACCAATAATTTGCTACTAAACGCTAAGAAGACAAAATGTATCAGATTCAGCATGCCTAATGTCAGGAATTGCGGTACAAATATAACATTGAACAGTGATACCCTTAATCTTGTAGAATCAACTGTATTTTTGGGGATCACTTTAGATAGCAAACTGCAGTGGAATGCCCAAATAACGTGTCTTGCAGGTAAACTCAGCTCGGCAGCCTTTGCCGTTAGTAAAGTCAGGCAGCTTACTGATGTGGCAACTGCCAGGCTGGTAGACTTTAGTTATTTTCAAAGCAGCAAAGCAGCTGATCAACAAGTAATTTTTGTACTCCAGAAGAGAGCTATACGTGCAATATATAAATTGAGTGCTAGAGTGTCTCTTAGAGAAAAATTCAAAGAAATTGGCATTTTAACGGTTGCATCACAGTATATATTTGCAAATATTATGTTAGTTAAACAGAACATACATTTATACAATAGACACAGTGACATACATTCGATAAATACTAGAAATAAGCATAAATTAATTGGAACGCATCATCGTTTACAAAAGGTTCACGACTCTTTTGCAGGAATTGGCGTACGACTATATAATAAAATTCCTTTAAACATTATGAACCTGCCGTTACATAAATTTAAGGCGGAAATTAAGACGCACCTCTTGAAAAGGGCCTATTACACAACTAATGATTATTTGAACGATAAAAATAAATGGAAATGAGTTGGTTGCTCTTCGCTTGAGCTATTTAGGATTCGAATGAATCTTGTGATATGCCTTGAATCTGCATATATATGTTGTATTTTTACATCTCTACATTATTAATAATTTGAAACGTCTGTCAACTAAAGGTTTCTAAATTGGCTGCGTTTAGTCCCGGTATACAATGTAATTTGAGTTTGTTATTGTGTGAGCACCATGTAGACTTATTTATTTCTTTGAAATTGACATGATAGTTGCTGTGCAGTTTTTGAGTATGTCATGCTCGCCTAAGTGTCCTGGCAGTGGTGGCGTATGTATCGGGTCGCCTTATTCCCTATAATACGGTTGAGTAGGGCGATGGCTGATATAATGCGTCATACCCGTGAACGGGTGCCGTCTGTTGGGACTGGTCAGCTCATAGCTGTTATAGTAATTATTAAAAATAATCTTATTTATATTTAAGGTAAACTTAAGTTTAGTCGACTGTTCTCACATAAATCCAAAGGAACAATGTAAGTGTAATTTTAATGTTGTAAGCCATTCCTACATTTTAAAATGGCATCCATTGACTTTCTTGCCAGATTCTTCTTCTTCAAGGGTAGGCTGCCCTTAGAACCGGCAACTATAATCGCTCTAATTTTGATATGATTTAAACACAACATTGATTTTGTTTTTTTGTTTGTATAAATTCATTACTATATAATTGGTCAAATATCATGTTAATCAAACTAATGTAATTACTGGCGTTTAGAAAAGAGTGGCCATGAGTTTTATTGCCAGGTTCTTCCTCAGGCTCTACCTATTGCTTTGTGAATCTGGCAGTAAATGTAAATGTAGAAGTAATATTCTTGACGTTCATAAGTGTTACTTTGTGACCTAAATGAATAAAGATTTATTATTATTATAGAAAAATAAAATTGAAGAAAGGCTATATATCATACTACCCAGGAGTGCAGAGCAATACATACACATTGTCACGGCTTTATCCCCGAAGGAGTAGGCAGTGGCATACTATACGTCCACATTTCACCGTATGCATTTTTGTCAGACGTAACAGGTGGTGAGCCCATTGCCGTGTTGAAATGGACAGACGCAGGCTGTGTTATGGCTACCTGCTGTCGAAATTTTTTAAGCCGCCCATAAGGCCTTCAACCTGGCTTAACGACTGCCATTTTATTAGCAACCGGGACCAACGGTTTAACCTGCGTTCCGAAGCACGGAACTAGGGTGGGTATAAAGGGCCGAATAAATTTAATAAAGTAAAATGTGTCTATTTTAGATGTTAAATTTGGAAGAAATTTTGAACCCGTTGCCTTTTTAGTGAGGTGGTAACAAAAAGGCTAAAAGGTCTTATGTGCTAGACACTAATTAGCACGACCAATTAAAGTCCTGGCAGAATCGGACTCTTAGCATTATGCCGCCACAAAAGGGATTCTACATACATATCATCACACCTGCCTCCCATCGGGGTAGGCAGGGACTATGGCTTTCCACTTGCTCCGATTCTGGCGTACAACTTTCGCTTTTTCTACTTTCATAAGTGTTTTCATACAAGCTCGCCGGTTAAGGGTACTCTTGATCTGGCCTTTTGTTAAAAGCTTTTCAATGAGATTGACATACGTGCGCCGAGGTCGACCCCTACCAGTTTGCCCATTCACTCTCGCCACATATATCTGCTTCGTCAGTCTATTTTCATCCATCCTCTCCACGTGTCCGAACCATCTAAGCATCCCTTTTTCTATCTTAGTCACTACACCTTCTGTCATACCGCAACGTTCCCTTATCACGCTGTTCCTTTCTTTGTCCATCAACTTCACTCCAGCTATACTTCGCAGATTTCTCATTAGCGGTGGCAAAAACGTATCTTTATTGAGAATGGATCTTTTGTATCTGGATCAGTTCAAAGATTGGAATCAGTGAAGTGCTTCATTGCTTCATTTGTATCAGTGACTCAACTTGTACCTAAGCTCGATTTATTAGCGCAAATAAATTAAAATGAATCGTTTTTATTGACCTTTGTTTGAAGAATTATGTAAAGTGCATATTATGTTATTGTAGCCTAATGTGTACCATAAAAATCCATTTTCCTTCATACTTTTTTCAGGCTTAGGACTGACAGACTAAATCTTTCACTAAACTGTCTTTAGTTCTTTACTTATTGTAACACTTATGTAATTGAAAACCACAGACCCAACGTAAACAGACCGGTGTTTTCTTCCTCAAACAAAGGTCAACTAGGTGAGCTAGTTTTACTGTCTCTATCAATTAGCGATGTAACGAATATATTCTTAATAGGTATATATTTTATAATACAAGCCACATGTATTCATAATAGGTAAACGAATTTCATTTAATAGGTCACCAGATATTAGTTTGTCGCATAGCAACGTTTCGAGGCCACGTGAGTGAAAAAGACAACAATACGATTAGGGGTATTTTGGTATGCTGAGTACGAATTTTATGTTATCTTTGCAATCTAATATGGCCACCGCGCCGCTGGTATAAATTTTCATCTTGGGTATCATATTAGGGGTTTTTTGGTATGCTGACTACGAATTTTGTATTAATTTTGCAATCCAATATGGCCGCCGGGCCGAGGTTATAAATTTTCATGTTGCGTATCGTAAAAGGGGTATTTTAGTATGCTAAGTACGAATTTCGTGTTAATTTTGCAATCTAATATGGCCGCCACGCCGTGTGTATAAAATATCATCTTGGGTTATCGTATAAGGGGTTTTTCGGTATGCTGAGTACGAATTTTGTATTAATTTTGCAATCCAATATGGCCGCCGGGCCGAGGTTATAAATTTCCATGTTGCGTATCATAAAAGGGGTATTTTAGTATACTGAGTACGAATTTCGTGTTAATTTTGCAATCTAATATGGCCGCCACGTCGTGTGTATAAAATATCATCTTGGGTATCGTATTAGGGGGTTTTTTGGTATGCTGAGTACGAATTTTGTACTAATTTTGCAATCCAATATGGCCGCCGCGCCGTGGTTATAAAATATCATGTTGGGTATCGTATTGGGGGTATTAGGGGTATTTTGGTATGCTGAGTACGAATTTTATGTTAACTTTGCAATCTAATATGGCCACCGCACCGCTGGTATAAATTTTCATGTTGGGTATCATATAAGGGGGTTTTTGGTATGCTGACTACGAATTTTGTATTAATTTTGCAATCCAATATGGCCGCCGGGCCGAGGTTATAAATTTTCATGTTGCGTATCGGAAAAGGGGAATTTTGGTATGCTAAGTACGAATATCGTGTTAATTAGGCAATCCAATATGGCCACCGCGCCGTTTTTTATAAATTTTCATGTTGCGTATCGCAAAAGGGGTATTTTGGTATGCTGAGTACGAATTTCGTGTTAATTTTGCAATCAAATATGGCCGCCGCGCTACTGGTATAAATTTTCATGTTGGGTATCGTATAACGGGTTTCTTAGTATACTGAGTACTACTTTCATGTTAATTTTGCAATTCAATGTGGCATCCGCGCCGATTATTATCCCACATTTGTTCTCCGCATAGCATAATACTCTTATGCGATAAAACTGCACAATTAACACAAAATTCGTATTCAGCATACCAAAAAACCCCTTTTGCGATACGCATCATGAAAATGTATAAAAACGGCGCGGTGGCCATATTGGATTGCATAATTAACACGATATTCGTACTTAGCATACCAAACTACCCCTTCTGCGATACCCAACATTAAATTTTACAACCACGGCGCGGCGGCTATATTGGATATCAAAATTAACATGAAATTCATACTCAGCATACTAAAAAACCCTTTACACGATACCCAACATTAAATTTTACAAGCACGGCGCGGCGGCCATATTGGATTGCAAAATTAACACGATATTCGTTTTCAGCATACCAAAAAAACCCCTTATACAATACTCAAGATGATATTTTATACCCACGGCGTGGCGGCCATATTGGATTGCAAAATTAACACGAAATTCGTACTCAGCATACCAAAAAACCCCTTACACGATACCCAACATGAAAATTTATAAAAATGGCGCGGCGGCCATGTGCAATTAAATTCGTATTCAGCATATCAAAAAACCCTTTATACGATACCCAACATGATATTTTATAACCACGGCGCGGCGGCCATATTGTATTGCAAAATTAACACGATATTCGTACTCAGCATACCAAAAAACTCCTTATACGATACCAAACATGAAGATTTATAAAAACGGTGCGGCGGCTATATTGGATTGCAAAGGCGTCACGTTAATAATAAGATTTTTCTCTCTTAAAGCTGAGGTAATAGTAACTACTACTATTTAAACTAACTAACTAAACTAACTATCTTCACGCTGTATCCCTGACGGGGTAGTCAGAGAGGACAGATCGCCAGGCTTCGCGATCCATGCATACTTCTTTCGCTTCTTCGAGATTCATCAATCGCTTCATACACGCACGTCTGGGTATCCGAGTACTTTTGACCTTTCCGTTTTTGAGCAATCTGCTCACGTGGTCTGCATATGTAAGTCTCGGCCTTCCCTGACTCCTTCTACCCTCTACTTTTGAACAATATATATTCTTCGTCAATCGTTCCTCACTCATTCGTTGGACGTGTCCAAACCAACGGAGCACGCCCTTTTCCAGCTTAACGCTGACACTTTCATTCAAACCTGCCATATTGCGTATCACTTCGTTACGTATTCGGTCGTCCAAGGTAACACCGCACAATTTTCGAAGTGATCGCATCTCCACAGCATTCAATACTATACTATTTATTCTGTGGTAATAGTTACAACACATCGATTAAAATACGTACTTCGTACAACAATGTTATTAGCGATTAAAAAAAGCTACCCTATTATTTCACTAATACCCACATACCCAGTAATAGGTATGGTATTATAATATGACTTAATGAATATATTCAGTAATAGGACATGAAAATTTCACCCTAATATAACACCTCTACTATCAATCACCCACTAGTAGCGAATCAGTGAGAGTCGCTCTCGCCGAAGCGCTCCGAACAGTGTATCTCACTCAATCGAGTCAGCGAGCGCCGCGAGACGATTGAAACCGAGATTCATTAGAGCAAAAGAGCAAATGATTCATTTCAAGCGGTGTAAAAGATTTAAAGCGATCGTGGCTCCGCGGTCTCAGTGTTCTGTAAACGATCACTGAGTTACGCAACTCTCACTATGGCTGGTACTCGGATGGGTGACCACTTTGTGGCATTTACATTTGCGAGCGTTTCCGTGCTTCGGAAGGCACATTAAGCCGTTGGTCCCGGTTGCCAGTAAAATGGCAGTCGTTAAGCCTGGTTGAAGGCCTTATGGGCGGCTTAAAAATTTCAATAGCAGGTAGCCACAACCTGCGTCTGTCTATTTCAACACGGCAATGGGCTCACCACCTATTACGTGGGACAGGAATCCACACGGTGAAAAGTGGGCATATATTATGCCTCTGCCACCCCTTCGGGGATAAGGCGTGATGGATATTTATTTATTTTATTGAAGATTTAAATCAGTGACTCACTTTAAGGAAACGACTCCCAGAGCCGTTTCAGTAAAGAGCGAGTAACCTCTGTTTCTCATTTCCTTTAATTTTACTTTTATGCTTCTTCTGCCATACTCAACTGTCACTGCCATACACAAGCGTAGGGACAAGAACTCCCCTATGCACAGCCAGTCTTGCCTTCTTAGACACCTTCTGACTGCTCATAAAGGCGCACATGCCTTCGTTCACTTGGTTTCCAGCCAAAACTCGTCGTTCAATGTCATCATCACACTTTCCATCTCTCGCAAAAAGGGATTCTAATGAATCCTATTTCTCTTTCAGACGTTAACAGATGATTCAATAACCAAACTAGGCGGCGCTATGAGGAGACTCTGCGTGTCAGGGTGCTCGCGACTGACGGATGCCAGCCTGGCAGCCTTGGCCCAGCATTGTCCTGACCTGGTGACGTTAGAACTGGCTCAGTGCACGATGCTGACCGACGCCGGCTTCCAGGCTCTTGCCAGGGTAAGAAATCTGCCATTGTATACCTCAAAGCTCATGGATCTTGATAAAGATGTAAAATAGGAGTTGTAAGCTTATATGTAAATTTCTTTATTTTTAAGATTGTTACCAAATTTCGTATATGTAATTCAAATTGAATATAAAAAACACGTATAAGTAATGGAACACGTGGAAGTATGTAATAATAAATTTAGTTTTCACTTTTGTCGGCACTCCCGGAGTGCTACTGGTATTTTTTAAAATTATTTGTCACATTTCCTAAACAAACTCCATTTTATATTTTTTCCTACAGAGCTGCAGATTACTCGAACGAATGGACTTAGAAGAGTGCGTTCTTATCACGGATACGACTTTGGTACACTTATCTATGGGATGTCCACGACTTGAAAAATTGGTAAGTCCTATTCTTACTATGTTCGCTCTATGGCGTCATTTTTAATTGTATCTCTCATTTTCTCTCTCTCTGTCTCTTTTTATCTTTGCGTAACCCAATTGCTTTCAAATCTCATTCGGATTTGTTGATACCTGAGACAAGAAGCTGTATTCGTGAAGATTATAGCTTTCTAATGAGGAAAGATTTTTTTAAATCGGCCCCATAGTTTCAGATTGCCTATTCATTTCAAACAAATTTATAATATTAGTATATAAAAACTTATTTTTAGAAAGATATTTTTATTAATTTATTATTTCAGACATTATCACACTGCGAGTTGATAACAGACTACGGTATCAAACAATTATCATTGTCTCCTTGCGCGGCTGAACACCTCACTGTATTAGGTATGTATTACTAGCTGTACCCCCCGACTTCGCCCGTGACATATTTCGAACTCCCGTCGCACCTATTTTATCGCGTCTATTACAATACTTTATGAAGTTAAAATTTTAAATTATTGCACCAGACGCGTTTACGAACTATACCACCGAGACCTGTTTGAAACTGACGAAATACTCCACCTGTTTATTTCTTAAAGCGACTTAAGGCGCCATTGACCGGCACTTAGCATACTAGTTGCTTTAAAAGTTGCATAATATGTTCTTATTTATTATTGCTGCTTCGCTCTCCAGGGTAGTAGCATGATGATAATATAGCCTTTCGCCTTCCTCAATAAATAGGTTATCCAACACAATAACCACCTTTCAAATCCAACCAGTAGTAACTAAGATAAGCTCTTTTAAACAAATCAGCAATCTCTTCAGCTTTATCTTAAATATAAAATTCTCGTGTCGCTTTAAATTAATATCTATAATAATAATAATAATAATAATAATAATTTTACCCCTCGAGGACAGTCGTTATCTTTTATAGGATTAACGCAACCCTATGAGGGCATAGTAGATTCGCTTTTTGAGTCATCCACTTTCTGATATCAACAAAAAGTGTATCAATAAGTTATTGAAAAGCTCACATCCGCAGGGCAGCTTGTGGCGAGCTGAATGTGCGTGGCTACACATCGGTCCCGATTCCTCAGAGTTTTGTTGCCCTTCTGCACCGGTTAGGATTTAATGGCCTAACGGGAGAGCAGTGAGAGTGCTACTCCCGGGAGTGCAGCAAATCTCAACTCTGGCTTGCCTTAATTGGCCGGTCAGAGGGAGGGAGCCAGAGCTATATGCTCGGGGGTGGAAGTGTCATTTTCAAGGGCATAACTACGGGGAAGCCCGCTGCGGGCCTGTCCCGCGAAGGTGAAACCGGCGCCGCACCGCTCGACACCCCAAGCCGCTCACACCGGTGTTGCCCTCTGTCGCCTTATAGGCTTATCATGCCTACGGTGATTGTATAGGGGGCCCATCTAGTTAGTTGGCAAGTCACCGTCTGCCAGTATTTTGATTATAATATATTAAAATGGCAGACGCCGTCTTCATCCATAGTTCTAATCACTCAGTTCATTTAACCTCCAACTTAATAGCCCAATAGTAGTTAGCATATTGTACAATAGTTTAACTCCCATTGGAGGTGATCCATTACCGTTCTTCTACATAAGGCGGGCGTGGACTATCTGCAGTGGGGGTCCCATTTCCTATTAGATTAAAATTCTCAAAGGGCCTCTGCGTGTTGGACCTATGTCTCCATGTAAGCCTACAAAAAGCCCGGGTATCTTCAAGAAAAAAAAAGAAGATACCCGAGAAAAGAAGAGACATAATAATAATAAACCCCTCGAGGACAGTCGTTATCTTTTATAGGATTAACGCAACCCTATGAGGGCATAGTAGATTCGCTTTTTGAGTCATCCACTTTCTGATATCAACAAAAAAATGTATCAGAAAGTTATTGAAAAGCTCACATCCGCAGGGCAGCTTGTGGCGAGCTGAATGTGCGTGGCTACACATCGGTCCCGATTCCTCAGAGTTTTGTTGCCCTTCTGCACCGGTTAGCATTTAATGGGCTAACTGGAGAGCAGTGAGAGTGCTACTCCCGGGAGTGCAGCAAAACTCAACTCAGGCTTGCCTTAATTGGCCGGACAGAGGGAGGGAGCCAGAGCTATATGCTCGGGGGTGGAAGTGTCATTTTCAAGGGCATAACTACGGGGAAGCCCGCTCCGGGCCTGTCCCGCGAAGGTGAAACCGGCGCCGCACCGCTCGACACCCCAAGCCGCTCACACCGGTGTTGCCTCCTGTCGCCTTACAGGCTTATCATGCCTATGGCGATTGTATAGGGGGCCCATCTAGTGAGTTGGCGAGTCACCGTCTGCCAAATTTTTGATAATCAGATATTAAAATGGCAGACGCCGCCTTCATCCATAGTTATAATCACCTAGTTCATCAAACCCCTAACCAATAGCCCATTTCTTAGTTAGCATATTTTACAATAGTTTAACTCCCATTGGAGGTGGTCCATTATCGTTCTTCTACATAAGGCGGGCGTGGACTGTCTGCAGTGGGGGTCCCATTTCCTTTTAGATTAAAATTCTCAAAGGGCCTCTGCGTGTTGGACCAGTATGTCCCCATGTACGCCTACCAAAAGCCCGGGTATCTTCATAAAAAAAAGAAGATACCCGTGAAAAGAAGAAACATAATAATAATAGTTTATAATATTTGTTGGATAACATTGCCTTAGATATACTGGGAATTCCTATCTTGATGTATTTTTTAATTCATTAATTTCAGGTATCTATGTCTAATAGTTTGTCTAATGTTTTGATTTCACCCCGCGTAGTTCCCTTTCCCGTGGGAATGTCAGGATTTACTATCTTAGCGCTTATATAAGTTACCACCACCTACAAACGTAAAATTTTGTGATTGTATTCTTTAATACAATCACAAAATTTTACGTTTCTATGAAAACGGGAACTACGCGGGTAAACCACACACAGTCTAAACTACTATACATAGAAATTTAAAATTTGGTTAATGTATTGTCTACTTTAGGTACATTAGATGAGACTAATGACTAAGAAAGAAATTCCCGGTATTCCCCCGGGAACGATAACTACGCGTGTAAACCCACACCCAGCTTAAACTATTAGACACTGAAACGAAAACTTTGGTGAAAGTATTTTATATGTAGTAGCACAAATAAGCACTAAGAAATGAATTCCATATATTCTAATGGGAAAGGAACTCTTGCAAATGAAACCACAAATTCCCTAAATTACTAAACATGAACGTATTCTTTTGGTATCTTAGATCATCATCATCATCCGAGCGTCTGTCCCAGTTGCGTCTCGCGACGCCCGGGGTCCGCTTTCCTACATTTTCTCCTCCACTTCGCACGGTCGTCGGCATCCCCTGTAGTGAGACCATTGGCACGCATGTCATCCCTTACGACGTCAAGCCAGCACTTCTTGGGTCTTCCCCTCTTACCGGGACCCGGCGGGGCTGACATGGCCAGACATTTGTTACCTACGTAGCCCGGCGGTTGCCGCAAGACGTGACCATACCAACGAAGGCGACACTCTTGCAACTTGTCTGTAATGTCTCGGACGTGAAGGCTGCCGCGGATGCGAGAGTTTCTCACGCGGTCCATCCGCGTGACTCCACACATCCACCGCAGCATCTTCATTTCCGTGAAACGCAGCTCCTGCTTGTGTCGCTCCAATATCGGCCACGTCTCACTGCCATGTAAAAGGACAGGTCTAATAATGGTTTTGTAGACCTGTCCCTTCAACCGGATCGGCATTTAGGATCACAAATGACACCGGTCATCTCCCGCCATTTGGCCCACGCGGCAGCAATGCGTGACTTGACATTGCAATCGATGTCACTGGTATCTTAGATAAGCACCAAGAAAGGAATACCCGGTATTCCCACGGATATGTATTTCTACTAATATTATGAATGTGGTTGTCAAGTGCATAATGGAGAAAAAAATAAGTTACAGATCCTTTAGAATTGTGTATCCTGTAGACTCTTACGCTTCGCTCTCTTTCTTAATATGTGGCGCTAACGAAGTCGCGCGGTTTTGCTAGTATTAGTATAGATTTTATTTAAGTACTTTTTTTTCGAAGCGCTCGTGGCCCCGCGGTCTCAGTGTTCTGTAAACGATCACCGAGTTACGCAACTTTCACTATGGCTGGTCCTCGGATGGGTGACCACTTTGTGGCATTTACATTTGCGAGCGTTTCCGTGCTTCGGAAGGCACGTTAAGCCGTTGGTCCCGGTTGCCAGTAAAATGGCAGTCGTTAAGCCTGGTTGAAGGCCTTATGGGCGGCTTGAAAATTTCAACAGCAGGTAGCCACAACCTGCGTCTGTCTATTTCAACACGGCAATGGGCTCACCACCTATTACGTGGGACAGGAATCCACACGGTGAAAAGTGGGCATATAATATGCCTCTGCCACCCCTTCGGGGATAAGGCGTGATGGATATTTATTTATTTTATTTATTACTTTTTTTCTCTAGGTTTAGACAACTGCCCTCTAGTAACGGACGGCGCACTGGAACACCTCATCTCTTGTCACAACCTGCAGCTGATAGAACTCTACGACTGTCAAATGGTCAGCAGGAATGCCATCAAGAAACTCAGGGTATGTATTCGCTTTACATCTATTCGACATTTTTGTGGGAACGGAACGTTAAGCTGAGTGAAAGGGAAAGATTATTGTGATTAGCTGATGTATAAAAGAGAAAGCATCAATGAGTCGTGTGAAAGGCGCTGATTGGGTGTGTGAAGGATTTATGCAAGATGGCGATTTTGAGCTAAGAGTTAATGCGTTGAAGTGAAGAAGTGAATTAATTAAAGAAGTTCAAATCAAGAAGTGCAGATTTCCAGTTTCCGTTTCACACAGGAACTTATTCCCGGAATAAAAAGTAGCCTGTGTCAAATTCTGATAAATTTTGAAAAAGTTAGCATGCGCGCACGGCAATGGGCTCACCACCTATTTGGTGGGACAGGTGGACACGGTGACAAGTTGGCGATTAATATGCCTGGCCACCCCTTCGGGGATAAGGCGTGATAGATAAATTAATAAATAGCATACTAATAGGTTATTAAATTTGTTTCTAATGTTTGTTTAGGCAGATGTCATCATAAATCGAATGATTAAAGATGCAATTCTATACATTCGTACCGTGTGACTTTGCTAAGTGCCGGTCGATGACGCCGTAAAGAGGTAGATTAATTCGTCAGTTTCGAATAAGTCTCGATGGTATAATTGGTAACCCGTGTGGTCCGTTAAACCAGAAGACGCTGGTTCGAATCCAGCTCGAGACTAAATAATAAATATTGTTTGTCATTTTTTTACACAGCATTATAGATAATGCTGTGTAAAAAAATGACCAAAGTATAAGCTAATATAAGCTTGTGTTATGGGATCTAGACAACTGATAATCAATATATTTCTAAATACATATATATTATACATAGGAAACACCCAAACTCCGAAACAAACATTTTGTGAATCACACAAATATTTGGTCCGACCCGCGTATCGAACAAAATCAAAATCTAAAATCTTTATTCATGTAGGTCACATAGTAACACTTATCAACGTCAAGATTACTGCTTCTACATTAACATTTACTGCCAGATTCGCAAAGCAATAGGTAGAGCCAGAGGAAGAACCTGGCAATAAAACTCATGGCCACTCTTTTCTAACCGCCATTTGACACAGTTTGATTAACATGATATTTGACCAATTATACAGTAAAGATATTATACAAAAAAAAACAAAATAAATGTTGTGTTCATTAAAATTACACTTACATAGTTCCTTTGAATTTATGTGAGAACAGTCGACTAAACTTACTTTGCCTTAAATTTACATAATATTATTTGTAACAATTGCTATAACCTATTCCACGCACGGAACCTATTCCACTATAAATTAAAATTTCTATTATTATTTACTAACTACTACTGCTATTCGAGATGGCGTACGAAACCCTAAACTTTTAGAAAATCCAATATAGCCTATGTTATTCAAGAAGAATGTAGCTTCCAAATGGTGAAAGAATTTTTAAAATCTGCCCAGTAAGTTCTGAACCTATTCATTACATTACATTTTGAAGCGCTCGTGGCCCCGCGGACTCAATATTCTCTAAACGATCACTGAGTTACGCAACATTCACTATGGCTGGTCCTCGGATGGGTTACCACTTTATGGCATTTACATTTGCGAGCGTTTCCGTCCTTCGGAAGGCACGTT
Source organism: Thumatha senex (assembly GCA_948477245.1). Lineage (NCBI taxonomy): Eukaryota > Metazoa > Arthropoda > Insecta > Lepidoptera > Erebidae > Thumatha > Thumatha senex. The sequence continues at coordinate 12,837,402 of OX419753.1, forward strand.
AAGCCGTTGGTCCCGGTTGCCAGTAAAATGGCAGTCGTTAGGCCCAGTTGAAGGCCTTATAGGCAGCTTGCAACGTGGGACAGGAATACAAATGGTGAAAAGTGGGCATATAATATGTTAGCCTCTGTCACATAAGGCGTGATAAATAAATATACATTTTATCTTTGATTTTGAACCTTTCTTTTCCAGAACCACTTACCAAACATACGGGTTCACGCATACTTCGCACCCGTCACCCCCCCGGCTAGGGACCCCGGGGCTCGACCGCGCTACTGTCGCTGCTGCAACATCATATGAGGGCAAACCTCATAACCCCCACCCAGTACTATCATGAGGGATTTTGGACTGAAAAGGAAACCTCTTATGTCATATGAGCCTTACTTCTATACTAACATTATAAAGCTGAAGAGTTTGTTTGGTTGAACGCGCTAATCTCAGAAACTACGGGTCGGATTTGAAAAATTCTTTTTGTGTTAGATAGCCCATTAATCGAGGTAGGCTATAGGCTATATATCATTACGCTACTACACTGGGGAGCAGAGCAGTAGTCACAAATGTCGACGAAATCGGGCAAATTTTTATGCATCATTGTAGAATTTATAAGCGACGGGATTAAATAGGTGCGACGTGAGGTCGAAATATTCCACGGACGAAGCTGTGGAGGTCATCTAATTGTCAATATACTAGCTGATGCCCGCAGCTTCTACCGCGTGGAGAAGTTTTCCTATTCGAGATATCGAAACGAACCCCTTAACTTTTTAAAATCCGATGTAGCCTATGTTACTGACGAAGAATGTAGCTTTCTTATGGTCAAAGAATTTTTAAAATCGGTCCAGTGCTTTTTGAAGCAATTCGTTACAAACATAGGTACAAATCTTTCCTCTTTATAATATTAGTGTAGATATGAAAATCAATGGCACTTTTCCTTGTAATGTTATAACTCAAGAACGGGCTCACCTATCCAAACCATATGTTTAGGCTTTGTTCGGAATGGGCTCACCTATCCAAACCAAATGTTTAGGCTTTGTAGATGGTTTATGTGAAGTTTGCACAAAATCGGTCGAGCAGTTCTTCAGTAATCACATTTTTGGTGGCGCTAACGAAGTTGCGCGGGTCAGCTAGTATCCTACTAATATTATAAACGCGAAAGTTTGTACGTATGGATGTTTGTTACTCTTTACAATAATATAGCTTACACATCAGAATAACACATAGGCTACTTTTTATCCCGGGAACAAGATCCTGTGGGAACGGGATGAGGAAAACTTCTCGACGCGGGCGAAGCCGTGGGCGTCAAATAGTTTACATACAACCAACCGTTTTAGGAGGCGTCACCGTTAAATTATATGATTACATTAATTACATACACGAATGACAAGCCGCGTATGCGATTTTCGCCTACAGCACGTAGACACGCGGTATTATTATTACTTTCATCTCTTTCGTCTCTATCAGGGCGGAGTGAGAAGAAACGAGCAATATTCTTTACCTGTGCTACATATCTCCATACTTTTGCGGATTATAACGGTCCATTTAATATGTTCTTCTAAATATAGAATACATGACCCATTCCCATTAGTATTTTTGTAACCTGTGTTCTTAAGACTGTTTAGAAAGGGAAAAGCCCCCCCATTTCCCTTTTCTAAACAGTCTTAATTCCGCAAAGTAACTCAAGGGGGGAAGGGGACTGCAGTCATAAAAGAAACTCGTACTCACTCACTCATTTTTTTTAATTAAGTGGAAAAAGACAATTCATTCGAGACGGGATACGTATTTTAATCGTCATTTTAAGAGTATGACCAGAGCCATCTATCGAGCTTTTTAACAACTCTTTCAGGTTCAATCCCCGTCTCGAACCAAGCTCGATAGATGGCTCTGGTCAAACTCTTAAAATGTCGATTAAAATATGGTGAGAATTTCAGCTTGTTTCGTTACGGTTCGGGTAGTTCAGTGGCTAGAACATTGCCCTGGTTAGGCAAAGGTCAAGGGATCAATCCCCGTCTCGAATCAAGTTGTCTTATTTTCACTTTAATAAAAAAATATTTATAACGGTTCATTTATTATGTTCTTCTAAATATAGAATACATGTATACCTATTCTCACTAGTATTTTTGTAACCTGTGTTCTTAAGACTGTTTAGAGAAAGGAAAGGGGGGGATGCATTCAGAAAAGAAACTAAAAACATTTTTTTAATAATTTTCTAAGTATAAGGGACTCGAAATCCCTTGGGGAAATAGTACCTCCCCCCCCCCCACCAATTTCCCTTCTCTGAAAAGTCTTAAGTCAGCAAATAAACTCAAGGAGCGAAGATGCAGTCAGAAAAGAACCTCTTACAATATAACATAAGATTAATAATTTTCTAAGTATAAGGGACTCAAAATTAGCCAATCACAGTGTTTGAAATCTCCACGATTATAGATTTTAAGCAATTTGATTCGTCAATATTGCTCCCCTCCACTCCTAAACTTCGCCCTGTATACCTTTAAACCTATGCTGCAGTTCTCATCGGTACTACCAAGACAATAGTAGAAAAGGGGACCCCAGGACTTTATAAGTTAAATCTATTAGCATTCGAAACCCTGGTTTTAGAGTCCGGGGTCCGCTTTTGTGCCTTTACTAGTATATTTCTTTTCTTGGTATTCAGCATTCCCGATAAGGACACCATTGACTAATTATGTCATCTCTCTTATACAATATGTTAAGAAAACCCTGTCCGATCCGTGAAGGTATTGGTAGGTATCGAGATGTGATTTAATTCGTGTAATCCTTTTTAGAAATTATCCCAAAAAATTATCCCTAAAAATTTACCCCGAATAAAATTAATCAAAAATTAATATAATGTGGTAGCTTACATGGCAACACAGGGAAAGGGCTATTCGGAAATGCAAGGTCAAAAGGTCAGTTTACACCTGCCGGCGGTTTCTTTTGATATCACATACACTCGTCACCGCATGTCTACAAAGGTGTTGTCAGTTTTTGAAAATTTGCTATATTTTAAGGAAATTTGACTAATTCTGATACTAAAAACACGCATTTGAAAAAATTATAACTATTTTATACTTATAAGTAATACGATTTTTAATTTTTTTTAGTTATGTTATTGAAGTGCTTATGTACCCCTTTCGGGTCGGACAGTGTTTTCTTAATATATTGTATATAATAAGCCTTAAAATCATTATAGAGTTGAAAATCGTAATCAGCTGGTTAATATTTCTAGACAATTTTTTGCAATAAGATTTGCAACTTGTATTTCAATAATGTTAAAGTTGATAATTAAATACGTGTGATTGATGAGACGTAGTAATGAGTAAAGGCTCTGTCTCACATGTTCGGTAAACCGGTCGGTTTTACTGCGTGCGTTTTATTCGCGATAACATATTTCAGATAGATCTTGAACAAAAACACTTGTACTGTTCCACTTATTTATTATTTTAACCTGACTGGTTTCGCCTTACGGCATTTTCAAAGGTTAGCACATATTTAATGTATTTCAGATGTCATTGAATACAATATATATTTCATATATTGTATTCAATGACATGATTTAATGTATTTCGGATGTCATTGAATACAATATATATTGCATATCATATATTGTATTCAATGACATCTGAAATACATTAAATATGTGCTAACCTTTGAAAATGCCGTAAGGCGAAACCGGTTAGGTTAAAATAATAAATAAGTGGAACAGTACAAGTGTTTTTGTTCAAGATGTGTAGCAAGTTCCACCAAGTGCCATCAATCAACAGTGTAAACAGTATTTCAGATAGCTTTCTATGTACTTCACTTAATGATACTTTTAAACATGCACGATCTTCACTCTTATTTATGATATTTCTTTATATATATCCCGTGACTACGGCTGGGGTAATCCGGTCGAAACGTCAGGAAGTATAAGGTAGGCTTTGTATCTAATAATATACGTCGCGAATAAGACCCGAAATATCATCAATATTATTGAAGTTTAATGTTATTTTTTTTTAGTTTATTTTTTCTAAAAATCGGAGCTCTGCTGGCGTTTTATGTATAATGATCTCATTATGTAATCCGAAAATTACATTTGAAAAACCATTTGAACCAAATTTTAGTATATCTTAAGGCTATCAAATATAGCGACATATTTGATAGCCTTAAGATATACTACAATTTGAATCTGGTATACTTATAACTTATCTCTAAACGATGTCCTAACCTCATATCAAATTATATTATCAATCAACCTGGGATAATTTCCTCTGCTATAGTTTACTGCTGGACTTAGGTCCCTCCCAATCATTTTGGGTCTGTTTGGCTGTCCTAGTATCCGTTACTATAAGCAAATATAATAAAGACTCATCGCAGTAAAATCGGTAGGTATACCGCACCTGTGGGAATGGGGCTTAAGTCGAAATTCATGTAAATAATCGTAGTTAATCGAAAATTGCTAAACAAAACTGTGTTCTATCGAATATAAGGAATGTAATAAACATTATATTGTAGTGATATATTATCGCTTTGGAAATTAACGAATTTTTCTGTCATCGTAACAAGTAAGATAAAATTGCATTTGTTAGATTTAGGTTTCGTTGTAACTGGGCTGAATGTTTGTGGCGTATTATTTGCTGCTAACAAAAGGTTTGTGTATCGTAATGCCGCTTGGAATGTACCAGAAATGACGTGCGGTTAGAGTCTTATTTGAACTTGTCAAAAGAAAAATGTCCCACACAATATTCCAAAAAAAAAGGTTGTATTCAAAATGCGTAGTGTGAGTTACTGCGAGTATCTTAACTGACTCATGCTTTAGCGCGTTATTGTGGTTTTGTATGGAGTCGAGACGGGTTCCCAAGTTTGATACTAGTTGGCGCTGTCTTGTTTTTTCATCTTCGCTCACCGTGAGTATTGCAAAACCTCACACTAGGCTCTCAGTACGTTTACAGTAAAAAAAATTGTCGCAAACAATTTACCACAATTAATTAGCCAAGTGACGATTAATCCTAACTCTTTTGATAAGTTATGTATGTATTTTAATTAATATACTATAATATTCAAAGTGATTCAGTAGCTTGTAAGTATTTAAAATATAATAGACGAACAATTATTAAAATTATCACACAATATCATCATCATCATCGATTTTGTATTACAGTATTTTTTTTAGGAGGAAATGTTAACAACTGTGATCACTTTCTATCAGGTGAGGCGTATGATTGTTTGCCACCTCAGTGGTATAAAAAAAAAACATTTATATTTGTGTTTTCTGACTGGCTGTATGTTCATACACCTTAGTGTTAAGTAAATGTTAAATGTTTTAAAAAAAATAATTAAAATATATCTGACTTTGAATGACAATACGATGGGAGACCAAATGACATGTAATAGGAGTATAAATAGGTGTTTTTTTGTGAGCCTATCACCGGGTTGGAACGCACAGGAATAAGGTGTGTGACTGCCATGTCAGACCAACTGCTAAACGTGCCTTCCGAAGCACGGAAACGCTCATAAATGTAAATGCCACAAGCGGTCACCCATCCGAGCACCAGCCATAGACCAGTCAAGCGCGCGTGGGACTAAGCTCAGTGTTCTGTAAATAATCACTGCGTTATACATTTTACAGCTAAGCCGTTGGTCCCGGATGCCAGTAACATGGCAGTCGTTAAGTCAAGTTGAATGGCTTGATAAATTTCAACAGCAGGTAGCCACAACCTGCATCTGTCTATTTCAACATGGCAATGGGTCGCACCAGTTACATGGTATAAAAATGCTCACTATGACATATGTGCGTATAGTATGCCTCTGCTTACCCCTTCGGGGATAAAGGCTTGATTTAAATATATATATTAGCATGTCATTTGGGTTTATTCAAACTCCCTTCAATGCTATTTTTAAAGCATTTTGAAATGTTGTTATTGTAATGAATTATCATATTTGGGACAGCACTGTGATTTGATCTGTACAATAGAAGTTTTAAGTGAGATGTTTTGGACATTATATCCTCTAAATGTTTTTTGATTGACGAAGAATAGTGTAACATTAGAGGATAGAAGGATTCAGGGTAGGCCGAGACTTAGATATGAAGACCACGTGAGCAGATTGCTCAACAACGGAATGATCAAAAGTACTCAGATACCCAGACGTGCGTGTATGAAGCGATTGATGAATCTGCAGGAAGCGAAAAAAGTATGAATGTATCGCGAAGCCTGGCGATCGGCATGATAAAGCTACATAGTGATTATTTTTCTCGTAACGGGTTCGATTCCCGATTCAACCATGTAATTATTTAAATATCATTACAGTTTAAATTGTTTTTTAATTTACTTTAACTAATTTTCTTTCTGTAAAATGTTTCATGTACAATATTCAACGTAGTTTCTCTCCATCTAGGGTGCAACCCAATTACTTTAAGAATAAAAGTACTAATCGGGTTAAAAAGCACTATAGTTATTTATAATTAAATTGTGTTTAAATACACAAAAGAGTTCCTTCGAGCCGGATTTGAACCAGTGACCTAATTTAAAACCATCTGAAGTCTACCGCTCTACCAACTGAGCTATCGAAGGTTGATAACTGAGTTCGAAATTATCAATCTAATACTTCAAAACTTGTTATATGCACACACTATAGCGTCTCGGTAACGGTGTCGCAAGTCCATATTACAACTATCTTCACGCTGTGTTCCTGACTGGGTAGTCAGAGAGGACACATCGCCAGGATTCACGATCCATACATACTTCTTTCGCTTCTTGCAGATTAATTAATCTGGGTATCAGAGTACTTTTGACTTTTCCGTTTCTGAGCAATCTGCTCACGTGGTCTTCATATAAGTCTCGGCCAGCACGGATTTTATCTCATCTAAAAATATGCGTACCGTCTAAAACAAGTCTTCACTTCAAAAATGTGTGATTTCCATCACTATTTTAGTCGCTACTACTTATTTCTTAGGAGCACAATCAAAAAACCTACACGTCGCTATCTTCCATAAGCATTTGCTGCACCTCTGGTGTCGCAAACGTCTATAGGCTACGGTGACCACTTTCCATCAGGTGGGCTGTACGCTTGTCTGCCACCTCAATGGTATATTTAAAAAAAATATAGCAAAAACAGTGTTTCCACTATTTGACCAAAGTGCACCCTGAGTTTTTTAACAGGTGGCTTTGTTGCCCAATGTTTAATTATTTCTTCAAATGTGGGTAGTCTGATAATGGTCAAACATCTCACTTAGTTTGGGGAGAGGTTATATAAGTAATATTAATAATAATTGCATATGTGATTTAACTTAGTATACATTATATGTATTTTGATTAATATAGGTGTAATGTGATTTTTTCACAATATTCTATTGAATAAAAAAATATTGTTTGTATTATTTTTGATCGTTTTAATAAACCTATTTATTAGCTATTAGTTACCTCGACATGGAATTGTTGTGTGGTGTGACTAGAATGGATTATATACGAATTGAGTATATTAGAGGGAGTTTGAGAGTGGCGCCTGTGACTTAAAAAAATGAGAGGAAACCATCAGTCTTGGTATGGGCATGTGATTAGAAGGGATGAAAGTCATGTCACTAAAAGAACTATGAAAATGAATGTTGATGGATGGAGAGCCAGAGGAAGGCCAAAGAAAAAATGGATGGACTGTGAAAGGAGTGATATGAATATGAAAGGAGTGAATGATCAGATGACGAATAACAGGGATGAATGGAAGAGAAAGACATACTACGCCGACCCCAAGTAAATTGGGACAAGGGCAAGAGGAGGATAAGTTACCTACCTACACGGTAGAGGCGAGGTTTTGTGGTACTGAGGGTGCTCTGGCCCAGTCCAAGGAGGGAGCCAAATAAAAAAATATCGAGTGTGCCTTAGACCAAGCAAGACTTCTTTGATCACCGTTCGCGTAACGCTGTCATACAACCAAACTACCGAATGAAATATTTATGTCGGAGGGTAGAATAAATTCCGAACGCAAGGACGTCACTAGTTGTGCTATATCGATACTTTCCGAACCATCTAAGCAATACTTTTTCTATCTTAGTCACTACATCTGTCATACCATGAATTTGCAGCCTGTGGTCTACTACTTTTATTTAGCTGCTACGAGCACCTTTTCACTATCGGCATTATTATTGGGAGCGAATGCCGTCCGTCCTCCCAACCTGGCGTCTATGTCTCATCCGTTGGTCAGCAGGGATAGCTAGAAAAAGAAGATGACGAATCGTAACATTTTACCTACACACCTACCTTAAATATATAGGTGTAGTAATATATAAAGCTTGTGAGTTTGTTTAATTGAACGCGGTAATCTCAGGAACTACAAGATCGAAATGATTTTTTTTTATTGTGTTGGATAGCCCATTTATCAAGGAAGGCTTATCATCACGCTACTAACATGGAGAGCGAAGTATTAATCATAAATGTCAACAAATCGGGCAAATTATCATAAATTATTAAAAAAATAAAATTACTATATTAAATAGGTTTGAAAAATGTAACGGGCGAAGTCGCAGAGGTCATCTAGATACATGGTTGTCCATTTAAAACGGTCAGTGTGGAAAATTATGAAACTATAATTTGTGTGTGGCCACCCTGTATATTTACTAGATGTTAAAAAGTAGCTTATGGCACTGCTGACCTCAAACTAGAGATTTCTCTAGGTCTAGAAGGCGCTCTAAGGCATCACGAAGCAGTGCAGGAAGGTCTCCATAACCATCTGCGTTCCAGTTGCTTCTTATCTCTGTTGAGGTAGGTTTTTGTGGAGTCATCGATGAAATAAATACCTGGGACTCATACTCGATGGGCGATATCACTTCCGGAGTCTAGCTCCAAAACTGGAGAAGACAGCACTTGCGCAGCTGCTGCCAAACTTGAGAGGGCCCGTTGACTCCTGCAGGAGACTACGCTGGGGTCGTGCGTTCCATGGGCTCTATACGGGGCTCCAGTGCGGGCGTCGAATCTGACGGCTAGTAACGCTGCAATTCTATGACGCCCACAGCGGGTGCTGGCCGTCAAAATCATCAGAGGGTAACGCACGGTATCTTTCGATGCAGCGAGCGTCCTTGCAGGTACTCCTCCATGTGACCTGGAGGCGAGGGCCCTTACAGCTCCGTATCAATGGCGCAAGGAGGCAATTAGGCAGAATCTGGGTCCTGCTCACCGAGAAATCGAGGAGCAGCGTTCTCAGCCGCGACAGGCTATTGTGCAGGAATGGAAGGAACGTTTTGGGCATCCGAGTGCAGGGCACTGCACAATTGAGGCAGTAAGACCCATCTTAGAGGAATGGCTCAAGAGGCGACATGGCAGCCTCCCCTACCGACTGACGCAGGTGCTGAATGGGCATGGGTGCTTCGGTATCGGTCATCGCATAGTCCGGGGGCCATCGCCCGAGTACCACCACTGCCATGGCTCTCCTGTGGACACGCTGGCCGAATGTACAGCGTGGAGTGATCAGAGGCGTGTCTTAAGGGCCGCCGTCGATGCGGGGAGCCTCACATTGATGACCCTGGTTTTCGCCATGGTTAGATGTGCGAGTGCCTGGAACGCCACCGTCTCTTTTTGCGAAGAGGTGATGCGTACGAAAGGGACGGCGGAAAAGGTTAGGGAAAGAACCAGTATTTCTCCCGGCCGCAGAAGACGCACCGGGCGCCGTAGATCCGAGATGAATCTCCGACCTCCATGAGCGTGGGCCTGGGGGCAAGGGTTTGGGATAACCTTTCCCTAGCACAGGCAGGCCCAGGGCGGAGCGCGTTGCACTGTGTCTGTGCACGCGTTTTCACACTGTGTGGACTACAATGTCCCCCGATGAGCCGGAGTCGCTGGACCCCCAGCGGCCATGCCTTCAAGGTCCTGGGGATATCCTCCAAGGGAATACCCGGTTCTTCGAGCACACACGGCACTGGAAGACATCGTGCGGTTTAGTCGGTAGGAGTCGGACATATTCACCTCGCCGCTAGCTCACAGCGATGTCCATGAGGATTCCGAAAATCAAAAAAAAAATAGAGGCTTCTGTGGAGTCTCACACTCTCTCCGTGTCGCTAACAGAGGTTATGGTGCATAAAAGATTCCCCGCGGGAAGCCGGACAATAAACAAACACTTTGGTATTAACTTATATCATTACACATTACCGCACTGACAAACTTTTAACCCGCCGTCGCACCCTTACAATCCAGTCGCTAATTTTTTTTTCCAAAATGTTTGAAGATATACCCGTTGACATTTATGATTACTCTCCGCTCTTCTTGGTAGAAGCGTGTTTTACTTTTAGGGGATGTTGGCGTGAATGATAAGTAGGTAAGCTCAAAGAGCTTAACGAATTTATTCTTTTCTAGGTGAGTGACGTCGCGAACCTATTTAATCCCGTCGCTTTTAAATTCTACAATAATGCATATAAAATTGCCCGATTTGTAGACATTTATGACTACTGCTCCTCTCTCCAGGGTAGTAGCGTGATCATACATCGCCTAAAGCCTTCCTCGATAACTGGGCTATCTAACAAAATGGAAAATTTTCAATTCTAGAGTAGTTCCTGAGATTAGCGCGTTCAACCAAACAAACAAACTCTTCAGCTTTATAATATTAGTACAAAATTTAAGTTTTACTTTTTAAATACCTGCGCACTTTTCATTAAGAGATGAGAATGAATGTACCTTCTTGAATATTCGACTTATAGGTTTGATTTGAAAGCTATCAGTTAGTGACTGTCCAAGAGTACCTACCCGGTGCAGGTATCTAATAGGTGCTATTAGATACCTGATTATTATACATGTAAAAGGTTACACCCCTCCTAGATGTCTAGGACTAAAGTCAACCTGCAAAGCCGAGCACTTGATGACTGATTGGTACCTATCGGGTACCAATCAGTCATCAAGTGCTCTCCAATCAGACATCAAATGGTCAGGAGGTAAAATCATACTTCTTCCAGTCATTCAAAGCTGACTCTGGGGTCTAAAGGTTAGGAGGTTATATGCAACCGGGACTTTACACTTAGATGAAGAGAGATTTCTTCTCCTTTCCTTTGAGATTTGTTCTCCTTTTTTTTAGCTTTAGCTCGCCCAAAATGACGCTGCCTCTCTGAGGAAAAGCTAAGGTGACATCTTGCGAAGTGAGGGCCACAAAACTACTGAGTGACTCTCAAGTTGGCGTCCCAATGATGTGCCTCTTTACGCTCCACTAACCTCGGGGTTGTAAGAGGAGGGCAGACACAAACATGTGCGCTGGCAAATCGTTCCAGGTTTCAATAGTTCGACAAAGATACGAAGTTTTGAATCGCTCAGTTCTGGCGAAAATTCTATCCACTGTATAAAAGTGGCACCTCTGCCCGGTACACGTTGTTCAGTATTGATCTGTTTATTTTTTAGAGGAGAAGAGGTAAGGACGGGGAGAAGAGGTAAGTATAAGGGGCTTGCCGAGTATACGCACGTAAAAGAGGTATGCACTGATGACCACATTATTAATTTAAAGGCAAAGATTCTGTAATCTAAACTTTTTATTTCCCTTAAACACAAATTACAAACACAGAATCAGTCTATACCAACATGCCTTTATCCCGGTAGGGTGCATTACAAACATGTCTTCCATTGGCACAAGAAAAAAAGGGTTCTCACATCACATAATATCGTAGAATATAAGTACATACAAAATCTAGAACACTACACCACAGATAACCAAGAACACTGTATATATATTTTTTTTAATAATTATTTAATGGCCTGGTTTCTAAGACCTTTTAGCCAAATCTTATTTTTTATATCATATTTCTTCAATCTTATCTTCAATTAGTCCTGTCCAGTCGATGTCGTGTCCTCAGGCTACGTCCTGGTCCTTGCCCTCAGTATAATGGTGATTCTTATACTAAGGTTGTCAGTGGACGTTTCGCGGCAAGAGAGAAAATAGCATTTCACTGCATATATATCATTGTCTTTCACTATAGCACGTTAACACAACTTTTATGTCCAAGAAACCACCACTCCCGCACATAAAACAAGATAAATGCACTAGTTTTAGAAAATAATTTAGAGCAAGCGTCCGCACTTGTCACTCTTCCCGCCAAATGTCAGAACACTGTATAGAGCTAAACATTACACAGATTAAGTGATAGTTTTTAGCGCACATAGACATAATATTCAAAACACATCTGTAAAAGAAACGATGGCCGATGGAGCTAACGAGTTTTGGAGTATAAACCGCACCTCGGCAAACCCCGCGCCAGATGAAACTGGAAAAGGTCGCAGTAAGGAACTATTTCCGGAAGGCGCAGTACCGTATGTTGTGGCGTGAATTGAGAGATGCCTACGTCCAGCAGTGGATTGCTATAGGCTGTTCTGATTATTATTGTATTGTATATATACATACATATTGTCACGCCTTTATCCCCGAAGGGGTAGGCAGACGCATATTAAACGCCCACATTTCACCATATGCATTTTGGTTATGTCAAATTGAAAATACAATTATACTCTTCTAATCTTGAACTAAAACACTTGTACTATTCCACTTATTTATTACTTAAACCTGATTGGTTTCGCCTTACGGCATTTTCAAAGGTTAGCACATTTATCATATTTTGTAATATGTGCTAACCTTTGAAAATGCCGTAAGGCGAAACCGTGACCGGTTTCACATATATAGCACATATTATATCATATTATATAATATGTGCTAACCTTTGCTGACCTAAAACCGGTCAGGTTTAAGTAATAAATAAGTGGAATAGTACAAGTGTTTTAGTTCAAGATGTGTAGCAAGTTCCACCAAGTGCCATCAATCACCAGTATAAATATACTCATCTAAGATTTTGTTCCAAAATAAATGTATCGCCTTGTTATTATTTAACTTGATGACCCCCAAAGCTTCACCCGTGGTTTATTTCGACCTCCCGTCGCACCTATACAATGTGTTAAAAAAACCCTGTCCGATCCGTGAAGGTATTGGTAGGTATCGAGATGTGATTTTATTAGTGTAATCCTTTTTAGAATTACCCCAAAAAATAAAAAAAATGATGAAAAATTTGCCCGATTTGTCGACATTTATGACTACTGCTCTGCTTCCCAGTGTAGTAGCGTAATGATATATAGCCTATAGCCTTCCTCGATAAATGAGCTATATAACACAAAAATAACTTTTCAAATCCGACCAGTAAGTAGTTTCTGAGATTGGCACGTTTAACCAATCAAACAAACAAACTCTTCAGCTTTATAATAATTAGAATAGATAAGTAAATAAATATCCATCACGCCTTATCCCCGAAGGGGTGGCAGAGGCATATTGTATGCCCACTTTTCACCGTATGGATTCCTGTCCCACGTAATAGGTGGTGAGCCCATTGCCGTGTTGAAATAGACAGACGCAGGTTGTGGCTACCTGCTGTTGAATTTTTTCAAGCCGCCCATAAGGCCTTCAACCAGGCTTAACGACTGCCATTTTACTGGCAACCGGGACCAACGGCTTAACGTGCCTTCCGAAGTACGGAAAGAATAGATAAGTAGTTTGCTAAAACGTCGCTCACAGCTAGCGGACGCAGTAAGAAGAGCACAATAAATGGGCGGAGCAACCCCTGCACAAATATAATGATAGGCATCCTGTAAATGCATATGTAAAAGCAATAATCTTGACGTTCATAAGTGATAATTTGTGACCTACATGAATAAAGATTTTTCATTTCATTTCAAAATGCATACCTTGATCTCGGCGTCATAAGTCAATTTGGGTTGTATTGTTGTAATACCCATCGTGCCCACAATAGTAAATCCGCACCTGGTTTTGACCTTGACTATTCACTCCTAGCAGGGTGCTGGTGTTTTACAAATGACCATGTATGAAATCAGACGCCTCTAGTAGAGAGCGCGCGAGTGACTTTGATTAAGGAATCATTTTTCATTTGTTTCAACATTCATTGAGAAACGTTCTGGAATACGGACCTTAATAAAGTACCAAAAAGCTTTGTCGATAAACTCAGACGTTCTTAATATTCTCACTAATGTAATGTATCCTATATGATATATTAGTGTCAGCTCCGGATCTAGGGGCAAGTCAGGGCTGGTGCCCCGGGCTGCAACTTCAGGAGGCGGCAAATTCAAGCTCAGCAGACACATTTGGCAAAGTTAATGACGAGTTGTAACGATACTACTCAACAATAATATACTGTAATGGCTGGCATCTATATGCTGCAAAAAGACAGATTTTTTTAAATCCCTTGCAACAACAGATCAAGGTATGCATTTTGAAATGAAATGAAAAATCTTTATTCATGTAGGTCACAAATTATCACTTATGAACGTCAAGATTATTGCTTTTACATATGCATTTACAGGATGCCTATCATTATATTTGTGCAGGGGTTGCTCCGCCCATTTATTGTGCTCTTCTTACTGCGTCCGCTAGCTGTGAGCGACGTTTTAGCAAACTACTTATCTATTCTTTCCGTGCTTCGGAAGGCACGTTAAGCCGTTGGTCCCGGTTGCCAGTAAAATGGCAGTCGTTAAGCCTGGTTGAAGGCCTTATGGGCGGCTTGAAAAAATTCAACAGCAGGTAGCCACAACCTGCGTCTGTCTATTTCAACACGGCAATGGGCTCACCACCTATTACGTGGGACAGGAATCCATACGGTGAAAAGTGGGCATACAATATGCCTCTGCCACCCCTTCGGGGATAAGGCGTGATGGATATTTATTTACTTATCTATTCTAATTATTATAAAGCTGAAGAGTTTGTTTGTTTGATTGGTTAAACGTGCCAATCTCAGAAACTACTTACTGGTCGGATTTGAAAAGTTATTTTTGTGTTACATAGCTCATTTATCGAGGAAGGCTATAGGCTATATATCATTACGCTACTACACTGGGAAGCAGAGCAGTAGTCATAAATGTCGACAAATCGGGCAAATTTTTCATAATTTTTTTTATTTTTTGGGGTAATTCTAAAAAGGATTACACTAATAAAATCACATCTCGATACCTACCAATACCTTCACGGATCGGACAGGGTTTTTTTAACACATTGTATAGGTGCGACGGCAGGTCGAAATAAACCACGGGTGAAGCTTTGGGGGTCATCAAGTTAAATAATAACAAGGCGATACATTTATTTTGGAACAAAATCTTAGAAGAGTATATTTATACTGGTGATTGATGGCACTTGGTGGAACTTGCTACACATCTTGAACTAAAACATTCAATTGTCACTCGCGCGCTCTCTACTACTCTATTATCGGATTTGGTTGGTTTGCTCAACACAGCAAGGGCTGTTTTGAGCAAACCGACACAGTAAAGCATTTCTTTCTAAACCCAATTGCTGCAATAGCTTTCCATATTAGCTACTAGATGTCGCTGATATAAAATTTATAAAAGTTGTATAAATTTTTGTATGGTCAGCAGAGTTAAAAGATTAAAAATAAATAATTAATTTAAGCATAAAAGTATAATTCGTTATTTCTCTTTCTTTGATATTCTTTTATTTAAAATAAATGTATATTTTCAAGATGATTACGTATTAGCACAGATAATATAATATAATTCTTATAGTATTAGACATTGCAAAATAATTTAGAAGATCAAAATAAAACAACTGCATTTTTTTACAAAGTTGAAAAAAATTTTGTTGTTTATAATAATTTATAAATTATTTTACATTGTGGATTTCAAAAATCTCCAATTATTTAAAAAAATTATTTAAAAATCGTCGTAAAAAATATTTTTGTTAAAACTAGTTACGTGAAAAAATGTGAAAGAATAAATAAGAATATTTAAAAAAGTAAATAAAGGTTCCATTTTCCGCATAGCGGTAGCGCAGAGCCACTGCTGAAGTGAGTGTGTTGCTAGGGAGTAAATTTTCCAACATTTAATGGAAAATATCATATGCAATTTCCTTTATAATTTTTGTTTTGAAACTCTAATTTAAATAAAGTAATATTTATTATTTCATTTGAGATATTTTAATCACAACTTTCGTCGTAATAGACTTATAGCCCATAAAGACCTAAAACTAATTGGTTACGTTTTGCATTTGCTTATATATCACCTATATATCTATGCTAGTGGTCCGGGACTTTATATTAATATTTTGAAACATCATCGTTCCTCGGCATAGACGCGATTATGCTGTATTACAACCAACTACAAGCTTAAAAAAAATGAGCATGAATACAGTCTAATCACTATTAAAATAATATATTTTTTACATTTTTTTCAATTCGTCACGAATTCAATACATAGCTGTTCCTCGAAAAAAAGTAGTCCACATCTGGGAGACGTCAGCAGTGACGACTAGAATATTATTTAAATCAGTTCAATGTGTATTTCCACCTTGGACATTGCGTAACTTAATACGTAGCGTGGTATCCCCGTCAGTATGTCGACTGCGCGTTGGGTGGACGTCGTGTCCCCTGAAAAATGCGATCTAACCCATTACAGTCACGTTTAACGTTATAAAAACGGGAAATATACAGAAAATTACAGCCTTAGTTATGAATAAAACATATTTATAACACACGGTAATAGGTGTCAGTGTTCAGTGGTTATATATTATTAAAAATAGTTGCTTACATTACTTATTATAATTATAAGACAATTATTAACGAGACTTTATATTCTTTAAAAAAAAACACTAATAATTCAAACATTAAATATAAACACATTTTGTTAATACTCCATATTTTTTTAGTATCAAAAAGCTACCTAAAGCCTCCATTCCTATAAAATCATACTGCAGATATGTAATTAAATTAGTGAATAAACGATTAAATACCTAAATAAATAACTTGCACGGTGTTTTTGATAAATGATAATCGCGTGGAATGTAGCGGTACGTAAAATCAATAATGTCCGCGCATTGTGTCGGAGCGAAAGCTGAAGTTTTTTCAGGTTTTAGACACAAATGTCACTTGGGTTTTATATTTAAATGATAACTACACACAATACAACGTCTCCTGTGTTATTTTAATATAAAATGTTAGTATCAGGCCGTTTTGTAAAATATTATGCCGCATGTTAATTAGATTTGTGCAAATGTAACGCAAAGCAATAAATCATTCCCGCCCTTTTACCTGTCAAAATTACAAATACAAATTTTGTCAGATAAATTTAGATCAAGTTCATACTTAACCTAAAAATAGAAACAAAGAAAAGGTTGTATTTATTTACGGATTTCAATAGATGGCGTTGAAATGTCATCATGTATGAAATTCAAATATTGTTGATTTGGAGTTAATCGTGTATGATTTTTATTAGATCTTTGATAATTTACACGATTTTTTAATTCATAATTACGTCATAGAATGCGTTGTCATGGCTAGACTAAATATCGTCTGACAGATTTTGTTAATATTGAGATTTAAATATAATAAATTAAATTTTAGATGATAAAAGAGTAGGTACTTTTAAATTTTGCATCTATTAATTATTAAGGTAGTGAGTATTTATTACTAATTCCCAAGCCTTGACAGCTTTTCTAATAGCTCAGTTGTGGTTTACTCCCGTCAATAGATCCATCAAGTTAAATAAAATCAAGTTTTCTCATTAAAAGAGTCTGTGAAATTTCTGGGCATGATCGTAGATAGGAAATTATCTGGTATTCCTCATATAAATCAGATAGTCTCTTAATGTTAAAAAATATTAATATTTTACGATCCTTATCTGGTACCTGGTGGGGAGCACACCCTTATTGCTAAAAGTTATTTCATAATGCAATTATCCACAGTCACCTGGATTATGGTTGCTTCCTTCTAGAACCGTGTTACAAAGACCCCTTAAATATCTGGATAAGCTCCAGGCTAAATGCTTACGCGCTGTTATTAGTGCAATGAAATCCTCGCTTATAAACGCCTTGCAGGTAGAATGTGTGGAACCTCCCCTTTTTCTAAGGAGACAGTACCTGGCTGACAGATATTTTTACAGAACTTTCCAACTTGCCCTCCATCCTCTTATCCCTAAGCTGCATACTCTTTCGGAATTTATATCATCTGGTGGTTACTGGTCAAATAAAGTTCATCCCTGCTTATGAAATTTATCTACTAATAGTTTTCGTTTTTTTAACTATCTATTATTAGTTTTCTTTACTTTCTATGTTTCTCATTCTCTTGCTCACAATCCAAAATCAACCCCCTATTTGAATCCCCATTCGAAGTCATCAGTAAAGCTTCTGGAGAGGCTGATAAACAACTACTTGCCTTAATTGACCAAAAGTGGCAACATCGATTTGTCTTTTATACAGATGCCTCTAAATTGGCAGGCTCCTCTTGTGTTGGGTCTGCAGTTTGGCTACCACGATACAAAATTATCCAAACTTTTAAGTCTCCTTCTGTGAACTCTATCATCACGAGTGAAGCGATTGCAATACTTGAAGCCATTTTATATAAGAGTCGCATAACATAAGCAAGTCAGTAAGTTTCACTGACTCTAAGGTCCGTATTCCAGAACGTTTCTCAATACTCGATCAACACTTGAGACTAGATTTTGCCTTATAAAATCTACTCTCAAGTGTTTCTTGAGTGTTGATAAACGTTCTGGAATACGGCCCTAAGAGCTGTTTAATAACTGTTCTGGCTAATCATTTATCTAGTAAAGTTAGATCTCACTTTTCAGATGCCAATCTAAGGGACTATTAGTCTGTCTGGTCTGGATTTCTGGGCATAGTGGAATTGTTGGCAATGCAATTTTTGACTTATTAGCCAAAGATGTCATTACTATTAGCTCTCTTAACCAATACTGAGCCTATCCTCAAGATCTTGCCTCTCTTTCTAAATCCCCTTTCTAAACCTCTGGACTAAATCCAGTACATTTAAGGGCCTATATTATGCTTCCCTTCAAGGTGATATCCCAATTTTAAGCCTTGGTTTTTTAAATTCCGAAAAGCTAGCAGGGGAGCAACATCGATTATTTGTCGTTTGCGGTTAGGTCATGTCTACACCACTGCACTGAAGTATTTTTTAACAAAAATATGGATTAGGGATAATTTTTCGTGTGAATGCGGTTTGGACGAACATATTACAAACCATATCTTCTTTGAATGCCTGAGAAGGAATGGATCCTTATATGACTCTCTTCCTACAAAACATTTTCCCCATCCTATTAATTTTAACTCCCTCCTGACCTATGTTGATTCCCCTCATTTATACCCTATATGTGACTACATTGATTCAAATAACATAAAGCTCTAAAACATTGTGTGTTTGATCTAAATCACTAACATAACTAGTGTGCTTTAATGTTGTCTTTTATTCTTCTTACATGTAGGTATTTCAACACAACTTGATTGTTGGACATTTCGTTTTTTTTCTCTCCATTCGTTTCTTTTTTCTCTCTCACCTTGAACACTCGCAAAACTTGGATCGTACCTAAGTGTAAACCGACTTTCTAAACCCCTACCAAATCCACACTGAGTTTTTGGCGGAGCAATAGTATCGTGAAGAAGAACAAAAAACATTAAAGAACGCACTAAAAAGTTATGTTTTATATTTAGTTTTTTTATTTATATTTTATGTTTTGTTTAAACAGCTCGATATTTCATTTTGTTTTTAACAAAATGAAATATCTATATTATATAGATTTTTAAACAGATTAATAAGTAATATTTAAGATATATAAATAAGGTGAAAATGGATAGAAGAAGCTGAACTTGGAGGGACAAAGGAGTCGACGAAAATAGAAAAGATGCGCTGGATCTTTCCTGTACCAGGTAAGGATATACAACTAACGCCATCTAGTCATGAAATACTGAACTATTTCGTAGTTACGATATCTGAATCGCGCTATTAGAAGTTTATGATTGTTACGACCGCAGCTTGACAGACGTGAGAGGAGAAGGCCCAGTTTTTTCATGTAAAATAGTGAACCATTTATTAATGGATTTAGCTGTGTATTAGGTAATAAGATATACTTCCTTTTTATATTACTAAAGTGAGTGTCAGACAAGTATACGAACCACCAACCACCACGAAGGTGGTCACCGTAGTTTATGTCATTTATTGGTTTCTTTATTTAGTATCTGAAGTATTTTCGATATCAGTCATTAATAAGTAAGTAAGTATAAATAAAGTAACTAAACCATTTTTTCTTGACTATACCTACAATACAACAAATTAAAAGTGGTAAACCGACTTCAAAATAAATGAAAGATGTCAACTCTACTCAAATAAATTCATTTATTTTCTAGATATTAAAAAATTCATACATGAAAAAAATTCTAGGAATTAATTAAATTCAAAGTCAAATTTCAATTGTAATTAGGAAGGTACCTATAATTAGTTTTAATAAATATCAAACATCAAATATTTATCTTCACACTGTATCCCTGACGGAGTAGTTAGAAAGGACAGATCAGACTTAATATCAACAACACGAATTACAAACAAATCTATAAGAAATATTTCTATGAGAAAAAGAAACTAAGGCACACCACCTAAATTTAATACAAATAATAAAATAACATTCTGTTACACTATTTTTTGTATATATATGTTATGATAAATTTATATTTGAACTTCAAAAGAAAGACATCATCCTGTATTGAGGGGCGTGGATTGGGACGGATGGCTCGCCAGAACCTGTTTACGGCTCGGTCCACGCGCGCTTCTAACAGTGAAACAAATAAATAGGTGCTTGCTTTAGAGTTCGCATAGTTCTGGGTAGTTATTATTATATTAAATTGCAAATGCAATTAAATAGAAAAGTTGTAAATAAAAAGTGATGCAAAGACCATAGTCTATTGCGATGAAATAGGTAAAAATTTTGGACATTATTTATCACAGTTAAGTCATTCTGTAATAAATCATACATATCCAGGAGCTTCATACTCTCAAATTACAGATTTTATATTGACTGGTACACACTGCATGCAGTCTACTATAGTGGTGCTGGTTGGCAGAAGAGGCAATATAAATAGTGACAATCTTTTAAAAATTTTTGATAAGTTATCAAGTCTGCAAGTAAAACAAGTAATTTTGTCCACCTTGCCATACAGCACTGCTATGAGCCACAAGGAAAATCACTTAAGATACAAATTAAATATGAAACTACATACCATGGTATCATATTCCAAAAAAATTGAATTGTTCGATTGGAACATAATCTTCAATAATAATAGTTTGTTGACATTAGATAGATATTTTCTATCAAAATTTTTACAACGAAAGGTAGCTCTGTTGCTATCTAATTTTTTAATTTTTCAAACCAAATTATTGGCAAGTACAACTGCTTTTATTGAGCAGGATAGTTTTGATACTTCACATTTGGAAAATGAAATTCCAAAAAACTAGTTTATAGGACAACAGATAATAAATCTGGCCAGTTGACTTTGGCCCCTGAGAATAATCTTAGTAAAAATATTGTTTTTATAAACCTGGTGCACCATAATGTTAGAGGTTTAATAAATGGTAAAGATTTAGAGTTAAAGCTATACATTAATGCAAATTCTATTAATATTTTTTGTGCTACAGAGCACTGGTTAAAAGATCATCAAATCACATTGTTGAACTTCGTAAATCACCAGGTTGCTAGCTCGTTCAATAGAAAACATTCTAAACGTGGAGGCTCTTTAATATTAATTAATAAAAACTTAAAATTTAAAGAACGTAAGGATTTAGTAGCCCTCTCCATTGAGCGAGTTATTGAGATTGCCAGTATTGGGTTTGAGCATTTCATCTTGTTAAGCGTATACAGTCCCCATGATGCTTGTTACATTAAATTTGAAGAAAAGCTTGAAGAAGCACTGTTCAAATGCCAATGTTCTAAGAAATCTATAATAGTTTGTGGAGATTTTAATGTTGATATATTAGATACATCATTAACTCCATCAGAGAGAAATAAAATGAAAAATTTATTTAAATCCTTTAATCTGCATAGTACATTCTTAGAACCCACTCGTATTACAGCCACCAGTGCAAAATGTATTGATAATATTTTTACTGATATTAAACCTATAGATAAAGGTATTGTGGATCCTGTGGCGCCAGATCATCGTGGCCAATGGATAAAATTTCCTAAAAGTAGTAACAAAGTCAGCAAAAAACAAATTAAATATGTACCAATTAACCAAAGACGTTTGAATAATTTTAAAGAAAATGTATTAAAGAGATTACCATATCTACCTAACTTCACTTGTGTAGACCAGTCATATAAACACTTATTTAATTTGATTAATGATGAGTTTGGCAAAGTTTTTACCTCAAAAACTCTACAGATTGGTGGTCGTCCTGTTTTCAGTGACTGGGCAACACCAGGTATCTTTAAAAGTAGAAATAAATTATTTGAATTATATTCAGAAAAATCATATAATTTTAGGCAAACCTTCCAGGAATATGTTAAAAATTATTCAAAGATATTTAAACAAACGTGTCATCTTGCAAAGTCAAACTTCATTAAAAATAAAATTTCTAATTCTGTAAATAAAATAAAAATGACTTGGAACATCATTAACTCTGAATGCGGTAGATCTTTAGTGACTGAAAGGGATTTCCACTTAAAAGTAAATGGTTGCCATGTTACAGGGGACCTGGAAGTGGCTACGGAGTTTGAACACTTTTTCAAAAATGTACCTATATTGACAACAAAATCTCTCCAAGCATCTTCCAGTTCCCCTGAACTTTTATTAGAAGAATCTGTTCTTTGTTGCAGGGATGCATTTGTATTCACAGATATTTGTGCTCAGGACATTGTAAAAACATTTAAATGTATCGAAATTAAGAAAACCGCGGACATTTGGGGGTTATCGGTCAAAACTGCATCATGTATAATTGAGGTAATTGCGCCCCATCTAGCAACTGTGTTTAATGACTGTGTTTCTAGTGGTACATTTCCTGATTTAATGAAACACAGCAAAGTCGTTCCCTTGTTCAAGGCTGGCAGCGCTACACAGCCGTCTAATTTCCGACCAGTGTCAGTGCTGCCAACTTTGAGCAAAGTATTTGAAAAAATAATCTTGAATCAAATGCTATCCCATTTTAATAGTCATAAAATACTCCATGCGAATCAATTTGGGTTTACGAAAGGGCGCTCAACTTCCGATGCTGGTGTTGAGTTATTAAAATGTATTCATGAAGCATGGGAAGACAAGCACGATGCATTAGGTATTTGCGATCTATCAAAGGCTTTTGATTGCGTTCAACATGAAACGCTGTGCAAAAAATTACACCACTATGGAATAAGAGGCAAAGCTCTCGACCTTCTGTCTTCATATTTGAACAATAGAATACAGAGGGTCGATATTAATGGTACACGTTCTGTAGGATCCATGGTTACAATGGGTGTGCCGCAAGGCTCGATACTTGGGCCATTCTTGTTCCTCATTTATATTAATGATTTACCATTTTATGTAGGGGACAGGAATAGGATTGTTTTGTTTGCAGATGACACCTCATTAATTTTTAAAAATTAAAAGACAATTAGATAACTATGACGATGTAAACAATGCAATTGCAAGAGTAGTTCATTGGTTCAGCTCAAATAATCTTTGCCTTAATGAAAATAAAACTAAATGTATAAAATTTACTCTACCAAATGTAAAACAAGTTGCGGCCAATGTTCAACTGAATGGACAAGTGTTGGAGTTTGTAGAATCAACTGTGTTCCTAGGTATAACTATTGATGCCAATTTACAGTGGGGCCCACACATAGAAAAGACAGCCTCTAGATTAAGTTCGGCTGCATACGCTGTAAAAAAGATCAGGACTCTAACAGATGTGGATACGGCTAGAATGGTTTACTTCAGCTATTTTCATAGTATTATGTCTTACGGTATTCTCCTTTGGGGGAGTGCTGCAGATTTAAATATTATTTTTGTTCTACAAAAGCGGGCTGTACGCGCTATTTATAATTTGGGCCCCAGAGTTTCTCTCCGAGAAAAATTCAAAGAAGTGAATATTCTAACCGTACCATCACAATACATTTTTGCCAATCTTATGTATGTCCAGAAAAATCTATCACAGTTTTCTAAACTCTGTGATATACATAATATAAACACTAGAAATAAAAATAATCTTTCAGTCCACCACAGTCGACTACATAAGATTGGCGATTCTTTCCAGGGTAACTGTATACGCTTTTACAACAAGCTTCCCTGTGACCTGAGAAATTTACCTTTAAATAAATTTAAAAAGTTTATTAAAAACAAGCTTTGTGAAAAAGGTTTTTACTCCGTTACAGACTATTTGCAGGACAGGGACGCCTGGAAATGATCTGCTGGCAAAATGAAATAATATTAAATTGTAAATAGGCCATCAAAAAAAAAGCCTTCCTAAGTTTCTTGCCGGTTCTTCTCAGGTGGGCCGCGTTCCGAACCGGTGGTCGCTTTAAATATTTTAAATAGTGTATGACATTTTGTAAGCGCCGTTAAAATGGTCTATGCAAAATAAAGATATTTTTATTTTTTTATTTATTTTTATTTATTAATTGTATTCATTAAATATTAGTACGCGATACGGATGTTTTAATATCGAAACAAACCCTATGGTTTTTCGATATTAATTAAATGTTATATGTGTCGTATTTGTAAAGGATATAAATAAATAAAAAAATTCAGGCCTCGCGATCCATTCATACTTCTTGCACATTCCAGATACACGCACCGTCTGGGTTTCCAAGTACTTTTGACCTTTCTGTTTTTGGTCTGCTCACGAGATCTCGGTCTCGGCCTAGACTTACTACGTCTATCCTCTACTTTCTCGCAATCGATAGACTTAATAATATAAAAAATACACACTTTTAATCAATTATATTGTCTTAGATTTGAGAAGATTTGACAGGAAATATTATAAAATCTAAAGTCGTATCCAGTTGGATAAAATAAAATACTAATAGTACTTATATATTTTTTTTTGTCCCAATTAAATTTATATATAATTAATGAAATTTTAATCAAAAATGACAGACACTTTCTTCATTCATAGCTCAAGTCTCACAGTTCACTTATAACGTCTGACTCAATAGCTCATTATATAGGTAGCATATTTTACCATAGTTTAACTCCGATTTGCATACGATCCATTACCGTTCTTCCATCATACAGCAGGAGTGGATTTTTCTAAACCTTTAGCTACACTACTACATTATACTTATAAACATACATACATGAATGAATATCCATCACGCCTTATCCCCGAAGGGGTGGCAGAGGCATATTATATGCCCACTTTTCACCGTGTGGATTCCTGTCCCACGTAATCGGTGGTGAACCCATTGCCGTGTTGAAATAGACAGACGCAGCGTGTGGCGACCTGCTGTTGAAGGTTTTCAAGCCGCCCATAAGACCTTCAACCAGGCTTAACGACTGCCATTTTACTGGCAACCAGGACCAACGGCTTAACGTGCCTTCCGAAGCACGGAAACGCTCGCAAATATAAATGCCACAAGGTGGTCACCTATCCAAGGACCAGCCATAGTGAAAGTTGCGTAACTCAGTGATCGTTTACAGAGCACTGAGACCGCGGGGCCACGAGCGCTTCAACATACATACATACATAGATATTGTCACGCCTTTATTCCCGAAGGGGTAGGCAGAAGTATACTCATCATCATCATCCGAGCGTCAGTCCCAGTTGCGTCTCGCAACTCCCGGGGTCCGCTTTCCTACATTTTCTCCTCAACTTCGCACGGTCGTCGGTATCCCCTGTAGTGAGACCATTGGCACGCATGTCATCCTTTACGACGTCAAGCCAGCATTTCTTGGGTCTTCCCCTCTTACCGGGACCCGGCGGGGCTGACATGGCCAGACATTTGTTACCCACGTAGCCCGGCGGTTGCATACTATACACCCACAATTCCCCATATGCACTTTTGTCCCACGTAACAGGTGGTGAGCCCATTACCGTGTTGAAATGGACAGGCTGTGGAGACCTGCTGTTGAAATTTTTCAAGCCGCCTATAAGGCCTTCAACTGGGCTTAACGACTGCCATGTTACTGGCAACCGGGACCAACGGCTTAACGTGTCTTCCGAAGCATGGAACTTATAAACATCCCATTTCTTATTACCTTAAAATTCCCAAAAGGCCTTAAAGTGTCAAAACGAACGGGTTTTTAAATCCTGCAAGAAGTCACGCAAGGATTAAGACAATAAGTTTTTTCTGGAGCGGGTAACCATAGCGGTATTGAAAGTCACACCTTTATTCACAGACACCCGCCCACATTTGCTGTTGAAATTTTCCAAACCGCTCAAAAGGCCTTCAACCAGTCTTAATAACTTCATGGCTGCATTTTTTTACTGGCAACCGGGACCAACGGCTTAACGTGCCTTCCGAAGCACGGAAACGCTGTTTTATTAATAGAACGTTTTTTAATAAATAAATAAACAGTCTTCTAATATGCTTATCAACTTTCCTTGCTAACCGTCCCAAAGTAGCGTTGCTTAGTGTTTCTTGTAAGGAAACGACTCAAAAATACTAATCGTTTTTACTAATACTCATTAAAAGCCTTAGCTTTTTTAAAAATTATTTCTTTAAACTATTAATGTTTCAACATATATTATAATAAACCATCCATCATTTTACTATTACAAACAGCCTGTGCTTCCTAAACTGAACAATGCCTGTATTTTAATAAACAATCATTTAACCACATCATCGTAAAAAAAAATACAAAAAGACAAACGATTACAGTATGGGGTTCTTAAAAAGGGGTCTTATAGTTTTTCCAGGGTCGGCAGGGCGAGGCCTGCACCTCTGGTATTGCAAACGTCCATAGGCTAAGGTGACCACTTTCTATCAGCCGTATGCTTGTCTTCCACCTCAGTTGGATAATAACAAACTATGTTTTTTTCACATATCAACTGACTATATGACTTGTGAGTCAAAAGTACTCGGATACTCAGATGTGCATGTGTGAAGCGATTAATGAATCTGCAGGAGGCGAAAGAAGTATGCATGGATTGCGAAGCCTGGCGATCTGTCCTCTCTGACTACCCCGTCAGGGATACAGCGTGAAGATGATTTTTATTGATATGAGGGACTATGACAAAGTTTTTATGGGGTTAGTATTTCGATATGGAGATACACATAGGTTACTATTATAATCCCGGCGAATCATTCCAAATGCCACAAGAACACACGTAGAAAAAGTTGAACAGTCAACAAAGTTTGACTTTTTTGTCTAAGTTTTGATAAAAATACAACTGCCTCTGTGGCGCGGTGGAAGTGTATCCGACTGCTACGCAAGAGGTCCCGGGAATCGAACCCGCGATTCCCGGGTCGGAACAAATATTTGTGTGATCCACAAATGTATGTTTCGGAGTTTGGGTGTTTCCTATGTATAATATTAATGTATTTAGACATATATAAGTATGTTTATCAGTTATCTAGATCCCATAACACAAGCTAATATTAGCTTACTTTGGGCTAGATGGCGCTGTGTGAAAAATGTCATACAATATTTTTATTATTATTAAATGATAATCATTCATCATCATCATGTATTGAAGAAAATGGAATATTTGTTGTACAATCACAGAATCATAGTTATACATTCAGACGGAGGCACATCAGGGGGCCGAAACTGATATTTGAATTGTGTCGGAATGGAATCGAAATCGTGGTACAATAAAAAGCCAAAGGTACAATCTTGACAGTTTTCGTTGTCTTTCGCATTCGCACTCCATCGGTCGGCCAACCGAATTCTACAAACCCGTGACGCGCTAGTGGCTGCTAGTCAGTTGCATTTTCGGTAGGGAGTCTACTAACATTTTGACAGCTAAAAACAGCGATTCCTGTTGTATTCTACGACTTGTCAATAGTAGACTCGGTCCCCTGCAGATCTGGGTATCCGAGTACTTTTGACTATTTTAACACACTAACCTCATAAACAAAGATGAGACCGACGCTGTTATTGAACTCGCTGAGTGACCGGTTCTATATATAGGTCCAACTTGACCTGACCTCGGCGACCTCTCGGCGGAAACTTACCTACTCACCTACAGAATTAAGCGGGTTCCGTGGCTCAAAATAGATCGGATGTTGAACTATTTAAATACATGATTTATCTGCGTGTTGATAGTGGATTGTTTTATACGTTTTGTAATTTCTTTGAAGATTTCGTTCTTCAAAAGAGGCCATTATACTCGTATACACGATGAGTTAAAATTAGTACATAGGAACAATTTTTATCAATAACATGTATGTATTGTATGTATGTATTGTACCTAGGTAAAATAAAATAAATAAATATCCATCACGCCTTATCCCCGAAGGGGTGGCAGAGGCATATTATATGCCCACTTTTCACCGTGTGGATTACTGTCCCACGTAATAGGTGGTGAGCCCATTGCCGTGTACCTAGGTAATATTTTATATTATTTTTTGTTATGTTTAAAACTATGATTAATTATTATCTTATGTTGTAGCTTTTTGTGTGCCTAATATCTATGTACTGGGCATTTCTTAACGCAGAATAAATTTCTTTTTCTCTTTTCTTTCTTAAACCGTCCAACATATCATTCACGCTTTTGTCCCGAAGGGGTGGCAGAGGCATACTACGCATAAAAATGCGTACGGTGAAATGTGCGCGTATCATTTCACCGTACGCATTTTTGTCACACGTAACGGTTGGTAAGCCGTGATGCTGTGTTGAAAGGGACAGCGTTGGTTGTGGCGACCTGCTGTTGAAATTTTTCAAGCCGCCGTCTTACTGGTAACCGGGATTAAAAGTTTAACATACCTTCAGAATCACGACGTTTGTGAAGTGAAATGCTACAAAGCGGTCACCAATCCGAAGACCAGCCATAGCAAAAGCTGCTGTGATCGTTTCGCTTCTTCAGACCATTCTTGGGCTATGCCTACCATATTACCGGAGGATCAAAGGTCTTACCGAGCCTTCCGAAACATGGAAACCATAAAAGGTAACCCATCTCAGGAGACAGTTATCTTTAACAAAATACTGAGAATGAGCGCATACAGCTCTTATGTCACATTGCCTGAATACTGATTGTAAATCTAGGCGTATATTGGTTAAACAGGTGCTATGGAGGTACAAAGTATGTCACATGCGAAGTCGTAGGGCACAACTAGTTTGTATTTTATCATAAACAACATAGTTTTAAGAAGTGTCTATATAAAATTAGTACAAGACGTCGCGTCGTGTCCGTGACATAGAAAATGAAACTTAAACTAAAACTCAAGAATAAAATTAGGTGCGTGAAAATTGTTAAAATAAAATGTCGTGATAAATTTATGTCACTGACGTCATTAGCAGTACATTATATATATTAGCTTTGATGTCTAAGAAAACAGTAAAAAATAATCGGTTAAAAATTTTACACATCGAAAATGCTTTAATTATTTTATTTTCACAAATCGCTTAAAAGAGATTTCTATTCTTCATTTGACTACTGTTTAATAGGGCCAATAAGGGCTCACAGGCTTACGTACATCCTCATTTCGTCATTGCAGTCCAAAGAGTATATAGTATAAGTAATATTGGAATAGAGAGCCATCTTTCGGAATATTTGTGCCAATGAGTTTGAAGCGCCATCTACATTTCTTAACGTTCTCGTTGTCTACATTTATATATATTTTTTATATTATTATTGGTATTTAAATGTATGCAAGCATATAAGTATACCGAGTCGCACTATAAGGATTGATGTTTTTCAGTAAACCCGTATATATTTTTATGAGGATTTGTATGGTTACATTCATATATAATAACCAAATCGTGGCCGAATTGGAGCGACACAAGCAGGAGCTGCGTGTCACGGAAATGAAGATGCTGCGGTAGATGTGTGGGGTCACGCGGATGGACCGCGTGAGAAACTCTCGCATCCGCGGCAGCCTTCACGTCCGTGACATTGCAGACAAGTTGCAAGAGTGTCGCCTTCGTTGGTATGGTCACGTCTTGCGGCAACCGCCGGGCTACGTAGGTAAAAAATGTCTGGCCATGTCAGCCCCGCCAGGTCCCGGTAAGAGGGGAAGATCCAAGAAGTGCTGGCTTGACGTCGTAAGGGATGACATGCGTGCCAATGGTCTCGCTACAGGGGATGCCGAAGACCGTGCGAAGTGGAACTTGTAGGAAAGCGGACCCCGGGCGTCGCGAGACGCAACTGGGGCAGACGCTCGGATGATGATGATAATAACCAAATCAAATGTCATAAAAAATTATAAGTTTCTGAAAAAAGACGATCCTTATAGGGCGGCCCGGTATACTTATATCCTTTGCCCACTGTACTTAGACGTAGAATAGCTGCACAATTTACAACTAAAACATTAAACACGATAAAGAGACAACAAATAAAATAATAATATAATAATTATGCATTATTTATTGAAAATATCTTTATGCATACAGGTCATAAAGTAACACAAACAAAATACAGTAACAAAGTAACACTAGCAAAAGCACAGCGGTGAGGCATCGTAAGGATTATAATAACACACACAAAACGTATTTTTCGCGAAATTCCACTAAACAAGCAACAAAACAACGAATTGAAATATTGAAGTAAAAATTTTCATAATTTGAAGTAACGTGTCATGTCAAAGTTCTTTTTTTATGGCTTTGTTGCTAATGTCAAATACTCTAATATATAAATATGATGAGCAATATAGGTAACATAAATAATTGTGATAAATCAATTAACAAAATTGATATATCATTAATAATTAATGTTAATAGATGAATCTCGAAGAAGCGAAAGAAGTATGTATGGATCGCGAAGCCTGGCGATCTGTCCTCTCTGACTACCCCGTCAGGGATACAGCGTGAAGATAGTTAGTTAGTTTTTTTTATAGATAATAAAAAAATTAAAATAGTTAAATTAATATTAGGTATTATTATCGTGATCGTTATATTGATCAGTGACATCTATCCGAGATAGTAGAATCACTTAGAAACTTGTTTCCTATTAGGAAAAGAAGATGGTGTAACTGTCTTTACAAATAAGCGGCCTCCTTTATCTGACCCCCCCCCCTGTTGCAGTCTATCGGCCGCTTTAAAGGCCTCCACTTTGACATTTTTGACAGAATATCAGTATTCTTGCTAAAACTCGAAAAGAAATAGAAAAAAATACCTATTATTCACGTTGTATCCCTGACGGGGTAGTCAGGAAGGACAGATCGCCAGGTAATTCGATCCTTGCATACTTCTTTCGTTTCCCGCTGATTCACTAATGTAGGAAGATATAAGTGAGTGACAGAGACATCGGAAAATTGTGCTCAGCTCCCAACCACTGGCCTACTGCACAAAATATATATAAAGCAGTAGGGAAACTCGGCCTAAATCTGAAATTATGTACTTACA
This sequence comes from Thumatha senex, assembly GCA_948477245.1. Lineage (NCBI taxonomy): Eukaryota > Metazoa > Arthropoda > Insecta > Lepidoptera > Erebidae > Thumatha > Thumatha senex. Next base: position 12,868,584 of record OX419753.1, read on the forward strand.
CTCCTCAGAAGCGTTAGGGTTGTCTCTGTCTTTTTATGCCTGACATTCTGACTAAAGCGCTCGTGGCTTCACGGACTCAGTGTTCTGTAAACGATCACTGCGTTAAGCAACTTTCACTAAGGCTGGTCCTTGGATGGGTAACCACTATGTGGCATTTCCATTTGCGAGCGTTCCTGTGCTTCGGAAGGCACGTTACGCCGTTGGTCCAAAGTAAAATGGCAGGAGTTAAACCTGGTTGAAAGCCTCGTGGGTGGCTTGAAAAATTTCAACCGCAGTTCACTACAGACTGCGCCTGTCCTTTTCAAAACGGCAATGAGCTCACCACCTGTTACTTGAGACAAAAGTGCATACGCTGAAATGTGGGCGTATAGTATGCCTCTGCCTACGCCTTCGGGGATAAAGGCGTGACAATATGTCTATGTCTTGTCATTCTGACAACAGATTCGAACAACACGGATTTTCAAATAGTTACTGTTTTTAAAAGCATTCGTTCCGATAACCACAAATTTTAAAATTTTAAGAACTACGTCTTTCAGTCCAACCGCCATACTGCAAATAGTAATGCCATCGCTTACCATGCTCATTTCACTGGCCTGTAGATGCGTGCGCCAGTGTGAGTGAGCCATTACGCACGTTTGTATGCATTTTCCCTACTTTGCCTACTGCGTAGAACGTTGATACATAATTAAATAAATAAATACCGTTGGGTCATCAGACAACTCACACAACGCCATGTGATTCCAAACTAAGCAGTGCTTGTACTATGGTAACCAGATAACTGATAAACATACTTATATATTTTTAAATACATACATATATTTTAGATAAATAACACCCAGACACAGAATAAACCATCGTGCTCATCACACAAAGTTTAACTCTGGGTGGGAATCGAACCCACGACCTCTTGCGTAGCAGTCGGATACACCCCCACCGCGCCATAGAGGCAGTCATACATGCAGCTGGCTTCCAAAAATGCCTAACAGATCCAAAAACCGGTAGCTGCTCCAGCCTTATTTGGCTTAAGTGGAACCCAGATTTTAAATCCAGGTAGGAAGCAACTAGAATTACACTCAGATGACCAGAACATCATTATTTCTTATAATTACTTAGGCCTATAAACTGAAAACAACAATCTGACATGCTACGTTTTGATATAAAAATAAAATGCTAAATATACTTTTGTTCACACATAAAATTTAGAACCTGCTATTTATAAACTTTAACTGCGTATACCCACTCTTTCATACTAAAATTGGATCGTATTGTATCATATAATGTGATTGGATGAAAAGATTGTTTGTTTGTTCGCTAATCTCAGGAACTAATGGTTCAAATTGAAAAATTATTTTGGTGTTGGATAGTCCATTTATCGAGGAAGGCTATAGGTTATACTACCCTAGAGTGTGGAGCAGTAACCATAAATGTCAAAAAATCGGGCGAAATTTTTATTCATTGTTGTAAAAGTAATAAACGACGGGATTAACGTTGCGACCGAAATTCAAAATAAGTCACGGGCGATTCCGGTTAGCTAGTACGAGTACTTTAAATAGGTACTAGTCAGGACTTCACGCGAAATAATTACTTACTAACATAGTTACACCGAGAAGCCTCAGACGTGCTGGAGAGTCTAGCCGGTGCAACGCGTCCGAAACGTCAGTGCATGTACGTACTTTATTTCGCGTGAAATCCAATGACATAAATATGTAAAGAATAATTTAGGACATTTTAGACGTTTCTATAAATATATCTTACTAGGCGACCCCGCGGCTTCGCCCGTGACTTGTAAATTCTACAACAACGCATAAAAAATATGCCCGATTGTCAACATTTATGACTACTGCTCTGCTCTCCAGGGTAGTAGCGTGATGATATATAGCCTATAGCCTTCCTCGATAAATGGGCTATCTAACACAAAAATAATTTTTAAATCCGAACAGTAGTTCCTGAGTTCCGAGTTCAAGCAAAAAAACAAACTCTTTAGCTTTATAATATTAGTATAGATAACAAAATTATAAAACGATTTACTGGTAGAATACTGTCAAAAGTCCTCTAATGAATACATTACAGGAAAACAGAAGCAAAGGTTTTGTCAGGGATATCCAACAAACGGTCATCGATCTCGGTCACATCTTTATCCCCAAAGGAGTGGCCTTATACGCCCACATTTCATCGAAAGCATTTTTGTCGCACGTAAAAGTTGATGAGCCCATTGACGTGTTGAAATGGACTGGCGCAGGTTGTGAAGTCTATTATAAGGCCTTCTATAAAGGTCTGCTATAGTACTGGCAACCGTGACCAACGGTTTAACGTGCCTTCCGAAGTTTAAACCGCTCGTAAATGCCACACAAAGCGATCACCATTATTAGGACAAGCCATAGCGAATGTTGCTTAACGCGTTTACAGAACACAGACTTAGGTCCGTATTCCAGAACGTTTCTCAATAGTCGATCAACGCTTGAGACTAGATTTTGCCTTATAAAATCTACTTTTAAGTGTTTATTGAGTGTTGATAAACGTTCTAGAATACGGCCCTGTGTGGTTACGAGAGTTTCGCTGGTCACTGGAAGGAGTAAAGGAGTTTACACTGAGCAGTGCGCGCCAATCTATACTAATATTATAAAGCTGAAGAGTTTGTTTGTTTGGTTGAACGCTCTAATCTCAGAAACTACTGGTAGGATTTGAAAAATTATTTTTGTGTTAGATAGCCCATTTATCGAGAAAGGCTGTAGGCTATATATCATTACGCTACTACACTGGAGAGCAGAGCAGTAGTCATAAATGTCGACAAATCGGGCAAATTTTTATGCATCAATGTAGAATTTATAAGGGACGGGATTAAATAGGTGCGACGGGAGGTCGAAATATTCCACGGACGAAGCTGTGGGGGTCATCTAGTCTATTATAAAAATCAGATCTTAGAAGGTTTTTAAAGAGTCGGCAGCGCGAGTGCTGCACCTCTGGTGTTGCAAAAATCCCTAGGCTACAATGGCCACTTTCCATCAGGCCGTATGCTTATAAATAATAAGGATTGTAATATTAAGGATTAAAAAAAGATCGAATTTAATGTTTTATTTATTTTTCCAGTTCTTCTGATGTCCTGGTTCGGCGTAGAACAAGTGAAGTCGAACTCCTGCGTCCGGACTGGTAATGGAAGAGCTGTTCTGTACCTATCAAGTGTTTTGTGTTCCAGTACCTGTCGGTAGATATGTGTCGTGGAACGTAATGCGAGAATATCGATATTAACATGTCACGTCACTATATCTGTGAAAAAAAAAACATTTAAAATTTAAATGGAATGCTGTCAGGAAGTCATCCATAAAGTCTTATTGATTGAATCTAAATATTGAATTTGTGTATATTTAAAAAGCAATACAATCAGTAGATATTTATCAAAGAATATTATTACTTAGGAACATCCGACCGACATTTTAAATGAAATGGAATAATATTTCATAATTAGAATCACAAATCTCGATACTGCACTCTGAAAAACAACCTTAAAGTGCTATTCTTTGCTAAGTGTTCAACACTATTTACTTGGAAATGGAGATGTAAAAATAAAGCGATTTTTTTTCAATTACAACATTTTTAAAAATGTAACTAAGTCCCACATATTAATTTATAAGTAGATACATATATAATGTACACTAGATAATAAATCAGGCGGGCAACGCCATTTTGACGTGCGACGTATAAAAAATGGCATCATGCATGAATTAAATACTTGACTAATGTAAATAAGTAATAATAGTGATAGACAGAGTCGATATTTTCGCATTTCGATAAATGTATTCTTTGAGTGCCCACAGGAATGCGTGTTTAATGTTATAGGAATGTAAAAAAAAACAATTTGCATGTAATAATAATACTTACTTCTAGTGTCAATAGGCTAAGTTTTCAACAGCTGACAATATGTTAATAAATACACTCAAACATTTCTTAATCCTGTGAATAACTAGAATTACCTACATATTTATTGGGTAATAACAAATGCATTTTACGGTCACACGATTTAATAGTTAGAGTTATAGAGCTTTTTATTTAATCATTATATTCGCCAACCAGTCTAGAGACTTAGAACTACTATATTTTTTTCATTCAGTTATTAACAGGATTCCTTTCTCTTGTGTAATCTCTTCTAGATAACTGTGTAGACTTTTTGTTTGTCTTTGTACTTTTTTTTCTTTTTTACTAATTCAAGCATGGATTTTCAGCGTTATGGGCACTAAGTCTCAGCCCCCTTGTTCAGGCGAAATGCCAATGTAAGTACTGGTTCTTTTGATTTCAAATATTTACAAGCTTTTAGGCTTTTACAGAAATAAAATAAAAAGGTACTGAAAGCTGCATATTCTACCATTAAGTCAGTATCTCTTACGCTTTCATGAACCATGTCAAAACCTTGACCAATGTGAAAATAAACTATGAATAGAATGTCTTAGACTGGATTGGCATAAGAATTTTATATTTACCTACTTCTTGAAAAACATCACAATAACATAACATTTCTTTTTGTATTTTATTCAACACAAAAAAAAAATTACCGGTATTTCATGGCCATATTTTAGAGTGAGACAAAAAAAGGTTTATCCATATATATGATAATAAATAGCGTTAAAACTTAAGCTTAATAATATATCAATCATGTATTTTTCCTTCCGAATGTTATCGATAATATATGAGTAACAGATTGTTCTCTTTTTTAACCGGTGCTGAGAATTTTAAAAATACTGTAAGTATCATGGTTACAGTGCAACGCAGTGAACACATGAAAATATTGTTCAGGCGTTAAAAACGTACATAGTTTTACGAGATCATAAACATTACTGTTTTAATTTTAATGTAGATACTCAACTTATTTACACTACTATTACCTACGGCAAGCCAGATAGTGATAGTTTTTCCATTTCGCGTCATTACATTCGATATCATAACCACTGCAATAACTTTAATTAAAATACTCTTCAAGATACTCAGTTCTTGTTTTATCTAGTACCTATGTTATACTCGTATCCATACATAGATGCAATTTGAATTAGGAAACGCATGTACAGCTTTTTACATCGCTTTCATTTTGACAGTTGTATCGCACGAGCTTAAGCTTTCTCACTTACTTACTTTATTGCAAGGAAATCTTTATTTATGAATATTTCGGAATAGTCACACAGCGATAACTCACGATGTAATGTGACGCTCATTGAAAAAGGACCTTCGTTAGGTCCGAGTGACTCTATTCCGAAATAGACATGTGAGTACGTTTAGTTAGTAATTATGATAACAGTCAAGAAAGTTATAATTAAGTATGAGCCAAACTCTGCGAGTGCCCAGGATTAAGCGTACACGCAACTACTATATAAAGCAGAAACAAAAATAGGTATTATTTTACTTACTTAACTACCTTGAGAACTACTAATAAATTAACTACCTTGAGAACTATTTTCTTTGCCATAACACAAAATATTCTTTTATTAGCTAAAAAAAAACTCTTTCGTGGTTCTTTATAGGTAACACTTGAGGTCTACGTACTTATTTTAAATATCACCTGTAATATTACTCTTCACTCAGGCGATGTCGATTTAACATGCTATTAAAAATAATTAATACTATTATACTTTTTACAGAAGTCTATCGATGCTTATAGTGTGCTGTTGTCCCATCACTAATAGTCAATATTTAGGTACCCACCTACATAAAAAGTACTATTACAAGTAAAGTAATAATATTCAAAATCCTGCAAGGCGCTATAAAAATACTCATGTTGAAAAATGAAATATAGAACAAAATCCCAACGTGATCATCTTGCCTGATCAGGGTAAGGTGTCACCTCATTCCTCCACAAACCTGATGGAGTTTAAACTTTGTGCCTAAATATTTATTCCTAATTAGTGATGGGACAAATGATATTTAGAAGCGTGAAGTATCGATATAATATCACATTTTTTCTTCTATAGGATCCTTGCTTTCTATCGAATCACCTCCTCCACACCTCCCCTCGACCTTTTCTAGATCATCAGCCCATGTAACTGGGGAGTTTCCTCGTATTTACAAACATACCTATTTCCCCTATGGTATAGCCTATATATCCCTTAGGCGTTTATCATGCCTATTTCCATGACCAGAGATGAGACGCGGTACATCAGTGATCAGTATCTTTGTACTGTTTGTTAGCTCAAGGATATTATCCCCTGCATATGGTATTTACCACGTACAGGTAATATCACTCATCAATTTTGTATTTTATGCCCTATTCTCATCATCATCATCCGAGCGTCTGTCCCAGTTGCGTCTCGCAACGCCCGGGGTCCGCTTTCCTACATTTTCTCCTCCACTTCGCACGGTCTTCGGCATCCCCTGTAGTGAGACCATTGGCACGCATGTCATCCCTTACGACGTCAAGCCAGCACTTCTTGGGTCTTCCCCTCTTACCGGGACCCGGCGGGGCTGACATGGCCAGACATTTGTTACCTACGTAGCCCGGCGGTTGCCGCAAGACGTGACCATACCAACGAAGGCGACATTCTTGCAACTTGTCTGCATTGTCACGGACGTGAAGGCCGCCGCGGATGCGAGAGTTTCTCACGCGGTCCATCCGCGTGACCCCACACATCCACCGCAGCATCTTCATTTCCGTGACACGCAGCTCCTGCTAGTGTCGCTCCAATATCGGCCACGTCTCAATGCCATGTAAAAGGACAGGTCTAATAATTGTTTTGTAGACCTGTCCCTTCAACCGGATCGGCATTTTAGGGTCACAAATGACACCGGTCATCTCCCGCCATTTGGCCCACGCGGCAGCAATGCGTCTCGCAATCGATGTCACTGGACGTGTGAAAAACAGATCCCAGGTATTTAACCTGGTCCGTGCGCTCGACCAAATCACCGCCTATGCGGACGGATGTGGGATCTGTCGAGTTTAGTGCCAAGTACTCGGTCTTCGCCACATTTAGTTTCAGACCGCCGTTCTCAAGCGTCTCCTTCCACGCCTTTACACGTCGCACCAATCTGCCCCTGTCCGCGTCTGCTAGCGCAATATCGTCAGCATACATGAGCAACCATGGAGGCTGCTCATGTGGGTTTCTGATGCTGTCCGACAATTCATCTAATATTACACTGAACACAAGCGGACTGAGGACCGAACCCTGGTGTACCCCGACGGTGATGGGGTAGGGTTTCGTGTCGCCAACAGCAGTCCGAACCATTGAATCGGAGTCACAGTACATGTCCCGGATAGTGTCAATATAGACCTCTGGAACCCCTTGGACCGCTGTGCCCACCAGATCATCGCACGAGGAACACAGTCGAAGGCCTTCTGCATGTCTAGAAACAAACAGTGCAGAGGCGTGTTCTTCGACCTGTATTTCTCTGCGACAACCCTCAGGGCAAAAACAGGGTCCGTGGTCCCATAACCAGGGCGAAACCCATATTGACACTCCGAGAGAGTACACTCCTGCCGGATCCGAGAGTCTATAATCCTCTCGAAGATGTTCATGGTGTGGGACATCACCTTAATACCGCGGTAGCTCCCGCACTCCTGCACTGACCCCTTAGCTTTGAAGACTGGAGTAATAATACTCAGTCTCCATTGGTTTGGGTTCTGCCCGCTGAGGAGTATGCGGTTAAAAAGGTTTACTAAGATGCCTAGTGATACACCGCGAGGACCCATCGCCTTCCAGGCTTCGATGGGGACTCCATCGGGTCCGACAGCTTTCCGATTCTTCATGCGGCGAAGCGCAGTCAGGACTTCTCCAGGCGTTACCGGTGGCACTAGTCCCTGATTCGGAGGGAGGTCCGGAGGCTGCACTGCATTTTATGCCCTATTCTATTGCGCCACTAAACTCAAAATATCTCTCAATCGACTATTACGACTTGCCCAGTTGAGGCCCTCCTATGTTGTTCTTTGATTCTCGGTACAACACGGAAATACACAAGTTTATTGTACTATTTAATGTCAAAACTGAAAGAATTGTAACAAAAAAAGACATTAACTTAGAAATTAATTGATATTTACCTCAATTTATAACGTTATAAACGGTGTCAGTTATGACGGAATTAATATAATGTTCGCGTCAAAAATAACTCGTATCGTTGAACATCTAAAATCGGATGGCGGTGTTAGATATGACGACAAACTCGCGAATTTAGATTCTCAAATAATTAGGGCTTCCACCTGTCAATAAAATAAAAAGGACACAATCGTGCCCAGAACCGAACGATTTTAACAACAACTGCTTCGGTGGCGCAGTGGTAGTGTATGCGACTGTATATGTATGCACTGAGGTCCCGGGTTCGATTCCCGGGTCGGAACAAATATTTGTGTAGTCCACTAATGTTGGTTTCGAAGTTTGGTTGTTTCCTATGTATTTTATGTATGAATTTATAATGAAGAATGAAGCGCTCGTGGCCCGCGGTCTCAGTGTTCTGTAAACGATTACTGAGTTACGCAACTTTCACTATGGCTGGTCCTCGGATGGGTGACCACTTTGTGGCATTTACATTTGCGAGCGTTTCCGTGCTTCGGAAGGCACGTTAAGCCGTTGGTCCCGGTTGCCAGTAAAATGGCAGTCGTTAAGCCTGGTTGAATGCCTTATGGGCGGCAGGAAAAATTTCAACAGCAGGTAGCCACAACCTGCGTCTGTCTATTTCAACATGGCAATGGGCTCACCACCTATTACGTGGGACAGGTAAATCTACACGGTGAAAAGTGGGCATATAATATGCCTCTGCCACCCCTTCGGGGATAAGGCGTGATGGATATTTATTTTATTTTATTTTAATTTATAATTTTGTACCTATATCAGTTGTCTAGATCCCATGGTACAAGCAGCTTATAGTTTGAGCTAGATAGCGCTGTGTAAAGTATTCCACCTAATTATAAAAAATAAAATATCGAGATCTTATATCGCACTATAAAAATATAGAACTCTCCGCCGACGCACGTGTTTCCCTCCTCTTACAATCCTTGGTCCTTCAAAAGAAACGTGAAAAGGTATATTCATGGGCCGGCTGAAGGTCGCTATCAGAGCCAAGCTGGCTATGATTGCTGCCCTTAATCACCACTCGTCGTCTTTGCTTTCCATAAGGAGGGTGACGCCATTTTGTACTGACAAAAAAAAAGGGTCAACACCACAGTTGGCAATTTGTTACCCAGAGGTGTCGTAAACGGTGAAAAGGATTATTTTTGATATCCGTATCTATGCAGCACATTTCATTTATTATCTGTCGTACGAGTTGGTGTTCAAAACTTAATATCTCTTATGAGTCCGTGGTAGTCTTTGGCATTCAACTTATTGTTTTTTTTTTAATTTATTGCTTAAGTATGCCTACTATTCTAAAGGGCAATTTCATGCAACTTATTGCTTTCATTCAAATGATAATCGGAAAATTCTAAATTTCAGAACTTCAAGACGGAAAATAAATGAATTAAAAAGAAAAACGTAGGTATATATGAATTGTTATTTAAAAAAAATAAAGGGGTGTTTTTTTTATGGCAGGGCTAAATATAGACTTATAATATCAATCAATAAGTGCATTATCATTTTGTGGAAAAAAAAAGTTAACTTCTAGAAATATTTAAGATCATAACATCAATTATTATTTCTAATAGCTAAATTAGACAAACGGAAATCTATATTCACTTGGCGGCCCTGTGGTATTTTAAACACATTATTTTTTATACATATTTTTTATTGTGGCGACACCTTAATGCCATTTTTCCTGCTTTTTCCTGTGTCTATGGCCATTAGTTACTCCACAGACATTAACCAATTATTCGCGCTTAAATAAAAAATAAACCTCACGTAATTTTTAGCCTACGATTTCCGTACCACCGTTTTATAATAATAAGTGTCTGCTAATCGACCTATGTTATATTAATTCAAGCAGCAATACAGTGGCCATTCGTTCACGCAGACACCTGCCTACACGCAAACTGGTACAAGGACTAATCTCCTTGACACGGGTCGCGTGACAAACGAGTGTTTAGATTTAACTGGTTTAATAGATTAATAATACAATTCGTATAGCATTTTTACCCTAACGTTTGAGTTGCTATATTGCCATAAAATATTTTTTATATTTCTGTTTTCGAACCTAGACCTATTTGTAAAGGTCAACGGTGGTATTACATAAATATTTGATTCAGGATCTCAATCAATCCAATCGTAGACATTTTTGCCATAATCGATATAGTTAAATAAAATTGACACTTCGATTTTATTAAAACAGAAAATATTTTCACAAAATTCATATGAAAGTATGGTTTTTTTTTTAATAATTATTTAATGGCCTGGTTTCTAAGACCTTTTAGCCAAATCTTATTTTTTATATCATATTTCTTCAATCTTATCTTCTAATTAGTCCTGTCCAGTCGATGTCGTGTCCTCAGGCTACGTCCTGGTCCTTGCCCTCAGTATAATGGTGATTCTTATACTAAGGTTGTCAGTGGACGTTTCGCGGCAAGAGAGAAAATAGCATTTCACTGCATATATATCATTGTCTTTCACTATAGCACGTTAACACAACTTTTATGTCGAATAAACCACCACTCCCGCACATAAAACAAGATAAATGCACTAGTTTTAGAAAATAATATAAAGCAAGCGTCCGCACTTGTCACTCTTCCCGCCAAATGTCCATATGAAAGTATGGTATTTGTATAAGTCACAGATGTACAAGAGTAAGTAACTTACTGTCTTATATGTCTGTGGTTTATGTACGGTACATACCCATATAAAAACAAACATATTTTATATATTTTAGGATTTAGAAGTCTAAAAGGTATATATTTAAACCAATTTATTAAATTTGATACTTATTTTATTTGTGTTACATAATTTTATATTAAGCTCCAGCTCCATGTCGTGTATACTGTCACAGATAACATTACACAATATTGCTGCCAAGTTTTATAAAAAAAATGACGCTAACAAAATAACTATCAAGTCACTAATGTGTAGTATATTGATCGATATGCCCCAATTTGGACAACCCTACGTTCCTAATACCCATCTGTATCCCCAATTTGACCCACTTACAATTTTTAGTAACTTCTTGGCTTTTGTAACTACCTGTTGTTTAGGTCTAAAAATCTTAGTAAGGACTTAACCTGTTATACTTACCTATGGCTGTAAGGTGTGGCCGGTTTATGAGCTACACATGCAAAAACTGATTTTTTATTTAAGAATTTGTAAAGGCATGCAAACGGTCCACGCAACAAAATGCAATTTTTGCGACAAAGAACAACAAAAATATTCATCCCTATGGTTTTTTTCGTAATGTGTTTACCTTTTAACAACCTTAGGGCTATGGTCTAGTGACGTGTAACGTGTAAAAATTAATATCGATATATCATAAGTTTAGCACTAAAACATTGTAACGGTGAGTGGTTACCTACCTGTAAAAAAATAAAACGACACAACATATGGTGATATTGTTTAGATTCCATACATATAGTTATACCTTTTACCATAAGGAGGAGGGGATAGTGGCATACCATCAGCAACAATTCATCAGTAGTATTTTACGCTACATAATAGGTTGATATTAACTGCTGTAAAGTAATCTAAATGCCACAAAAAGTAGCCTAAAGTACTAAACAATTTTGGCGCTTCTTTATAATACAGTTTTTTATTTGCGTCTATCAATTCACGCAGTACTTAGATATCGGACACGGACAGAGACAGATGTCAGAACCATGAGCCCCTCAGACAGATCCACGTGCTTAATTAATATGTCAAAATGTTAGCAGATATTTTTATTTTAAAGAATGTATTTAGGCATTTAGTCTAATTTTTTAAATAATGCGCAGAGTTTGGCAAATACTAGCAATATCGAAAAACAATATATTTCCTCTTATACTTAGTGATGGATTTGCCAAGTTATATCAAAAGTCCATCCAGTGCCTTTTAAGAACTTTCCAATTTTACTAACTTTTACAATTCAATTTTGACAGCCCGCTCAATATACTGCTACGAATGTGACAGCTGGACAGACCCCCGGTGTAAAGATCCATTCAACTACACAGCGTTGCCGAGAGATCAGCCGCCATTACAAACTTGCAAAGGTTGCTGCGTCAAGATGGTCCGGTATTCCAAAAGTCGTGAGTATTACGTAATATTTTAAACTTTTGGTGTAACTTTCGTTCTTAATTATGAAAACACCTTTGGGAAAAATAAAATTAATATTGTGAGACATTATAACACAGCACAACTTAGCCCAAAAATTAGCTAATATAAGCTTGTAGTGTCGGATCTATTCAACTGATAAATATACTTACACAGCCGAAAGACATAAGTTTACTCTTTATACTGTGCTTATAGGATGTTTTCGTGGTTCGTTGATACGTCGAACACCTAGGTATATTAATACAACTCACACTATATTTGATGCGTTTATTGATAACTGCAGTTGGTACAATAATGTAATATTTACAAGAACTATATAAGCTAAGAACACTCTCTAAAAGTCGGCGTACATAACAAATCTTAGCATAGGTTATCTTAAGTAACATATTTTATTTTATTAAAGTTTATGGCATGGCTACTTCGGCCTTTGTGCCATAGTAACATAATATTTTTTTTTAATTATTATTTAATGGCCTGGTATCTAAGACCTTTTAGCCAAATCTTATTTTTTATATCATATTTCTTCAATCTTATCTTCTAATTAGTCCTGTCCAGTCGATGTCGTGTCCTCAGGCTACGTCCTGGTCCTTGCCCTCAGTATAATGGTGATTCTTATACTAAGGTTGTCAGTGGACGTTTCGCGGCAAGAGAGAAAATAGCATTTCACTGCATATTTATCATTGTCTTTCACCATAGCACGTTAACACAACTTTTATGTCCAAGAAACCACCACTCCCGCACATAAAACAAGATAAATTCACTAGTTTTAGAAAATAATATAAAGCAATCGTCCGCACTTGTCACTCTTCCCGCCAAATGTCAAGTAACATAATAAAAGGCCAAGAACCACAGATTATCTATCATACAATACTAGCATAGAGTCAGAGGACCGAAAAGGCGTCTCGACTCTAGTGGCGCGATTGAGAACTAAACGTCATGTCGCCACAACTATTTATATATATATATATATATAAATGAATCCCTATTTCCCTTGGTCACGCCATTACGCGTGAACGGCTGAACCGATTTGAAAAAATCTTTTTGTATTGGATAGCCCATTTATTGAGGAAGGTTATAAGCTATATATTATCATGCCAGTACACAGGAGAGCGGAGCAGTAATTATAAATGTCAACAAATCGGGGAAACTGTCATACATTTTTGGAAAAGTAATAAGCGACGGGATGCCACGGAGTTGGAAGTATGTCACGGACGAAGCCGGGCAGGTCAGCTAGTACTTATATAATTCTAAATACATACATATTTTACAAAGCAAACTCCGAAAGAAACATTTGCGAATCACACAAATATTTGCAGCTAAAATAGTAGTGTAGTAGTGTGAAGTGGCTGTCCACTTACATCACCAAGGCAGTCAGTAAGAAGAGTATGAATTTGACCCGGATTAACGCTCAGATGATAAAGATAACAAGGTCCATGGAGTTGCAATCTACTTCCAGTTGAAATTATTAAAGCATCTCAAAAGGCCTTCAACTTGACTACAAGCATGGTACTGACAACCGGGACCAACGAGGTTCATTTACGAAACGCTGAGCTTGGTGATTTTAGAATGACCTGTACCACTAGTTCTGGGAAATTCATCTAGAACTTTAGTAATAACTTTCTAGCTTTGTTGATAATTACATCTGACCGTTAGTCAGCAAATGCATTGAAGTTATTAGTGGAACTCCGTTTTGCCGTTTACGTCACTTTATATTATTGTAGCAATATACCTATTAATATGGTTAACTTTTCATTCTTTCAGCGTACGAGAACGTCCGTCGGACCTGCACATCACAACTTCAAATAAACCTGTTCATGGTGGACCACGTGTGTATGATGGAAAGCACTGGGACAGGCCACATGTGTTTCTGTGAAGATGATATGTGCAATAGCGCATACACGCCGATCGCAGCACTGGCCTTAATCGCAACACTAGTTGCATGTGCATGTCTGAGGTGAAGTAGGCATAGTGACTGCCCTAGAGCGGTCGGTTGTCGATAGACGATAAAAACAATAAATCAAATAGGAATAAATTATGTAGTGTTGAATGGACATTTCGTAATATGTCGTGGTATAAATACATAACGCGTTTTTTTGAGGTGGATCAAGAGTGTACGTTTGTCTTTTAAAAGTGATGTGCAAGCGTTTAGTAAGATATCGATGAATCGACAATCGATCGACTGTACTCTTGGGCCCTACCCTAGCTGAGATTTTATTACATTTTTCGTCCAATAGTAGCCGTAGTTTACTCATGGTGCTTAGTTTTTTCAGCACAGTAATAATGTTCTTATTGAGCGGCAAAATTAGCTTGGAATTTTTAAAATAACAGCAACTAAATATATAGGAAAGGCTTTTTGAAATTTTAATTCAGAGACATAGCCATTTCACAAAACAGTAACATGTTCAGGTTCATATAATTAACAAAAAATACACTCTTGCAATAAAAGGAATTGATTCGTCTCGAAAAGGAAGGAAACATTTTGGTAAGTTGGCTGGAAATGAAGAGGCATTTGTTTTCCATCCGAAAGACATTTCTATATTATCATTGGTAAATGTATTGATACTATCAAATTTATGAACCGTACTCGTTCTTGTATCTACATATAAATTCTTAAACGTACGGCAATATCAACATTAAGGCGTGACCAACCAATCGGAACTGTCTATATCTCTGAAATTAAAATAATTTGATATTTTCTAACATAATCAACGGCGTATTATAAACAGCTAATAGAGTTTAAATTTTATGACATGCATTTCCTATAAAATATGATTACAGCACCATAATCAGACAAAAATTTTAATAATTATAATATTTCTCAAGAATTCTGGAAGTATTAGAATAAAATGATTTTCAAAATAAACAGCTTCCTGGGTGTGTGTGTTGTCAGAACTAAGCACGAAATTCTTAAGGCTATTTTCATGTTCAACAGTTTGCTCCTAATACTAATAATAAAGTTTTCCTATATTTAGCATGTACATATTGCTCAGTATAGACATGTTAAGTCTAAATAGATTCACAACGAATAAATACCATGGCAAGAGACGGCGCTAGCGTCCATCAAAGATTGAATTTTAAAACGTTAAAGTACGCTAGTGCCTTTCAGTTGGATTTTCGTGTTACAAATTTCTCCTGCGAACGCTTCTGACTGGTCCAATATCGACCAAAAAATTTTGCTCATAGTTGCACCTAATATTAGAAGTGGACACCGTAGATAGTAAAGAAATGCTGAATATTGGGAACTAGCGTGTACTGCCGATGTATAGGTAGAGAAACTAGTTAAGAATCAGTTCTTAGTGTTAAAATACGGTTGTGTTATTTATGGTCTATTCAAAGACATAGAAAATGTATTATGTCAATTCGGTTTCATTATATTTCTGTTTAGTGTAATTCAATTTACTATAATTGAATGAATAGGTTTCATTTTTGCGTGCCATTCCATAAAATCTATCGATAAAAGCAATATAAAGTCCCTCACTAGTATTTTAAGTGGTAATTTTATATATATTATGTATATATATATTATATAAAATTACCACTCAAAATACTAGCTTTCATTTTATAATGAGTAATATTTTGTTTATTTCAAATACTAATCAAAGGCTAATTATTTTTAATGCAAAGTAATTTAATTGTATTAAGGGAACCTACCTCCAGGATTTGCGGCAATTATTTTAATAATCTGTGGGTGAAATAGATTATAATATGAAAAAATAGAGAAAGTATGCTAGATTTTAGTCGCAATCGTTTAATAATGTACCAAATGAAAGTAAATAATTTTATGAAAATAAACACCAAATACCATTTAATCGTTAATATTAAGTTTTAATAATAATAATAATAAAAATCAAATGATACCTCCTATGGGTTCAAAAGTTTGTGTCGTGAGTGAATTATATAAATCACTAAGTATATAAGGTGACTTTACGCGGGAAAACGTACAATGACCTTTGTTATTGATACAAAATGAAACCTTTTCATACCTTACATCAACAACACAACCCTATAGGTGGTGTGAACGTGGTACGTGCTGCTTATTTTACGAAGAAAGCTTTCTGGTATAAGAAGTGAGAAAGCGGCGCGAAAACCAAATAGTGTACCTACGTAGGTAACCATTACGTATGTGAATTTTGGCGAGAATAGCGAATAATGCCGTCGTTACAACGTTATTTAAAAATATTCGTTAATTTTACAAAACTAGTGTATTATTGAATTATTATTTTTATAAAAAGAGTGGCCATGAGTTTTATTGCCAGTATCTTCCTCAGTCTCTACCTATTGCTTTGCGAAGCTGGCAGTAAATTAAATAAAGAAGCAATAATCTTGACGTTCATAAGTGTTACTTTGTGACCTACATGAATAAAGATGCAACCTTTTACCCAAATCTTATTTTTTATATCATATTTCTTTAATAATATCTTCTAATTTAGTCCTGTCCAGTCTTTGCCGATGTCGAGTTCTCAGTCCTAGGTCCTGGTCCTTGCCCTCAGTATAATGGTGGTTCTTATACTGAGGTTTTCAGTGGACTTTACGCGGCAAGATAAAAATAGCATTTACTGCATATATATCATTGTCTTTCATTATAGCACGTAAACACAACTTTTATGTCCAAGAAATCACCACTCCCGCACATAAAACAAGATAGAGAAGATAGTTTTAGAAAATAATATACAGCAAGCGTCCGCACTTGTCACTGTTCCCGCGCAAAGTCGGTGCCGTTTATTGACGCAGACATACTAAAGGTCATTGTACTTATTCCGGCCTGTCGTTCTATAAAAATAATTTACTCGTATTAATGTGATAATGAAATTTGAGCCGATAAGCAGCTTTAAGCGACACGTATCGATAATTTCGCTTAAAGAAGAACTGCAAGAAATCGCGTTAATAACACTGTAGTGAAATGATTAGGTAAAATTAGGTAGGCGCCTAGAACAAAATTATACTTTTCAGTAGGTAGGTATAATTTTGCTAGGAAAAAATTAATGAATAGGAAATTATGGTGTGTCACAATGTATTAAAATATATATTTTACAGAATAACTGGAGGGGTGTTATTTTACTGTTAAATAGGTATATTAGTTTATAATCTGCCTTTATGGACCCCCTCATAGATTCTAATAACATCATTCTGTACTAATAACATCATCTTCATTCGTTTAAAATGATTATCAGTGTTTTTCTTTTATCTCATAAGAGTTGAACTGATATAAAATTGCAATAGCTTCTTTTTATTTGTCAAAGGAAAGCTCAAAAAACGATTTTGTATTCTTGAAAAAGTTTCATAGCGATGGAACAAACATTTTTATAATTTTTTTTTCAACACTCATTGACCGTAGCTTTGATAGTTGTAGGTAATAAAACCAAAATAAAAAAAGTTTGTTGGAATTTTAAGTACTTCTTATTTTTTAAAGGTTACTTGTTTAAACATTTGACATGCCAAAATTCATTCATCCATATTTGTTCAATACGCGTTAATATAAATAAGACCCTAATCCAGATATTCGTATTTTTGCGTAATGGTTAGGGTTGCAATATACAATGAGCAAGATTAGTAATAAACTTTATTAGTGACTTAAAACTGAGTAGTTGTGATTTCGACAGTATAGTGTGTTTAGTGAGAATCTAGAAGCGGAATGCTGTAGAACGAAGAGCGCTGTTCAAATACTTACCTGATTAGACAAATATATACGATAAAATAAAGGTAGTATTTAATAATCGTTGGGAAGGGTTATGTCTCAAAAAGTATAAATTCTAATCAAACGACGTCGTGATGAGTATTGGGATAAGCTTTCAAAGATTTCGGCTGCCAAGATCTAAGAATCTAAATATTTAATTAAGTATCTGTCAAAAAATATCGTACCGGATCGATACGGAGCCGTTAATCGCGAAAGAGGCGCTGACTAAAATATCATTTTCAGTTGTCTTCCTGCAATGTTTAACTATAGATTTATCCTCAGTCCTCCATTATAACTTCTAAGCCTGTAGGAATTTTAACAAACATCTTCATCAACAAACCCCAATCTTCTAAGTACTACACAATATTAAGTCAACATACAGTACCTTAAAAGCCTTTGCCGTTTTCATATTTTTTTTTAAGTTATGATGATTTAGAAACAAATACATTTTTTTTTAAATCAAGACAGTAGTAAGTTTATAAGTACCATGGTAGATGGAGGGTATTTGAATATTTTCAAATCAACCAACCCCTAGGGAAGCTAGTTTCTTTGCTAATAAGTAAATCTTAGCTTACGCAGTTCCGCTTAAATTATGTCTCGGATATTATAATCCAATAGCTAGTTTAATATTAATATTATTACGTATTGTTAAAATCACAACTACGATAATTTAGGCAATAATTTTAACGTGAGGTGCGAAGCATTGCATAGATATTATAAATATGTAAATCAAAATATACATACGTATAAATATAATTCATAATTAATGTACTTCCTACAATTGTTATTAATTATTTAGTAAATTTAAAAAAATAAATTCATTTTTTATATTTATCGCAAAGGCGTACGCTATTGTGAATATTGTTTGGGTGAAAATATGTACGTTTAGACACATATCATTAACTGCGATCGTTGAATAAAAAATTACATGATCATTATATAAAGAGTTTTATACAATTTAATAGTTGACAAATAACTCTGATATATAAAATTTATTTTAACGCCATCTATGATACAGACAGCATAACTACCTGCTGAAAGAAACTTTAGTTTATAATTTTGCCTTCATTGTATAATATTCACTCAGATTCTAATTTTATCGCAAAAATCTAGAAAATATTACGAAAGATTCTGATCAGTAGATATTTACCAGAGGCGCCCCAATACAGGGCGAGTCAATCACATTCATGCTGCGAACCATTGCATGTTACTTTTAAAATAATAAATACAGTTGTATTATGATTCGGCATGAAGCACTGTAGGCAGGCTTACACTCAGTCACCGAAATGCTGTAAAAGATAAGATTTGAGTACGCTGTTATTTCTATAAAAAAGACGTGACTTATTTGATAAAGTTTAAATAAATTTATTTTTTAAACATCCTCCATATCCCAATCAGAGTCTATTCCTGTTAAGAGATTTTTTTATTGTGGCATCCTGGCGTCCTATAATTATGTCAAATAATATAGCAAAAACGCACAATAAACAAAGTGTTGAAGTTTTAGAGGCAACAAGATAAAAACGAATGATGTTCGTTTTTATCTTGTTGCCTCTAAAACTTACTGTTAATTATTTTCCAAAACTAGTGTATTTCGAATGTCTAGATTTAAAAAACGAATATAAATAACAAGGAAAATACAAATTACTTGACTTTAGAACTTTCGGCAAAGAAAAAAAAAACGAGGGCCGTATTGTTTTCTAAATAAGTTCTTTTTTTAAATAGAAGTAACAGCTAGCTTAACAGAAGTACGAATTAGATTTTTATCAGAAAATAACCTGTTAATATTTACATAAAATTTAAAGATTGATCGCTTTAATTTAATTAAACTAGATTTTTAAGATTGCATTGTAGTGTTGGATTATATTTTTAAATTAAATTACATGAAATAATTTGATCCCCCTTAGTGAAGTTCATTCTTTTATATCAATGTACATTTCCAGATATTTATAATAATAATTATTTAAAAAACAAATATCAATCAACTCAAGTCTATAAGAGGCTTCTCTAAAAATACTTCCAAGAGAAAGTATCCGTCCATTTATATAAAAAAAACTTTTGGTGTTTGATTAGTAGTGAGTTGATGATTATATCTTCAGCAAGTCCTTAGCCCGAACAATGCAGATGGATGACTGTTCTAAATCGAAAATTGTTTGCGGCTTATTTGATTTACTGACAAGCCTACGTGAGAGGGTGCTTAGAATACTCTTGATTTCTTAATTAAATTCATGTTTGGTATTAATTTTTTTCATCACATATAAAAATAATTATCGGGTACTTGTGTTTGAATTGGCTGATGTTTTGACCATGTTGCATATCTCGTGGTCAAGATAGAACTGACTCAGCGATGCGACTATTGTAGTTTATGGATAGTATACTATCCATAAACTACAATACTATAGTAATGGTAACCCTATTATTTTTCTGCATTTAAATTTCAAATTAATCGTCAACTTCTTATTTGTATTTCTATTATTATTTTACTATTATCTTACTTTAAACAGTGAACAAATTTATTTTCATATTTAAGGGGATCACAAATATAATGTTCGTGTCTAAGAATCAAAGCTTATGAAAAAAAATTAAAAGTGTAATCCATCACATATAGAATTAAATTCTTCTTTCTTCACACTTTCTAAATTTAATGCATATCACGCATATTATAGAAACTGTTAATCCTCAAGAGATACTGTCAATTAGATTATTTACATATCTGTGCAAATAACAAAACGCTTCGAAGACCTGTGACGACCGCATAGATCGCATGTAATAATTAAACGAGAACTATGCCCGCGGAAAATAATATTCTGACAATAATTTCAAGGAAAGCAGTACCTAAGTAATAATATTATTATGAATATCTGTTTTTCTTTGACTCAAGTATATATTCGGCACATCTTTGTAATTATACTGCTTGTTATGGTGAGCGCGAACATCTGTAGTTAATGCTAAATATTCCGCGAGCATCGTTTTATTCAGAAACAAGTTTATTGCACATAAGTTTTAAACTAATCGACTAACAGCTAAACGCTTTGGAAATTGACCATTGTTGAGAAAAGGTGTGTTTATAGTAAATGTAATGTTAATGACTTTCTGGGGGACTTAATATTTAAAAATATGTTAGGTACCGTTTCTATAAACCCCTTTAGATGAGTTACATGTTCAAATAAACCTCTATAGCTACAGTGGGTAAACGCAAAGGATATAAATATACAGGATCTTCGTCCTATAACGATCGCTTTCTTTTTTTAGAATATCTTTTTTACATTTTTATGACATTTTCCATTGTTAATAAATGAGTGATATAGTGTAATCATACAAAACCTCATAAAATGTACAGGATTTTTTGAAAAATAAGTTATCCTTAGAGCCCCTGTATACTTATATTATACAGTGGGCAAAGAATATGTATACTTATATATATTCTTTGCCCACTGTACCTACAGAAGTGATTTGTAAGACACTATGTTATGCGATGAAAATGTATGTAGGCATGTCCCTATTCAGTGTCAAAACTAGTACTTGTAAGTACTAGTAGAGAACACTCTCCAAGTAGTCCCAATAAATTACTATTAAAAACATTTTTGGTATGTAAACCTCCACCAAAAAGTCGTTAATATCACATTAAAAAAAATGTGGCCCGTTCACAGACTTTTCCACATTTCATACGATAGTTTATCATTTGAATACAGGATTTATGTAAAATCGTGTACATGTGAGTCTGTGCATAAAAGAAAAATGTAAGGTTATGGTTTGAATCTAAACTATTTAAATATATCGACACAAAATGGTCAGCAAATTTGAGACTCAAATTAATCTTCAAATTTGAGAATCAAATTAATCTTCGGAATTTGAAAATTGAATCGACAATGAACATTTTTTTTCTGTATCACTTATGGTTCAAAGATTCATAGATCAAAGTTCTTAACATCTTGGATACTTATTTTGTTTTATAGCTTCAAACCTATGGTATATAATATTATCTATTTCTTGTCAAATATTAAAGTGCCATAATTATAGAAATTGTTATACGAATGAATTTTATTTTCACTTAAATTCCTATTGCCCGATATGAATGGATTTCCCGCCAATGTCAATGATAGGCTTACAAGGAGATACGCTTGCAGACTAACCACACATGTTGGGGTGCAGACGCCCAAAGTCAAGCCGCAGATCTCTTCTGACAATTTCGAAAAATAGGCATATCACACCAACTGTGGCACTCAGTCCAAAGCAGACCATGGACTTCATAGGTATCATCAGAAACCAGGAGAGGACCAGCGAAAATACAAGTACAACACACAGTCGTGCTTTGTAAAGAAATCAATTAATTTACTTCCTATTTATCCTGTCTCAATGTCGCAAGTGGTAGTAAAGGGTGTCTCAGCAAGAACTTGAATTTCGAATTGCGCGCCATTTTCGTCTGTCAATTGTTGAGTCAGCCATATTTGGTGTTTGTTTAATTAAAACTTAGACGTTTACGAAAATGGTGCGTTATAGCTTGGAAGAACGTTTGTTAATAGTGAAAACCCATTATAAAAATGGGGAAAATTTTACTGTGACGATTCGCAAGTTACGTGATCATTTCGGCGTGCATAATCGACCGTCGCGGCCTACTATTGAGAATTTGATCAAAAAATTTGAGCGAACGTTTTAATTGAAAGATGAAAGAGACCTTACCGGTCATCGGCCGAAAAGATCGGCGGAAAATATGGCAGCTGTGAGGGACAGTGTGGCAGCACGACCAAGCACCTCCATTCGACATCGTTGCCAGGAACTAAACATTCATCGCAGCACTCTTCAACGGATTTTGAAAAAAGATTTACACCTTCATGCTTACAAAATCCAGCTAACTCAACAGTTGCAGCCTAACGATCATAGACAGCGCAGAAACTTTACCAACTGGATCTTGGAACAACTGCAAACTGACGATGAATTTCACAACAAAATCATCTTTAGTGACGAGGCTCATTTCCACCTCAACGGCTTCGTTAACAAACAGAATTCTCGGATCTGGGGCGATGTGAATCCACATGTCATTCAAGAACTTCCGTTACATCCTCAAAAAGTGAAAGTTTGGTGTGCCATGTGGGCAGGAGGGATAATTGGACCGTACTTTTTTAAAAATGGTGAAGGAGCCGCCGTGACTGTCGACGGCAATCGTTACCGGGCCATGTTGACAGACTTTTTTTGGCAAGTATTAGACGGAATTGACTTAAATGAGATGTGGTTTCAACAGGATGGCGCTACCTGTCACACCGCAAGGGCAACAATGACTTTGTTACAAACCAAGTTTTCAGGTCGTGTAATTTCTCGTTTTGGAGACCAAAACTGGCCGCCAAGAAGTTGCGATTTAACTTGTTTGGGCTATTTTTTCTGGGGTTTTTTGAAAAGTAAGGTCTATACGAAGCACCCTGAGACAACTGAGGAACTCAAAGAAGAAATTGCACGTCAAATTCGTCAAATCCAGCAGCCCTTACTGCAAAATTTCGTCAAAAGAGTGCATACCTGCCAACAGACCAACGGTGGCCATTTAACCGATATATATTTATTGTTTCATGTGTAAATGTCATCACTACCTCCATACATATGTAGAAAAAAATGTTAATAAAATATTAAATGAATAATATTTTTAAATATTTAAAATTTAAGTTCTTAATGAGACACCCTTTATTTACGACTGTAGTTCTGAGGTCACGGAATAGCATATTAAGGCCCGGTAAAAATATAGTACGGCCTCGTAGAAAACCTTTGATGTAACTAGGAATAACGGGATTATCAAGGGTTATACCAATTTCAGATGGTAGTTACCAGGAATTAAATTACAATTTTGGTAACAATTCAATAATTTATTTACAATAACTTAAATTCAATTTGTCAACTTCATTTATAAAAAATGTCCTTATATACAAATATCAATATTGGAAACAGTATAATTTTTAAACTAAACCTAATAATCTCACATATAAACTACGATATGATAATATAAAAATTGAATCTCATCATAAAAATATATATTTACAATTACCGACCTGGCCTAAACCACTTTCTTTGCTGAAAACTGCATTATAATCTGTTTAGTAGTTTATAAGATCTAAGCAGACAACGCGACTTCATTTTATACTATGTAAAGATAAATGAAATTAAGTATGACAACTTGACATAAGAAAACAACCTTAAAAAGAAATGTCAAACACAAAAATTGTAATATATTAGAACGATAATAAAGGAGGGTGGAGGATCTCACCACACACCCTCGATTCGTCAATCCTAACGCACAACGGTCAAGGATAACCTCTACTAATTGTAACGGAGGAATGACGAACCGAAATCCTCAAGGAAAGGGATGTAGGATAGGTAAAAGGAAACCTTACCCTCCAGGTTGTCAAAAATTTTGCAATACTCCACTTTACAAGGTGGCACTTAGTCGACAAGTCGACACATGTTTCGCCTACACACGAGGCATCCTCAAGACTGCTTGACAGCAAGTGTGCTCAGCGCGTTCAGCTCCGCCAAAAGGTTCCTTGAGGAGTTCGGTTCGTCATTCCTCCGTTACAATTAGTAGAGATTATCCTTTGCGTTAGGATTAACGAATCGAGGGTGTGTGGTGGGATCCTTCCCTCCTTTATTATCGTTCTACGATGGATTTCCGCCATGTAACGCCCGATTCAATTAGTTATGAAATATATTAAAATAAGTCTAGGCCCACTACCTATCGCACTCGGGAGGGTATTAAGCCTTCCTGTAGGAAATAACACAGAATTTTACAAAGAAAATCACAGTTGAAATAAGCGCCATCTATATACAAAGTTACAAAGGAACTATTAAGTCTTATAGAATATTTTTTTCAAGTAACCCTGTTTGAACTTAAATCTTTAATTAATACGGCGTTGTCATAAAAGTGGACCATTTTGCGTGAGCATTTCTGCTACGGGCTCTGAAACAAAACATAGTAGTTTATGGCAAAGCGCCGATTGAGAAGTTGAAAGGTTCTCCACTAATCTTTGCATACCTACATATTGTCACACTTTTATCCCTGAAGGGCTAGGCAGAGGCATAATATACGCCCACATTTAACCGTATGCATTTTTGTCCCACGTAACAGGTGGTGAGCTCATTGCCGTGTTGAAATAGACAGGCGCAGGTTGTGGCTACCTGCTGTTGAAATTTTCAAGCCGCCCATAAGGCCATCAACTGGGCTTAACGACTGCCATTTTACTTGTAACCGGGACCAACAGCTTAACGTGCCTTTCGAAGCACGGAAACGCTCACAAAGTGGTCAGCCATCGAAGGACCAACTATAGCGAAAGTTGCTTAACGCGGTAGTCGTTTACAGAACACTGAGTTAGCGGGCCCACGAGCGCTTCACTAATATTTACGGGGCTCAAATGAACTGTCAGCGGTGCACCTGCTGACCAACGTGGGAGGTCATACGGCAGTTGCTCTCAACGATGCCGAAAGATAAAGCCAAATCATAGCTGCTCCTAGCAGTCAAAGACGCGAACCTCAGGCACCAAAGCCAAGTACGGTTTAAGAAGGAACAGGGAATGCGCTAAGAAGAAGACCGATTTCCGATACCGACATACGGAGCTAAAAATAATTTCTATTGTTATTACAAAATTATACAGGACTGTGTGGTGAAGTATACCCATTCCCGTTTCCCCGAGGAACATGTTACGGATTAAAATAAAGTAACTCGAAAGCCGTCTAATAGATGGCGCTGAATTCAAAAAGTATCGCCATCTAGCGGTACAAACATGGAAAACTTACTTATATCAGTAGCGTTGGGGCAGTTTCGGAAATGCTGTTCAATGAAGTTCTTTAGCACAACATTCTCAGCAAGCAGTCTATCATTCAGCTCTCTCAGCTGGTTGTTTTCCTGTGCTTGACGGTCATAGGTCTCTTTTAAACGTGCCCTAGAAATAAGAAAGTCTAAAATCAAATGTAAAATCTCAGTTTGTAGTTTGGTAGGGCTTCATAAATTACATGATATTACTGTCTATAAGCATGATAAGGGCCCCACTTATATCCCCAGGGCCCTCACCTCACTTACTAGCGGTGCACTTTCCTGGCCAACGAACCAAGTAACTAGGTTGGGAGATCAGACTGCAGTTGCTACAACAGCTCCCTCAAAAATAAAGCCAAAACAAAGCTGCCAGTAAGCCAACCCCAGGCTAAATCTAAATAGGGTTTAGAAGGAACATAACAGTGTTGCCCTAATAAACATCATGGTGACAGGCAGAGATCGTTGAGAATTTAAACCTGAGCAATGGCAACCACATACTAGTGTATACCACTGCGCCACTGGCACAAAAGCGTCCAATGAGGATCGTTTTGGTCAAAGTAGCGCAGCGCTCGTATTGAAGGCAGTAAAATGTTGAGCAAACCGGGATTACTGCTGGGATACCCACAATGGGTTTCAGTATCCCAGCCACGGGCCCTATTAAATCACACACAAATCATCTAAGTTTTGTCTAAATCCATAGGGTGGTCGTTCATTCCTATGGCAGACCCCGTGATTGTTAGGGGATTTATGTACTACCTAAACCTAGATTGCTTGTCTTGGTCAGTGATATGTGTAGAACTGATTCATTATACCATAGTTTTTCTTCCTACAATAGTTCCTATCGGAGCATGTGGGACCATATACATTTTGCTTACAACTAAAAAGCAATCTAAAATCATACCTATATCGTCTAGAAGCTGCGCATCTGCTATCTAAATCTTCTGCAGCCAGATTCCTCTTCTTACCATTACCGGATGACTCCACTCCATTTCTATTACCCACACTCTTACTCAATTTTCTCTTTACAGGTCTCTTGTCAAACATTTCCGATGTATTCACAGAAGAAATTAGTACTTTTGGTACAACACTATTAGACACTAACGTCACTGGTATTAGTGTACCAGTTAGTAAATTAGGTATATTAGGTACTACAACACTAGGACCATTAGGTATAACAACACTATTAAGTCTCTGAATAGAATTTTTTGCCTCGACTTTTTCTGAAATTTTTTTCTTAAGTACTTCTTTGGCTGTTGGTTTTTCAACTACTTCTTCTACAGCACGCATTTTAACTTCTTTACCATTTGGCAGTTTGATAATGATTTCATAGTCTTCCTCTATAGATTTTGTTTTCTTTTTCACTTCATCAAAGTCTGTGTTTAAACTGTCTACAATGAAGTCTATTGACTTTTGTGATAAAATTGTTGGATTATCTTGAATTGTATTTTGAACTTTATCACTATTCTCTTTAGAGACCATATTGCTGTCTCGGATAACTGTGTCTCCATATATTAATGTTTGAACTGGATTTTTTTCAATACTGTCTTTTCTTACTAAGTTGCTAATTTTAATAACATTATTCGTGTATGAAACCGAGTCTTTTCGGATGTCATTTTTGCTATGGTGGATGGTAGTGACTTCGTTGGTTAATTGCGAAATGGTTGTAGTTTCAAATTCTTTAATGGCGCCAGATTCGTGACTTGAAGATCTAAGAAAAGAAAAAAGATTATAATAATAATCATTTATTTCAGGCATCATGAGGAAAGTTAGATGTTATTAACTTATTCTACGGCCCATAGATATATACATTAAAACCGAAGAATACATATAAATATATGTTATCGTGTTAATAAATAAAATCTTAAGACTAATATTAGTTTAAATATTTGTATTTTTATTTTTTTTATTTTTTATACCTCTGAGGTGGCAGACAAGCGTACGGCCCCACCTGATGAAAAGTGGTCACTTTAGCCTATGAACGTTTGCAACACCAGAAGTGCAGCACTCGCGCTGCTGACCCTTTATAAACCTTCTAAGACCCCTTTTGAAGAACCCCATACTGTAGACGCTCGGGAAAACCCAGGCAGTTTGATTGTGAGGGGTATCTTTGAAGAATTTACTCTGAAATGAGGTTATCCATTATACAAGTGGTCTATATAGCCTACAGAGCAAGCATGTTAGACTGGCAATGGGCTGGTCATATTTGTCGAAGATCTGTCCAATGGAGAAGATGACTTCACTTCTATAAAGATACCTCGACTCGGCAAAAATAAGATACCTAGACTCGGCAAAAATAAGATACATAGACTCGGCAAAAATAAGATGCCTCTCAGTTTTTTTGGGCTCACAAATGTGGACTGAACCTTAGCGTGGTATAAAGTCTTGATTGCGTCCAAAATAGTCAATTTAATGCTTGAGGACCATTTTGATGGGCTGGATGCGTAAGTATAGCGGTGATACTGCTCTTAAAGTAATATGCAGCAACATTCGTTCAGCATAAGCAATTCCAGGTTCGCTACTTGTATCAGAAAATGCGCATTTTCATTGATCGATAAGCCAGTATATAACACACTAACTGATGCCCGCAGCTTCGCCCGCGTGGTGAAGTTTCCTATTCAAGATTTCGTACGAAACTCTAAACTTTTAGAAAATCTAATATAGCTTATGTTACTCACGAAGAATATAGCTTACTAACGGTGGAAGCATTTTTAAAATCGCCCCAGTAGTATCTGAGCCTACCCGTTTTTAAACAAACTTACAAATCTTTATTGCACGCCTTGAACGAAGCGTTGAGGTGGGTACTACTGGCACTTCGCGCAATTTTAATATTATTATTATATTATATACTAACAGAAACTAAAGTTCCAACAATGAAACTCAATGGTTGATAACATGACTGGTTAACAGAGATTACATATTATTCCAAATTGTATGAAAATCAATCAAAATATTCGGAGACAGAAAAATCTTTTACCTATAAAGCACTTTTTGACTAGACTATTGCAGAATCGATATCGATAATGAGTTCATATCGACTTTTGTGAACACAACCTTTTTTGAGGGTTGGATCCGCGCCTGCTACCTTAGTTGTAAGTTATCATTGAACTTGCTATTATTTACCTTGAGTGAGTGAAAGATTATATATTTTCTTCAAAGAAACTAGAAATTTCTTTTTAATGCTCATTTCTTTTACTTCAGTATTTTTCGAGATGCTTTCAAATTCTGCCTGGATTTAGAGCTTGGGGTCTGGGGGTTTATTTGAATGCTAGTAGCACCTATCTTTGGTTTTTGGTTTTCGGCATTGTTAAAAGAGAATGCCGTCTGTTCTCCCAACCCCGTAAGTAAAATAGCTGTCTAATCCGCCAGTCAGCAGATGCGCCAATAACCGGTGAGGTAGCTTTGGTCCCAGGAATCTTGATGGGGCCCCCCTACCTACACCTATTTTTAAATAGCTCACTTACATACATACATACATATTGTCACGCCTTTATCCCCGAAGGATTAGGCAGAGGAATATTAAAGGCCCACATTTCACCGTATGCATTTTTGTCCCACGTAACAGGTGGGGAGCCCATTGCCGTGTTGAAATGGACAGGCGCAGGCTGTGGCGTGACAATATGTATGTATGTCTGTAATTTCAATTAAAATTAATTTAAAATCTAATTTTTAAGTTTCATTTACCATAAGAATGATAAAAAGTTGAAAAATAACTTTAATCGGATTACGATGATTTTAGCCTATTCGCTTTCGAAGGTAGATTACAACAAAAAAAGGCTAATAAAGTACTTTTTTATGATTTTGTAGTTTAAAACCCTGCAAAGTTTAAACTTAGACCGAAGCTATGAAAACTCCTTTTGTATTTTTAAATTTAAGTTGAATGTTTGAGTAAATCCTACTGAAACGAAAGTTCTAAATTTCAAACCTTTTTTGGATAACTTCAAGTAATTTCAGGAAGCTGAGTTATTTCTTTTATCAAAGCAACATTTAGGACAATCATTTCGCAAAAAAAAAACTGCGATGTACCTACTACATAAAAAAGATATGAATTCTTAAAACCTCACTTGCAGAATACATTGAAAAAACACAAAAACAAATATAACTCGAAAACTACAAAAAAATGGCGGAACATACATGGGGTATTTTTGGAAAACACCAGGTGTGAGATATCTAAAAAAGAAAATATTCACGTCACTAATTGGACCATTCTTTATGTAGTGATGCTTTAACGAGATTACATACCTGCTAATGGTAATATTCTTATTATTGGTGGTACTGTACAACGTTGAATCGCTCTCACACAATTGATACGGCATCTGAGGAGTGTGGAGATCATCTGATGATGAAGTAGCTGCAGAGTCCATGGAGAGTAGACCAGCTCTGTGGATACCATGTAAACGAAAACTAATATAATTACTGGCAATTTTTATTTTCAAATTGTGGGACATTTCTTGTTCACAGCACCATCTAGCCTAACGTAAGTTAATATAAGCTTGTGGTATGGGATCTAGACAACTGATAAACATACTTATACATTTCTAAATACATACATACTATACATAGGAAACACCCAAACTCTGATTTTTTTCTTTTTTTTTCTTTTTAATTTCATTAGTCGAAAAGTATGTATGATTATAGTATACTAAGTGACCCCCACAGCTTCGCCCGTGACGTACTTCAAACTCCCGTCGCACCTATTTAATCCCATTGTTACAAAATTCTACAATAAAGGTAAAATTTACCCGATTTGTCGACAATTATGATTGCTGTACTGCTCTCCACGGTAGTAGCGTATATATATATATATATAACCTTCCTCGATAAATTAACTGTCCCACAAAAAAAAGAATTTTCTAATTCGAACAAGTAGTTCCTGTGTTCGAATAGTTCCTGAGATTAGCGTGTTCAACCAAACAAACAAACAAATTCTAAAGCTTTATATATTAGTATAGACTTCAATTTTGACTGCCTCTGTGGCGCGGTGAGAGTGTATCCGACTTTTACGCAAAAGGTTGTGGGTTCGATTCACACCCAGGATAAAACTTTGTGTGATGAGCATGATGGTTTATTCTATGTCTGGATGTTATTTATCCAAAATATGTATGTTTTTAGAAATATATTGTATTGTTGTAAAACGTCACATTGGAATATCATTGTTAGTCTTGAGATTTAGAGAGAGAGGTGAGTAGATTGTTGACTCTTTCGCTCCGTGTGTCATCGATTTTAACAAATTGCGATTTCTGTAAGGCTGTATGCCTTAGTTTCCATGCCATAGGGTAGACTTGGAAAGAAAAAAAAAGAAAAAATGTCTTTTTGTCTGTGGTGACGGAACAAGCCATTCGCCTAGCTACTACATCGACGACAAAAAGATGTCGATTGTAAATATATTTTTTAAACTTCGCTAAAAAGAAGTAATCTTTTAAAATTGTAAACGGAAATTCAAGACTGTGAATTCTTATAAATGGTTATATCACAATAACTATGTATCTTGGTAAGAACTTTTGATTTTTGAAACCACGTTTCTAACCTTGGTGATCTTCAGTATTTTGACGAAAGATTATTCGCTTGTTTACAGCTTATTACGATGCTTATAGCGGCGTTAATGGAATATTTGCCTGCCCTTCAAGATTTATTGTTTTTTCTTTAAAAAGTGGTAAGTTCTCTTTGTGTTCGAATCACGAACAAATCTCCAATTGTTTTTCCAAATCTAATGAAACTAATTCTTTTCTTTGCAGCTGAAAAAGCACTTTTTTTTTAATATTAATTTTATTGTTGGATAAAATTTGCCATAAATGCTGACCGTCTGGTGATTCCTTCGAGACATGTGGTTACGGGCTCGTCATTATCGTGGAGACGGCACCTGTCGCAGTCTGCAGACGTGATTTCGAATTCCGTGGTAATGTAACCACGCCTCAGGTACCTAACTAAAATTGTTTTTCTTTTGTGTATATTAATCTAGTAATGAGACGACTCATGATTAGGTCCATGATTGGACTCAACGATTTACGACTCAGCGATTTACGACTCAATGATTTGGCTCATGTTTTGAATCATGTTACGATATATATTTTGACTCATAATCTGACATTATGCTGGATCTCACGATTCTAAATTTCACGCCTCAACCCTGTGAATAGTTAATCTTTAGCTTACTAAATCACTTGAATAGGTTATACCTATAGTGATAATATAATGTATATTCAGTCAATTCGCCTATAAAAATATAGAAACTTTCTTCTAGAGATGTATTCTATTGTTTTTGGTTCCTGCTCTTATGATTAAAAGCTCAATCTCTATCGCCGATATCCGTGTGCATAAAGTTGGTAGGACTTATCCTCCTGGAGCCTGAACCAAGTTATAACTTTTGTTTGTTTGTTAGTTCAAATCTCCATAAAGAGACAATGTAAGTTTTCCTTTCATGATTAGATGTACTGTTAAGGTAATTTAAACTACATTTGCTGTATATCAATTCATTTATTTTATATACACCTAGTAGTCATCATCGCCATTAATTAACTATTGATAATATTACAATATAAGTATGTTTATCAGTTATCTGGTTACCATAGTACAAGCTCTGCTTAGTTTGGGATCAGATGGCGTAGTGTGAGTTGTCCCAACGATATTTATTACTTTTTTTCAAATTGGAAATCTCATTATCAAAACTCAAGAAAGTTTTGAATATCAATACAGCCATGTATGGAGTAAGTTTCTTGCCTTGCCTTCAGTCATCATCATCCGAGCGTCTGTCCCAGTTGCGTCTCGCGACGCCCGGGGTCCGCTTTCCTACATTTTCTCCTCCACTTCGCACGGTCTTCGGCATCCCCTGTAGTGAGACCGTTGGCACGCATGTCATCCCTTACGACGTCAAGCCAGCACTTCTTGGGTCTTCCCCTCTTACCGGGACCCGGCGGGGCTGACATGGCCAGACATTTGTTACCTACGTAGCCCGGCGGTTGCCGCAATACGTGACCATACCAACGACGGCGACACTCTTGCAACTTGTCTGCAATGTCACGGACGTGAAGGCTGCCGCGGATGCGAGAGTTTCTCACGCGGTCCATCCGCGTGACCCCACACATCCACCGCAGCATCTTCATTTCCGTGACACGCAGCTCCTGCTTGTGTCGCTCCAATATCGGCCACTTCTCACTGCCATGTAAAAGGACAGGTCTAATAATGGTTTTGTAGACCTGTCCCTTCAACCGGATCGGCATTTTAGGGTCACAAATGACACCGGTCATCTCCCGCCATTTGGCCCACGCGGCAGCAATGCGTGACTTGACATCGCAATCAATGTCACTGGACGTGTGAAAAACAGATCCCAGGTATTTAACCTGGTCCGTGCGCTCGACCAAATCACCGCCTATGCGGACGGATGTGGGATCTGTCGCGTTTAGTGCCAAGTACTCGGTCATCGCCACATTTAGTTTCAGACCGCCGTTCTCAAGCGTCTCCTTCCACGCCTTTACACGTCGCACCAATCTGCCCCTGTCCGCGTCTGCCAGCGCAATATCGTCAGCATACATGAGCAACCATGGAGGCTGCTCATGTGGGTTTCTGATGCTGTCCGACAATTCGTCTAATATTACACTGAACAGAAGCGGACTAAGGACCGAACCCTGGTGTACCCCGACGGTGATGGGGAAGGGTTTCGTGTCGCCAACAGCAGTCCGAACCATTGAATCGGAGTCACAGTACATGTCCCGGATAGTGTCAATATAGACCTCTGGAACCCCTTTGGACCGCAGTGCCCACCAGATCATCGCACGATGAACACAGTCGAAGGCCTTCTGCATGTCTAGAAACAAACAGTGCAGAGGCGTGTTCTTCGACCTGTATTTCTCCGCGACAACCCTCAGGGCAAAAACAGGGTCCGTGGTCCCATAACCAGGGCGAAACCCATATTGACACTCCGAGAGAGTGCACTCCTGCCAGATCCGAGAGTCTATAATCCTCTCGAAGATCTTCATGGTGTGGGACATCACCTTAATACCGCGGTAGCTCCCGCACTCCTGCACTGACCCCTTACCTTTGAAGACTGGATTAATAATACTCAGTCTCCATTGGTTTGGGATCTGCCCGCTGAGGAGTATGCGGTTAAAAAGGTTTACTAAGATGCCCACACCGCGAGGACCCATTGCCTTCCAGGCTTCGATGGGGACTCCATCGGGTCCGACAGCTTTCCGATTCTTCATGCGGCGAAGCGCAGTCAGGACTTCTCCAGGCGTTACCGGTGGCACTAGTCCCTGATTCGGAGGGAGGTCCGGAGGCTGCACCTCTTTGTGCTGTTTATTAAGCAGCTCGTGGAAGTACGAGCGCCATCTCTCCTTTACCGCGAGGTCTTCGCTTAACAGGTTGCCCTCAAGGTCTTTTACACAGCGACACTTGGATATATCCTGTGCCGCTTTGACCCTGGAGCGCGCCAGCTTATAGATGAGCTTCTGCCCCTCAGACGATTCCAGCTTATCATACAGAGGTTGTAAGTGGTCACGTCTGGCTCTGGCTACAGCTCTCTTTGTGGCGCGCTTGGCAGCCCTGTACGCGTCGCGGTCTTCAGGAGATCCGGTCACTTGCCACTTTTTAAAGAGGGCTTTCTTCTCCTTAGTCTCCCTCTGGACTGCGTCGTTCCACCACCAAGTTTCCTTGTCACATTTGCGTCCACCCTTAGACTCACCGAGCACCACCTTCGCCGCTCCAAGGATGGCCGCCTGAACTTTGTCCCAGCAATCTTGAACTGGTTCGCCTTCAGTGTCAGTGCACTTGTCACCGACAGCTGAGACGAACTCCTGGGACCTAGTTTCATCAAGCAGCCACCATCTGATGCGGCGCTGGCACCGCTCGATGCGTTTGCCTTTGGGCTTCACGCAGAGGTCCATGACAAGGAGACGGTGTTGTGCAGTAAGACTCTCACCGGGTATGACCTTGCAGTTGGCCACCTTGCCGATGCTGTGTCGCCTAGTGAGTAGGAAATCGATCTGAGTTGTACGCCTCCCGCTCTTGTAGGTGATGAGATGTTTGGATTTCTTTTTGAAATACGTCTTCACAATGGCCAGATCGGCAGCCGCACACGTTCTGAGGATAGTTTCTCCTTCAGCGTTGCGGGTGCCGTATCCAAAACCACCATGAACACGCTCAAACTCCTCACACCTCTCGCCCACATGACCGTTTAGGTCGCCGCCCAAAACGATTCCCTGTGACAACGGAATGCTCCGAAGCACTCCCTCGAGTTGGCCCCAAAACTACATCTTATCGGCGTCGCTACAACCGGCCTGTGGCGCGTAGGCACTTATCAGGTGGGTAATAATCCCATCGATAAGCACCTTCACGATCATAAGCCGGTCGCTACAGCGTTTCACCTCCAAGTGGCATTCTGCAGCCCCTCGGAGAGCACAACGGCCACCCCGTTCTCCCCACCAGGCGCACCCGTGTAATACAGCTTGCAGCCGATCTGCAAGGGCCGGGCTCTGTTGCCCTTCCACCGAGTCTCCTGCAGGAATGCCACGTCCACCCTCCGCCTGGAGAGTACTTCGTTTGTCAATGTCAAGGCCTCAGTCCTAGGTCCTGTTACTTGCCCCAATAAGGCAGTAGATCCCTTATTGTAGCTTTCGCCGATATCCGTGTGCATAAAGTTGGTAGGACTTATCCTCCTGGCGCCTGAACCAAGTTATAACTTTTGTTTGTTTGTTAGTTCAAATCTTCATAAAGAGACAATGTAAGTTTTCCTTTCATGATTAGATGTACTGTTAAGGTAATTTAAACTACATTTGCTGTATATTAATTCATTTATTTTATATACAGGGACCTAGTAGTCATCATCTCCATTAATTAACCATTGATAATATTACAATATAAGTATGTTTATCAGTTATCTGGTTACCATAGTACAAGCTCTGCTTAGTTTGGGATCAGATGGCGTAGTGTGAGTTGTCCCAACGATATTTATTACTTTTTTTCAAATTGGAAATCTCATTATCAAAACTCAAGAAAGTCTTGAATATCAATACTAATCTATACTAATCGCTTCTAACAATGTCGGAGATCAAAAACCAAATGATAGCTGGTTTAGTAGTCAAATGGGAAGCAACTGGGAATACACTATGATAAACTAGTGTTTATTTTTTATTTTTTTTAATGGTGATTGTAGCAGCCAAATACAAGTAAACCCAAGATTCCAAAACCAGGTTGGGAAGCAACTGGGAATACACTATGATAAACTAGTGTTTATTTTTTATTTTTTTTAATGGTGATTGTAGCAGCCAAATACAAGTAAACCCAAGATTCCAAAACCAGGTTGGGAAGCAACTGGGAATACACTATGATAAACTAGTGTTTTTTTTTTAATGATGATTGTAGAAGCCAAATACAAGTAATTCCCAGATTACAAACCCAGGTTTGGAAGAAACTGGGAAAACACTATGATAAACTAGTAAACTCAAACTTACTTCGTCTCCATAGCTCTCTTGAATCCTTCATCAAACGGGTTGACATTTTGCAGGTCTTGAAACAAACCAACTTCCTCACAATTCCTGATGAACCTTGTAGGAGTTGGAGTCTGGTCGGCTGAGGGCACACCACAGTATACAGGTTACTTCCTACTGATTAAATATTTGTGTGATGTACAGATGTTGGTTTCGGAATTTGTGTGTTTCCTATGTATAATAAATAAACATAAATAAATATCGTTGGGACAACTCACACAACACCAACTGATTCTAAACTGAGCAAAGCTTGTACTATGGTAACCAGATAACCGATAAACATACTGACATATTTCTAAATATATACATATTATAGATAAATGACACAGAATAAACCATCGTGCTCATGACACAAAGTTTATAAATATGTATGTATTTAGAAATATATAAATATGTAATATCAGTTGTCTATATCCCATAGTACTAGGTCATAGCCTAGTTTGGGCTAGATGGTGCTGTGTAAAGAGGATCCCAAAATATTTATTTATTCTAATAGTTTTGGATATAAAATATAATAGGTTATTATAACCTACATTAATTATCTACAAAATTGAGGAGGAACATTTAATGATAACTAACTATCTTCACGCTGTATCCCTGACGGGGTAGTCAGAGAGGACAATTCGCCAGGTTTCGCGATCCATGCATACTCCTTTCGCTTCTTGAAGATTCATCAATCGCTTCATACACGCACGTCTGGGTCTCCGCGTACTTCTATTGATCATTAGTTAAATGTAGTTAATTATAATATTTAAAATTATAATCAGGGCCCGCTATGTTTATTTATAAAAAGGGAATTTTAATATTAAAAAATCTTACCAACAAAAGCTGCCTTCTGCTCCAAACCTAGTTGCAGCACCATATCATGCTTTTTCATATGGACGTGAAGATGGTCTGCATTGGTGAACGTCATCCTACAGTCAGGAATTGTACAGGCGAAGGGTTTCTCCGGTTCAACCATTTTTATACAAATTCACGATCTTTTCAGAAATAAAACAGTGTATTTTTTGTAAATATTTTTGCACTAACAACTACATAAACATGTTAAATTTCTTGAGGAAACTCCAAAAGCTTTTAGCACTGCTATAATTACAGTATTAACGATTAATAATTCAATTAGATTAGTCAAAGGTCTAAATAGTTTAAATTCCAGAGGCCAAAAATCAGTTTAACAGATTAGAGTTGTAGAAAGACATAATAAAGTACTCTGTGGACATAATATTAAGTATGTAGGCCGTATAGGCACAGAAACGATTAGAAAAAGAATGAAAATATATATAACAGTGTGTAAAAGGGAGACAAATATAATAAAATGCTTAATAATTTAGTAATGGATGGGATGAAACATAACTATGTTTGATTGTCAATGTCAAACAGTGACAGCTGATTACTTTTATTTACTGTTTGCTTTGCCCATCTTGGGCAGGCAAAGGAAACTTACTCCATACAGCCATAAAGTATCAATACTGAAGGCAAGGCAAGAAACTTACTCCATACAGCCTTGTATGGAGTAAGTTTCTTGCCTTGCCTTCAGTATTGATACTTTATTTTTAGTCATGTCTAGTCGTTTGTCAATGTCAAGGCCTCAGTCCTAGGTCCTGTTACTTGCCCCAATAAGGCAGTAGATCCCTTATTGTAGCTTTCTGTGGAAATTTGGCACTAGCACAAACAACACCGCTATTCATTGCAATATATTATACATTATAATATATTGCAATTGCAATGAATACACATTACAATATTATACATATATCATAAATTTTTTTTAAATGTAATGTTGACACATGTCCTAAATATTATGTAAAATTAATAATCTAATAGTAAATAAGTAAAATTTGCATGCTATTATTATAATGGCTGAATGAGCACGCACTTATAATATTTTTTTTGGACATAACAATACCACAATGTTCCTACCTATTTACCTCATTTATAGCAAATAAAGAAATTAGAATTTTGAATATCACTTTCTTTAATTAATGCACATTGCATGCACAGCCGAACTCATTATGTATAACATTCCACCATTATTAAACACAAAAACACGAAATTTACACTAATTTTGGAAAATAATATACGACAAACGTGCGTCGTGCTTATAATGGCGCCAAAAGCCCAGCTGATTGTGCACTTTTTGGTACGGGTAAAAAATGTAAATTTCGCAGGACATGTGAGCTGATCGAAAATTCGTAAGACATAGAGAGAGGAGACTGCTGGTGCGGCATAGGAGACGAAGTAATATCCTGCTATCTTTCTAACGCACAGTGAAAATGTATGTCAGCTCCTGCTGTTTTGTTTAAACGGCGCGGGGCGCTATTCATGTTTGTGAAATTAATATTGTATTTTACAACATAAACGATAGTACTTTTATATTGATAAATAAAGCCCACAAAACCATTGCAAAATATTTGAAAATGTACAACGTTATTCAAGTCACTCCCAGAGTGCAACCCGTTGTCTTTTTTTATTAACCACTGTACAGACACAGGTAGACAACCATACCTGGTGGAAATTGATCACGGTAGCCTATAGACTTTTGCAACACCAGAAGTGTAGCACTCGCACTGCTATCCCTAAAAATCATCTATCACTCATACTTTCTAAAATATTAATATTATTAAGTTTAACTCATGTAAACTCCTGGTAGTAAACGAGTACGTATTTGCATTCGAAATATCATTGGCATATCAGAAAAAAATAGTTGCGGTCCCAATACACTTCCCTGAGGTACACCGAATTTGTAAAGCCTGTGTCTTGATTTGAATATTTTTGTAGTTTATACACATTACAAATGTAGCCAAACGTTTTTCGATCAGGTATTAATAGTATTTATTTCAATTAAAAGAGAGACAAAATCTCTTATGCAATAACATTGGTATTTGGGTTTCGTAGGCGGCCGAAGGGTTGAAATGGCTTGAATATCCTGCCGGATGGATTCCTCGTATCCTTATTTATTTAGGTACTTTTCTTGTTCTATGTCACATTATGCATTTTTATTTAACTGTTTCTGTAGACTTTTAATAGATGGAAGTTCATTTTAATGTGTAGGTACAAATTAGTTAATACAATAGTTAATTGAATACCATGTCAATAGCCCGTTCATTCAATAAATTTGCATGTACGTAGTGTATTCTAATCTATGATATGCATGTTGATAGAAAAGACAATAATAATAAAAGTGGTCAGTTCAAAAACATTTAATGTATACGTATTAACAAAATAGGTATGGAACAACAAAATAAGTAAGTACATTTAAAATTGCATTTTATATAACAGTCAAACAAAACAATGGCTAAAAATAAATTATAATTTCATTATCTACTTTTCACAAACAAGATTATAATGAACAAACATAATGTTTATATGCTATTAAACGAAAATTTAGATCATCATTCTTGAACGCAAGCCAGGATTGACAATCCCCCTATTATTACTGAAGTATGACGTATATCTTTCGGGGGAATACCCGTGTAGTTTTTTTTGCCGACTTTGGTTAAATTCTTCCTCTGCTGCCCTGCTGTAGTCGAAGGGGACCATCATGGGGTAGTTATTTGTCTGCGCGTGCCTCTTCTTCCTAGGTGAATCTTGCATTTGCGAGTTGGGGTAAGGATCCACGTACCGACGTCCGTTAATATCGTTGCCATCCGCTGTCGGGAATATCGTTGGCTAAATTATAAATTAATTAAATTTAGCAATTCTATAAATACAAATATAAATAAAAGCGTAATAATATCAAGCAAATTATTTATTGTTCAATAAATACACGAAATAAAATACAACTATTGAATATTATACCTCTTAGTGGTTATTAAATTATAAACGACACGCTACTGTTATTATGGAATTTTAATTTTCCATTCACCATCGAATATTAGTTAGTAAGCTTTCAAAGATTATTCTAGGTTAAATCTCTGTTGTTATTACTTTGTTGATAGAACTTACTCATGCTTGCTAAATATTTATTATGTAGTCTACGAGTATTTTAACTATCTCATTAACCCTATCTCCCGAACTTTATCTAAATTTACTACTACTTTTCAGTTTGTTGGTTATTTATTTAATCATATCAAACATATTCTTGCCTGCTCCTCTGCTGTTGAAAATTCCTGGCGCTGCTTGACCTTGAGGTTCGGCTCCAACAGTGTTCTGCTGAATTCCACCCATGGCAACTACTGCTGGATTTGGTTCGTTCTGTTGACCCTTCCATGGCCTAGGAACAGTAGATACACAATGGTTTTGGAGAGATGTCAAGGATTTCATTGCTTCGAAGACT
This sequence comes from Thumatha senex, assembly GCA_948477245.1. Taxonomy (NCBI): domain Eukaryota; kingdom Metazoa; phylum Arthropoda; class Insecta; order Lepidoptera; family Erebidae; genus Thumatha; species Thumatha senex. Next base: position 12,908,914 of record OX419753.1, read on the forward strand.
TTCAATTACAGCAACATCAAAAACTTACTTATCAGGAAATAATTCGCCGGGTTGTCCCCTTGTCTGCACAATTCTCTCACCATTGACTTCGACCACACACCTTAATCGAGCGCAGCACGTTGGGAATTCTAAATGTACAAGATTATATATTAAGAGTAAATAGTTTGCGTGATTCAGAAATAACAAGGTCTAAGTTGAATGCAAAGACTCTATTTTTCGTTGGACTAATTTTGGAATTGTAGGAAAAGTAGAGCTTTAATAAGTTTCAACATATTACGCAATAAAAAGCTTTTCTCAATAAAGTCTCAACCACACAGTAACTTTGATTATACAATTGAGTGGATAATAAATTTGAACTACCAGTTTTTGAACATGCATTATTGAGCAGCTCAAAAATGTAGATAATTCTACAACATCGTAGTATTTGAATCTTTGAAGGAAGTTATTATTGTGAGTGACTAATACCTGATTGTGATTTTTGCATTATTACATACCGACATTTTCATCTTCGATATATTCGTGGCATTCCAATGCGTTTTCAGGTATTTTCGGTTTCCGGCATCTACATTTCAATATTACAAATTTATTTTAGTTAACTGCATACATTTAATTAAAAGGATCCTAAAGTAAAAATAAGGTTTATGTGCCCTTACCCAACAGCAGCTATAAAATATTTCCCATCTCTGATCTCGCATCTATATCTGTGACATGTGTAATGATCTGACCACTCTTGCCATGGCTGGTAGCCCTTTCTTGAATATTTATCAACGCATGCTTGATCTGTAATCATATATCTATTAGCATAGCAGTCCTTCATCTTATAAATTTAAATAATAATGTTGATAAACTGACAATTCATTGTAGGTACTTTGTTGACACTAAATATTTGAAAAACTTAAATTAGTTCTTTTGTAAATTTGCAAACGGTGTATGTTATGTCCACTTTATTTCTTTGGAAAAGTAAATATTGGTCAAAAAATACTTAGTAACATTTTAAGTTCAGCATAGAGGTTTAAAATTTATTTCTATTGGATAACTTTTAAAAATATGATCATATACTTACAACTTACGTCCTCAGCTAACATGGCCGGCAAAACAAGATAAACTAGAAACACAACTGCACCAAACTGCATTTTTTCTATACTAATTTCAGCTGAAATTTGAAAATATATTTATATTTGTACCTTTCACTTCAGATTCGAAGCTTGCACTAAAACCTTTTATGGTTACATCGCTTAAAATACCATTTTCTGTGTAAAATATTTATAAAACAATCCAACGAAGACCGCGTTTGAGCTGATTTTTACAAATATTATGAAAACTGTGTCTTTCCCCTATCCGCTGTGAACTTCAACAACTTCAGATTAGCGGAAGAGTTGTGGGAAATGTAATTGTAATCGTCTTATTCGGCAGATAGTACAAAGTTAACGATTAGTGCAGTGAGTCTGTGTATTTGAAAATTAATTAGTTTATCTTCATTATTAGAATTGTCAATATCCAAAATTAAATTTTGTGTAGTATTTACGAATTAAGCTATGTATTGAACCGGTGTCCAAATGTTACTTTTTTTCTTGTTTTTTAAATTGTATAGGTAAGTTCTAAGACACTTTTTTTTTTCAAATTTTCTATTGCATTACAAGAAAAGTTCCAATCAAATATCAGATGCCCGCTAAGTGGACATACATTGATACGAGCGAATTGTATGTGGCCTGAAATTTGGTAATAGTCTTAAGTGGTTAAGTCATATTGGAGACTTAAGGGCGGTTTAAAAAAAAATTACACCAGATAGCCACAGCCTGCTTTTGTCTGTAGACTACCTGCCTATTATTAACAGCGTGAGTATAACACCTTTAAGGTTTTGCGAAGATCCATAGGATACGATAACCATTTTCGATTAGGTAAGCCTTTGTCTGCCAATAGTAGTATAACAAAATAATAATGAATAGTCTGAATACTAGTAAAGTCGTATATAAAACAAGCTAACAAGGATCCTCAATGGTCGATATTACTCTTTATTAAGTCTACGGATTCATAACTCCATTCACAATCAGGCTATTCAGCTAGGGCGGAAATTGTATAACCTTTAATGGCTCGGTCTCAGTGTTCGGTAAACGATCACTGAGGTACGCAACTTTCACTATGGCTGGTCCTCGGATGGGTGACCACTTTATGGCATTTACATTTGCGAGCGTTTCCGTGCTTCGGAAGGCACGTTAAGCCGTTGGTCCCGGTTGCCAGGAAATTGGCAGTCGTTAAGCCTGGTTGAAGGCCTTATAGGCGGCTTAAAAAATTTCAACAGCAGGTAGCCACAACCTGCGTCTGTCTATTTCAACACGGCAATGGGCTCACCACCTATTACGTGGGACAGGAATCCACACGGTGAAAAGTGGGCATATAATATGCCTCTGCCAACCCTTCGGGGATAAGGCGTGATGGATATTTATTTATTTATTTATTTAAATGGCTAATTATTTTATTTATATTGGACTTATTCTGTTTAGATTACGGTTTCCTTTTTTTAATTAAATGATTCAATACTAAACCTTGCACATACAATGTGGTCCTATTTACATTTAATAACGTGTATTGATACATTTTTAAAGCAATTATTTGCTAAATTTCTCATAAATTTTTAATAAAGTGGAAAAAGACAATTTGATTCGAGACAGGGATTGAACCTGTGACCTTTGCCTAACCAGGGTAATGTTCTAGCCACCTGAACTACCCGAACCGTATCGAATCAAGTTGAAATTCTCCACCATATTTATATCGTCATTTTTTGCCCTGGTTAGGCAAAGGTCACAGGTTCAATCCCTGTCTCGAATCAAATTGTCTTTTTCCACTTTATTAAAAATTTATAATAACGTGTAGTCCTATTTGTGCTGTGGTTAGTGTTCGAAAAACATTTTATGTTTTAGAATAAGAATAGAGTAGTAAGTAGGTACTCCAGAAAATTAGACATAGGCAATATGTTACGTATACGACTGATAAAAAAAATTTATGCGGGATTCCATAAGGTTCGATTCTTGGTCCTCTCTTAGGAGTAGATATCCTGCTACAAATTGTCTCTATTTGATGTGCTTTCCTAATGTAAGCTAATCGTGGCGTATAGCCCGACACTTCAGAAATCAATCGCTTGTATTACTTCATAACTATAATAAAAACTATAACTATCTTCACGCTGTATACCTGACGGGGTAGTCAGAGAGTACAGATCGCCAAGCTTCGCGATCCATGCATACTTCTTTCGCTTCTTCAAGATTCATCAATCGCTTCATACACGCACGTCTGGGTATCCGAGTACTTTTCACATTTCCGTTTTTGAGCAATCTGCTCACGTGGTCTTCATATGCAAGTCTCGGCCTACCCTGACTTCTTCTATTCTCTGCTTTCGCACAATATATATTCTTCGTCAATCGTTCCTCACTCATTCGTTGGACGTGTCCAAACCAAAGGAGCACGCCCTTTTCCAGCTTAACGCTGACACTTTCATTCATACCTGCCATATTGGGTATCACTTCCTTACGTATTCGGTCGGCCAAGGTAACGCCGCACAATTTTCGAAGTGATCGCATCTCCACAGCATTCAATTTACTTTCATGCATTAAATTATTTTGCATTTCATTATTGTATTACTTCATGCTGACTATAAAGTTTATAACAGCTGATGCTGAGTAGCATTTATAAATCTAACTCCAGCACTGGGAGCTGGGAGAAAGGGCTAAATATATATGAGATCCATGAATCACTCAATTATAATATATCCGAGATTCCTCAGTACCTAGTAGTCCTAGAATCAAGCCTTTTGGGACATAAAATTGTTTTATAATGCCATTATAATGTTTGCTACGAAAATTAGGTACTCAATTCAAGTGAGCAACGCAACCGAGGCTCGTATATCATGAACTCGAACTTCATTATCCCAAATCTAGTATTTTGAGATATCGTAATCGAAAAGAAATACAATCAGGAGCACGTATAACACAAAATTATGTAGCTAATTTAGCAATTAATACGTAAGAACTTACCCATACTCCAAACATTAAACTCCACACTTGCCGCTAAACACAGAACAATGCTATCAGCAAACCGTTTGTCGACAAATGAAGTTAAAAATTTCAAAACACTTCGCACGAGACCATTGAAATGTTTTCAGTTATATGAGCTAAATTCTTAGAAATTCTTCATTGTCTTTTCCATTCAATATGTGAGTTATATTTTGTTTTCCTTTGTTATAATGTAGTTCTATGAATCAGAAAATATCCATATTGTTGTACGGTGGAACACAATTTGACATAACCGGACCCGGGTATGAGAGAAAACCAGAAACTTCAGGGTAAGTCTAAGTCGTAAGATTCAACTAATGGATCCTGTGATTAAAGCGTGTCATGTCTACGCTGCTACTCCACGACTTTCTATCTTGGCCAGAGAGCTGGATCTTACTGATACCTATCATTTTTATTTATTAGTGTCTTCCCTTATCACGTAGCTGGTACCAGGTACAAAATGTGAGTATAAAATATGCAATGTATCTGCTAATCCCTTCAAAATAACAAGTGTGGTTTTATGTATTATATTATTAATTTAAAAAAATAGGGAAGAAGCAGAGGCAGGGTCAGGGAGGTGGTGTAATATATTCCAGCTCTCGCCTCTTTATAAAATGGTCAAGTGTGAGACGGACTCGCTTACGACGAAGAAGTCCGGACCAATAAGGCATTAGACACTTTATTATAACATTTTATATACTTTTGAATAGAACGGGATTTCACGCTGACGGTGCGGTTGCACCTGTCGTGGTTCCGAGGCAACCTACGCCTCGGGACCACGACAGGTGCAACCCTGTCGAAACGTCGAGGAACAAAAAGGTATACTAACCTTTTAGTTGTAATATAGTACTGCGCGAAACCCCGTTCAATACAAAAGTATGTGTTCAACGCGTGTTAGTTTAAAACAAACATTTTTTATAGTTATGTAATTTTAAAGTGTATATACAATTAAATATTCAGTGAATATTTCAAGCGAAAAAAAAACGATAAATAAACGCAAATTTGTTTCATGGGAGCCTCACTTTGTTTTTAGTATTTTTTGTTATAGCGGCAACAGAAATACACCATACCTATACTGTGAAAATTTTAACTGACTAAATATCACGGTTTGAGAGATACAGCTTGGTGACAGACACACAGGTAGTACGGACAGCCCCAAAGAAATCTCACCCCTTTTGAAAGTAAATTGAGATTTCTCTGGAGCTGACTGTACCTAGAGTCTCATTAATACGATACCGTTTCAATCTATTTTAATCCAGTGAAAAAAATTGACGCAATTTTCTCACAAATAAATTTTAAACATGGATATGAAAGCTGTCTAGCTTTTTTAATTAATCTGAAGAAATAGGTGAATACCTACATAACTATTACTACTTAACCATTAGCTGAGGGTCTGGAAACTTCGACGTTAGTGGTCCCCTTTCGCTTCTGCCAAAGGGAATGGAAGCAGGATCATTGAACGCTCTCAATGCTGCACCTGTTAGCCATATTACCAACTGTCGATAGCCCTTGTAAAGGTTATCTGGCTGCATGTAGAAAGTCGGGCCTGCATTAACCTCGGTAGTTTGGAAGCTCCGATATCAGTCTATTGGTGGAAGCAGCTGGCGCTGGTCGTTTCAACCATTCCTTACTTCCAGTGGTGCCTTCAAATCTGCGTCTCGGTTGTGGTAATACGGAATCGATGTTATAACGGGTAGTCTCTCTCCTCACCAGTACCTATGAGTCCACACAATATCGCTTTGTTGTCTCCACAGCAGGCTAGTAAAAAACCTACCCAAATGAGAATGCATTCCATACCAAAAACAAAGAAAAGCTAAGCTAAACGGTTACGCACTTCTAGGTTTCAAAATCTCGTCTAAAGACTACGGTGATCACTTGCCATCAGGGGGCCAAGTCTCCTAATTCAATCGCACCAGAAAAGAATAGAAATCGTTTTTAATAAAGAGCCGACAGAAAAAATTGACAGTTTTCGTAGTCTACTATTACAATTGCACTTCAAAAGAATTCTATCGGCCGGCCGATAGAATGTTATTAACACGTGTAGCACCTGTAAGTAGCTCTGAATTTGCATTTGTGGTAGTCCATATTATTATTTTGATAGCTAAAAACAGCTAATTTGTCTCTACTCTGCAGTTTGATAAGTGTCATTGTGAAATATATAATAGTTTTAGTAGACTACCTAGTTTTGGACTTATCACAGTAGAACCGCTATACTAGAACGCTAGGCTTTCTATTGGAAAATAGTAGACTCGGTCCCCAGGTGGGTCATATGCTTGTCTGCCAACTCAGTGGTATATAAAATACATTTGTTATTCTTACGAACCGATTTGTATAATTTTGGTTTGGCATTATTTGTTAAATTCCAAGGAAGTTTTAAAAGGTGAGGCAATTAGAAATGTACTTAAAAAAATAATAAAAAGGACATTTTTATTATTTTGCCACAATATTGATTATGAGCTTAAACGATCTAACTAAATTCTGAGATATGGTATGAAGTTCATCGGATAAGCTAAATAGATCGTAGAATATTTTTTTGTTCTTGTGGTGATATTATTGCTCGGCCAATAACTCAGTGTAGATTTGGTAGAGCTTTAGAAAGTCGGTCCACACTTAGGTACGATCCAAGTTTTGTGACTGTACAAGGTAAGAGGGTTAAATTAGGTATCGAAGGCCGAAATAACCAAAAGTGAAGTTTTTTGTTGAAGTACATATAGCAAGAAAAAAACAACATTAAAGCACACGAGTTATGTTAGTGATTCAGAGCAAACACACAATGATTTAGAGCTATATGCTATTGGAATCAATGTTGGGTATATATGCGGGGAATAAACAAAGGTCATGTGCAGTCAGGAGGGAGTTAAAATTAATAGGACGGAGGAAATGTTCTGTAGGAAGAGAGTCTTATAAGGATTCATTCCTTCATAGGCATTCAATGAAGATACGGTTTGTAGTATGTTCGTCAAAACCGCATTTACACAAAGAAATATCCCTAATCCTTATTTTTGTTAAAAATAGTTAGATCACCTTGAAGGGAAGCATAATGCAGACTAGCTAATAGGCCCTCAGATTGCCATCTAAAAAGTGAGTTCTTAATTAGTAGAATTAAAGAACGAAACAAGAAATTAACTTTACTGGAGAAATGATTATCGAGAATAGCCATTAAACAGCACATAAAGTCAGTAAAAAGTACTGAATTGCTTATGTTATGATCGTATTTTTGTTCTAATTTTGTGAGAAACGGAGCAAAGCGTGATATCTCAAGTGTATGTCATGTTTGTTATGTCAAAAGCCAAATGTCAAAGTGTCGAGTGTCGAGCGATACGATACTTCGTGAGTGTTGAATTGAATTGGTGCAAATTAATTTATTATTTTATTATATTCTGAATTAGTTTTTAATTATAATTAGTGTTTAGTTTTTGATCCAAGAAATAATAAATGAGGTAAGTACACGGAATTTCACAATACAAAATCATTTTAATCTATATTATAAATTTGGTGCGTCGAGTTTAGTCAGCAACATTGTTTTGAAGATCGGTTTTCCTATTTCGCGTTATCAAGCATGCAATTCCTGCATGCTGCTGTTGTTCTCATGTAATCTAGATTTTACTGTATATTTATACGCCAATTAATATCTGTAGTAATAAACAATTTGTTCAACGGCCACTAGTGCCTCTACCCTCAACTTCATAAATATTTCAACTCTGCGATAAAATATAGACGATAGCTAAAAATGATGACAGAAATTCGTGTTTACACACAGACTTTAGAGCCAAGCCGGTGTTTAACAAGTGGTATAAATTGTTATATTGTAGGTGATAGTCCAACTTATAGAAAGACATACATTAAAATTTTAAATAAACAGACATTCAATACAAATTCGAGCCTGAGGTAGGCACTGATTTTGCAAAATAAAATAAATAGCAATAAGTAATTAATTTGGGTCATATTACAGTGCCATGAATTCCAAATTACAGATATGTATTTCATAACACATACATGTTGAAAAATTACAAGCAGACAGAACAAAATTTTTATTTAAGTAAAAATAAGACAATTTGGTTCGAGACATTAGCATACCAATTGCTTTAAAAATTTATCCACAGACAGAACTATCAACATACTCATGACAAAAATAATGTATTTATTTTTGTTTGTAGACTAAAAAAGCGGCGAGACATCTTTGACGAGTAGAGTCAGCATGATGACTGGCTACATTACAAATAAAGGGAAGTTACTGCGCTGGCAGTAGTCCCTCACCTGCTATATAACTACACTAAATTTGCTCATAGTCATATTGACTGATGGCATATAGTTCAAAGAATAAAAAAATTTTTGGTGTGTAATTCCTAATACCAGCCCCTTGAGTTACACTAAACTACTTGTATTAGAAGTAATTTCACGCATTGGTAGTGCTATGATTAGTAGTAGTAGAACATGTGCCACAAGATTGCAAGTCTGACACCATAACCATTAGGCTTTCGCTAAGCCACTTCTTGTGGACACTTTCTATAACCTACTACAGTATGATGCAGTAACAGTTTTTAGATACTACTAAAGGTATATTGAAATATATGGTACTCCAGTGATCAAATTCATATCGGTCTTATATATATAGTCACACTGAAGTCAAAGTATTGTAACATCAGCATCATATATTGCCTGTACAGCGGTCTGTGCTCTGACGAGTTGTTTGATATGATGCCCACAGCTAACTTCTATTATCGCACCGCTCGCCATAGACAGGGTGTTTACCCTCACACTTTGCATCCAGAGCACACGCATACAGTTAGGTCCGGTAGAGGCTTCATTCCGCGTACACTTAGATTGTGGAATGAGCTCCCTGCCTGAGTTTTACCAAACATCAACAATAGGAGGTTTTTCAAAAGGGGTCTTAGAAGGTTTATTTATTCTGGTGTTGCAAACATCCATAGGCTACGGTGACCACTTTCAATCAGGTGGGTCTTACGTTTGTCTGCCACTTCACTGGTATAAAAAAAAAGAGTAGATTTATATCTATACTCAATTGTTAGGACAGCTTAGACCGTTGTTTGTTATTTGTCATAGGCTGATTTCATTGATTAATGATCAAATCTAACCAGTTCATAACAACTAAAGGTGTTTTCTATATTTGAGTTCCCTTGTCAAGGAGTGTAACCCGCCAAGAAGTACAGTTGGTCTTATTGTCTAAAGTCATTGTTTTTTATTCATTTGATCATCGTTGTATTTTACTCATTATCATCATCTGAGTGTTACTCCTAGTTGCATCTGATTCATGACAGCCTCAGTGGAGAAGTGTATAGTGTATGCGTCTGCCACACTGAGGTCCCAGCTAGAGTTTGGGTGTTTCCCATATAAAGATGTATGTATTTAGAAATGTATAAGTACTAAATATCGCCCGCGATATAGACTAATTTTTTACCCTGGAACAAGTTCCTGTGGGAAACGAGAACGGGACAAGTTTACCACGCGGGCGGAGCCGCGAGCGTTGACTAGTTAATTAGTATAACGCATTCTATCACGCCAAGCAGTAATTGGTAGTTAAAAGAAAGCCCCAAAGTGTTCCTAAACAAATATTCCATGACACCATTGTTTTAATGGGTATCTCTTTCACGCCATACGCAGTTGTATCGTTCGTCGCTGGTAACATGGTGATACATTTCTTTTTACACAGCGCCGTCTAGCCCGAAGTAAGCTAATATAAGCTTGTGTTGTGGGATCTAGACAACTGATATACATACTTATATATGTATATTTCTAAATCCATACCAAACATGTTATACATAGGAAACACCCAAACTCCGAAACAAACATTTGTAGATCATCACACAAATACTTTTTACGGGAACCTCAGTCGCGGCAGTCAAATACACTACAACTGCGCCACCGAGGCAGTCAAATAGGTTTTTGCCCACCTCAAAAATAAGAAGGTTCTCATCAACTTGTGATATTTTGTTTTCACTTGCGACTTATTTCATATATTGTCCGGTTAAGTCAAAAACAAAATTCTTTGGTAGCTTGTTGAGGAATTTAAAATTTGAAAATACTACTTTATGCCTTTTCGTGCTGCAGAAGATCCAATGAGCGCATTAAACCCCAGTCGCACTGTTAGTAGTCATGTATACTATGAGAGTGGCTCTCACTGCCTGGTTGCCATGACTTGCCATCAGGCGGGCGGCGTCATTGTGGCAAGCTAGATATAAAAAAAACACCTAATTTGTTTGGAAACACTGTAGGCCGGCAAGAATTGGCGGTAGATTTATTTCTATCGATGTAGTGAAATTTACTCGTGTACTTTCGCTATCGATCCGTCGGGGTCGAAACAGTAATTTATAGATAGGGTTAGTGAAGTGGCCTTGAGACACGAATCGTTTGAAACTATTTGTCACCTTCGGTATACTATGGTAAAGATTGCTTTGATGTATATCTATTCTATTATAATATAGTAAAAAAAAAAAGGGTCGGGAGCCCAAGTGTAGGACCACGAAATAACGCGGCGCTCGTGGCCCTGCTAACTTAGTGTTCTGTAACCTATCACTGCATTAAGCACACGTTAAGCCGTTTGTCCCAGTTGCCAGTAAAATGGCAGTTGTTAAACCAAGTTGATTGCTTTATGGGCGGCTTAAAATTTTTCAACAGCAGATTACCACAACCTGCACTTGTCCATTTCAAGACGGCAATGGGCTCACTACCTGATACGTGGAACAAAATGAACATGTGGGCGTATATGCCTCTGCCACCCCTTTAGGGACAAAGGCGTGACTGATAAACAGGTTTTCTGTGCTTCGGAAGGCATGTTAAGACGTCGGTCCCAGTTATCAGTAATATAAAAGTCGTTGAGCCATGTTGAAGGCTGTATGGGGGGATTGAAAATTTTCAACAATATTTATGCCTGCCCTGCCCGTCCCCCAGTGTAATAATATGCTCACCACTTACTCTTATTTATTGCTCGGCTATCGACTTTACAATGACTAGTTGAATATTTACATTTGGGCCTAGTTTCCATACTGTTTAAACTCCTAAATGTATGTGTACCTACTGTGTCTCTAATCTCAAAAACAGAATCGCGCGTTTTAGCGACTCAATCGTAGCGTCTTTAAGTGTGTGGTGTGGAACGCTCGATCGTTCAATTTGACTTCTAAAAAGGGACTTAATCACCGATGCAAGAATTAGCTAGTTCTCGGTGTGCCTAAGAGCTATAAACGAGTTGAAATAAAACGTTTAATAAAAAAAATGACTATGTTTAAAATTTCATGTATTGAGGTGGCCGTGATTCAGATCATACGAGTATGACGCAGCGAAGGAATTTCCGGCATTTGATAAGTGTCGGTTATTGCATTTTAGTAGGGGGTTTAAATTAATTCGAAAATAACACACGTTTTGTTACGTCATCATTGTCTCAATACACAGCAATACAATCCATTTGTTAATATTCTTACGGTCTATTTTAAAACAACCATTTATTAAAAGCTATCGCCGATGACCAAGATGGGATCATTTACGATAGTTTCTGCTTCTTGCATTCTTCTTGGATTGTCTCTGTGGGGCGGTGGGAGTATCCGACTGCTACGCAAGAGGTCGTGAATACACCCAGAATAAAACTTTGTGTGATGAGCACGATGGTTTATTCTGTGTCTGGGTGTTATTTATCTATAATATGTATGTATACTGGATGAATGGCATTTAACAGTTATCTGGTTACCATAGTACAAGCTCTGCTTAGTTTGGAACCAGATGGCGTTGCATGAGTAGTCCCATCCAATTTATTTATTTATTCCAAGTCACGCTTTTGGGTATAAGAGGTACCAAAAAGATCTCTGGGGCTCAAGCCACGTCACCAGCTAGCAGTAGGTACACCAGGGGGCCGAGTCTATTATTGACAAGCCGTAGAATAGAACCAGAATCGCTGTTTTTAGCTGTCAAAATGTTAGTAGACTATCAAAAATGCAACTGACTAGCAGCCACTGGCGCGGTACGTGTTAGTAGAATTCTATCGGCCGACCGATAGAAGTAAAATAGAGTACGATTGTAATAGTAGACTACGAAAAACTGTCAAAATTGTACCGGTGGCTTTCTATTGAGCGACGATTTCGATTCTATTCCGACACGATTCAAATAGCAGACTCGGCCCCCTGGTGACTAACAGATGAAGTAACGAATGCAGGCGAAATTACAGGGTTGGGAGTACAGTCGGTAATGAAATGAAAACAGCTCTCAAAGCCGAAATTCAAAAGCTAAAACCAAGTAGAAGTGAACCCATGGTTCCTGATCCAGGTAGGGTTTGGAAACAACTAGAATTGTAACGAGATGACGAGGCGGATTTTTCAATTTCTTTGGCCTACGCACATTTATACAGTTCTAGTTGACGCCCGCGGCTCCGCACGCCTGGTGAAGTTTTCCCGTTCCCGTTTCCCACAGGAACTTGTTCCCGGGATAAAAGCGTAAATACTAGTATAGCGAGATAGGTAGTTTATTTTTTTTATTTATCTATCACGCCTTATCCCCGAAGGGGTGGCAGAGTCATATTATGTGCCCACTTTTCACCATGTGTATTCCTCTCCCACGTAATAGGTGGTGAGCCCATTGCCGTGTTGAAAAAGACAGACGCAGGTTGTGGCTACCTGCTGTTGAAATTTTTATGCCGCCCATTAGGCCTTCAACTTGACTTAACGACTGCCACGTTACTGGCAACCGGGACCAACGGCTTAACGTTCCTTCCGATTATCCTATCCTTTGATGTGTAAGCTGTATTATTGTAAAGGCTTATCGAAATCCATTCAGTATATTTTGCGTAAAAGACTAACAAACATCCAATATTACAAACTAGTGGATGTGTGTATAATATTAGTAGGATTTATTTGTGTATTGCCATTTTTTTTACGATTACCCTATTATCCCTTTCCTTAAGGAGTTCGGTTGGTCATTCCTCCGTTACAATTTGTAGAGGTTATCCTTGACCGCCGTGTGTTAGTATTCACGAATCTTCTCTCTTCTTTATTATTGTCCTACGATAGAATCTAGCTATTTGACCAGTCTTTTAGTACACATTCCAGCATACGTATGTTTCTATTATCTTGCAACCCCAGGTTGCATCAACTTGGGGGCCGCTTTTAATACCTTTTCCTTAAATAAAATAAAATGTCATTCGCGCGCCATCAAGGGGCGTCAAACTTCAAAGTTGTTGTAATTTTTAGCATCTGACATGAATGGTACTATTCGTGTAGCTAGTTCAATTCAATTCAATGCGAGCGAGCGGGAACAAGCAACACTCTTTGCTTTGTGGTTTACCATCATGCAAGCAGATTCTGAAAACATCAAATAAAATTTCTCCATTGAGTAGAATGATTGTGATTTGCTAGGACTGTAGCACACGCGTAAAGAATAGCTCTTTATGAGATCACACATTTTCTAACAATGTATGTAGTAAATATAAACATATTGTCACGCCTTTATCCCCGGAGGGGTAGGTAGAGGCATACTCCGACCACCTTTTTGCCGTAAATAAATATCTATCTTATCCCCGAAGGGGTGGCAGAAGCATATTATATGCTCACTTTTCACCGTGTGGATTTCTGTCCCACGTAATAGGTGGTGAGCCCATTGCCGTGTTGAAATAGACAGACGCAGGTTGTGGCTACCTGCTGTTGAAATTTTCAAGCCGCCCATAAGGACTTCAACTAGGCTTAACGACTGTCATTTTACTGGCAACCGGGACCAACGGCTTAACGTGCCTTCCGAAGCACGGAAACGCTCGCAAATGTAAATGCCACAAAGTGGTCACCCATCCGAGGACCAGCCATAGTGAAACTTGCGTAACTCAGTGATCGTTTACAGAACACTGAGACCGCGGGGCCACGAGCGCTTCCATGTATTGTCCTTTTTGCCGTATGCATTTATATCCCACTTAACAGGTGGTGAGCCCATTGCATGTATGATGTATGCATCTTAAAAACATTACTCGATTATTGAACCACTATTATCAAGCACTGTTGAGTTGTGTTATGTAGCTCTTAATTCGGGTGAGTCACCGATCCAGGTAGCTCGGTCCTGATTTAGAAGGTCGATACATGTCTTGCCAACTAAGTTGTCGGTAAGCGACTGCCTTCAGCCTATCCGATCCCTACAGTAAAGTTAGATACAATTACATTAGTACATTTTGGTTACAGTAACTTCAAAACCCTTCGGTTAAATGACGAAGAATCTTCAGATGAAAAGATGGACACCGGTTCAGAGTCTTACCGATCCCAGGGCACACCTAACTCGATTTTATCGTCAGACTTCGAGACAGATCAACCTGAACCAGTACTCCGTCTCCAAAACCCTGAGATCTTCGGTCTAACAGTCACAGAACAACTGAACGACAGCCTTATATCTAAAATGTCGAATCTCTGCATCGAATCTCCGAAAATTGGCACAAAGGGTCTTGGAATTAGTCCACCGAAATTCAGTTCAACTTTAACTATAACAACAAATCATCCCTTGATGAGTCCCGATGAAAATTATCCTGATTTAATACCTAAGAAGGTACACAAAATCGAGGAAGAAAAAGATCTGAGTCTATCCAGCATTGAAGATGATCGTAACGGGGATATAAATGGATTCTACAGCCCTCAAAGAAATACATCGAAAAATAATTTATACTTTAGTGAAGCTTTTGTGACTGCGGAAAGTCATGATTTGGATCTTACAGCGCCTCCTGATGTCGCCAGGGTCGATAAATTAGAGAGAAGGAAGATTGTGCCCAAGTTAAGGGACGGTACTCCGCAAAAGAGTGAATTACTACAATTTATAGATGAAAGGAATGTTAAACAAAGTACTCCTAAATCTGTGCCAGTGGACATCAGCATAAATGAGGAGTTTCATTCGGTGAGTTTATTTTTTACTACTCTTTCTGGTGGTTTCAAGAACTAGATATACTATACTCTTATATCCCTGGGCAAATCGTAAGGGTGTTAGACTGTGTATTTTGCCAAAATTTGGGAGAAATACAACGAAATGGTGTTGTCGTGATATCTTTGTCTACCGATACAACTACCTACAATTTTTAATCCCCCGGCGGAAAACGAAGGGTATGATTGGCGAGGGGCTGTGTATCTGTCTGTCTGTGGCATAACGAACCGACGGACCGACCATTTAGATGACGATTTTTCTTTAGAAAGCCGGTCGTCAATTCATTTCCTGGGTGATGAAAGGATCTCACTATAATTTACGTATGGTATTTCCACGACACGGTAACCTGGAACTAGCTGCTGCATCAAGTAGTCTGCGTGATACTCAACTCCTCAGAAACTAACAGCATTATACCATGTTTGGGCTTATTAGTCTCAATTTGTAGTTGGTTGGTTTGGCTGACCGAATACGTAACGAAGTGATACGCAATATGGCTAGTTTGGCTGAAAATGTCAGCGTTAAGCTGGAAAAGGGCGTCCCACGTCCAACGAATGAGTGAGAAACGATTGACGAAAAATATATATATTATGAAAGTAGAGGGTAGAAGGAGTCAGGGTAGGCCTAGACTTACATATGAAGACCACGTGAGCAGATTACTGAGTACTCGGATATCCAGACGTGCATGTATGAAGTGATTGATGAATCTGCAAGAAGCGAAAGAAGTATACATGGCGTGAAGCCTGGCGATCTGTCCTCTCTGACTACCCCGCCAGGGCTACAGCTTGAAGATAGTTAATTAGCATTATTAGATTACGAGATTTTTTAATTTTAAATTAATCTTTTGTTCATCCAGGTAGCAGAATGGTGCGAGTCTCCTTCGCATCTCCGATCCATGCCCAATTTCGAATTACCCATCGAAATGTCTAGTAGTATAGGAGTACATAACGTAAGTTTAAAAGATAAATACCTACCTACATTTACCTACTGTTTCCCATTGGGGTAGGCAGAAACTTTTTATTTCCACTGACTACGATCCTGGCATACAAATTTCGCTTCTCCTACTTTCATAAGTGTTTTCATACACGCTCGCCGGTCATCAATTTGATTGACATATGTACAGCGAGTTCGACCCCTACCAGTTTGCCCATTTATTCTCGCTACGTAAATCTGCTTGGTCAGTCTCTTTTCATCCATTCTCACGACGTGTCCGAACCATCTAAGCATTCCTTTTTCTATCTTAGTCACTACATCTCTCATACCGCAATGTTCTTTTATCGTGCTGTTGCTTTCTTTATCCATCAACTTCACACCAGCTATACCTCATAGACCTACCTACATAGGTACATATGTAAATATTAGTTACACCTTTTCCCCGATGGGGGTAGACACAGACGGAATATATACTTACCTTTTACCAATCGTATTCAGTCCCACAAAAGTTAGATGAAACGGACAGGGATGGGTTGAAATAACGAAACGCTTGGTCACCTATTTCGGGACTGGAGGAATGGTTCATATAACAACGAGCAAGATGTGGGTATATAGTATGCCTATAGTATGACTCTGCCTACCTCTCCGGAGAAATAGACGTGACTACTTTAACTATGTATGTATTCAACGTCCTGAAACTGCTATCCTCACTTTCAGGACCTGGAATCTCCAGACGTGATATCGGCATCCACTCAAGAAGACCGTTCAGCGTATCAGGCACTCCTAGACCCATACACTGGCAGCGTGGCATTACGACATACTCCAGCTCCTCGCAGAAGTCCTGGGACGCAGCGGAGGAAGATACAACTGGTGAGGAATTTGTTTAATAGGTTCGATTCAGACTTGGAAATTGACTTTTAACTATATAGACTACAGAGTCATGACAAATTGACCTATAGGTCATAAACAAAATGACCCCACAGGGTCATAGCCAAAATGCCCCAGCGTCAGTTTCGTTTAAAAGTCTGCTACTATATCAAAAAGTTACCATGAGCGAGCAAGTATGTTTAGAAAAATTTATTAAATTGAAAATAAAAATGTCTTTATTCATGTAGGTCACAACGCCCAAGTCAATAAATTTTCAAAAACCCCTTTTGAAAACCCCCAGGGATCTAAGCGTACGCGGAATAAAGCCTCATATACAACATATATACCTACTTTAGCTAAGGTATCGAGGAAATGTAGTGATCTTTTGGCTTTTTATTAAAGTGAAATAGTTTTACAAATTTGCATGTTAAGCTGTAGACAGTTCCACAGCCGCTTTAACAACGAAGGAGTATGATAAGAAATCAGTTTTACGAGATGGGCAATTAAGGATCGAAGTGGCCGTTCAAATTCAATTCGCGGAGAACACCGCTGTTCCTCAGACATATCGCTATCTCTGTCGCTCGCCACGCGCCACCGTTGCGTGCGAGTAGATCAGCAAGGTGGCTGTTCGAAATTAGTGGAAATTTGTGTACATTTGCGAATTTCTTTAGGACATTGTCCAACTAGACAATATAAGCTATGTTTCTGTTAAAATTACATAATGATTAATTGCGTTTTTAATATAAAACAATGGAACATATCTTATTACGAAAAATATAAAAATGTACGAAATATAATCGCATATATTTTAAGGCAGGTAAAGTTTTTAAACCGAAACATAGATAAATACTTTCTTAATCCGAATAACAGCGATGATATGTCGAGATATTCTCAAATTGAAAATGATTTTGGTATTACGTTTGTATGGGAAATTAGTCGTTCGCCGGCCTCTTGAGGTGGAATTTAGGTATGTGTGGTTTTGTAATACAATGGATCAAATATAGACGGAATTCCTCATACCAAGCGCGTTTGTTCCAGTTCTTATTGCATATTGTTTATAAACTTGATGCGACCGTGCCGTGTGAACTAGCACTTGGCATTGTTGCATGTTATACTTTCTCGTGTTATGAAGAAGCCTATTCTATACCAATTTTAGAGATATAATGTATAAGAATATCGATTTAGTTAGAAAGACCATCTATCTATCTATCTTTACACTGTATCCCTGACGGGGTAGTCAGAGAGGACAGATTGTCAGGTTTCGCGATCCATGCATATTCTTTCGCTTTCTGCAGATTTATCAATCGCTTCATTGAATTGCATGTGCACGTCTGGGTATCCGAGTACTTATGACTGTTCCGTTTTTGAGAATTCTGCTCACGTGGTTTCGACTTACCCTGACTCCTTCTACTCTCCAAGTGGAGATTTGCATAATATATATTTTTCTTCAATTGTTCCTCACTCATTCGTTGGACGTGTTCATACCAACGGAGCACGCCCTTTTCAGCAGCTTAACGCTGACACTTTCATTCAAACCTGCCATATTGCGTATCACTTTGTCACGTATAAGCTCTGCCAAGGTTATGTCGCACAATTTTCGAAGTTATTCCACCTCCACAGCATTCAACATACTTTCTTGCATCTTCTGACATACCCAGGTTTTGCTACCGAAAAGCAAAGTTGGCACTAGCACTGCGTTATAAATCGCTAGTCGTGCTTTTTTTACGATACTTTGTCGCTTTACTAATTGGGACAACGCACCGCTAAAAAATACATAAGATACACTTTAGATTGTGATATTTTGTAGAGGGTTTTGTATGGGAACGAATTGTTTTCTCAAATTAAAACCATATCCCTTGAAAATATCAAAGTAATCATACTTTCTACAAATGTGTGGATGCTTGTTACTAAATTACGCGACAACGTGTGGAATAATTGGGTTCAAATTGGAAATAAGAATAGTGTTTGACTGTACTAAATTAAATTAAGCTAATACAAGTTTGTGCTATCTATACAATTAAAAACATATTTATATAGTTCTAAATACACACATAGTATAGACTAGCTGTGCCCCGCGAATTCACCCGTAACATCTTTGAACCCCGTGGTAGAAATTTAAGCACGTCGTTTATTAATTTTACCATAATGTATGAAAATTTACCCGATTTGTTGACATTCTTACGGCAATGGGCACCACCTTTATGTGGGACAAAAGTGCATACGGTGAAATGTGAACGTATATAATCATCTATAAAAGATTAAGTTACGTATCAGCCTAGGTTATTAGAAGTGATCGCATCTCCACAGCATTCAAATCGTGCTTCTTTTACGATGCTTTATTGCTTTAATAATTAGGACAAAGCCCCGTTCACTCACCGTTCACATTGTCATCAAATCTCTTCTTAGTATGTACCTACATTATGAGGATAGCGTACCCTAAAATTTTCAAGTTTACCGGTCCAAGAATTTCGGCTGGGCGTTGATAGATGAGTGTGTCTACACTAAGTTACTGGGGCCATAAGCACTTCATGTACATAGATAATCGTCTCTTAAATATATATGAGTGAGGAACGCTTGACTAAGAATATATATTGTGCAAAAGTAGAGGGTAGGAGTCAAGGTAGGCCGAGACTTGCATATGAAGACCACGTGAGCAGATTGTTCAAAACGAAAAAGTCAAGAGTACTCGGATACCCAGACGTGCGTGTTTGAAGCGATTGATGAATCTTCGAGAAGCGAAAGAAGTATGCATGGATCGCGAAGCCTAGCGATCTGTTCTCTCTGACTACCCCGTCAGGGATACAGCGTGGAGATAGTTAGTTAGTTATATTCTTTCTCTTTCTAGCCACCCGAAGTAGAAGAGGACAGGTGTAGCTTGGACAGCGTGAGTGTATGTTCCATGGAGTCTGAGGAGGAGCCTCCTGAACCTGACCCTGTGTTGGTGGCGATACCACAGCCGGTAGCAGTTCAAGATTCAGGTGACAATAGCATGTGAGTACCAATCCTCCTTCTTAAAAGTTTAAAAAATGTTTAGGATTCCGTACGAAATCTCGATTAGGAAATCTTCACCACGCGGACGAAGCTGCGGGCATCAGCTAGTAGGCTATAATATCATAATGCCAATAAGCTATCGTAATGGACAAATCGGGCAAATTTTCATAAATTATTGTTAAATTGGTTTTTATACATAACTAGTTGACGCCCGCGCCTCCGCACGCGTGGTGATGTTTTCCGTTCCCGTTTCCCACAGGAATTAGTTCCCGGGATAAAAGGTAGCCTATGTGTTATTTTGATGTAAAAGCTACATTATTGTAAAGTATCGTCAAAATCCATTCTGTAGATTTTGCGTGAAAGAGTAGCAAACATCCATCTATACTTACTGCCGAGGGGCGTAGTTTGTATACTATAACGTGAATGAATTATTTTTTCTTTGTAGATCAAAATCCACGAACACAGTGAGTGAATGTAGCGATCCTATACCGGAATATTCAGCAGCTGAGGAGTTGAGCAATGAACGGGAGTGGATCAGCGTTCCTAGGGGCACCGGCCATGTTACCTGCGATATGAAGGTATAATATTCCAGCTTCTTATTGGAAATTGCTAAACCCTTATGGATCAGTGCTAAATTCATAACCCCTTCTGGGTCAGTCCTAAATTTGTATTTTACCTCTTTCTAGATTATTGCAAAAATAATTACCAACCTTCTGAGTTAGTACTAAAATCATTACCACTGGTTTAGGTTAGTTTACAATCATAACCTCTTTTGAATCTGTGTTGAAATTATTACCTCTTCTGGATGACTGCTAAAATGATTACCTGTTTCTGAGTTGCTGCTAAAATTATTATGCTTTTCTGGGTTAGTGCTAAAATCTTTATCACCCTCCTGATTTAATGCTAAAATCATAACCACTGTTTTAGGTTAGACATTCCGCCTTATCTCTTTTGGATCCGTATTAAAATCATTACCTTTTATGGGTTAGTGCTAAAATTTCAACCCATGGCTCAGTGCTAAAATCATTATGCTCTCCTGGCTCACTGCTAAAATCATAACCCCTTTTGTGTCAGTACTAACATTGCATTTTTTTATTTTAATTTCATATACAAATAGTTATAGCTAGCCAGTACAACGGTTATTAAAAAACCTTTACAGGGTCCAGATAACCACATTCAATTGACACATAAAAGAAATACATTATTCCACTCTTTTTCAATTACAACATCTTATGTAACATATCCATCACGCCT
This sequence comes from Thumatha senex, assembly GCA_948477245.1. Classification (NCBI taxonomy): domain Eukaryota; kingdom Metazoa; phylum Arthropoda; class Insecta; order Lepidoptera; family Erebidae; genus Thumatha; species Thumatha senex. Next base: position 12,929,889 of record OX419753.1, read on the forward strand.
AATCCCCGAAGGGGTGGCAGAGGCATATTATATGCCCACTTTTCACCGTGTGGATTTCTGTCCCACGTAATAGGTGGTGAGCCCATTGCCGTGTTTAAATAGACAGACGCAGGTTGTGGCTACCTGCTGTTGAAATTTATTAAGCCGCCTATAAGGCCTTCAACCAGGCTTAACGACTGCCATTTTACTGGCAACCGGGACCAACGGCTTAACATGCCTTCCGAAGCACGGAAACGCTCGCAAATGTAAATGCCACAAAGTGGTCACCCATCCGACGACCAGCCATAGTGAAAGTTGCGTACCTCAGTGATCGTTTACCGAACACTGAGACCGCGGGGCCACGAACGCTTCACATAACATCTTATGTGGGTAATTAGATAAAAATAATCAGAACATCTGACACTTGGTATTGAAAACAGCGGATGTGCAGTATTAAGCTATGATAAAGGGCACATTCGCCTCTTTGTAAGCGCATAGCTATATAGCAATAGCGCACGAACCAACTACAGCGTGATCAGAATTCTTTTAATAACCCCTTTGGGGTCAGTGTAATAATTTAAACCCCCTTGATCGTCAGGCTGTGGTTTTTCCGGTCTGCAGGTGATAGAGCCGTACAAGCGGGTGATCTCTCATGGCGGGTATGATGGCCAGGGTGCCGCGCTAATCGTGTTCAGTGCCTGCCATCTGCCGGACGGCGCGCGACCAGACTACACCTATGTTATGGATAACTTGTTCCTGTGAGTGCTTTCCACCTTTCCATACTCATATAGTTACACCTTTTACATGAGCATGTGGTCCCGGGTCGGAACAAATATTTGTGTGAACCACAAATGTTGGTTTCGGAGTTTGGGTGTTTCCTATGTATAATATGTATATATTAAGAAATATATAAGTATAAACAACTGGTCTAGATACCATAGTACAATATTGTTTTTCAGGATTTTTGCCATGTACACTATCACGCGCTAGCATCCGATATTTCGGCACTGTTGCAAGCGCCATCATCACGGAGTAACAGTAACAGTTGCTCTACTAATATTTTACGTATGTGAATGACCATGATAGTTTTAATTCTTATACCATAGTACAAGCTTGTAGCTTAGTTTAGGCTAGATGGCGCTGTGTAAAAAGTGTCCCACAATATTTATTTATTATTATTTTACACCGAAAGAACAGGTAGAGGCATACTATACATCTGCGTTTTACCATTTCTGTTTTGTCCCACGTAATAGGTGCTTACATGGCAGTCGTTAGGCTAAGTTGAAAGGCTTTTTATTTCAATAGTAGGTCGCCACAACCTGCGGATTTCCATTTCAGCACGGCAATAGGCTCACCACCTGTTATATGGGATAAAAATGCATACGGTGAAATATAGCCGTATATTATTCTTCCACCCTTTCGGGGATAAAGGCGTGATTGATTAATAATTTTTAGTTAATGTATGACATTTTATAAGCGCCGTTGAAATGGTCTATGTAAGAAAAGATATTTTGAATTTATTTTAATTCAATGTATTGTTTTACTTACTGTGATTTACTGACCCAGAAATGGTCTATGTAAGAAAAGACATTTTGATTGACTGACCCAGAAATGGTCTATGTAAGAAAATACACTTTGATTGACTGACCCAGAAATGGTCTATGTAAGAAAATACACTTTGATTTGATGACTCAGAAATGGTCTATGTAAAAAAAGATATTTTGATTGACTGACCCAGAAATGGTCCATGTAAGAAAATACACTTTGATTTACTGACCCAGAAATGGTCTATGTAAGAAATACACTTTGATTTACTGACCCAGAAATGGTCTATGTAAGAAAATTCATTTTGATTTACTGACCCAGAAATGGTCTATGTAAGAAAATACATTTTGTTTTTATTGTTATTAAATGTATTCTAATTGGCTTTTAAAAATTTTTGTTTGTAAGCGCCGTTAAAATGGTCTATGTAAGATTAGACATTTTGATTGACTGACCCAGAAATGGTCTATGTAAGGAAAGACATTTCTATGTAAGAAAATATATTTTTATTTAATGTATTGTAATTGTTGTAATATATTGTAATACGGAACGAAGTGATACGCAATATAGCAGGTTTGAATGAAAGTGTCAGCGTTAAGCTGGAAAAGGGCCAGGTCCATTGGTTTCGACACGTCCAACGAATGAGTGAGGAACGATTGACGAAGAACATATATTGTGCAAAAGTAGAGGGTAGTAGGAGTCAAGGTAGGCCGAGACTTACATATGAAGACCACGTGAGCAGATTGCTCAAAAACGAAAAATTCTAAAGTTCTCGGATATCCAGACGTGCGTGTATGAAGCGATTGATGAATCTACAAGAAGTGAAAGAAGTATGCATGGATCGCAAAGCCTGGCAACCTATCCTCTCTGACTACCCCGTCAGAGATACAGCGTGAAGATAGTTAGTTTTATTGAAATTGTCTTTAAAAATGTTTGTATGGCAGGTATGTGATCTGGACACTGGAACGGCTGGTGACTGACGATTACATCCTGGTGTATCTCCACGGCAGCGCAGGCAGGAGAAAGCTGCCTACCTTCCACTGGCTACACGAGTGTTATAAACTTATTGATCGGAGGTGAGTTCTTCACACCTTTTACGTACTAATACAGGTCATTAGTAAAGCACCAGTAACCTGCTAGGAGTGGATAGCCAAGGTATAACCAACCACGTTTGTTCTGCCACTGCAGGCAATTCGTTACAAAACGGGTAGTATAATACATTGAACCTTCAAGCTGTGTCTTAGGTTTTCGCCCAGGACGATTTAATCAAAGGATGCGCTATTTTACCGTTTGCGCCTATACCCCGCTTGCCATTTGCCAAGTATCTTTTAACTAGGCCGCTGTTCCGCGGACTCAGTCTATCGTACACGTTTGGAGGGTAATTTATAAAGGAATAATTAAGAAATGTGGTGTGAAATGGTGTAAAAGTTATAGCGGTCGAACAATTAATGTTTCTCTTCACTCGTAAGTAATATTTTATTTCATTCACATAACTATTTAAAAAGAAAACATAATTATTGATTGGTATATAATTATTAAAACATACCAACAACTTAATCGGCCTATATTCAATATTCTTTCATTCTCTATAAACATTATACAAAGAGTTACCATCTCAAATTAGCCGAATAATATTGTGTCAAATTCGTATTGCATACCTACATTTTTCTATTTGCAGTTGTATTTTTATTGGCTTTTAGACAGTGACAACACTTCATGCAAAAGTAACAAAACAATATGTGTGTAGTTTCCCCCCCGCACGTAAGTTGGTTGAACGTGATTTCATACTTTATTGAGTACATTACGCGTCCATTGGTTAAATCGTCCTAGGTTTTCGCTTTTGGATTCGCTTAAGACAACTTTTGGGTATCTTTTTCATCACATACTACATGCCTCGATGAACGATGGAAGAGCGGAGCAGTAATCATAAATGTCGACAAATCGGGCAATTTTTTATACATTTTAGTACAATTTATAAGCGACGGCATTAAATAGGTGCGACGGGAGTTCGAATTATGTCACGGGCGAAGCCGTGTGGATCACCTAGTATTAAAATATAATTATACCTCTATTTTTCAGGTTGCGCAAAAGCCTTAAACATCTATACTTAGTTCATCCCACATTTTGGCTGAAGTCGTTCGTGATACTAACTAAACCTTTTGTAAGGTAAGTGGCATATATATTTACTTATATAAAATATAATTATAAGCTTCATAGTCCAATGAAAATATTTAAAAAAGGCTCATTATCTAATTTAAAAAAAACAACAGGGCGAAATCTTCATACTTATATTTTACATGTAATTTAACTGACTATAGCTTTAGCTATCGATGAGTGACCACTTTATGGCATTTACATTTGCGAGCGTTTCCGTGCTTCGGAAGGCACGTTAAGCCGTTGGTCCCGGTTGCCAGTAGAATGGCAGTCGTTAAGCCTGGTTGAAGGACTTGAAAAATTTCAACAGCAGGTAGCCACACACTGCGCCTGTCCATTTCAACACGGCAATGGGCTCACCACCGTTACGTGGGACAAAAATGCATACGGTGAATAGTGGGCGTATAGTATGCCTCTGCCTACCCCTTCGGGGATAAAGGCGTGACAATATGTATGTTGACTAAGACGTAGAGGACGGGGACTTTTTAGATAATAAGAAAATAGATTAAAGAAATATAATTAAGATTTGGCTAAAAGGCCTTAGTAACCAGGCCATAAAATAATTACAAATAAAATAGCTGATACAACAATTGGTTGTCAAGTAATCTAATCAAAATCTCATTAATTTCGTTTAAATATAAAATTGTTTTGAATTATGTTTTTAAATTTCCAGTTCAAAATTCTTCCGGAAGCTGTCTTACGTTAGGTCCTTGGCAGAACTGATGCAGCAGGTCCCCGTGGAGCCGAATGCCATACCCGAAATAGTGAAACAATTTGATGCCACGAAACGATAGCTCTATATATCACATAACATCAATAAAAAATTAGGATAATAGAGTTTAAATATCATATTGGATAGTACTAAAGACAATATTTTTGGGTTTGTTATTTAAAAATATATAATATGTAGTCTTTAGGGTCAAGGACAAAATTTACTAATATACATGTAGAAGGCAAGGTTCTTGCTGCGGTCTTGGGTTCGATTCGCAGGTTGAAAAGCACTATCTACCGGCACTTAGTAAAGTTCGTGCCGTCTAACTTTGTTAAGTACCGGTAGATGGCGCCTTACGTTGCCTTAACACGGAAAGAGGTGGATTAATTCCTCGGTTTCAAGTGGGTCTTGGTAGCCTAGTTGGTTAAGCGTCTGACACGGCAAGTAAAAAGACGCTGGTTCGAGTCCAGCTCGATACTGAAAATATTTCCAAGCAAACTAATTGATTTTCAAAATTGTTTTCAATTTTGTTCTCACCTGTCTCAAAAGCGACGTCAGAAGGCTTGAGAATAATTGCCTGTTTTAATTAGAAACCTTCTAAATTAATTTAGAGTGGGTTATTTCACAGTACACAAGGTCATTTTGCTCATGACCCTGTGGTTTATTGTATTTAGCAGTGAAGAAAATATGTATTGTAATTTAGAATTGAATAAGAACAGGACATTTTATTGTTTTTGTGTGCCTCTTTAGTACGAACAAGGTCCAAATTCCGTAAGAGGGGGCAGAGTCTGCTATTTCAATCGTGTCGAAATAGAATCGAAATCGTCGCTCAACAGAAAGCCACCGGCACAATTTTGACAGCTTTTCGTAGTCTACTATTACAATCGTACTCCAATAGACTTCTATCGGTCGGCCGATAGAAGTCTACTAACACGTACCGCGCCAGTGGCCGCTGGTCAGTTGCATTTTTGATAGTCTACTAACATTTTGACAGCTAAAAAAAGCGGTTCTGGTTCTTTTCTACGGCTTTTCAATAGTAGACTCGGCCCCCAGGTCGTGCGCATGCGCATAACGGTGATTGCATCAAGCAAACAGCGCTTTTCTTTTTAAGGCCAGGTATTCCAGTAAAGGCAGCAGTACTGAATTTACTATAACCATTTAAGAAGTAGAAATAAGGGTATTAGATTCTGAAAAAAAATCGTTATGGAACTAGGCTAGTCAAATTTGCATTCTGTTACAAGATCTAATGAACTTCACGTGATAGAAAATCATCCCAAAATTAACCACAATTCGTTTTTTTTTTTAATATTATGATTAATCTATTGATTTTTTTTTCATGTCAGTTGTCATATTGTGTGCCTTTGAGAATGCCGTGAGGCGAAACCGGTTAGGTTTATTAAGTAAATGTTGTGGAATAGTACAAGTGTTATTATTGAAAAAGTGTAGCAAGTTCCACCAAGTGCCATCAATCAACAGTATAAATAAATCTATTGAAATTTTACATTAAATTTTTTATACCCAATTAAAGCTACGGAACATTTATAGACAATCTCGAATAATTTGATTTTATAAAGATGATTTTTATAGTTATTATGTTTAAATATTACCAAATTCGCGCCGCTGATGCACGAAAATACGCGCTGACGCGTACGGACGTAGGACAAAATGCGCTAAATGCTACTTTTTCAGGAATACGTCATGGTCTTAACAACAGATTTTTTTTAAATTTAAATCTATTGAAAATTAAAGCGAATTTAAGCCATGTTCACTCTAAAACAATGCTATTTATTGTAAAAAAATAACGCTGTTTCTCAAAGTAAATGCCATTATTTTAGTGACATTTAGCGTCAGATAAATTAATAGAATTGAGGCCCTGTCCGAAGATCAAAATCCTCCAGATGTGAAGTAGATGTTATAGGGCTGTGAGGTATTTTTAAGGCTATTGCATAGCTTTTATAGCGGGCTTTGAGCGCGGCGACCGAATCAAGAAATTCTGCAACGAAAATAAAGCCTAACACCCGAGCTCACACGAGCTTCACCGAGCTCGGCCGAGCCTTCGCTTAACGCGTATATAAATAAATAATTATAATTGCATAAGTTGATAAAAAATGCTATGCAATAGCTTTACCGCGGCAATCCCCGAGTGCCAAAAATTATGCAGGCACATTTTATCCATGAGTCTGTAAACCATATTTAAACTGTTTCAATGAGAATCTCAAAAAAAATGATCTCAACTTTTTAAATTTTTATCAAATCATTCCGTGATCTTTAACCACAGAGCAAGGAATTGAATGTCACTGGCTATAAAATCAGACGATATTTTGCTATAACTGTTAAGTCTATAGAAAATCTCTCGACCTTTCACGAACATCTTCGGTTTGGTGTGAAATTTAAAAAAATTGAGAGCCTTACTAAAACTCATTAGTCTATGCGCGGGTTCTTGGTAAATACCGGACGCTTGCTGTATATCATGTTGTTTTCCAAAACTAGTGAAACCTTAATTTATGTGTAAAAATTATAGTTTCTTAGACATAAAAGTTGTGTAAACGTGCTATAGTGAAAAACAGTGATAAATGCAGTGAAAATCTATTTTAAATCTTGTCTCGCAAATTCCACTGAAATTCTCAATAACGCTCTAACACGTTAATGGTGCAAGGACATAACCTATGACTGCACTTGACATCGACAAAATACTGGACAGGACTAAATTAAAACATGATTGAAGCAATATGATATAAATAAGATTTTAATAAAAGGTCTTAGTAACCAGGCCATAAAATAATTACAATAAAAAGCAAGCTCATCAGTTCTGATATGAATATCTCTTTAGAACTACTTCAAAAAGCAGCCAATTCAAAAAAACTAATGATAACAGAACGTTCCAGTTACAAAAATACTACCCATTACGAGATGTATTCATCTCATCACACGGGTCTGTGTGGTAAATACATGTCGTAACGATTAGTATTTATTTTCTATGGATTTGACAGTACCAAGCATATCGTCAGTTCGTGATGTGAAAGCAGTCTTTGCCTTGTCATTTAGTAGTTTGCTAAAGATGGACGTCAAATTTTCCTCTTACATAGATAAATGATGATTTTATTTTAAGCACGTTATAATTATATTGTCATAACTTGTAAATAAAAATAATAATATCGTTTATTGAAATGTATTTTTAAAAGTATATATAAGCAATGTTTTTACAACGAAATACATACATTTTGACTGCACCCCGAAATTCGACTGATTTTACTATAGATGGTTTCGCTAACCTAATTTCAGTCATCACCTTATTAGTTTCAATGTGACCATTTAACTTTTCATAGGGGTTCATGTGCCCTCCCATTTTGCCAGTAATTAGCTTTAATTATTATGTAGTTTAGACAGTTAGTGTACCAACAATAAATATTTATATTATAAGAAAAGTAAGGGATCATCCATAAAATACGTTTCTCTACAAAATAATCTAATACATGTTAAAGTTGGGGGCGTATTTTCTGGATGTTTCTTATTATCTAATAGCTTTATTAAGAGTAATAAATTTACCTGTAATTTCTAATAGCAGTATGCAATCCCTTTTCTTTACAATTGAACAGTGAAGGATGGATATATAAAGCGTTTTGCTGGTATCAGTGATGATATTTTAATATATAATATATTATATATATTAAATAAATTATGCACAAATGAAAATTTATTTTACTACTTGATACCTAGCAAAGTATAGTCCCCAGGGCCATCCAATCTCTCCCCGTAGGGGTATGATAAGATTGGTTTATCAACTAGTCGTATGCCTATCTATGCCCCATCGGGCAGTCGTTGATCTAATGAATCTGGTCTTGAGTATTGTACTATGCTCGGTACTAAGTAACTAATATATATGTTCTAAGACTATAAAGCCATGCACAAAATAAACTAGCGTGAATGACATGTCACACATCACGCTAATATATCAGAAAATACCTATGTTAATGTCACTTTTAAGCGGAATAAGTGAGCAGAAGGAAGAAATAAATCAAGTTGCCCATGCATACTCATGTAGGACGGGTAGGATTGCCAATTGCCGTACCATGAACCAGTCCAAGATGGTAGCGATCCGTGCTCCATGTGATTTTTTAAAGCAGCGGTGTCTACACCCACCTTCCGGGAAGTTGTCACCAGGCAATAGTGCCTGCTGAGCTGGTCGGGACCTATGGGGTCAAATGAGGTATAGTAAAGCTATGCCGTCAACCGTTCTGACAAAAAAGTCTGAAAGTTCATAAGAATTTCTACTATCGTCCTCTATTTCGTCAATAAATATATCAAATCAGTCTAGTTTCCAGTCCATCTCTGTGATCTTTTCTAGGTTGTTGGTCCATTTGGCTGGCAATGGGCGTCCAAAAGTATCAGGTTCAGGTGAGGTAAATCACTTTTCCGCTTAAGAATGACAGCACACATGGCTAAGAGTTATTTTCTGATACAGGTACAGAAACTCCCTTGTAATTTCTTATCAGTTTCTAGAAAATTCTTATTGTTATACTATCGCACACTTCTAGGTACCTTACTAAATTTATATTTTTTGAAAACACTTGATAGCTCTCTAAGAAATTTCCCCAAAAACCACTACAGTAGCATATACAGGTTTCATCAAACTTCTAGTCTTCTGTGAAGTTTGCAGCGCATTCGTTTGCGCGAAGTTTTTTAAATAAAAAAGTCTAATGTTTCGTATTCTCCTTTCATCAAGTATCCCTTTTATGGGTGTGCATAAAAAATGTCTGACTTGTATAGTTAGTTATTGGTATGCATTTTGGAGCGAATATTATATGGCATCTGACAAATAATACAACGTCTGTGCGAATAACGGACACGGCACTTAGTCTCATACCGTCACATTGCTTATTCCATATAAGTGATTTTTTTAAAGAAGTTAACCTCTGTTTTCGAAATATTAGCTATTAAAGTAGTCATACGTGTCACGTAATAAACAGACGCTTTACGAGAGCCGGTATCTTGTTAAGTTTTTTTTTTTTAATAAAGCCAGAAGATATATAACATGTGCAGTAGAGTCCACTGCAAACTTCAGAGCATTCTAGAAGTTTGGCAAGACAAGCTTTTCTCACCGTCATAGAGTAAAAATAAGAGCATAGATTATAATAGTACAAAAGTCGATACGTGTATCTAAAATAGTTCGCGAAATCATTCCAAGCAATCTCATCATAGAATTAAAGTCTGACCCGGTTACAAATTTTGTTCTGGGAGCCGGGGTCCAACATCATATTTTAATAGTTTTTAACCCACAATATGAAATTGCATTAGATCACTAAACCTATAGTGAGCGTCGATGTAACTAATTGTTTAGTACCTGCCTGATGGGTGATCGTTTCGTGGTATTTCCATTCAGGAGCTTTTGCCGTGCTTCAGAAGGCATGTTAAGCCGTTGGTTCCGGTTGCCATTAATATGGCAGCCCTTAAGCCGAGACCTTTCGAACCTCGAAAAGCTGGTAGACAGAATCTGTGCCTGTCTATTTTCATACTCACCATCTATTATGTGGGACAAAATACAACTGGTAATGAATGTAGGCAGAGGCGTACTATACACTAGGCCTATTCTTTCAGGAAAAATGGCGTGTTTATTTTTCATGCCACTTATGACTAATTTACATTATTACAATTTTCATTCTTAACTCTTCAGTCCCAGAATTATTTAAAATTATAAATTTATAATTGGATACATTTATAAATTTCAATTTATGTTACAATTGTACTTTTTGGTAAAATATTTCGGAATTATTTTTTGTTAATATTTTGATTAAGATGTCATTCATAACGCACTAATAAAATTTGTAAATGTGTATAAGTAATAATATAATAGTGAGTGCAAATCAATATCTGTATGCGTATTCGTGTGTAGAATGTAGGTGTGTGAACTCAATATATTTTCTAAATAATTATTATAATATATTAATACAATATTTTGATTTGCATATTCGGTCATTATATGTATTACTAGCTGATCCGACAAATCCCTAATTAATAATGATGATACTGAAAATTACATCAATTTTCCACACCTACGGAAAATTGGTCGAGCCATTTTCGAAGAGAGCGACCACAAACACCTCGACATGATTTTTCTTTTTATCAATAAATCAATGCTATTTCAACGAAACGACATGTGTTACCGGATAGGGTTCGGAAAATCACCAAAATATCCCTCACGTAATTAATGGATGCCCCCTAAACCAAAAATGATTTATGTTGTCACTATATATACATAGATGGCGACACTGCAGATCAAAATATTGTTTATAAAGCAAGCTTTAATTTGTTACACAATTTGGTACATAGAATATTGTATAAAGTAAATATAATAGTTTCCTAATTTATAAGCTTTAATTTTTTCAATATAAGTTCTTACTCGGCACAAGCTCTTAAAATTTTTTTAAGTTTGCTAGTCATCAAATACCTGTATGTGAAGGTACTATCGATGTAGGAATCGAAGATGTGTCAAATTTCGGAAGAGTGCCATAAAATGGCACAGGTATTACATTGGTTCTTTACAGTGCCAGTCTAGCTTACGTAGTCTTTATTAGCGTCTGATAGAATTGCAATTGGTATTGACGGCCACTTTAATCCAAAGAATGAAATAGCTTAGCTCTTATATTCAATATTCGTCTTTGTCTGAAGAGCAAACGTCCCTAAAGAGTGAAAGGGGTGTAAAAATTTCATTCGCTTTCGCTACAAATAAAAAACGAATGCAGTATTTTTCACACGTGGGAAGTTAATTTAAGCTATATCAATCTTTGCTTTAAAGCCTCCAATTACTACGTTCAAACATAGCTTATGAACACTACACTATCTGCCTAGATGTCCTAGTCTAGATTTATAACCTAAGTTAGCATTTCATTACTTTTATAATTAAGTTAAGTTAAAATTCACATAAAGTTTTAGAACCTAACACTACAGCGGTTAGTCTAACCAAAATCAAAGTATGAAATGATTATACTTATTTGGATTTGTAGGAAGCGAAAGAAGTATGCATTTATCCGAAGAGCGGCAATCTATCCTAGTGTCCTTCAGAAATTCAGTGTGAAGACTGTCATTCATTGTGATACTAAACGATGAGTTCATTCCCCGAAGTTCTACTTAGTTGTAATAGAACTAGTGAGAAAAAGAAAGTCTCACTAGTTCTATCGTAGAACTACCGGGAATGTACTGAAGGATTCTCTTTCTTGTTTAGATTACTTTGCGTGTTAGTAATGAGCTTCAAAATCTTCAATTAGGATGTGTTTGAGTATTTGGCGGTTAAAGTCCTTCTTTAATGCGCTTGTGCCGTGTTTTCTGTTTAAATAGTAACATGTCCAGCTCAGATTTAAACGAAGAAAACGTCATGTACCAGATAAACGTTCCTAATGAGCGAATCAAATTATATGAAACGAGACAACCATTTTGTTTTGCGTTATAATTCAAAATGGAGTCCATATTCCAAGTGATTTATATTGTATTATAAATGTTTAGCTAATTATTATGTTATAATAAATAAACAGTGGTTCGTTTTTTTAGTGTTTTATTGTTAAAATGACATATTTACAAAACAACACTTATGATTTACATAAATGCATGATAATACAGGTATTTTGAAGCTAACAATATACACAAACTCTTACTAGACCACAAGGTCATGAATAAAATGACCCTGCCTGAATTTGATATTTTTCCATTTTTGAGCGGCACAGATGAGTGTATGTTAAAATTGTTTCAATTCATCCTCAGTTATTTTCTGATTTCGTTGCAGCTGAATGTTTAATATATAATAATACACGGCAATGGGCTTACCACCTGTTACGTGGGTCAAAAACGCATATGGTAAAATATAAGCACCCCTTCGGGGATAAAGGCGTCACCGTATGTATGTATCGTAGCAGCCCTTATAAAGGCAATTCACGGAGGTCATTGAGAGTACATTTTAATCACAGGAGTGTTAGATTATACACCAAGTTCATGAACAAATTTAAACCATCATATTTGGAATAAGATTAGAGCTTATATTTAGAGGTCATTGATGCTATGAACTTATGTTTTCTAATATTTTGTGTTTTAATACAAATTTCGGACTCAGTGAGCTGCATTGATTTCTAAAATAAGAAGCTATGATGAAAAGTTTAAGTAACTGACAACATAAATGCAAATAATCTCTATATATATATTATATTTGGACATAAAAATCTTTCTGATGGTTTTCTTACACTGAAGCCTATTATATAGGAAACTATTCTACATTTACATTTTAGTTTTTTTAACGCAATTTTATAATTATACTTTTTTTTTTAAATTCCTAACTTGTCACCTCGAACTAAACCTACTTTTTATTCTTTTGTGAGATTTCTGCCTTATTCGTTCCTGAAAATAATAAATATGTATTTAATAGGGGTTTTTGTGTCCATAGAGTTAGTATCGTGATATGAACGGAAAAATCAATGGTACTTGTATACCCGCCTGTGTATTTATGACAGGATTATTAAAGTGCTCGTGGCCCGCTGACTCGATGTTGTGTAAATGATCACTGCGTTAAGCAACTTTCGTTATAGCTGGTCCTTAGATGGGGGTCACCCAAGTTACCCTTTATTACACCCTTAGTAAAATATACATTTGCGAGCGTTTCCGTGCTTCGGAAGGCACGTTAAAGTGGCTAAGTTGAAAGCCTTATGACGGCTTGAAAAAAATTCAACAGCAGGTCGCTACTGCCTGCGCCTGTCCATTTTAACACAGCAATGGGCTCACCACCTGTAACGTGGGACAAAAATGCATACAGTGAAATGTGGGCATTTAGTATGCCTCTGCCTGCCCCTTCGGGAATAAAGGCGTGACAATATGTATGTATTATTAAATCTGCAGAATTCAAAAGTATGCATAGATTCTTAAAACATAATCCCTAAACGGTCGCTGTCTGAGGAATGCAAGGTGTAATGTGCATGCAAGGAGTAATGTGCATGCAAGGTGTAATGTGCATATGTCAAGGCTTGTATGAGAGTAAGGGTGGAAGAAGCAGAGCTAATAAGTGGTATGGATGTGAACATGTGTAAAAATTTAGTGTTTTAAGTACCGAATACTATGAGGCCATGGTCACTTTAAGTGATTGAAGTCGCAAACAAGTAAAAATAGATATTTGTTTATTTATCATTAACAATTGTTACATGGTGTGTGATGTTAGAAAAAAGAGTGCTTAAGACCGCACGGCAGAAGCGAAAACTTTATTGGCAATCTTGCATCAATTATTACGTATAAATTGAATATACTAAACACAGCGAAGAGAAACTGACTGTATCCTTCTCGCTCGGGTACACTCGGCGTTCCCGAGTTCACCCGATCGAGCCGCACACCTCAGAGAGTGACGGATCAGCCTAACTTACTACCTACGGAAAAATCTGTGCAGTGTGTCAAAACAAGTTTTCACATCAAAAAACGGAAAGATGCTAATGAAGAAGAGGGACCCTTAGGAATATTAAGACGCTTTGCCCGTTCATGAGATACTTCTAAACCTAATTTTGAAACTAAATCTTGATGTTGAAAGTTCGAAATTATGCTAAATCTACATTTTGGTCTAGAAGGTACCTATCAATGGTAACACAATTTTTTTTATACCACTGAGGTGGCCCACCTGATGGAAAGTGGTCACCATAGCCTATGGATGTTTGCAACACCAGAGGTGCAGCACTCGCGCTGCCGACCCTTTAAAAACCTTCTAAGACCCCTTTTGAAGAACCCCATAATGTAGACGTTAATTTAATGAATATACAGACATAGCAGTACCACAGCCGAAAGACATAGGTTTCTCTCTCTATACTGTGGCGGTACTTTGAACGGCAAAGATATATAATTACCTTATATTCTCGATAATCAATTTGTCTGTTTTGTACAAATTGCCAACCACTATCTGCAACAATAAAAACAACAATAATTATAATATTAGGTAAGCCATTTGGTTTTTATTAGTAAACCAACTAAAGAAAAACCTTGGATATCTTAACTTAAGAGATATGAAAAAATATGTGTGTGTAGTAGAACACACAGGTAAGAAGTGAAACTTCTTAACAACATTTTTTTACAGCTATAAAATTTCTCTCATACGTCTTTAAAGAAGTTTCACTTATGATAAAGAAGTTTCACTTATGATAAAGAAGTTTCACTAATGATAAAGAAGTTTCACTTATGATAAAGAAGTTTCACTTCAAAACAACATGGCACGTAGCCAAAAAACGTTGGTCCTGGCAATGACATAGGCTTACTTACGGAATTAAAATGGTCAGATTAGTCGCACCTAACAATGTCAAAAATAAAAAACCAAACCGTAACTGCTCCTAACAGTAAAAAAGGCTAAGAATGCTAGGATGAAGAAAATTGGGAAATTGAAAAAGGTACTGTAAGGGATACGTACTGGAACAGTTTACTACCAACAGCAGCAAATCATGAGACAAATGGCAGTGACTCTGGAGTCATAGGTGTTGAACATAGGTACATAATAAAAACAGAACATAGGTAATTGTCAAGTACTCTGGATGATCTTGCGAGTTTAAAAAAGCATTTACCTGTCTTCTGATAATTTCTAAGTTGTCCACACCTAAATTATATTGTTCAATTCTTTGCTTCTTTTCAGTGACATTTTGGTTTGCTCTGAAACCATCTCGAACTCTTCGTAGTGCATAAGATCTGTAAGGAAAATGTTATATGTATAAATACATAAAAATTTAGGTTCCCAAAACAGTATTTTGTTTGAATATTGTGGGACATTTTTTTAGTGTCATCAAACCCAAAGTAATCTAACATAAGCTTGTGTTATGGGATCTAGACAACTGATAAACATACTTATATATTTCTAAATGCACACATATTATACACAAATATTTTTTCCGGCACGGGAATCGAACCCGGGACCTCAGCGTGACACTCGCGTACACTACCACTGCACCACAGTAAAATTTTTAACAATTGGGCCGATATTGATGAATTTCTCGTGCAATCTTTCAACAAGTAATTCTCACACAATATTCGAGTACATTGAATTCCGGACATGTATGATGGGACTGGGACAGGGTAGCAATTAGCTAGATTTTTATCAACTGCGGAAGGAGTTCTTCTTAGTTATAGTCCTTTTAGTCTGGGAAAGTAAAGAATAAGAGAGCAAGCCTAAACTATAGGAGAGAACGAGTTAACATAATACGATGTAAAACTAAATATATTTATGTTAGGTTATGTAATTATAATAAATTTATACCTAAAGACATATTACCTAAAGTTGTAGTTGGGGAACTTCTCCGATTCACGAATTAGTGATTTGTATAATGCTAATATAGACCGTCTCGAAGGCGAAGAAGACATTTTATTATTTTTACATGAAATTTCATTGACAATCACACAAAATCAATTTGTAAATAACTTCACGTTACGTTTCACGCGATTGTTCAGGAGCTAAATAATATACTTCATAATGGGTATGTAAATTAGTGGTTTTTAATTTTTCTGATAAACGTCTTTGTATTTATTTAAAGCGATTATTATACTGAACTTAATATAATATGTATTTGATGAAAAGAAGTCACGTTATTACAGATTTTGTGTAATGCACAGAGTAGAGAGAACTTAGCACGTTACTCACGTATAACGGAATTGTGATGTTATGTTGCTAGTGAAATCGACTTCTGTTGATTCGTAAATAAATGTCGCAAGTACGGCAGTAACAATTTAGACTTATTAGTGATTAAATATTACTATACTGAAAAAAATAAGGGCCACAAAAACCGTATTAACAAAAATTTTATCAAAGTATTTGTAACTTCAACCAAAGCACATGTGCCTACAGCTTGGCAGAAAACAGTAGAAATTAAGGATTGCAAGCTATTTGCAAGCGAAACTGTGGGTACCTATTGTTCCTATGACAACCTGAGACAATCCTTATAGCGCATTCTAATTGATTTGATACTTAGCTGTATAACAGTAAAGTAGTTCTCGCAGTAAAGGAGTGATAGCACTTGTATTTCAACGACCTGCTTAATTAGCAGCACAAAGAGGTGCAACCTTCGGACCTCCCTCCGAATCAGGGGCTATTGCCACTAATAACGCCTGGAGACGTCCAGACTGCGCTTTGCCGCATGAAGAATCGTTAAGCTGTCGGACACGATGGAATCCCCATCGAGGCCTAGAAGGCGATGGGTTCCCGTGGTATGGCATCTTAACATACCTGTTTAACCGTGTACTCCTCCAAGGATGGATCCTAAACCTATAGAGGCTGAGTATTATTACTCCAGTTTTCAAAGGTAAATGGAGTCAGTGCAGTAGTGTGGGAAACCCTACCCCATCACCGTCGGGGTATACCAGCATTCTGTCCTTAGTTCGTTTTTGTTTAGCGTGATATTATACACGTGAGGAACTCTCGCATACGCGGCAGCCTTCACGTCCGTGGCATTGCTGATGAGCTGCAAGAGTGTCACCTTTGCTGGTATGATCACGACTTGCAGCAACCGCCAGGCTGCGGGGGAAACAAATTTCTGGCCATGTTGGCCCCTCCGGGTCCTGGTAAGAGGGGAAAACCCAGGAAGTGAACGTCGTTAAGGATATCATGCGTGCCAATGGTCTCATTACAGGGGATGCCAACGACGGTGCGAAGTAAAGAAGAAAATGTAGGAAAGCGGACCTCGGGCATCATGAGACGCAACTGGGACAGACGCTTGGATGATGATTATGGTGTAACAGTAAAGTAATCCTATTTTGTATACCCACAAAAAATTCCCATCCTATGCTCAGACAAATTTGTTTATTTTTTAATAATTATATTACTGATTACATTTTACCATTTAGTCGGCGTGAAATTACTGCTGCCTTCTTTTGCAAGGACGTGGGTGACCGAATTTATTAGCAGTCTTTGGGGTTTGTCGTCGCAAAAGGATGGATCAACGCAGGGATTTGGTGAAACTATAATGGTAGGTACTTTGTTAACTACGGAAGTTCCTTAACGGAACACTAAAATCAAAAAATGTAGCCAACACGTAAAACTTTAGTTTTGAATCAAGAACATTTATTTAAGTGGTTTACAACTTAATTAAATATTGTGTGGTAAAACAAGCAAAACAACAAACAAAAAAAATCAAGATTCATTGGAATCTCTCATAGTAGCAATTGCAAACTTTACGATAGCAATGATTTTTTTATAATGGCTGCGGCAGCGGAATCGTGCAGTGTGTGAAGTGTTTTCATTGTATAATAATAATATAATCGTACTACATTAGTGTTTAGATATATATAATTAAATACTTTAAGCTTTAATTAGTTAAGCTGTTTTTACTATACTATCCAGGGATCCCAGATAAGGTAAGTTAAATGACTAAATAAAGATTTTGTTTATTTATATATCAATTCCATGTAATATTGACCTTTCATGATTGTTATTTCTTTTACGTAAATTTATTAAAATAACAAGTTATGTTCATAAGAGAGCAAGGTCATGGTATGAACGAGTTGCTACATATTATTTTCTTAGTAGGTGATTCAGATCTTATGACATCTTTTACTATTAAGAAGACTACGAACTCTTCAAATACTTTCCTACAAACAATAATTAGCTACAAATTACGTATACTACATACTCATAAAACTTGGATAAGAGTCATACAATTTATACTACATAAAATAATTGTGTAACTTAATGATTATCCAAGTTAATTGGTAATTCTAATGAGCGTTTTAACTGAATAATTGATAAGGTTTTTGACACAGACTTAATTATTTCTCACATAAAGACGTTCATTGTACCTAGTTATGCCTTGAACTTCATTTACTTATCTTGGTTTTATTTATAAACTGGCTTCGGTGTGGTGAAGTTTTCCATTTCTTAGTTAGATTTCATACGGAACCCTAAACTTTGTAAAAAATACAGCCTGTGTTACTCACAAAGAATGTAGCTTTCTAATGGTGAAAGACTTTTTAAAATCAGCCCATTAGTTTCGGAGCCTATTCATTACAAACTAACTTACAAATCTTTCCTCTTTAATTGTTAGTATAGACAAATGTTGTGATAGTATTGGTAAAACACTGAATGCTAGATAGACTCTTGATATTTGAAGTGATGTAATTTTATTGCATATTAAGGAAGCCGTGCGAACATGACTTCATCCATTACTTACTTCAACCCCCCTGTAGCACCTATTTGATCCCATTGTTATTAATCATACAGTTATACTATAAAACTTGCTGCTAAGTATATTCCAAACCTTACCAGGACTTGAAGCCTGGGGTCACTTTTATTTTTGCTGATAGGAACAGCAATCTTTGCTCATGTTATTTTTGGCGATCTGACCTCCCAACCCTGTATTGGGCATATGTTTTCCTCACCTGTTGGTCTGCAGGTGCACCAGTAGCAAGTGAAGTCACTTAGGCCCTAGAGATTTAGGTGGGGCCCCATTACATTCGCGTGCTCAATAGATATACATTATTATTCAACTTCCTTTTCATCATCTACTTTGATGGGCTTATCTCGTCTTCCTAGTTACTTCTGGAGTTGTGGGCCAAGTTATTGTAGCTGTTAATTTCAATATTTCGAATTTCTCCTTGACAAACCCTCATTAAAAGTATGTACTGTTTTTGTTAGCTGATACAGGGGAACCGTTATGCAGAAACAAACAAGTGTCTTCCTGCTGTATCGTTGACAGGATAGTCATGGAAGACAGATTATATTTATTATTCGCTATCCATGAGGATCCATCACAGAGCAAGGAACGTTGCTCTGTCCAATGCACCCTTAAAGATATGAAAATAATAAAAATATTGTGTGCCAAGTTAACGTCCAGCTGTAAGTGAAAGTTAGTATAATCATATGAGTAAATGGTGACACCATCACCAACGGTGGGATCCATCTGTTGATCCATATGGTAGGAAGAATTATGAATTGAATGATGCCTATTAATAATTGTGTGTGTCTACCTACCCCTATAAAGCCGTAACATATAAGTAAGTAAGTAAGTAATATTTTATTGTACCCCGAGATTACAGTTTTACAGACTTAAATATAAAAAATGTACAGGTGATACAATTGGCGGCCTTATCGCACAGTGGCAATTTCTTACAGGCAACCATGGGATGAACACTGCGTTAAGGATTTAGAGATGTGCATTATTTTTTAATTTTACAGCTAACTTTGTACATTATAGACACAAATTCACAAATATACTATACACACTGAATACACATTTGCATATCTATACATATCTACAATACATACTCTTTTTTCACTTTCACATAAACATATAAATATATACATACCTACACACATATAACACATACAAATATATACATACATACATATTATCACGCCTGTTTCCCATCGGGGTAGGCAGAGACTATGGCTTTCCACTTGCTACGATCCTGACATACAGCTTTCCCTTCTTCAACTTTCATGAGTGATTTCATACACGCTCGCCGGTTAAGGGTACTCTTGACCTGGCCTTTGTCCAAAAGATCGTCGATTTGATTGACATATGTACGCCGAGGTCGACCCCTATCAGTTTGCCCATTCACTCTCGCCACATATATCTGCTTCGTCAGTCTATTTTCATCCATCCTCTCCACGTGTCCGAACCATCTAAGCATCCCTTTTTCTATGTTAGTTACTACATCTTCTGTCATGCCGCAATGTTCTCTTATCACGCTGTTCCTTTCTTTATCCATCAACTTCACTCCAGCTATACTTCGCAGACTTCTCATTTCCACAGCATTTATTTTACTTTTATGCGTCTTCTGCCATACCCATCTTTCCCTGCCATATATAAGCGTGGGGAACAGCACTCCTCTATGTACAGCCAGTCTTGCCTTCTTAGACACGTTCTGACTGCTCATAAAGGTGTACATGGCTCCATTTACTTTATTTCCTGCCAAAACTCTTCGCTCAATGTCATAGTCACACTTTCCATCTCTCGTAAATTTTGTACCCAGATACACAAACTCTTTCACATGTTCTACTCTTACTCCTTCCACAAGAATTGAGCAATCTGTCGTACTTACCTCTCTTTCAAAAACCATAACTTTCGACTTGTTTACATTCACTTTCATTCCTTGGTTTTTTAACGAATCGTGCATAATGTTTACCATCAACTGCAACTCCTCCGCCGATGATGCTAGTATTACCTGATCATCGGCGTATAGGAGGCACTTGACGGTCAGTTCATCCATTTTTATACCATACGTACTCTCTTGCAGTTCTTTCAGGCAGCTGTCCATGTATAGATTAAACAGCAACGGCGACGCTACACAAGCCTGTCTCACAACTTTTTCAATGTAAAAAAAGTCTGTGCAAGCTCCGTTGATCCTGACACAAGCACTGGAGCCCTCATAGAGAGATTTCAATGCTCGTATCAAGTGGCTGTTTGCTCCATACCTGGCCAGTATTGACCACAGTTCATTCCTCACCACTCTATCATAGGCCTTTTCCAAGTCTACAAATACGCAATAGACTTTTTGACTTTTCGCCAAAAGCTTTTCTGCTACGCATCGTAAGGAAAAGACCTGATCCGTGCATATCCTGCTTGTACATCCCACATTTTTCCTTCAGTTTCATTCATCACCCTTTTTATCAAAATTTTTGAATACAATTTGCCGACGATGCTGAGCAAGCTTATGCCGCGGTAGTTTTTGCATTCTTGCTGTGACCCTTTTCCCTTATAAAGCGGCACGATGACAGCCTTACACCAATTTCTTGGTACGCTGCCATACCTCCAACAAAGGTTGAAAAGGCAGTACAGCTGGCAAGCTACCACGCCTTGTCCCGCTTTCAGCATCTCGATAGAGATCCTATCAAGTCCCGCGGCCTTTCCCAATTTCATGCTATTCAATGCTTCCACTATTTCTTCCATACTTATGACTTCTTCCTTGCCAATTTCATTTATTTCCAAGACACTAGTATGTACTTGCATATCCTCTTTTTCAAACAAGCTTTCAAAATATTGCTTCCATCTTTTTAACACACATTCTTCTCCTTTCACAAGACATCATGGTTTCTGATATGGTTGAGATGCGATGTCGTCTGATGACCCCTCACTGTTCTTATGGACTTCCAAAAGAATTTTATATTCTTTTGGAAGTCATCAGATAACCTTTTATCAAATTCATCTCTGTCATTCTCTTTCTTTCTTTTCATCACCTCTTTTGCAACACGCTTATACCTTTTGTACTCCTCTTTCGCCATTTTTAGGTCCACATCCGTTGCCTTCTGCATTCTTTGATTGACTTTTGTAGTCAGCCAATCCAACCATGCTTTCTTCTTATCAGACAATGCCTTTCGGACTTCTTCACACATTCTCTTTCCCTCACATCCTTGGCTTCTCTTTTTTACCCCACACACTTCAATCGCAACTTCTACGAGTCCTTCCTTAAATGACTTCCATAAGTCTTCGATCTCACACACTTCATCAGAATTTTCAAATTTCATGCTCAGCTTACTCATAAATTCCTTTTTAATGCCTATCTTTTGCAAATTCTCAATTTTTATGCGTTCCAATACACTAACGGGTTCATACATACGATGCCGCCACCGTCGACCTCTTACTCGACTAACAACCAAGAAGTGGTCTGTGTCAATCCCGGCACCGCGGTATGCCCTGGTGTCTAACACTTTCTTTCTCATCCTTGCATCTACAATCACAAAATCGATCAAACTTCTCTGATTTCCTTCATGTCTCGTAAACAAGTGGATATCTTTGTGGTCAAACATGGTGTTAGTTACCACAAGATTCCTCTCCAAACATACTTCAAGCAGACTTTCTCCATTTTCATTCACTCTTTTGTCACCTAACCTTCCTAATACACTTTCATATCCATCACGCTTCACTCCAACCCAACCATTAAAGTCATCTAACATTAGAATCCTCTCATTTTGCTTGCATCTACTCAAAACATCACTCACACCCTCCCAAAATGCCTGTCTCTCACTTTGGTCTTTTGGAAATCGACGCCACCGCGCATCTTGCGGAGCATAAACTCCTACAACAAAGATGCGGGTGAGTCCAACCTTCAACCTCAACCAAAGGAGTCTTGGGCTTACACATTCATATTCAGTCGATGGGACAAGGACGAGGAAGGAGAAGGGCTAGGATAGGGATCTAACATTACCTTCTGTCTTTCAAAACTAAATATTCCAGCTGCCAGGACAGTTGTTGCACTCCTTTATAAATATCTCTGCAGTCCGAGAACTATATATAAATAATCACATATATATAAATATACAATACATATACACAATGATTATCTCCTTAAAAAATATCAGGCGTAGCCAATCTCTCGCAAATAAAGGTCATTGACTTGCTTTTTAAAAGAAGCCAAATTTCGTGCCCGTCTTATAGTTATCGGTAGAGCATTCCACAGCCTAACCGCTTGTACTGAAAAAGATTAGGAGATGACAAAAAAGACTTGTCCATAAAATTCGTGGAATGCTGTGGCATTTTTAACTTCAGATTCTCTGATGATCTTAAAAACCTAGTGTTAGAATCGTTCAAAAAAGCAAACCGCTTTTTCAGATAAGAGGGAGAAAGAGGATTAAAGAGTACACTGTATAATATGGATAGAATATGAGTATTCCGGCGAAAACGTATAGGTAACCACTTGAGTTGTTTTCGAAATTCAGAAACGTGATCATATTTGCGTAATCCAAATACGAGTCTTATACAGAAATTCTGGAGTCTCAAGTTTATTTAGTTGGTTTTCGGTGAGATCAAGATAGCTGACGTCTGCGTAATCAAGAATAGGTAAGAGGAGTATTTGTACAAGCGCAACCCTTGTCGCAAAAGGGAGAAAATTCCTCAGCCTACGCAAGGAGGCCCCCGCCGCAAATATTTTGCGCCGCAGTTCCTGCAGTTGGTGATTCCAAGACAAGTATGGGTCAAAATAGATTCCAAGTTTTCTATTTTTTCACTATAGCAAATATCGGTTCCATTCAGTCACTTTAGGAAGAAGTAACAGGTCAATTTTTGCTACCATCCTGGTACCACCAACAATGATGACCTGACTCTTACTCGGGTTAACTTGCAGGCCAAATGATTTACTCCAGTTGTAAATGCTGTTCAAATCTGTATTGACGTTACTGATAGCTTCGTGTAATTTGTCATATGAAGCTTGAGAATAAATCTGGAGATCATCTGCGTAGAGGTGGTAGGATGAAAGTAGGTTGTTTGTGATTAAGTTTATGAAAACTGCGAGGAGTAGAGGAGAGAGAACGCCACCCTGTGGAACGCCAACAGATTTATTGCAACAAGAAGATGTAGTATCCTCAATATTAATACGCTGCCGGCGACCAAACAGGTAACACCGAAACCAGTCAATCACTGTTGGAGATATGTTAAGAGAGGCCAGTACACCAAGTAATATGTCGAAGTCAACAGTATTAAAGGCATTACTGAAGTCCAGCAGTGCTAGAACCGTCAACTCACCACTCGTCATACCCGCTCTGATGTCCTCCGCAATATGAGTCAATGTAGTAGTAGTACTGTGACCAGTGCGAAAACCAGATTGTAAGGGATTTAAGAGTTGGTTTTTGGAAAGAAAGCTAGTAAGTTGAGTGTGAACGAGTCGTTCAAGAACCTTGGAAAGAAATGGTAGAATAGAGATAGGACGATAATCAGAGAAGGAGGAAGGATTGTTCTTTTTGGCAATAGGAGTAATGTGAGCATTTTTCCAAGTCACTGGAAACACACTGCATGATATGGAAAAAATTAATATATGACAGATCACAGGAAGAATTTCATCTATAATAGGAAGAATCATATTACGGCTTAAACAGTCAGAACCTACCGCATTAGAACAGATCGACATTATACTCTTCTCAACATCACTAATGAATTGTGAATTGACTAAACAAAAACGGAGAACAGTCGGGAGGGGAAACAGTTGAAAGATTGTTAAGTGTAGTTTCTTTTGTTGGCCCATCAAAATTTGACGAAGCAGAAAAATGATGATTGAGTAAATTTAAATCAATTTTTTTTGGAATGGTCTCTACACGAGGTTTCCCAACTCCTAATGACCTCAGAAACTTTCAGACCTTTGCTGGGTCTTCATTGTCAACAGAGCAGTGGATATGTTGGCGTTGAGCATTCCTACACACCTTGCTGCATTGATTCCTGATCAGTACGTACTTTTCCCAATTTATAGCTGTAGGACATCTCTTATACTTTGACTTTGCCTGTGCTTTTTTGGAAATAAATGTTTTGATATTTGTAGTTAGCCACGGTGCGGGTAAATGTTTTACTTTGATTCTTCTAGCTGGAGCATGTTTATCATAAAGTGATATTATATTTGACGTGAGTAACTTTACCTTTGTATCAATACAGTTTGATTGAAGTAAAGAACTCCAGTCAACGTCATGGGCGTCCTTGCGCAGGGCATCGAGATCCATGTTACTAAAGTTGCGTCGTAGTAGGATTTTTGGCTTGGGTTTAGGTAGACGAAGGCGATAGGAAAGAAAAATTAGGTCGTGATAGGAAAACTCATCAGCACTATGCTGGCCATGTTTAGCAATTCTATTTTGAGAAGAAACAATTTTCACGTCTAGAAGCGAAGGTCGACAGTTTGGGAAGTGATGGGTGGTACCAGAAGGGAGAATGGACATATTACAGAACTGGATGATAGATTGAAAAGTAGTGCATCGAGAGTTACCTTTCAGAAGACAAGTGTTGAAATCACCCATGAGAATTGTGTGGTCGTAGTTTGGAACAAATTTATCTAGGAGTTCTAAAGAAGAGAAATAATTTACATGGGAAGAAGGACCATAATATACACCAAGAAGAACCTTGTTATAGGAAAGTTCAACCTCAAGATGCTCACCGGCCTGTGGTAGAGGTGGTTGTGGAGAAGAACTAACAACGGTATAAGAGACCATCCGGACCGCGATCGTTACGAATGAGGCTGAACCCAGGCAACACGTAAGCAGATGAAGGTAAACATGGCTTTAACCATGTTTCTGAGACGAGTATGGCATGAATATGTGTACAGTCAAAAGACACCAGCATATTTGTAAAGTGAGCCGGAATACTTTGGGCATTTATATGAACAACATTGAAATTGCCCTCAACGTCAGAGAACTGACTCGAAAGAAAATCCGCAAGTGAAGGCACCATTTGGAAACTGGAGTTACTGTCTGCAGAAAAATAATCATCACTACTAATACTACAATCCAAAAAAGACATTATAATGTGTATAAATATACACATTATAAGTCATTAGTATGAAAGAAATAGAACAAGCGATAAGAAGTATGAAATGTGGTAAGGCTGCGGGAAAAGACAGAGTTACTGCTGAGATGATCAAGTACGGTGGGTCGCGTGTCTGGGACACACTATGTCTGTTATGCAACTTGTGCTGGCGGACGGGTGAGGTCCCAGATGACTGTAGTACCTATTTACAAAGGGAAAGGCTCGCGCCTAAACTGCTCCAGCTACAGGGCGATCAGCTTGGTCAGCTTAGCTAGTAAGGTGTATGCAAAGGTTATAACGGCACGAATGCAAGAAAAGTCTGAAAGGTATTTATGGGAGGCTCAATGCGGATTCCGACGTGGAAGAGGTTGCATGGATCAAGTGTTTTCTCTCCGCATGATCGCGGAAAAGTTTCTGGCTGTTAGCCAGAAGGTTTTCTGCGCTTTTATGGATCTAGAGAAAGCATTTGATAACGTTGTGAGAGAAACGCTGTGGGACTTGCTGCCCGGATATGGCGTGGACGGCTCGCTGCTGCGGGCAATACAGTCGCTTTATAAGGACTGTAAGGCTTGTGTGCGAGTAGGGGGGGATGTGTCACCTCTTTTTGATGTCTGTACAGGCGTCAAACAGGGATGTGTCATGTCCGCCTGGCTGTTCATAGTGTATCTGGACAGTTGCCTGCAGAAGTTGAAAGATTTTAATATGGGTGTGAATTTGGGTGACTTTACAGTAAACTGTCTGCTGTACGCTGATGATGCGGTGCTCATGGCCTCATCAGAAGCTGACCTTCAGACATTAGTCACTAATATGAAAGAGGAGTGTGAAAGTAAGGGTCTTCGCTTGAATGCAAGTAAAACTAAGGTTCTAGTATTTGAAAGAGGTGACGTAAGAACTAAATGCGAGATTAGGGTAAACCAGGAACGTCTAGAGCAAGTGAATGAAATTGTGTATTTAGGAAGTTTGTTTAGCGCGGATGGAAGATGTGATTCGGATGTAGAACGGCGAGTAGCTGCCGGAAACAAAGTTAACGGTGCTTTGTCCCAGTTAGTAAAGCGACAAAGCATCGTAAAAGAAGCACGAATGGCGATTCATAACGCAGTGCTAGTGCCAACTTTGCTTTACGGTAGTGAAACCTGGGTATGTCAGCAGATGCATGAAAGTAAATTGAATGCTGTGAAGATGCGATCACTTCGAAAATTGTGCGGCGTTACCTTGGCCGACCGAATACGTAACGAAGTGATACACAATATGGCAGGTTTGAATGAAAGTGTCAGCGTTAAGCTGGAAAAGGGCGTGCTCCGTTAGTTTGGACACGTCCAACGAATGAGTGAGGAACGATTGACGAAGAATATAAATTGTTCAAAAGTAGAGGGTAGAAGGAGTCAGGGTAGGCCGAGACTTACATATGAAGACCACGTGAGCAGATTGCCCAAAAACGGAAAGGTCAAAAGTACTCGGATACCCAGACGTGCGTGTATGAAGCGATTGATGAATCTCGAAGAAGCGAAAGAAGTATGCATGGATCGCGAAGCCTGGCGATCTGTCCTCTCTGACTACCCCGTCAGGGATACAGCGTGAAGATAGTTAGTTAGTTTTAGTTATTAATATACTAAAGTGGGTAAATAAATAAATATGAATACTATAAATAAAGATTATAAAAAACAAATATAAAAGAGCTTATTAAAGTGTATACTAAACGTATTAAAATTATTGTGTAGCAAAAACCCATCTTCCGGTTGCGAGTTTACAAATAAATAAATTAAAAAAGAAACCAAACTAATTAAATTAAATGTAAATAATCGATGAAATGGTGGTAAACAACGATTCAACCACAATTTATCAGTCCAGTCCACATTATTTAATTACACTGTTTACAGTCGGTCATGTTTGGTGTCTAAAAGGACAGAAAAGGTGAGACAGTTACACAAACAAAACTAAAGCACGAAAGGTCAGTAGCCACATAAAACAAAAACAGAAAAAAAATTATATAAAAGTCATACGCAAATAATGAATTCGGAAATGCCTTTGTTGTTACTTTAAGTTCAATTTTCCTAAGTATCTAGACTTTATAACTGCTAATTACTCAGTGCTTATCAAGTCAATTACTAATAATGTTTGTTATGGCCCCTTCCATTGGTACATTATTCATATTTAAACCACTTACTTTATCTATACTTGTATACCTACTAATGAATATAAACAAGAAAAGTTGATCAGTTTTTGACTTTATATAGGTATAAGGATTTTTTTTTAATGTGTGGAAATCCCCTCGAGTGTCATGCCAGACTCGTACCGGCTAAAACCACATGGGCCCTGCCTAACTGTCTATTGCCGGGCGCCCCGGGTAATTGGATATAAGGATACAATAGAAAGTTGAATGTTGCAATATAATGAGCTTGCAATATAATGAGCGTTGTAATCTATATTATTGTATTACATAATGTAATATACTGCATCCTTGGAGCCCAAATTATCATCAGCTGCTGGACTAAACAGATGAGGCATTGTGAAGACAGATCTTGATGGTGGATCTTGGAAGAAGACTCACACATTTTGCATCTATAGTGCTCGCATACAGCACTGTCTGATAGGGGCTTTCTTCTGCGTACACTTAGATTGCGGAATGAGCTCCCTGCCTGAGTTTTCTCGAACATCTACGGTATGGGGTTCTTCAAAAGGATCTTAGAAGGTTTTTAAGGGTCGGCAGCGCGAGTGCCGCATCTCTAGTGTTGCAAACATCCATAGGCTACGGTGGCCACTTTCCATCAGGTGGGCCCTATGCTTGCCTGCCACCACTAGTAGAGAATCGTTGACATACCTCATAGCATGCCCTTTTACCGAGTGTTTGCTCCGCAGTAAAGTACGGCCGCGCCCATGTTGAGCACACCGAGCTTTCTACGGTATTGGAAGTCACTAGAGATCTCAACACCAAGGATCCCAATACTATTGGAGATGGAAAGAGGTGTGCCCTGGAATTGCGGCGCTAGAGTTAATGGGACTTTTTTAACGGTGAAGGCATTGATCGCGAAGCCTGGCAATCTGTCTTCTCGAACTACTCCGTCAGTCATGGTCACCAGCTAGTAGTGCTCCTGCTGACTAACGGATGAGGTAATAACTCGGTGGCCCTTACTAAGTTAGACAGTCGCTTCCAACGATGCCGAAAATCGTGCCGGTGACGACACGCTGGGCGCCGAAGATCGTAAAATGATCTATGTCCTTCATGAGCATAAATCTGGAGATGACGGTTCTCCAGCGCTCTCCACGCGGTAACATGCCTTTCGTGCGCCGTTCCAGGCAAAAACGGAATTTGTTTTAGACTACGGGCAGCATGGCACTTAGTTTGGGGACTACTTAGTCTGATAAAGGCCCCAGACCTAACGCTGAGATTATTACGTTATGATGCATTACATAAGTCTAAAGAATACGATTCGACAGCGCACTCCACGCGGGAACATGTCTGCGTGCGCCGTTACAGGCTAAAGGGGAATTTATTTTAGACAACGGGCAGCTTGGCACTTCGTTTGGGGACTACTGTCTGATCAAGTTTCCAGACCTAACGCTGAGATTATTACGTTATGATGCATTACATAAGTCTGGAGAATACGATTCGACAGCGCATTCCACGCGGGACCATGTCTGCGTGCGCCGTTACAGGCTAAAGGGGAATTTATTTAAGACAAAGGGCAGCTTGGCACTTCGTTTGGGGACTACTGTCTGATCAAGGCCCCAGAACTAACGCTCAGATTATTACGTTATGATGCATTACATAAGTCTGGAGGATACGATTCGACAGCTCACTCCACGCGGCAACATATCTTGCGTGCGCCGTTCCAGGCAAAAGTGGAATTGATTTTAAACAGCAGGCAGCTTGGCACCTGGTTTGGGGACTACTAAGTCTGGTCAAGATCCGAGGATTAACGCCCAGATGATGACTTTATGATGCATTACATCAATTTCTAATCATCAAAGAATAATTAATAGACCTGCAGTTTGACCAGTACTTGACACAATCATCTTCAATTGGTTGTTAACTAGCTCGACCTAGATGCTAGAACGAGAAATACTGTAGTATGTAATAAGTTTTAAAATTCAAGGAAAGATCGCTTTAGAAGCCGCCTACGCCAGCAAGAACGATTGATAGAGTACGCAAATCAACTGTTCTTACAGGCGAGCGAGCAAAGCGAGTGTGCCAACGCAGTGCTCTGACTGCATAACTGTGCTGTGCAGTACCAAATTAGTTATTCTTACTCGTATATTTTCTTTTTAAGGAATACTAACTGACCCACGCAACATCACCCGTGGCGTACTTCAAGTTAACTTAGGTATTAGATACTATATTTAGAAAAATTACTTACTACAACTAGGTAGGTAAATATTATACAACTAGGTAGTTGTATACACAAATTACAACAAAATGCAATACATAAAAAGAAACAAGTGGGTATATTTTAGTTTGCACCAAGCAAGCATTGTAGCAATGCAACCAAACTCAAAGCAGTAAGCGAGCTGCCTCACCTCCCGCTGATATAAACCGGGTCCGTATTGGGTTGCATAAATTTTAGAGGCATAACTTAAAACTGCATAATTTTTTGGCATACTCTTCGTTTCGCATAACGTTCAAACAGGATAAATCATTAGGCATACTTTATTTTCCCGCATAAAATGTTTACGCATAATTTTTTTTACAATAATGATTACTATTCATAACTTTTATTGGCATCTCACTCACTCTCGCATAAAGATTACATGCCATACATATAGAATACCATAATGTTAAAGAGTACAAATTTTTATTGTTATATCTAAGCTTGAACTGTCTAAGATTGAATTGCCCACTGATTAAAAATGTCAATGTCACTATACTGAAGTTCAAAATTTAAACACTTAAATAAAATACAAAAAGAAAGTAGGTAGATTAAAACGAGCGATTCTATTCTGCCGCATCGCCGGCCGCTACCGCGGCGCGCTCGCTTCGCACGCTCGGCACGCGCGTTGTAGTCTCAATTGACCTAACACTCCTCCTCGCTTTGTTCGTCGTCGTACCTATTTACGACTTTGCTCAAGACTAGTCTAAAAAAAATAACACTTAAAATATCGTTTTATATGTTACAGCTTACATACAGCTTACAAATTTGGCTATGAGTGAGATGATTATTACAATGGTGTCTTATCATTTCTTAAATATTGTTAGTCAAATTATTATTCATTTATGATTTAAACGGTTATCCATACCTCCATTATGCGTTTTGTATTTTATGATAAATTATCTTTAGGCGTATAACAATTATCCCCTTTACATTTATGCTAATTAAATTATGATAAAAAAATGAGAGTAAGTTAAAGTTATGCCAATAAAACCATTTTGCGTTTATAACACTTTGCTTATCATAATTTATGCGAGAAAACTTTATGCTTAAACTGTAATGCCAAACTACATTATGCTGAAAAAAATTATGCGTTCGAAAGGGCACCCATATAAACCGTAGGGGCCATGGCGGGGAATCAATGACTCGCATTGCGGGTCATTTATATGGGCACTCCGACGCACCGCACATACGGCGCCCGCGGTACGTCATTTGAAGGTGAGAAGAAATAATAATGTAGGGGAAAGCGGTACGTGCCGTATCTATCGATATATGGTAGATCGGGTATTGTCTTACTGCAGATATCTGAGACCAGACTATTTTTATGTGTTTTAGTGGTATTATAAAATTTTAATGTTAAATAAATTATGAATTGTTTTAGAGATGGTATATTTTTGCAGATGGTATAGATGCAGATTTTTAAGGTTAGTCCTAAAAGGAGTGTTGTAAGCTATTTTTAGGGCTTTATTTTGAATAGTTTGAAGACATTCATAATTTGATACACAAGTACCGCTCCATACAGGACAGGCGTATGTTAAGCGAGGCCTAACAAGTGTGCTATAGATTTTAAACTACTAGTTTGGGGGCTAAGGTTACTTTTGCAGTGTAACACAGGACTTAATGCGCCAAGTGCTTGAGCATCTGAGACCCGTATTTTGGATATATGTTTTGTCCAATTTAACTTGCAGTCCATAGTTACACCCAAATAGCTTACTGCAGAAGTCCAAGGGATCATATGACCTGATATTTTTAGCTTTCTATTTGGGGCTTTGCGCTGACTAGTAAATAGTATTGCTTTAGTCTTCGCTGCATTCAACTTTAATTTCCTCTTTGTAAAAAGGAATGAAGTAAGTCTAATGACAAATGATCTATAGATCTCATTATAAGTCGATTGCCTCCTACACATTATCTAATGATATATCATTAGATGATGTGTAGGACGCAGTGTCATCAGCAAAGCAGGCCAAGCTGGTACGCGTTTGAACTGGGACGTCGTTTATATAAATCAGGAATAAATACGGCCCGAGTACTGATCCCTGGGGAACACCGGCGCGGCGGGTACTGATTGACGTATGGATTTATTATTACCAATATGAACTGAAAACTGGCGATCAGAAAGATATGATTGAATCAGCTTAACCAAGTGTAATGGTATAATGGACATTATAAACTTATGTAAGAGTCCCTCATGCCACACAGTGTCAAAAGCTTTTTCAATATCAAGTAAGAAGATTCCAGTAGATTTCTTTAGATTAAGGTGATGAGAAATACGATGGTTGCACTAAAAGTATCGGGAATGGAATATTTCCACTGTTCCTGTCATATTAAAATCTTATTAATTGAAAACTCCTTTGTTTTAAAAATGGAATACCATTTATTTATTTAAAAAATAGATTGTCGGTCTTGTCACAAGGTTTTTTGTCAAACTTGTTAAGTCGTTGAGAAAATGGAATTGACTGGAGAAAATTCAGAGCAATGATTTATTATGACTTTCGAAGTGGTTTAACACAAAAACAGTGTGTATACCGGATGATTTCTGCATTTGGTGATGAAGCCCATCCAAAACCACAATTTATCGCTGGTTTGCTGAATTTCAACGTGGACGTGTCAAGCTCAGTGACGATCCCCGTCAAGGTCGTCCAAAACTGCAGTCACCCAAGAAAACGTTGATGCTGTGCGTAAGCTGATTGAGGAAGATCGACATGTGACATACCGCGAAATTCAGGCAACTTTAGACATTGGCATGAGTCAAATACAAATAATCTTGCAGTAACAATTAGGTGTAAAAAGTTATTTTCCCAATGGCCGCATTCGCTTTGTGAAGAGCAAAAAGCGGCTCGCGTTACTTGGTGCGTCAGAACTCTCGAAAGATTCCACGCAGGATCCTCAAATGCTGTATACAACATCGTATCAGGTGACGAATCCTGGATATACGCGTACAAACCCGAAACAAAAACCAGTCACGAGTTTGGGTGTACGAAAATGAGTTAAAGCCAACAAAAATTGTTCGTTCATGGAGTGTTGCAAAAAAAATGGTGGCCACGTTTGTCTCCAAAACCGGCCATGTTGCGACTATTCCTCTTGAGGGACAAAGAACGGTTAATGTAGAATGGTATGTTAGCATTTGTTTGCCTCAGGTCGTTTCTGAACTCCGTAAAGAGAACTACAACCGCCGCATCATCCTCCATCACGACAATTCGAGTTCTCACACCGCGCACAGAACAAAAGAGTTTTTAGAGCAAGTAAACAGAATTATTAGACCATCCGCCGTATAGCCCCGACCTAAATCCTAATGATTTCTATACTTTCCCTAAAATAAAGAATAAATTGCGGGGTCAGAGATTTTCATCACCTGAAGAAGCTGTGGACGCCTACAAAACGGCCATTTTGGATACCCCAACTTCCGAATGGAATGGTTGCTTCAATGATTGGTTCCATCGTATGGAAAAATGTGTAAAATTTCGCGGAGAATACTTCGAAAAGCAATAAATACACTTTTAAATAGTAATGTTGTGTACCTTCCTTGATTCCCGAAATTTTCAGTGCCGCCCTCGTATGTTCTGACACTCGAGCTATTTGATGAACTGTAGAATGTGATTCTCGAAAACCAAACTGTTCATTTATTAAGATGTGTTTGGAAGATGCTAATAATCTAACAAGAATGATCCTTTCAAGAAGTTTACCAAGAGAAGGTAGGAGGTTAATTGGTCGATAACTACCCAGTAAAGTGTCATCTTTGCCCCGCTTTTTTAAAGGTATTACTTTGGCTATTTTCCAAGCAGATGGATAGTAGCCTAAGGATAAGCAACCGTTAAATACTTTACAAATTAAAACAATTGCTCTCTGTGAAAGATTTTTCAGGAAAAATCTTTATGTTATCTTCACCAGGTGACTTACGCTGTTTAAGATTGCGTATGTATTTCACTATTTCATTGGCTCTGGTGGGTTGCAAAATAGCAGGAATGGTGTCGTTTAGAATATTCATAGATTTGCCTATTTTATTGTCAACTTCGGGACTGGACTTTCGGCGGTTAATTTCATATTATCGCGAAATGTTCTTGCTAGCGCATTGCATATGTGAATGGTATGCTAGCATACTATAATTTCTGCAGCATACTATAATTACAAAACATTGTTTTGAAAAAGTGTAACTAGTAGATGGGTAGAGTAGTTCTCGTCGTCGTGTGTTGAAAACGACGCTATTTTGCTATGCTTCTCGCTTGCGTCGCGCGACGGCACTGCCTTTGACGCGACCGGGTCGCGGTCACCGCGCGGCTCTCTAGCCACGCCCACCGGTCGCGCGACGCGGTCGCGTCGTTTGTTTCGTGCTCTATGCAAATTCATACCAAGCAGTAGGTCGCGCGACTCGGACAAGGTCGCGGGTCGCGGTCGCTTAGAACGGAATGCTACCTTATGCTAACTTTTTCTAAATTTGATTTTGAAGGGGAAAAATTTTTCATTTCATGTCCAGCTCAAGACTGAAAAATTTTTCTGCTTGAAAATTTAAGTACCAAAATCCGCCGGTTGCGGATACTGAAAGAAGCCAGTGTACAGTGGTTCTATGCTTTGGCTATCAATAAATGGAATAATTTTTAAAATGTTAACTGGAACATTGAGTACAGCTTGCTCTTGGCAACTTTAAATTACATAGTTATTAAAATCTTTTTGCCTGTACGTAACCAAAATCTTCTCTTTGAAGGCTAAGCCCACTTTGTTTAATTAACTACTAGAGGTAGTTATCATTTTTTGGCACGTTGGAAGCGATTGCTCACCTCTCAAGCCCTCTATGGTCTTTCGTAACTCATCAGGTGTGCTAGCGCACTGGTAAGGTTCATTACGGTCCATAGAAATCTAAATAACTCGGCCCGGCCTGGTCCTGTAAGGGATCCAAGATCTCCTCGGCTCAAACGACATCACTTGCTAGCGGCTCCCCTGACCAATGGACGACGCCTGACCTCCTAACCCCGTAACAACGCAGGCGTCCTTACGGGGTCAGGACGTCAGGCAGCAGTCCCAATAATGTCGAAAATTAAAAGCCAAATAAAAACGGCTCTGAAATCGTAAAAACAGGAATGATAAGGAATTATTATAGGAAAATAACTAGGCGTTACTTGACGCCATTAACAGAATAGACTTTATAAGAGACTAGAAGACCCCCACAGCTTCGCCCGTGGAATATTTCGACATCCCGTCGCACCTATTTAATGGCGTCGCTTATTAATTCTACAATGATGCATAAAAATTTGCCCGTTTTGTCGACATTTATGACTACCTACTGCTCTGCTCCCCATTGAAGTAGTGTAATGATATGTAGCCTTCCTCGATAAGTGACCTATCTAAAACAAAAAGATTTTTTAAATCCGACCGGTAGTTCCTGAGATTAGCGCGTTAAACCAAACTAACAAACAAACTCTTTAGCTTTATAATATTAGTATAGATAAAACATGCAATCCCTCGGAAGTCCCGCGGACTCAGTGTTCTGTAAACGATCACTGCGTTAAGCAACTTTCACTATGACTGGTCCATATGGTGACCACTTTGTGGCATTTACATTTGCGAGCGTTTCCGTGCTTCGGAAAACACGTTAAGCCGTTGGTCCCGGTTGCCAGTAACATGGCATTCCTAAGCCCAGTTGAAGGCCTTATGGGTGGCTTTAAAAATTTCAACAACAGGTCGCCACAACCTGCGTCTGTCCATTTCAACACGGCAATGGGCTCACTACCATTACGTGGGATAAAAGTGCATACATTGAAATGTGGGCGTATAGTATGCCTCTGCCTACCCCTTCGGAGATAAAAGCGTGACAATATGTTTTATATTTTTAGTGTGCATGTGTACATGAGTATTAATAGTTTGTAACTATCTTCACGCTGTATCCCTGACGGGGTAGTCAGAGAGGACAGATCGCCAGGCTTCGCGATCCATGCATATTTCTAATATAATAATAATAATAATTCATATTAATAGTTTGTAAGTAGAAATAATTATTAATGAGCGTTATTATCGCCAACAAACTGCTCGACAGTTTGGCGATTATTTGTTTCGTATCAAAAAAATGGAGAAATGCCATTAGGTAAAATAAAATTTTACAGGAAAACAGGATCAAAAGTTTGTTCCCTTTCCTAATACCTTTGTTCGACGCGCCGTTTGTTAATAATCTTAAGCACGTTGTAAGCATGCCGCGGTTACACATAAATGTTACCACATGGCACTTATCCTGTTTTTATGGTTTGGAAGTAACTAGGAATACACTTCGATGAGAGAAGTGTATTCCTAGTTACACTAGGAATGTAATTCTAAATGAAAAAATAGAATTTTTATTTTTCATTCAAAGAAATGAATGAAAAATTAAAATAAATTACTTGTTCTGCTATTCAGGGCAGAGATAAATCCAATAAAAATAGAAATCGTTCTACTTATAGAGTTTGAATGGCGTGCCTAACTCACACGACTTTGTTTTATGCACACATAATTATAAATGTTTAATCACGTTTTTTTTATTGCAGTAATATAACACATATGGATGATGAAAAACACTACTTCGATGAAGACAGACTATTCCACTCTGAGCGAGACAGCGATGACAGCCCCATACTGTCTAACAGGTACAGCACTACTCGGGGATTCCCGGGGCCTAACTTGTTCCGTAGTCTTTAAGCTTATCGCGAACAGACTTTTGATGATGTCACGGCATGCGGGTCTATTAGATACATACATGTTGTCACGCCTTAATCCCCGAAGGGGTAGGAGGCAGAGGCATACTATACGTCCACATTTCACTGTAAGCATTTTTGTCCCACGTAACAGGTGGTCAGCCCGTTGCCGTGTTGAAATGGACAGGCGCAGGCTGTGTCGACCTGCTGTTGAAAATTTTCAAGCCTTAAGTGCCTTTAACTTGACTTAACTACTGCCATTTTACTGGCAACCGGGACCAACGGCTTAACGTTCGGAAGCATGGAAAGCATGAAAATTTAAATTCCACAAAGTAATCACCAATCCAAGGACCACCTATAGCGAATGTTACTTAACGCAGTGATCGTTTACAGAAAACTGAGTCCCCGCTGACTCAGTTTTCTGCGAGCGCTTCAAAGGTTTATTGTAGGTTTTCTAATATTTCGTGGGACCAGTTTACTATGATTTTGTTTTTTGTTTTGGAATTTGCCTGGATTGCATCTAACTTAGCGCGAAATCCTTTCATATTTTTATCACACGCCTTCCTTCGAGGTCTTGAGTCATGGCCAGACAGTAGTTCCTCGCATCTAGACGGTCTTTGCAAAATATAATCGTATCAGGAGAGTCAACTCTCCTACAATTTTTTCGCGAAGTGCTATTCAGCTGTTGCCTTATTTCTTTAATAATTAAATAAGTTAATTTGCGAGTAAACCATACTCGAAAATTTGACGAAGGAGAGAAGCGTGAGATAACTTTTCCTTCCGAGTTCCGAAGTCTGCGGCGAGTGCGCCCAAGACGTGATCATTGCTTCTACATTTACTGCCAGTTTCACAAAGCAACGGTTAAAGCCTGTAAGTAAGAATCTGGCAAGAAATTCCACACTTTGGCCAAAGGTTAAGGCCACTCTTTTTCAATCCCCATAAATATTTACAAATTGTTATAATACATTACAGTGATCCTATTTACTTGTGAAGTTAGGAAATTAATTTATTTTACGCTGCAATCAATCCTGAAATGAAAATCTTTATTCATATTGGTCATGAACTTATGAATATGAAATAAATAAATATCCATCATGCCTTATCCCCGAAGGGGTATTAGCTCTTCTTTTTCGAGTCTGTCTGTACCCATAATTTCCCATCTTGTTAACGAATACATGGGGTATTAAGCAAGTAGGTGGAAGCTGGTTTCCTCTTCCTCATATTTTGTCATCCATTACTCCTATCACTGTTAGATGCCTATTGAGGCGACAGTGTCCTGTGATGATCTCTATGACAAGCCTCATATTTGATCTGGTTAATTTAACCAGTCGGCTTGTCCTTTTCGCCTCGCCCGTTAGTCAGCTGGTGCACCGGTAGCATGTGGGGTCGTTTGAGCCTTGGAGATTTTGGTGGGGTTACACCCTTAACTAGTTGGCCACCACGGCTTCGCCTGTGACATACTTCGAAGTCGCGTCGCACCTATTTAATCCCGTCGTTTATTACTTTTTCAATAATGTATAAAATTTTTAACATGGCATTGAGCTCATCACCTGTTACTGAAATTTGTCCCGATTTGTTGACATTTATAATTACTGTTCTGTTCTCCAGGGTAGTAACGTGAAGATATATAGCCTATAGTCTTCCTCGATAAATGGGCTATCCAACATAAAATAAATGGATTCGAACCAGTAGTTCCTGATATAAGCGCCTCCAACCAACAGACAATCTCTTCAGCTTTATGTATTAGCAGAGATAGGCAATGGCAAACACGCGGCAATTGGCTCACCACCTGTTACGTGGGACAAAATAGCATACGGTGAAATGAGGGGCGTAAAGTAAACATCTGCCTACCCTTTCGGCGATAAAGGCATGACAATATGTATGTATGTATAGTTAGGGAAAATTAGCATATAATATGCTTTGCGAATTGTGGGTGATTCATTAATAATAATAATGTCTTATTAACATTCATTGTTAATTTATCTATGCTAATGACTTCTACTCATGGAAATTGTTAAGTTTAAGTTTACAGTTAAGGTCGTACAAACGAACAAACGAACTACCGATAACTCTAAAAAGGTCCGGTATGGCAGGTTTGGATGAAAGTGACATCTTGAAGCTAGAAAAGGGCGTGCTCCGTTGGTTTGGACACGTCAAACTAATGAGTGTATTATTATTTTTTTATACGACAGGTGGCAGAGAAGCGTACGGCCCACCTGATGGAAAGTGGTGACTTTAGCCTATGGACGTTTGCAACATCAGAGGTGCAGCACTCGCGCTGCCGACCCTTTATAAAACTTCTAAGACGATTAACGAAGTATTAAATTGATGAAGAATATACTATCTATATAGTGCCAAAGAAAGAAGGAGTCAGGGTATACTTACATACGAAGACCACGTGAGCAGATTGCTCAAAAACGGAAAGGTCAAAAAGTACTCGGATTCCCAGACGTGCATGTATGAAACGATTAATGAATCTGCAGTACGAAAGAAGTATGCATGGATCGCGACACCAGGCGATCTATCCTCTCTGAATATCCCGTCAGGAATACAGCGTGAAGATAGTTAACTAATTATTTCGTTGCAGATATGATCGGTACCGCCGTTGCACGCCATACGCAGTCCCCAAAATGGAAGACCGGGAGAGGAGATCCACACTCACAGTTCTAGCAAAATTCTTCCTTTTTAGCACAGCCATGATATTGTTCTGTGTACTAATGTATATACCTGTTTATAATAAGGCTAGTGACCAGTTCACTAAAGGTAAGTCTATATAAACCTCTCTTTTCCGCCCATTGTGTTACCAGAAGCGTCTTCTTGAGCTTGAAGTGTTGCTTCGGCATTTCGAAGCCAGACTTGAAACGAACAACTATTTTTGTTTTTCTTAAGTATTTTTTAGGATATCTCCCCGTCTAGCCCTAATGAAGCTAATCTAAGTTTGAGGTTTTTGATCTAGACGACTGATAAAGATTCTACTAATATTATAAACGCGAAAGTTTGATGATAAATGTTTTTTACTCTTTCACGTAAAAACTTTTGAATGTACTTTAATGAAACATAACAATAATATAGCTTATACATCAGAATAACACATAGGCTACTTTTTATTCCGGAAACAAGTTCCTGTGGGAAACGGGAACAGGAAAACTTCTCTACGCGGGCAAAGCCGCGGGCGTCTACTAGTACTTATATATTTCTAAAAACATATAAACCTCAAAACTCCATTTTAAACCGAACATTTGCGGATCACACAATTATTTGTTGCGACCCATGATTTAAGACCCCCAGACCTTGCTGGGAAGTCGCTTATACTACCACTTACGCCACAGAGGCAGTCAAAAACCATGCGGTTGTCCTTCTGAGGACTTCGTCGGGGCGCCTGGCACTAGACAGACAAACACAGTGACATTGTGCTTCTGTGAATTTATAAAGTTATATGAAATTATTTCCACGCGATATCATGGATAAATTTATTCAATTTGACCTTTACTTTCACTACTTGAAGGTGACCATGTAGGTTTGAGAGTTATATTTCTGATGAAGAAAAATTTTTCTGAAGGAGAAGTAAAACTGAAACTTCCCCAATTCTGGGTCTGCAGTCTTATATACATTCGTTCTTCAAAAAGCTGCTCCAATTTTGTCAAACAAAAATACATTACTGGTACATTGATATCACAGCAAAGCGTCTGGAGAATCGGTGTCTACCGCGGAAAAGAATTCACGATAAGACGAAAACGTGAACCACATTCCTCTTCCTTCTCCCTCTCCAACATCATTCCCTCTCCATCTCCAACATCATTCCCTCTCCCTCTCAAACATCATTCCATCTCCCGCTCCAACATCATTCACTCTTCATGTAATAAAATTCCCTCCTGATACGATCTCAAGATCGATTCTATAAAGGAATCGCGAGTCGGCCAGGGCCTTAACTTGAGAATTTGAACTTCGTCAGTATATTTTTACCGAACCTTACCATGAAACTGGCCACTGTTGGCATAGAACGGATTCAAAATAATGTGGGTTTTTTTTTTTTCAGATTTAGTAGTTGGTTGGTCAAAAAACACGAATCGCGATACAAAAATATACGTACAACCGAACAACGTAACTATAATACAAGAACCAAAACACATATGTCGAAAAAACTCAAAAAACAAACTATTCTTACTAATAGTAGTTTGCTCTTCGACTATAAACTTTGACAGCCGCTTAGCTATACGAGAAACCTGGGGTAGCCATAAAAAATATTTAGAAATGTCAAAATTGTACCATGCTGTAAAAGAAAAGTATAGGAATTATAATTTTAGTTATGATTTATATTCAGAATCGGGTGATGTCAATGTAAGTAGTGTTAGAAATAAACGAGACATATCGAGTTTTAGTCAGTTATTGCCAGAACTAGCTAAAGCTTTGCAACAGAAATTGGCTAAGGATAAGACTGAAAATGTACCTGAGAAAAGATTTGAGGATGATGACAATCCAGTGTTGCCAGAGTTTGATATGAATCAAGAACTTGGGGAACAAACTGAGATTCCCAGTTATGATTATTATGATACCAACGTTATGAAAATTCCGCCCAATGGTTATGAGGACAATCCTGACGTAGACAGAGTGTTAAATTTATTAAGAAAGGATAGAAATCTCAATGATAATCTACCA
This sequence comes from Thumatha senex, assembly GCA_948477245.1. NCBI lineage: Eukaryota > Metazoa > Arthropoda > Insecta > Lepidoptera > Erebidae > Thumatha > Thumatha senex. Next base: position 12,971,149 of record OX419753.1, read on the forward strand.
AATGTAAAGGAAAATTTAGTAGATAGCAACACTGAACCTGAGTTCAAAGTAGTATTTTTGTTAGGGTTACCAAGTAATGATAACGATTCTACTATCCAGAATAAAATTTTGGAGGAATCTGATAAGTATGGGGATATAATTCAAGAAGGTTTTGTAGATTCTTATAATAATTTGACGCTGAAATCTATAATGATGCTGAAATGGATTACAAATCATTGTAATGATAGTGGTATGTATTTTTTATTCTACCAATCGTGTCTTAACTAGCAACACTTCTTGTCAAATTTATGTGCTGTCAAACTTATGGGTTTTCCGCGGGAAATTGGTGGATGGCGAAGCTGGTTGTAAATTATTTTCAAAAACTAGTACATTAATCTTAATTTATGTGTAAAAAATACCATTTACGCCTTTTTATACCACTGAGGTGGCAGACAAGCGTACAGCCCACCTGATGGAAAGTGGTACCCATAGCCTTTATCCCTAAATGGGTGGCAGAGGCTATATACGCCCAAATTTTACCGTAGGCATTTTTGTCCCTCGTAACAGGCGGAGGGCCGAGTTGTATGTATGGGCGCAGGTTGAGGTGACATGCTGTTGAAATTTTTCAAACCTATAAAATAAGGCCTTCAAAAGACTGTCATGTTACTGGCAACAGGGACCAACGGCTTAACGTGCCTTCCGAAGTACGGAAACGCTCGTGAAAAGAAATGCCATAAAGCCTAAACCTATCCGACGAAAAGCCATAGCGAAAGTAGCTTAACTCAGTGATCGTTTAAAATCTGCTAATGGCGCGTATTTTTTTTATTTCAGTTCGCTATATTTTAAAAACGGATGACGATATGTACATAAATGTGCCAAATCTGATAGAAAACTTGAGAAATAGATCTAGAACGTTCGATGCTAGACCGAATTCGATGATCGAGAAGGAGTACATGCTGATTGGAGACCTTATCTGCGGAGCCAGGCCGGTCCTGGATTCCAGCAATAAGTGGTAAGTACAAGTAAAGTCACGGTTGCTTTACAGCTTGAAAAATTTTCATTTTATAGAACAATTATGCGCTGAAGAAGCTTATGCTTTTCAGTTAATTGTAAAATTGATCGTCCCAATATTAAAACATTTAGCTTAGTAAGGTTCCTCTCCTCAGCTTTCATTACGATAAATTATTTTTATATTAATATAAATGCGATAGTCACTCTGTTTGTCATGCCTAAACTTCTGAACCGATTTATATGATATTTGGCACAGAGATAATCTATAAGCTAAAGGACAAAGGCTACTTTTTATCCTGGAAACAAAATATTTGTGGAAAAGTGTCATGGTGTTTCCAGGGGGGTCCTAGAGCCCGTGGACATTAAATTTAGAAAATGTGTGATCAGGTAGGGGGTAAAATATTAAAAAAAAACGGGTTATGGATCGGAGACCCCGTGAGATATTCGTTTTTCTTTTTTTATACCACTGAGGTGACAGACAAGCATACGGCCCACTTGATGTAAAGTGATCATTGTAGCCTATGAAAGTTTGCAACACAAGCGGTACTCGCGCTGTCACCCTAAGAGACAACCGTGCGAAAGGGAGGAGAAAAAGTAGAAATATAAAGTACTTAAATATTTGCTATGAACTGTGGGTGTTATTGTTTGTGCCCTTCGCCCTTTTTCCTATGATATTTGCCCTATGTCCTTAGTCATATGTCCTCTGCCCTTTGTGCTATAACATCAGCCCTATGACCTTTGACCTATGGCCTTCGAGCTATGCTATTTGACCTATGACATTTGTCCTATGACCTTTGTCATATGATCTTTGTCCTATTACGTATATCCTTTGACCTATGCCTTTAGAACGATGACCATTGTCCTATGCCCATGTCCTTAGACCTTATGAAATTTGTCAATTGACCTATGTCCTTTGCCCTTTGTCCTATGACATATGTCCTTTGATCTATGCCCTATGGTCCTTGCCCTATGTCCTTTGACGTTTGTCCTATGAAATATGACCTATGACCTTTGTCCTATCACATTTAGCTTTTATCCTGTGACATTTGCCCTACGACCTTTGGCCTTTACGCTACGACCCTTGTCATAAGACACACATAATTTGTACTATGCCTTTTGTCCTATGACATTTGCCCTTTGTCCTATTACATTTGCCCTCTGCCCTATGACATGTTCTTTGACCTGTGCCCTTTGTCCTATGACATTTGAGGCAGACGTTCCTATGACTTTGGCCTTCGAACCTTTGCCCTACGACCTTTTTCCTATGCCCTTCTACCCTATATTAGGACTAATACTATTACCTTTGCTCTATGTCCTTTGATCCTTGTCCTATGATATATGTCCTTTGACCTATGCCCTCTGTCCTATGACATTTGCCCTATGGACTTTGGCCTTTGCATTACGCCTTTGTTCAATGTCCTTTGCCAGATGCCCCTTGCCCTTCGTCATATGTCCTTTGTCCTATGCCCTTTGCCCTACGTCTTATGCTCTATGCCCTTTGCCCTATGCGTATCTAAGTCACAGTAAGTCACAGTACAGATCTTAGGTTTTGTTCTATTCAAATTTGTTTGTAATTTTGTATCCACAGACATTGTATTCGGAAGACCCTCCCCGCCTTACATACGTTATACGTTTACGAATCAGTTTCCACACACTTATACTGCATAATTTGCCACGGGTTTAAACCCCCTTTCAAGAAATCCCGACTTCGATTAATTTATCGTACGACTCGACTCTTCCCTTAATCCTTGATTCTGTAGGTATCGCACGTTCTGTACGATGTGTCATCTTGACTTGAAAATAATGAAATCGGTAATATTATTTCCAAAAAACCTTTCCTTACGTGTTTATATGAAGGAATGGGTGATACATTATGATTTCTACTAAATATTATTATTCATATAGTTTCCTTCATTCCGCGCATCATGTTTATCTTCTATCCTATATTACCTTTTCTGAAATTCTAATCTATGACAATCTACAGTATCATGACAACTCATATAGCGGTCGGCATAATTCACTATGTAGGCCGTCATGTGATTTAACACCCGACTTATAGAACAGTTTTACCAGCAATATTATATAACATATGGATTGTAAACAGATGCTATGTAACTGTCTACTACTGTGTGCTATTATCCGTCATCCGATGAGATCTGAATTAAAAAGAGAAGTAAATATATATCACGAACAACATAACCTAAAAAATATTCGAGGTCATATTTCTTAAGAATGCCATTGTCAATATAACTGAAACTGTGACAATTAGAATTTCATATTTTTTCCTAACTATTGACACTAGTTTGAATCCTGTACTTGTTAATCATTTATTGGGCCCATTAATCACTCATTGTACGGGAGATGGGCATTCTCCTTTCTAAAAATCGGTGCAGTGGTTCATGCGTCAATGTGTAACACACAGAGTTACTTTATTAGTAGAGAAGTAGTGATAGTTGAGGAACCATTCTTGATATGCATCATATATGTAAAAACTGATCCATTAAGTGAAATTTTCCTTTGAAATTTCAGATAAATTGTAAGTATAAATATATTTTTAAGTTTTACTTCTTCTGACGCGTTAGGGAAAATTATGAGTGTAAATTTTGCCATGCTCGCGCAGACCGTCACGAAAACTCGACACCATGGAGTTAGCTGATAAGTGTTTACATGACAACTTATAAACACTCTGAAGTTAGCCGATAAGTGTTTCCATGACAACTTATAAACACTCTGAAGTTAGCCGATAAGTGTTTCCATGACAACTTATAAACACCCTGATGTTAGCCGATAAGTAATAATAATAATAATACACCTGGCAACACTACATAGCAAATGTCGTTTACATAATTTTAAAATATTTAAAATAATATTACCATAGCCGGAAAGCTTATAAACCGTATTTCCAGTAAAGGAAAAATGATTATAATATATGAAAATCAAGAAATAACAAATAAAACCTAAAATACGGAAATATACAAGATTATATAATTATGGATATGCGTGACATTAGATGTCATGTGACATATCAGAATTAATTTCACAAACATGAAACATGAACGATATCGTTGCTAAATGCTTACAAGATCCAGGGCTAAAAGGAATGCACAAGATCCATCTCCGGATTCGCCGCATTGCTCCGGCTCGCAGTCCACGGTGAGCATATCCGCTACATCGACTGCTGTTGAGGCGTTGAGCTCGAGCTCAAGCGGCGAATATTTCTCCCCGCCGTCGTCACCACCACCAGCGCGGCGGCGTGGGAGAGGCCGGCCACCGACACGCTTGGAGTCCCGAGGCCCACCGGCTTCGAATAGGGCTCCCGCTACCGGGGGTAATGTGCGCCGCATGCGATGGACTGATTCTATGAATGAGAACGTCATGCGGGCATATTTTGTGGCTACAGAGGGGGGAATTAACCTTACTGCATACCGTGATCGGCTGTTAACTGTGTTTCAGGGTCTTGAACCAGCTGTTAACGTCTCGGCACAACGATTATCGGATCAGGTGCGGGCTATTCAACGTTGTAACATGTTGGATAGTGCTGTACTTGAGCGGCTACGTTCTGAGGTACGAAATAGCCTTGACTGTCCAACTTCATCACAGGTTACAAATTCATCGGTAACAAACACAACACACAATGATGAAGTTGTTGCAGTTGAGGCTATATGCGTAAGTATCCAGTGTAATGATAACTTAAGGAGTGCATTGGAGGATGCGATTCTGGAATTTCGATCTATGAGTCCAGGCTGTAGACCTAGCCTACCCCGTTTGCCTATGCATAAACGGAATATGGCCTTGGTGTTTGCTCTAGATTCGCTATTACCTGATTATTTGGATAATAGTGAACACCTTGGTGATACGCACTCGATTCTATACTGTGCGGCCGTTGCAGCATGTAGAGTAGCTGAAGTAAAGATTTTTGAAAAGAAACTTGCTTCTTCTCCTAAACCTGCTGTACCAGCTTGGCAGTGTAGAATTGAGCGTCGTATCGCTCGGGCTAGGGCACTCATTGGGAAGCTAATCTGCTTTAGATCGGGAAACACTCGTCCGAGGGTCATGCGCTTTGTGAAGCAGGCGTTTTCAGGCACTAACATCACGCCTTAAGAATATGTGAGAACGTCATGTATCACGGAGCGCATTGACTTTCTGAAGCAGAAAGTTTGTGCATGGGCAAACCGGATTTGTCGTTATAAGAAACGCGTAGAGCGATATACCCAGAACCGCATATTCCAAAAGGATGAGAGGTGGGTTTATCGACGGTGGGTGATATTACAAATGCATTTTGGCGTGGTATTTGGTCGAGGCCAGTTAGTCATATTGAAGGTGAATGGATGACAGATGTTGAACGAGAATGTGAATCTATACAGGCAAAGGAGTCAATTAATATATCTGAACAGGATGTAGCAAATGCAGTCCGTTCGTTGCCCAACTGGCAATCAGCGGGACCGGACGGACTGCATAATTTCTGGCTTAAGTGGCTCCGTAGTTCACATTCTCGTTTAGCAGCTCAATTCCAGTCATGTGTAGAGTCGGGCTCTCTGCCCGATTTTATAACAACTGGAATAACCCACCTTCTCTATAAATCTGGCGATGCCTTGGATCCCAAAAATTATAGACCTATCACATGTTTACCAACAGTCTATAAACTTCTAACATTTATTTTGAGAATCAAAATTACTTCACATTTAGATAAAAATTCAGTCTTGTCTTTGTCTCAAAATGGATGTAGAAGTGGGACCCGAGGCACCAAAGAGCTCCTTATTATTGACATGACCATTAACCAACAGGTACGCCGTAATCGTCGCAGTCTGACGACATGTTGGATTGATTATAAAAAGGCTTTTGACTCTGTGCCTCTTACGTGGCTTCTGAGGGTGCTGGAGCTGTACAAAGTGGATGCAACTCTTTGTACTTTCCTGCAGTCATGTATGAGGCAATGGAGAACAGACCTTTGCTATCCAGGATGTCGTCAGACTGTAACAAATGGCTTGCCTATTGAGCGGGGTATATTCCAGGGCGACAGTCTCAGTCCTTATGGTTTTGTCTAGCACTGAACCCTCTTAGTACTATACTAGAGAGTTCAGGGCTAGGCTTTCAGTTGCGAAGAGAAGGTCGAGTTATATCCCACCTGCTTTACATGGACGACCTTAAGCTATTTGCCACCACCAAATTGGAACTGATAGAACTATTGAAGTTAACAAAATCCTTTAGTAGTTCTATTAGAATGGAATTTGGCGTTGACAAATGTGCAGTCATGCATGTAAAGAAGGGTGAGATTGTGGAGTCTGAAGGTGTTGAGCTTTCAGATTCCATAATACTCAGATCTCTCTCCGCCACTGAGACCTATAAGTATCTGGGAATATCGCAGGCATTAGGAATTAACGAATCTGGTGTGAAACAAACATTGAAGGAGCGATTCTTTGGCCGTCTGAAAAAAGTACTGAAAAGTCTTTTATCAGGCGGTAATAAGGTGCGTGCCTTCAATGGGTGGGTCATACCGGTCCTAATGTATTCCTTCGGTATACTTAGATTGACTCAGACTGAATGGATCTTGTATATTTCCGTATTTAAGATTTTATTTGTTTTTAAATGGACACAACCAAGTAGCCAAGATCATTCACCAGCAACTTGCTCTTAAGTACAATCTTGTTGATTTAGAGGTACCATACTATATATATGTGCCCGACCCAGTTCTCTAAAATGGTCATGTCACATTATACTGGGATCGATCTATTATCACGGACAGGACTATTGTCGCCATTAAGCCTGACATAGTGGTAATAGATTGATTAGAACGCCGTGCAATTATTGTTGACATCACCATACCTCACGACGAAAACCTCATGAAAGCCGAGGTAGACAAACAAAAGAAATATTTAGACTTGGCTCATGAGGTTGTCGACGTGTGGGGTGTGGATTCAGCGATCATTGTACCGATAGTCATATCTGTCCATGGACTTATAGCCAAGAGCCTTGACCAACACCTACAAAGGCTCGCGTTAAACAGCTGGATCAAGGGCCTGATACAGAAAGCAGTTCTTCTCGACACGGCACGTATTGTGAGGAAATTCCTTTCTCTGGAGCCCTAACCACCGGTAGCTTGGTCCCTGTACCCGATACCGGTGGGTCACTATTTTTTATATTTTTAAATATATTTTTTATTTTATTGATATATTTAAAAATGTAATTGATATGTTGTATAAATAAATAAAGAGAATAATAATGATAATAACTTTATTTCATAACACAGTACAAACCAAATGACAAAACAAAGGCTCGCATTAAACGTAGGTTTAACAATAATGATTTGTAAATTAGCAAATTTGTTCTATGACACACCAAACCCAAACTGAGACAGGCTCGTATCTTGGGAATTGGTGCTCTGTGCATCTTAGGGTACATCACGTTGTGGACATATTTTTAGAAAATAAATAATAATAAATATATGTTGCTACCATATTGTTACATAAGACCAATGATGTTAACAGGACAAGCGGTGCTATACAAAGGTAAACTAATGTAGATTGTACTTATTTCAAAAACAGATCTAAAAAACAACTTATATAAAAACTACCAAAAGATTTTCTGTATTTTCATAGTCTAACGACTTCAACCAACTACTCAGTTTTTTGTTAAAATTATATTTATATAATCCATGTCGCGAGATTTTCCTGTTTATATTTTTGTAAAGCCTTAAGCTCAGTACTTCGTATTGGCGTGCTGCAAAAACTGTTCTATAGGGAATAGAGTGGCACACGACCGCACCACGTCTGCTCTTCGTAACTTCTTTAGATAGAGGAAGCTGAGAATGTCGCCGAAGCAGTGTACGAAGAATGAATAGTTGTCGTACATCGTACAACGCTGTGGTGGAGGAGTAGCGAGGCTTAGAGTACATAACCTTCAGAAGAAATCGTTGTGCTCTTTCCAATTTCAGCAAAAGGGTCTTATAAGTACCGCCCCATACGGGGATACAGTAACTTATAACAGTTTGACACAGCGCCACATAAACTTAATGCATTACCGATCGATCTGCCGAGGATCGAAGATTTTTGAATATGTAAATGTGTCTTCTGATACGTGCAGTTAACGTCTCCACCTGATCATGCCAGCTCAATTTTTCATCAATGAGGACACCAAGATACCTTACACCATTGACTTGGTTTAAGCGGGGACAGGAGCAACACATTGCAGACTCACTGCAGTTGTTGTGGGCAGCGAGGAATAGGGTTTCACTTGATAGGGTCGGTGTATTCGGGAGATTAAAGTGAATATATTTTGTTTTTTCTACATTCATGCCGAGTTGATTACATGACAACCATGATATAATCTTTCTTAGGTTTGTCTCGGCATGTCTCCCTGCATCTTCCCAGTTCCTCCCATACATACAAACTAAGAGCGCTGTATCATCAGCATACGTGAAGATTTGGCAGTTTTCAAGTTTCATACGACACAAATCATTCACGTAGAGTAGAAACAGCGTAGGGCCGAGAATACTCCCCTGTGGGACGCCATATTCTATCCTCTCCTCACTACTCAAGACTGTCTCAATTTTAACAGCCTGCGTACGATCTCTCAGGTAATCTTTGAATATATCCAGGGCTACTCCACGAATTCCAATGCGCTCCAGCTTTGCTATTAGGATGGGAATAGAAACTGTATCAAATGCCTTGGATATATCCAAGAATAGGCCGTAACATTTGTACCTGTCATCCAACTTCTTTGTCAATACCACACTAAAGTGTTTCCATGACAACTTATAAACACTCTGAAGTTAGCCGATAAGTGTTTCCATGACAACTTATTAACACTCTGAAGTTAGCCGATAAGTGTTTCCATGACAACTTATAACTACATTCAAAGTAGTTTACATTCTTCTGATGTTTTTTTTTATTACTAATTTATAATTCCTGTTAATAACAAAGAGTTGTGGTATATGTGATGAAATCTTATTAGACTAAAGCAGTATAACTTTTAACGAGTGTACATAAGTACACACACACTTTTGTTTTACTGTTTGATACCACTGAGGGGGCAGACAAGCATAGACCTGATAGAAACTGGTCACCGTAGCCTATGGATATTTGTAATATCAGAAGTGTAGCACTCGCACTGCAGACCCTAAAATCTTTTATATTTTTTCTATTACAAATATAGTAGCCCTATCCAGGTCTTCAGTGCTCAAATCAGCTGCACCTCAAGTGATTTTAGATGAAGATGCACCTGTTGCTAGAATGCCAATGCTCTGTTTTTTGAAGTGAAACATCTTTATCGACGTTGAGAGAAATTTTATAACTGTAAGGCTCACCAGCTGTTACGTGGGACAAAAATGCATACGGTGAAATGTGGGCGTATAGTATGCCTCTACCTACCCCTTCGGGGATAAAGGCGTGACAATATGTATGTAATAAATAAACCGTCAGGTTTTTTTGTTACGCGACATGTTGTTTTTAAGGTGAAACTTTTTTATCATAAGTGAAACTTCTTTATCAACGTATGAGAGAAATTTTATAGCTCTGTAAAAAATATCGTAAAGAAGTTTCACTTCTTACCTGTGTACCTACTCTGGTACACACACATTTTTTTTATACAGCGTTTTCTAGCCCAAAGTAAGTATGGAATCTAGACAACTGATAAACGTACTTATATATTTCTAAATATGTATTTATACATAGGAAACACTTTTACAATAAATTCCGGAGTATACGTTTATGGATCACAGAAATATTTCTTCCAAACCGGAAATAGAACCCGGGACCTCAGCTCGGCATTCGCACACACTACCTACCACTGCATAATTGAAAATTGAAAAGTAATTTTTTTTTCAAAATTGCTGTGCTGATCCAGTAGATAGGGTGTAATTGACCCTTTACGCTAAGATAATAGTTTTAAATACTTGTTTTGATAAATAAATATACTACAACCACGCATGTATCTATGTATACTCAATACTAATTTAAAAAGTTGAAGAGTGTGTTTGTTTGTGTGTATGTTTGTTTGGTTGAACGCGCTAATCTCAGGAACTACTGGTCGGATTTAAACATTATTTCTGTGTTGGATTCACATTTATCAAGGAACGCTATAGGTTATATATCATCACGCTACTACTCTGGAGAGCTGAGCAGTAATCGTGTCAACAAATCGGGCAAATTTTTATGCATTATTGTAGAATTTATAAGCGACGGGATTATATAGGTGCGACGGGAGTTCGAAGTATGTCACGGGCGAAGCCGTGGGGATCACCTAGTGTATAACATTAATACACGAAAAGTCCGGTGACGAAAATAGGCTTGCCGGCAATATAGATTTTTCCCGTTTTGTCACATGTAACATCAATTTGTAATTCAATTTCTATTAAGTAACAGTGTGACTCATTAGTAATTAAATTCCTGTAGAGTAACAGTGAGATGTATTGCGATTTTTTTTACCCAATGGTCACACCAAATTACAACAATGTAATTTTTTTTTCTCCCTTTCAGGTACAGCCCTAGGTACATGTATGGGGGTCGAGTGTACCCCAGGTACCTGTCCGGTACGGGGTACGCCTTGTCGCTAGACACTGCCCGGGTGTTGTATGACGCTGCGTTGAGGACCAATTACTTCCATTTAGAAGATATATTTATTACTGGTATGTATAATTTTAATACGCTTTTTTAAGCGTTCGTGCCCCGCTGACTCAATGTTCTAAATAAATGAATAAATATTGTGGGACTATTTTCACACAGCGCCATCTAGCCCAAAGTAAGCTAATATAAGCTTGTGGTATGGGATCTTCATAACTGGTGTAAGGGGCCACACCAAGATCTTCGGGGCTTGGGCCTGCTGCTTAACGGACGAGGCTCTGGCGCTGGCTTTCCCCTCTGGAGTTGGGAGGTCTGAGGGCGTCGGTCCCATAAAAGCCACCCGCCGAAACAGAAATGGACAGACACATGGCGAAAACGGGGTGGCCGTGGTGCTCTCCGAAGGGCTGCAGAGTGGCATCTTGGAGGTGAAACGCTGTAGCGATCGGCTTATGATCGTGAGGGTGCTTATCGATGGGATTATTACCCACCTGATAAGTGCCTACGCGCTACAGGCCGGTTGTAGCGACGCCGATAAGATGTAGTTTTGGGGTCAACTCGAGGGAGTGCTTCGGAGCATTCCGTTGTCACAGGGAATCGTTTTGGGCGGCGACCTAAACGGTCATGTGGGTGAGAGGTGTGAGGAGTGTGAGCGTGTTCATGGTGGTTTTGAATACGGCACCCGCAACGCTGAAGGAGAAACTATCCTCAGAACGTGTGCGGCTGCCGATCTAGCCATTGTGAACACGTATTTCAAAAAGAAATTCGAACATCTCATCACCTACAAGAGCGGGAGGCGTACAACTCAGATCGATTTCCTACTCACGAGGCGACACAGCATCGGCAAGGTGGCCAACTGCAAGGTCATACCCAGAGAGAGTCTTACTGCACAACACCGTCTTCTTGTCATGGACCTCTGCGATAAGATTGCGATGTCAAGTCACGCATTGCTGCCGCGTGGGCCAAATGGCGAGAGATGACCGGTGTCATTTGTGACCCTAAAATGCCGATCCGGTTGAAGGGACAGGTCTACAAAACCATTATTAGACCTGTCCTTTTACATGGCAGTGAGACGTGGCCGATATTGGAGCGACACAAGCAGGAGCTGCGTGTCACGGAAATGAAGATGCTGCGGTGGATGTGTGGGGTCACGCGGATGGACCGCGTGAGAAACTCTCGCATCCGCGGCAGCCTTCACGTCTGTGACATTGCAGACAAGTTGCAAGAGTGTCGCCTTCGTTGGTATGGTCACGTCTTGCGGCAACCGCCGGGCTACGTAGGTAACAAATGTCTGGCCATGTCAGCCCCGCCGGGTCCCGGTAAGAGGGGAAGCCCAAGAAGTGCTGGCCTGACGTCGTAAGGGATGACATGCGTGCCAATGGTCTCACTACAGGGGATGCCGAAGAACCGCGCGAAGTGAAGAAGAAAATGTAGGAAAGCGGACCCCGGGCGTCGCGAGACGCAACAGACGCTCGGATGATAATGATGGGATCTTCATAACTGATAAACATACTTATATATTTTTAAATACACACATATTCTACATAGCAAACACCCAAATTCCGAAACCAATATTTGTTAATCACACATATATTTATTCCGACCCGGGAATCGGACCCGGGGGCCGAGTCTGATATTTTAATCGTGTCGAAATAGATTCGAAATCGTCGCTCAATAGAAAGCCACCGGTACAATTTTACAGTTTTTCATAGTCTACTATTACAATCGTACTCCAATAGACTTCTATCGGTCGGCCGATAGCCTTCTACTAACACGTACCGCGCCAGTGGCCGCTAGTTAGTTGCGTTTTTGATAGTCTACTAACATTTTGACAGCTAAAACAGCGATTCTGGTTCTATTCTACGGCTTGTTAATAGTAGACTCAGCCCCTCGGACAGTTAGCAGTCACATATTTTAGCACTGTTGCTGAGTAACGCTTTTTTTAATAATTCTTTTGGCCTGGTCGCGTTTAGCCAAAACTTATTTTTATATCATATTTCTTCAATCTTATCTTCTAATTTAGTCCTGTCCAGTCCTTTGTCGATGTCAAGTCGAGTCATACGCCCTGCGTCGTTGCTCCATTACCTTGGTAGAGCGTCATTGGGGCTTTCAGTGGAATTTGCACGACAAGTTGTAAAATAGCTTTTCACTGCATGTATATCATTGTCTTTCACTATAGCACGATTACACAACTTTTATGTCTAAGAAACTACCATTTTTACACATAAAACAAGGTTAATGCACTAGTTTTAGAAAATAATATACAGCAAGTGTCCGCACTTGTCGACTTTCCCGCGTAAACCCTAGTAAATGATTGTTGTTGTTTGTCTTCGCCCATCTTGGGCAGGCAAAGGAAACTTTGTCCATACAGCCTAGTCTTCAGTATTTATTATTTTCTTAGTATTTGGTCATGTCTAGTCGTTTGTCGATGTCAAGTCCTCAGTCCAGTTCCCTAGTTTTGGAAAATAATATTCGACAAAGGTGCGTCATTGCTAATGTTCGCGCCAAAAGTCCCTAGTAAATGAGTAACGCGAGTGGTCGACTAGGGATGTGCTCGAGCCGCGCGCGGCCGCGAGTGCTGCCCCGCGACGACGCCTCGTTCTCGTACCAGGCGGCGGGCGGCGCCGCGCGGGCCGCGTGCGGGGCCCACGCCAGGGCCACGGCGCATCGAGTGCCGCCCGACACCATGCGGCATCTGCAGAGGATGCTCAGCAAAAAGCATGTCCTTGACACGTGAGTATTTCTATTAATCGATCTATACTAAAATATACTCTGTTCTGTTCTGTCCGAGACTACCAGGACTTTAATTGGTCGTGCTAATTAGTGTATAGCTCATAAGACCTTATAGCCTTTTTGTTACCACCTCACCAAAAAGGCAAAAGGTTCAAAATTTCATCCAAATTTAACATCTAAACTATTCACATTTTATTTTATTTAAATTTATTCGGCCGTTTAGACCCACCCCAGTCGCGGAGTGGAATGGCGGTCGTTAAGCCAAGTTGGAGGCCTTATGGGCGGCTTCAAAAAAATTCAACAGCAGGTCGCCACAGTCTGCGCCTGTCCATTTTAACACGGCAATGGGCTCACCACCTGTTACGTGGGACAAAAATGCATACGTTGAAATGTGGGCGTTTATTATGCCTCTGCCTACCCCTTCGGGGATAAAGGCGTAACAATATGTATGTATGTATGTACTACAATATAAAGCTGAAGAATTTGTTTTTTTGTTTGTTTGATTAAACGCGCTAATATCAGATACTATTGGATTGATTTGAAAAAATCTTTTTGTCTTGGTTAGCCCATTTTGTCGTAGAAGGCTATAGCTCGGACGATTTAACCAATGGACTTGATCTTACCGTTTGCGCCTATACCCCGCTTGCCATTTGCCAAGTATCTTTTAACTAGGCCGCTGTTCCGCGGACTCAGTTTATCGTACACGTTTGGGAAGTAGTTTATAAAGAAAAAATTAAGAAATGTGCTGTGAAATGGTGTAAAAGTTATAGCGGTCGAACAAATAATGTTTCTTTTAACTCGTAAGTAAAATTTTGTTTCATTTACATAACTATTTTTACCAAAAACCATTAATTATTGAAACATATCAACAATTTAATCGGCCTATATTCAATATACGTTCATTCTCTATAAATATTATAAAAAGAATTACCATCTCAAATTACCCGAATAATATTGTGTCAAATTCGTTTGCATACCTACATTTTTCTATGTGTTGTATTTGCAGTTGTATTTTTATTGGTTGTTAGACAGTGACAGCAAGAGTAACTAAACAATATGTGTGTAGTTTCCCCCCGTACGAAAGTTGGTTGAACGTGATTTCATACTTTACTGAGTACATTACGAGTCCATTGGTTGAATCGTCCAGGTCTATACTAATATAAAAGCTGAAGAGTTTGTTCGTATGCTTGTTTTTTTGATTCAACACGCTAATATCAGGAACTACTGGATCGAACTGAAAAAATATTTTTGTGTTGGTTAGCCCATTTGTCGAGGAAGGCTATATATTATCACGCTACAACCCAGGAGAGCGGAGCAGTAATCATAAATGTCATCAAATCGGGCAATTTTTCATACATTGTTGTAAAAGTAATCAACGAATTAATAAATAGGTGCGACGGGAGTTAGAAGCATGTCACGGGCGTAACTGCGGGGGTATGCAGTGAAATAAATAAAATATGATAAAGTTAAAAAGTTTATTAAAGTGAAACTTCTTTATCGACGTTGAGAGAAATTTTATAACCGTAAAAAAAACGTCACGGCTTACGGTTACGCGCCATTTTGTTTTAAAGTGAAACTTCTTTATCGACGATAGAAAGAAAGAATAAAAAAAAATGTCTTTTAGAAGTTACACTTCTTACCTCTGTATTCTGGATTTTTATTTGGTTAAACGCGCTAATCTCAGGAACTACTGGATCGAAAATTACTTTTCTGTTTATCGAGGAAGGAAAATCAAAAAATATCACGAAATAATTTTTATTTTTCAGATGTGAGAGAATGCGACTAACCAAGGTAAGAAGGGACCGGCTAAAGCCAAAACCTACGCCTAAGCGACTATCGCGGCATTAGTTGATCCGTTAGCCATATCAGTCTTATAGACTCGTCCATTAAAAAGTTCAATAAAAATAATAGTTATAGTTAGATTACATGTATATAATTTATCCTGTCCATGTTATGAGCGGTTAAAACGAGGTGTTGTGTAATATTTGTTTATTAAATAACTGTTATAAGTATCGGATACAGTTCGGTTAGTCGACTAACTGAGTTTCGTATCGATTTAAAAATCGGTTCTAATTCGATTATTTTTTTAAGTTGTTAAAATATAAATTGTTTTGGTTTTTCTATTACTGTTATTCACAGAAATTTCGCTATCGATTGTAAGAGGATTATACACAAAGGTATATATATTATCTATTTCATTTAAAAAAAAAAAATATTATTATTATTATAGAAAATAGATGAGGGTAGGCGGAAAATGAAAATTGACCTTGTCAATAGGTCATTTAATTTTTTCCGCCTTTTTCTAACCGAACTGTTTTATTATAAATTTAGTACAGAACTCGGTTACCGCCGTACCATACCACGTAATTTAACGTTAGGCTTAATAGCCGCAAAGCGGTGAAACGCTAGGCGTTTTAGGAGAAAATGGCAAAGCGTACTGTTGAAGTATTATTAGAACAGCCTTATTAATAATATTTATTCTAATTATTATTTGTGGCTTTAAGCCGAAATTAGAATCTCATATATGATGTAGTGTGGTATAAGAAATGCTCCTTCCTTAGGTATAGAAGTGAAAAATGGCTGAAAGTGTTATCAGTTGTAATTTTTGGACGAAAACGTATAATATTGAGCTAGGTCTATATATATATATATATATATATATATATATATATCGAATACTTATTCGTGATATTAAATATTGCTCTCTGTGTGAACTGGAAATTGTTTTGTCCCATATTTTTGCATAAAAAAAAGAAATAATATAAATTAAAAAATATTATTAAATCCGCACGGAATTCCTATTGACATTTAACCAATTTTAAACAAATATGGAATTTGATAATCTTGTGGTCGTGGAACTCTATAACGTGTCAATACCGTATTAATACATTATTTTAAAAAGTAATGTATTTAATAAAATAAATAATCGCTTAGGATTCGGTAGGTATGCTTTAGTTATGTAGCGTGAATTGTTTTATAAAAAAACACGAGCTCAGAACTTAGATCTGAATAAAATAAATGTATTTTTAATTTTAAAGTTAATTATTTTATGTATTTCCAATACACAAACATCTTTTATAACAGATTTTCTTCCCAAATCAATACAATAATAAATATGTACATCGATAGGTTTTTTATTTTTTTTAATTCAAAAATTTATTTAATTTTAAAATTAAAAAATGCATGGTAGTTATTAGGAAAATACTTTTAACCAAAAATAAAATACGAGCGTTTTTAAATAACTTTGTTCTAAAAGTAAAATCTAAAATGTGATTAAACAAGATGGCAGCTTAGACCACTGCTCTACGGCCATCATTGGTTTGCAATGCACAATGCTGTTTGTAGACAAATTCCACCTGTAGAAAGCCGAGGCGGGTCGCCTGTCTATAAATAAAACCAAAATAATAATAATAATCTATCTCTCAAATATAAATAAAATTTACTCTATTTTCAAGCAAGTGGGGGAGTTTACTAAATTACCATTGTTATGTGCATGCATTTAATAGCTAACACTATTCATAAACCACGTCATCAATAATCTAGCATGTAACTAAACTAGTTATAAATGCCTTATAAATATTGCTTAGCGTGAATGATTCGCTCAACGCTATTATTAACATCACGCTAGGCATAATAATACCTGTTACTATCGCCTAGCGTGACGTCAATAATAGGTAGTATTTTTACGTTTTATTTTTATGTATTTTGTTTGCTAGTGGAAGGGTTTACGATGTATATTTTATTAAAATATTTATGAATATTGTAAATGTCATTTTAGATACGGTCAGAGAATCAAAATTGATATTATTTTCTCCACATCGACGCTTTATACACTCTCTTTCGTCATTTATATAATTTTTAAATTTCTTAGACTAGATAAATATAGATTTTGAAATGAAAACTTCTTTTAACGCACCGCACGCAGATTTTTCCGTAGGTAGTTTGTTAGGCTGATCCGTCACGCTCCGAGGAGAAAGGCTCGTTCGGGTGAACTCGGGAACGCTGAGTGTACCCGAGCGAGAAAGATACAGTCAGCTGCTCTTCGCAGTTGTGTCGCTGTGTTTAGTATATTCAATTCATACGTAATAATTGATAGCGATTGCCAATGTAGTTTTCACTTCTACCGTGCGATCTTAAGCACACACTCTTAATTTGTTTTTTTAGCCTGGCGTGAATTATTCGACCTATTTTTGAAGTTACACTGAGCATAATAATACTCAAAGCAACGCCTAGCGTTACTATAAAATTTTATGTTTTTAGCAATAATTGGTTACCGAGTAAAGTGAGTGAATACGATTGTGGGTTATAGACACCTAATAGTTTTATTAGTTGATCAAGTTTTCAGAAGCCTTTTTTATTGAAATAAAATATAGGCTAATGACTCATGAAAAAAAATGGTAAAAGGCAATACAATTAATTTTAGCCTTTTAACTTGTTAAAGGCTTTTCGTCGCTTTTGTCACTAAGTACTCTTGTCACACATTTGGTATATTTACGAATAAATTAATCTCAACTATAAGCGTTGTGAATGTAATTATGTTCCTTAATTCATTACATAATTTTAATTAAATAGTAAAACTATCCTTACGTCATTTCTTATTCGCTTGTAGAATATGTTTGTTGTAATTTGCTTTATGTTCTTATTTGCTTGTAATATCTTTTCAACATTTGTTTTTCTCTGGTCCATTTCAGATAAAACAACGACAGCATAGATTGTATGTTTTGTATAGATTTCTACGTCTCCTTATTAGCAACGAGTGTTAGCGCTAGTTACGTATACCTAATGGAATATAATATTAATTTTATATACACGTTCGCACATATTATATGATATTTACATATTTTCTCAACTATCCTATTTTGAAACTTTTGTTATGAATAAAATAACAGGGACCTAAAACTCTTGCTTGAAGGACGCCATTAATCCTATAACTGTTGTTTCATGTCTTGCTTTGACGTCATGTTTTAACATCAGTTTCAATTAATAATATTAAAATTAGGCATCTAATATGCAAATATGTTATTTATAAGTCATATTGAAAACGTCGAAAGCCTTTATGAAATCTAAAGCTGTATTTGTTAAGAAAGCAAATTTCTCACGTTTTATGTTTAGCTTTCTATGAATCATATATATTATTTTTTTAATGAAATCAAAATTAATTAATTACCTTTTTTTAATATTTTAAAAATTTGTACATATTCTCTATATGAATGTATAAAATTTTTAAAATGTTATATTGTGTATAATTTAATTCTACTTTATAAACGGTTATTTTAGGATATGATTAGACGCGCGAAGATTATTTTTTATGAAAACGATTGCTCAAAATTTACAAATCTCATTAGAATTATAGAAATGTGCGAAAAATCGGAATATGTGAGTACGTTATATTAGATGTTGTTTCAAAATACTAATGGATATAGCTAAAGTGTAGCCTAAATACGAGTATAATGCCGCAACAAGAAAGTGTCCCGAAAGCAAAACACACAGGTATTTAAAAAATCTTTACAGGGTCGGCAGCGCGAGTGTAACACATCTAATGTTGCAAACGTTAAATAGGCTGACGGTGACCACTTTCTATCAGGTGAGCTGTATGCTTGTCAGCTTTAGTCATAAATTAATTATCATGTAATTATATCATAAATTAATTATATACTGTACATATTTTTTAAACGAAATCATTTCGTCATGTCTTCACGCTGTATCCCTGACAAGGTAGTCAGAGTTTACTTCGCTATCTATGTATGCTTCTATCGCTTCCTATTCATTAATCGTTTCATACATGCATCTTTGGTAATCGTGAGTATTTTTGACCTTTTCAAGTAATTAGCGATCTTCGTATATAAGTCGTGGTCTACCCTGACTCTACTTTCATACAATAATTATACTTCGTATAGCATTCCTCACTGATTAGTTGGACGTGTCCAAACATACCAATTTCCATAATGTTCCATCTTGTTCTACCCTTCTTTAGAAGTTTCCCAATACCATGAGGTTATCAGACCTCATCCGTACTCAGACTACCCAACCAAGGTACGTTTGTAATATCGCGACTCTTTCTACCCTATAGGATATATTCGAGAATTTATCTATTAAAATTTTGAAAACACCTGACGGTTCTAAAAGGATTTTTTGTGCAACCAATATAAAATCCACAACTCATAAAAACTAAATTAATGAACAAATAAATAAAATCCTAAATATTATATTAATTTGTGTAATAATTAAAAAAAATGTTTAATTTACCATCGACGAAAATGAATGTTTAAAAGTTTAATAGTCTTCGTAATTCGTTCGTATTATAATGACTAACACCGTCATGAAGTTTTCTAAGTTGCTTGCCTTCGGGAAATGTAACCTGATCAATTTTAGAATGTTGTCAACTTGCTTAACTTTAATTTGTCTCGAGTGTACAAATACAAACCTTTTTATAACAGTATAAAAGCTTTAGCTATGTCCATTGACAGTAATGCAATTTCTCTAATTTATATTAATACATTTATTATTATTAAATTAATTAAAATACGTTAGTATTTTAATTAAGTTAAAAACAATAAAGTATTAATTAAAATTAAAAACAAGACTACAGTGTTGTACACAGTAAACTAGTATTGTTTTAAGTTTATTTTAAAAAATCCAGTTTGTATACAAATTTGTAATTAGAAAGTACAATTTGAAAGTAATTGTTTTGTCCTTTAAGCATGTAGCTCAATTTTATTTTATTTACATTTTTTTTATTTTTGTTTACTATGCTCATGTAGATTTTTCGTGAGTATTTTTTGTTTTTAGATTTTTGTGTATTAAACGCATGTACATTACATGTACTTTGTATATACCTAATCAATATTGAATACAATTTTGTTAGGATTTATATTACTTTGTAAACATGAATTAACTAATTATTTACACAAATCTATGTATATCTCAAGTGGCACTCATTTTTAACTAATAATACATAAAACGTGGGACAAATTGATTAACGATTAAAAAATAAATATTAATTGTGTTCAGATATTGAAACTGACCACTAACTATAATATTTTTTATTGTTATAATTGACAATCAAACCCTTTTGTAGAGTGATTTTAAAAACATTTTTCTATTGAAAACTTTATTCTAGAAGCCATATTAATATAATATAACGCCTCATCATTTCGCCATGTAAATAAAACTACACATAGCCTGTAATCCGACAAGATGCAATCGTTTGCGTAGTTTAAATACTGAAATTTATACAAAAATTAAAATACATTCGTACCCTTCCTTTTGGCTTTACACTACTAAGCCGTAGTCGAGTTAAAATTAAAAACATGCTCTCTGGCTAGTTCTACAGCAATGCTTTTGTTTTTTTTAAATTGGGATAATCTCACCCACATTCCCATTGAGCAAGTCCAGAAAAGTTACACCGAGCTATCGATCTTGGTAAAGTTCCAGTAGAAGTTAGAATGTCTTCATGTCTGCATCGAAATTAGAAAACGGTTTGATAAACACAGCAACAAAGAATTTACAAAAAAGAACAAAATTATTCAAAACAATTCAATTTAATTATTCACAAGATTTATTTATTTATTTATTCAAGCGCACACAATTACCCTTACAGGACAGCCGCAATGCGGTAGTGTAGTATCTCATTACACAATATTTTGAATGGTAATAATATATTACGGGTTCTTTGTGAGCTATGTTTTGATTCCAGTAATATGTATGACAGAAACGTCTATATGTACTAAAAGTCATGTCAGCAAGGTTCAAAATAGAATGAATATTATTCTTAATTCTTATAAGTAGATTAAAAAAAATCTTATTATTATTTTCTAATAAAAGACATCATGTGGTACAGTTGTCAGCTATTATAATCTAGTCATCGCATCTTTTTAACATAACTATTGCTTTTTCACGATAAAATCTGTGTTAATACGGTTTGTGTTACTCCACGTTTATTAAACGCCAACTTATTTTAATGATTTTACTTACCCTTGATACACTGCCCGATATAACTGCTAACTAACAAACCCTGAGGTATATCTTATTCTTTGCAAATAAATTAATATCATTCATTCATTCACTCTTTCATCATCCATTTATTCGTAACTTAGAAGTAATTAATACTAAGAATAAAATGAGTTGCAACCATATTTAAAGACTTGTCAATAATGAGGCAATGCAAAGAAGTTGTGTTAGCCTCCAAACCATTAGCTTTTAAACTAACCAACTAATTTAATGAACAAACTCCCCCACTTGGGATTATTCCTAATCTTTGCAATATGTGACTTTTTTATAGTAAGAACAAAATTAACCTTTATCTGTGTGTTCAATTTTAACTCGGTGTTGGATCTGCTTTTTATAATATTTGGTTATTTTTAAATTATACGTTTAGATATAAATAAATTTTTTAACATTTTTAAATATCTATATTATTGTCAAGTGCCATTTGTTTATGGAAACTAGCATTTTTGCTGAAATATCTTGTTATTCACCGCCATTTGGCGAACTACACATAAAATTTTAACCAATCGAATATTTATACTGTGGTATAATTATTTATGACAAAGTTATTTTATTAAATAAACTAATTCTATCCTAATTTTTGAAGTTATATTTCTTTTGGCGCGTTAAAGAAAAATTATGAGAATACATTTTTACGATGCGCGCGTAGACCGTCACGAAAAACCGACACCCTGAAGTTAGCGGATAATTGTTTCCATGACAACTTATAACCACATTCAAAGTAGTTTTCAAACACCCTAAAATTAGCCATAGTCAAAATTTTTGTTTTTTCTACCAACGTAGGATAAGGCGAAAATTATAGTAGATTATGGTACAAGTGTGTAAAGTTGGTGATTACCGCTGAGGCGCTATTGAGGGTCTAAAGTGTCTAAAGAGAGCGGAAGACGGTAATCAACAATACACACGTGTATCCTACGACGTTTTTCAATACACTTATGAATAATATAATACTAAATAAAACAAATAGATATTTTTCCTTGGAGTTTTCAGGTAGTAAACTTTCTATAACGTTAAGGGCTTCACATCTTATATCGGGCGTTGTAGGTACTACATAAATCGTTTTCTTCATAACCAGTACTTGTAGACATTTTAATTAATATATAACTTTAATTTCAACAGGGAAAACGAATTGTGAAACTTTTTGGGACTGGCGGAAAAAACAATTATTTAGTTTTTTATATGCGCGCGCATTGACGACTGAGTTTAAAATGAGGATTCTTTTTTTTTTCTTAAAGTTTTTGTATAAAGTTTTAAACAGAAATTTTAGCATGAAATGAGCAAGCAAGCAAAAATAACAAGCAAACGTATAATAATTTATTTGTTCTATTGAACGCGATCTTTTTTGTATAGTTTTTTTTAAGAATATTGCATCTCAACCAGTGCATAAAAAAAAAACTATTATCCCACTAGTGATATAATAACAATAAAAAAAACACTGTTTGATAATAGGTATCATTATGTGCCTAATTGCGGTGAGATAAGAGCCATATCATGAGTAAGTGTATTGAAAAAAAATTTCAAAAGATTTTTATTTTGTTACGCCAAAGCAGTATAACTTCTAACGCGTGTACCTAAGTACACACACACACTTTTTTTTGATAATATATTTTATGCTTATAGTTTAATGTTATAATTTTTTTTCTGGTATACATTGGTTTAATAATAAATCCTGTAAAGGTCAAACTAGTTAATAATTATTAGCATGCGTTACCAATTGTAGCGGCCATATGATTTTTTAACAAAAATTATCGTAATATTTGGAATACCTTCACTAAAAGTGTTTTCTTATTATAAAGACACAACTTTCTATTCAAAGGCATCCCGATATTACACCACTTGTAGTAAGTAATCATTCTACTTCTCTCAGCCGCTTCGAATTACACTTTTCGATAGATATCAATTTAAAATTAAAATATCTATATCCTTATATTTATTATTTCAACACTTTATATTGTACAGATTTGCTAAAATCCAATTTTCTTAGAACTTAAATATAGCTTATAATAAATTGACAACAATTATTTAATAGCGCCTCTAGTATTGCATTGGAGTAACTAATGGTCATCACTTACTGTCTTCTTGCTGTTTATTGCCGTAGAAGTTGTCAAAAAGGTAAAATAAACATACTTAAACTTACTTAAAAATATTGTCTCAACAATATTTTTATTATTTTTTATTTCCTTATGGCCAATTAAACGCAACTTCTGCTAAAATTCTAATAATTATTGGCAAATTGTTGTTTATTATTAAAACCACAACTATCGGAAGCAAATATATATTTATAAAACCGGCGAGGGTTTTGTAAAAATACGTTTTATGAAACATAAACGGCCAAAACCTTTTTTCTAGTTTGATTTTTCACAGCTTGAAGGAACCGTAGTCCTGAGTATATAAAACTATACGTTTTATTTCAACTCGATACCTTCACGAGTTCTTAAGATAAAGAGTCTTGACAGACAGACGGACGGACAACAAAGTGAATCTATTAGGATTCTGATTTTACCTTCGGAACCATAAAAACATAAATTTTGAGAAAAGAACGGAGGGTTGCTACAATCTCGCAAAAACTTCTTGATATGGAACTATTATTTTATGTAAACTGGCAACATTTTCCAAACGTCACTTCATCTAGAATATATTTTATGAAACAAAGAGGAGTTTTGGCGGGAGAGTGACAAGTGCGGACGCTTGCTGTATATTATTTTCTAAAACTAGTGCTTTTATCTTGTTTTATGTGTGGGAGTGGTGGTTCTTGTACATAAAAGTTGTGTTAACGTGCTGTAGTGATAGACAATGATATATATGCAGTGAAATGCTATTTTCTCTCTTGACGCGAAAAGTCCACTGTAAACCTCAGTATAAGAATCCCATTATACTGAGGGCAAGGACAAGGACCTAGGACTGAGGACTCGACATCGACAAAGACTGGACAGGACTTTAAACTAAGAAAATATAAATACCGAAGACTAGGCTGTATGGACAAAGTTTCCTTTGCCTGCCCAATATGGGTGAAGACTACAAAAAAAAAATGAAACAAAGAACCCCAGGCAATAGGTTTGCATATAAACATCACAACGTAGCATCCATTATTTTGTACTCATTCCTTTTCTCAAGCTGTAGCCATAGATGATATAAAGAAAAAAAACGGCAAACAAGGCGGTGTTCAAAAGACATAAGCCTATCAAAAATCGGGCCAACGAACAAAAAAAAATCTACCATTGATAATAAAGATCTATAGTGATTTAGTAATAAGTAACATTATGTATTAAATACAAAAATAAGTAGGTATTTAAGAATTGGTGCCGTATAGTTGATAGTTAATAATATATGAACAAATCATTAAATATTTCTGTATATAATTAAATAATATAAGAATATAATGATCTACAAAATAAACTCTTTTGGTAGGATAGTTAAGAAACACATTTTTATCGCAACTTTATTAAACCTTTAGAAATGCTTATTAATTAATATACATGTATACTATCAAATTTATTAATGTATAATTACGTTTGGTTTACGTTAAAAATTGTTTTTGATTATTTGTGCAATTATAAACAGTTACAAGTTTAAGAATACACAACTAATTTAAATTGTTTGTACTCAAACCCATTTATAATTTAGACATTTTGCCTATGATATTCACGGAGTTTCAATAAAATTGCACCGAAACCATATATTGTCACGATTTATTTATAAATGTGATTATTATTTATTGCAAAATGTTCATAATGTTATTTAAATGTTTTCGCCGTATTCATGAACCTATTAAAAGTACGAATGTAATCTCGAAGTTTTATATCTAAAAGGGCCGCCTATTAATGTGTATGCGTTTAATGTTTTTCTGTCTAAGGTCTAGACTAACGTCTGACAGAATTATATTTATTATATATGGTAATATAATCATTTCTCAAACCTTGTCTACTCTCTAGGTGTTTTTATCTACCCGAGTTCAATTTAATTAGAAATGATCGCATTGGTTCAAGGTGCGGCGGCGTTGCTATCTATTTGCGCAAAAACATACCTTATAGTATTGTTGACTCATCTCCACAACCGCCGCCATCAAACGCTGGTGAACATCTCTTCCTAGAAATTGAACTCGCTCACATTAAATTATTGCTTGGAGTGTATTACTCACCTTCTATGAAAATAAACTTCTTCTCATCTTTCGAAAATTTTGTAGAAGGTTTTGCACCAAATTACAGTCAAACTATCATTATGGGCGACTTCAATACATGTCTGCTAAAATGAGACACCCGTTCTTCCTTTTTTTTGTCGTTGAATCCTGTAATCTATCAGCCTTACCTTCTGATGCCACTCACCACGCTCCTGATCATCCTCCTACTCTTCTTGACTTAATACTTGTCTCTTCAACTGACCTTGTTGCGAAACACGGTCAGTATCCAGCTGACGCTTTTTCCGTTCATGACCTAATATTTCTCTCATACAATGTTCGCTCTCCCAAACCTAAGCCGAAACTCCTTATGCAGCGCAGTGGCATGGATGTACGTAGACTGCGTGAGGATGCGTGTAAAATCAACTGGGAACCCTTGCTGGCAGCACAGACGATTGATGCCAAAATAACCTTTTTTAATAATACAATTATTGAGTAATAATTAATAATTAATTTTTAATAATTAATTATGTCATGCGCCGGTTCGGGCCATCAAAGTTAAACATTTACCGTCTCCTTGGCTTACTGCCGACATTAAAAAAATACTTTCCAGAAAGGCTGCTGCCAAATGCAGATACAAAATTCGACCCACAACTAGTAATAAGGGAAAATACATCACATTACGAAATCTCTGCAGTAAGGTGTGTAGAAAAGCACAACGTCAATATATTCATAAAGCGGTCGAGAACGGAGACCCTGCCAAAATCTGGAAATTTCTTAGAACATTGGGAGTTGGAAAGCAGCGGCAAAATTTGATGTCTAACTCACTTAATATTGATTCACTTAACCATCATTTTACATCTTCGTCCAAATTAGATCAGTTTAACAAAGATAATACTTTGCAGTTTCTTTCATCGCTTCCAATTCCTGAGCATTCCCCGTTCAATTTTGATCAATTATCTACGTGTGATGTTAAGAAGAGTATTATGTCGATAGGATCCAATGCGATTGGCTGTGACAACATTAGCCGTAAGATGGTGGAGCCTGTCATTGACGAAATCCTCCCCATTATTTGTCACATTTTAAACTACTCCCTTATCTGTGCCGAGTTTCCAAAAGCCTGGAAAGATGCAGAAATAATTCCTTTACCTAAAAAGTCTAACCCAACATCCTTATCCGAATATCGTCCCATTTCCATTTTACCGTTCCTATCCAAAGTCCTAAAAGGCTTGTTCACTCCCAACTATACACATATCTCAATAAAAATAACCTCTTAAACCCTTTACAATCAGGCTTGCGGCCAGGTCACAGTACGACCAGCGCATTGATAAAGGTCACTGACGATATTCGTCTAGGCATGGAAAGTGTCTATTCTAATATGGTGTCTTGAGGCAGATATTAGTTTTTGCGCGGGAAATGTAACGACCGCCATTCGTTACGTTTGCTGTACATTATTTTCTAAAATTAGTGTATTACTGGGGTAAAGCAACGGAACCTCTATTGGAATTTCTATGGATATTTGAAACTAACACAAAGAATATCGCTGTTCACTGCAACATTTCATTTTTTTTACTCATGTACATTTTAGAACTATGTGTCTCAGATTCCACTAGTATTATACACAAAAACACGAACTATACACTGGTTTTGGAAAATAATTATACAGCAATCGTGCGTTATGGTCGATAATTGACGGCATATTATATCATGTGATATTACATACTTACTTTTTTTAGGTATTTTTCCGTGGCATTATAAAATTGATCGTTTTATTATGTAAAAATATATTTCCGTTTAAAAATTCCAAATTTTTATGCAATTCAATAAATTAAATTCTCGTTAGTGTTATAATATAAGGCTGTGAAATGCCTGTGTACTTAACATATAGAGTATAATATAGGATACAGGGTGCTTTTGTTAATATGTTACTATGTTATATTGTTAGGGTCAGCAGTGTGAGTTCTGTGGTGTTGAAAAACGTTCATAGATTATGGTGATCACTTTCCATCAGGTCTGTCAATTTGTACCCTTTTTGAAGTATTAACAAAAGTACGCTGTATTCTTCGGCCAGTCGATAGACATACCATATCAGACAAAACATTATTGGCACAAGGATAGAAAAAAAAAATGAAATGAAGCATATATGAGTGAACAAATTTAAATTTTCATCTGACATTTTAAATTTGACATGTGTGTCAAATTTACAATAAATATAATATAATAATTTATAGTCGTTTTGGAACAAAAGATTTTGAATTCGGTATCAATAATAGTATCGATTAATATAATTAATTATTATATATATAAAATAATGTATAATATAATTTATTTTAAATCCTGGCCTGACCTCTCGAAATAAGTATATAATTTCGAATGTCTCAGTAATTTGCCAGTAATGTTTGTTTGTCAAGTATGAAAAAGTGTGTCTGTCCGTCTGTGGATTCGATGGCCGTATCAAACATAGTTAGTGAAATTCTAAATGAAATGATGTAAAAATGCAATCTCAGATTATTGTATATTAGTATTTTTTCACATGCTCAAGGTACTGTTGTAAGCTTGCCTGTCCTGACGCTTAGTTATAAAATCAACCATTTTATATACAAATTAAAGTTTGTAAAACTTATGTTTTGTTTTATTTACATACATACATACATATTGTCACGCCTTTATCCCCGAATTCCATTTTGTCCCACGTAACAGGTGGTGAGTCCATTGCCGTGTTGAAATGGACAGGCGCAGGCTGTGGCGACCTGCTGTTGAAATATTTCAAGCCGCCTATAAGGCCTTCAACCAGGTTTAACGACTGCCATGTTACTGGCAACCGGGACTAACGGCTTAACGTGCCTTCCGAAGCACGAAAACTTTCGCAAATGTAAATTCAACAAAGTGGTCACCCATCCAAGGACCACCTATGGCGAATGTTGCTTAACGCAGTGATCGTTTACAGAGCACTGAGTCAGTTAATTAAACTTCAATATTAGGAAGGCGATCGTAGCCCCGCTCTGTTCTGTTTACGATCGCTGCGTGAAGAAAGTTTCGCTTTGGTTGCTCCTCGGATGGGTTTGTGGCATTTCTATTCACGAGCGTTTTCGTGCTGGTAAGATTGCCAGTAAAATAAATAAATATCATTGGGACAACTCACCAGTGTGACCAGATTCAGTATTTTAATACTTTTTCGGTATTTTTAATGGCTTTTCTGAATATCTGTATTTTTGTGTAGGTATATTGGCGGAACTCAGTAGTTTTGGGTATATTTTGGATAAAGGCAACACGCGATTATCGTCTCCGCGAACATACATGTGGAGGGGATTTCCCTGATTTAGTCTATATGTCATTCAGGAGCAAAGAACTGTTAGTTAAAGATAAGACATGGCAGGAGGCCTCCAAAGAGGCCGAATAGAAATTCCGATGTAGTTACGTTGATTTGGACATTTAGAAAGAATGACGAAGAAAATGTATGGAGGCTGCACTTCAAGTGGATGTCCTAGCGAAGGTGCGTTAATCAAATTAGTTACGAATTCGCAAAGGGCCAAGTAAATAATT
Organism: Thumatha senex; assembly: GCA_948477245.1. Classification (NCBI taxonomy): domain Eukaryota; kingdom Metazoa; phylum Arthropoda; class Insecta; order Lepidoptera; family Erebidae; genus Thumatha; species Thumatha senex. The sequence goes on from OX419753.1 coordinate 13,000,090, forward strand.
CCCGTGAGAAAGCGTACGTCAAGCGATTAATCGATAGTGTAGATAATGTTTTATTGTTTAGCATTTAGTTTAATCTTTGAAGGATTGGTTTGAACAATGCGGGAATTTCCCCGAATTTGTAGTACGTTTTAGTCGTCATATAAATAGGATGCGCTTGTTTTTTAGGGCTCCGTACCTCAAAAGGTAAAATGGAAACCTTGCTTTTCACTTACTTGTCCGTCTGCATGCCCGGGTGTCGACGTCGACTTTCTCACAAACTGGTGGCTAGATCCAAGTTAAAATTTATACCAGATTAGGTTTTTTTTTATTGATCAAAATACATAACTTTTGTAATGTAGGGGTACATAACATGCTACTCACTTAAACCACTGCGGTTTTTGAGTGAGCAGGTCGGTATAGTATGTTTTGTGTCGAAAACCTATGTGGTAGTTCTCGTTGACATGAAAAAGCAAGGTCTTATAGAACAAATAAAAAAAAAAGACGTGTGGCACTCAGAGACTGCCGCGGTAAAGCTATTGCATAGCATTTTTTATCAACTTATGTAATTATAATTATTTATTTATTCAGTATTTTTTTCCTTTGTTTTCTTTGATATTAATTCAAGTTACACTTTTTGAGCGTGGTGACCGATAAGAATTGTTTTTTTCTTTTATTAAATAAATGAGAAGTTAATATTGTTCAAAATATTTTTATTATCTTACAATACATGTAGGTTATTCAGGAATATTTATCATTGAAACTATAGGTTGATGGTAACTGAAATAAGAAACATAAGATTGAGACTTGATATCTTCTAAATATCTGGAAAATACCGCGTCAATGGTGGTCCCATATTTTGTTGTGGATTCTTGTGGATCATTATTTATTTTCAAATTCAATATTTTTGAAAGAAAAGTTGTCAACCGCTCTGATTTTTTATCAGCGAAGTTGATGTTGAAATCGCCAACCAAGATAAGTGAAAATTTATTACCATCTGTACCAAGTATTTTCGACCCTAAAAAAAAAACTAGTACAGATATTCACTGTTGTACGTGCGAGCTTCGTAGAGTCGTACCATGAAGTAAATACAAAAAGGAGGTGCCGTAACGCCGAAACTCTAAGCAGGCATGAGTGACCAGATTGCGGAGCGAAGAGGGGGATTACGCATGCGCAGTAACGCCGATACAACCAATGCCGATTTGCAGAACTAAAGAGACAAGCGTGATATTTCAAAAAGTCATTAAAAGTTCTGCCATTCATCGATAGATGGCAAAACTAAAAAGTATCACCGCTGTGCCGGTCGGAGTGGGGGGTGTTAGGTTATTTTCGTTACGGAATTTCTGGATTCGGTCTCCACGCAAATAGAACATGTTTTGAAAATCAGTATTTTATGGGTATTTTTTCTTAAGCAAGTTGGTATATTTCAGTATTTTTTTCAAGGTGCTTCGGTATTTCTGTAGAATTTAATCTGGTCACACTGCAACTCACACACCGCCATCTGATTCCAAACTAAGCAGAGCTTGTACTATGGTAACCAGATAACTGATAAACATTATATATAAATAACACACATATATAGATAAATAACACCCAGACACAGAATAAACCATCGTGCTCATCGCACAAAGTTTTATCCTAGGTGGGAGTAGAACCCACGACCTCTTTGCGTAGCAGTCGGATACACTCCCACCGCGCCACAGAGGCAGTCGAAAATGTAGTCATTAAACCAAGTTGCAGGCCTTATGAGGTGTTTATAACACTGAATTTTGTCCCTCACAATAGGATCGTCACCTTTTACGTGGGACAAAATGCAACTGCAGAATTGTTGGTGCATTGTATATCTCTGCTTACCCATTAAAGAAAAAACAAAAAGCTAGAGTATGTGTGAAGGTATTAAAATAATCTATATATATAAAAATGAATCCCTATTTCCCTTTGTCACGCAATCAAACGTGAACGGCTAGGCCGATTTGAAAAATTCTTTTCGTATTGGATAGCCCATTTATTGAGGAAGGTTCTTAGCTATATATCATCACGCCACTACACAGGAGAGCGGAGCAGTAATCATAAATGTCAACAAATCGGGGAAACTTTCATACATTTTTGGAAAGTAATAAGCGACGGTATTAAATGGGTGCCACGGGGTTGGAAGTATGTCACGGAAGAAGCCGGGCAGGTCAGCTAGTAAGTAATAATATTTTTGAAGTTATACTTTTGGCGCCTTAGGGAAAAATTATGAGAGTATTTTTTTACGATGCGCGCGCATATTGTTACGAAATACCGACACCCGGAATTAAGCTAATGTGTTTCCATGACAACTTATAACTACATTCAGAGTGGTTTTCATTCTTTTGATGTTTTTATTCTTACTAATTAATCATTCCTGTTACAAACAAAGAGTTGCGGTACATGTGATGAAATCTTTTATTAGAATAAAGCAGTATAACTTCTAACGCGAGTAGATGAGTACCACAAACTTTTTTTTTATTAAAACACTGTATTATTATTAAAACATTTTATTATTATTAAATTATTTAATTATAAATGATTACCAGAACTTAGTCCTAATCCCATTAATAAACAATTAATATAACACCTCAGCCCAAATTATTATGAATATGTGGGTAGTTAAACTATTTCGGGATAGCACATCCGTAATCACAAATCAGAGAGTCTATGAACATGTACGCTAGGGGGCGCCCTCTCGCGTGGCCACTTTCCCTTTCGTAGATATAGAGGGCGCTCAAATCCCTAGTCAGGTAGTTCTTCGTTGGTTTATCTGAAAATAGAAGTTACATAATTATTCAGACCTGACTTGCGAAGTGTTTTTTATGTCGCGGGGAGAGTGTTTACGCGCCGTCATTCCTACTGCAGGGGCAGCAGGAAAGGTAAAGGTGTGTGGGACTCTCGGCACTTGGGGGCCGTCCTACCCACTAAACCCCGCGGTGTTCCGTCTTCTTCCCAACCGGGTCGCAGGATAGACCTGAGGGCTGTTCACTGCGACCCGGCTAAGGGAATGCCCCCTCGGAAGGCTCTCCTCGGGGGGCAACTAGCGAAGTGTAGAAAGATAGTGGAAAATCGAAACTAGGCTCCGAATTGATTAATTATTTTGCCACCGGGACTAACGCTCAGCTTGGATAATGATTATAATAAATACTAGGAATTTTTTCACGCTGTATCCTCTAAGAGGTAGACAGAGAGGAAATATCACCAGCACTGGTGCTTCTAAGAATAGTCGACGTCGAGGACCCACATCAATAAGAAAATAAGCAGCTAAATCAAATGTTGAAAATGGAGGCTGAGAGTGAGAGTTATTTAGCAACCAAGACTTAATACTAGGACTAGAATGAACCTTTTAATAGGAGCGGAGCTTCCATGGAGCAAAAAGAGTAATTGTTTGACATTAAACTTCGCAGTAACGACTTTATTACTGATTAAATGTGATAAAACATAATAAAGGTAGGGTTTTACGTTGAGCCACGAGTAGAGCTGCGAATGTAAATGCACCATGCCATGATACTGTACTTACATTCTCGACTCGCAGCTCGTGTCGTAGGTCGAGATTGTAAATACTAACTATCGTCACGCTGTATACCTGACGGGGTAGTCAGAGAGGACAGATCGCCAGGCTTCGCAATCCATGCATACTTCTTTCACTTCTTCAAGATTCATCAATCGCTTCATACACGCTCGTCTGGGTATCCGAGTACATTTGAGTTTTCCGTTTTTGAGCCATCTGCTCACGTGGTTTTCAAATGTAAGTCTCCTACCCTGACTCCTTCTACCCTCAACTCTCGCACAATATATATTCTTTGTCAATGAAAAGAGATTGTAAATGAGGCATAGAAATTAGATAAAAAGGGACAGCGAAAATTTTATTGTCTATGGGAAAATCCCATGTAAATAAAAAAGAGCGCGCTTCTTATATCTTTATACAGGTAAATAATAATCCAATTATATACTTCAAGCAAAGCAGTACTGAAAGAGACTGCGGCCTGCCTAGTAACCCTTACAATAAGATGAGGATACTATGGATGATCAAGTTCTTACCTTTTGGGTCGATGTGAAGTTTCGGCAGCTGCGCTACGTCGGTGAAGATATAAGCGGAGCACAAATCCATGTGGGTCATACTTGGCAGGTTAATTGTTATACGGATCAGAGCTGGGGAGATGAAAGTAACCATCATCAGTTTGATTGAACACATTAGATATCGATTGTAACACTCTGTTTGCATCTGTGCTTTGCATCAGGCAGGTGGCGTCATATAGAATAAATATATGAAACTACTAATTCGATTTAAATACTCTTTGCATAAGATAGTCTATTTTTTAAGCAACGCTAAAGGCTGTTTACTATTTAAGTAAATTTACATTTGTGCTTTGAACCTCAGAATTACCGGTTCCCCTACATGCTAAGCGTTTCTGAATTCACAACAAATCAAATCATAGTAAGCGGTCCACAGGTGATCGTAGCCCTAGGGAAAGGCCTATTCACGCCACAACACACGGTTCTGCGCCTTCCGCATCTAGTCTCTCCTTGAGACCTTTTTCAGGTCTTCTATCCATCTGGCAGGTGGGTTCCTACATAAGGTGTGCTGAGTCGCGGTCTCCACTCCAGAACATGTTTGCTTCATCGGCCATTGGTTCTCCTACAGATGTGGCCCGTTGCCACTTTAACGCGCTTACTCTGCAAGGTATGTCGATCACACTGGTTCTCTGATGGATAACCTCATTTCGGAGAAAGTCTCTCAACAGAACTAGAAAGAAAAATATAGGGATACTTACGATACACGCCTCTGATATGGAAATAGTAGTAGCTATCTTCTTGGTATGTCCTGTGCTGGATGAACGTGCGATCCGACTCCAGGTCCAAAGACGGACAGTCTATGGACAGCACCACTCTGTCAGTCCTCGTGTTGAAGCTGGCAACAGTGGTGTTGTGTTTAGGCACTTGCAACCATAGATATCGTTAAATTCATTTTCCGATTTCTATGCTTGCAACGCCATTAATTTCACGCTGTACATATCATCACGCCTCCAGCTATAGGTACTTTGCAGTCTTCTTATTTCCACGCTGTATCACTTTAAATTAATATTTTAAAGCTTTGGTCCTTTGCATTTATGGAATGGAAGACCTGAAGCTCCCAACAAAACCAGACTAAGACAAACCTATAAGTAAACTACACAAGCATTATTAAACTTTAGGAGACTTACTAAGCAGGCAGTGGTAATATACTTACAAGAATTCTGATACGTGACACCTGTCATGGTTTCTGACAATCAAATTATTATCGATATATGAAGCGTTAAAGTATGGCGTCTCGAAGTGGAACCGCTCCAGCATGTATTTGGAGGCCAGGAACCCATCCCTCTTGACTTTGCAGTTGGAGTTGGCTGCCAAATTGTCACCGATGCATTTGTAGTTCTTCAAGTTGCAGGGTCTTACGATCTCTGTGATGTCTACATAAAAATTTACATAATAATAATGTTTTTTTTTATTTTCACAATAATTCTTTGTTGTAATTAAAAGCTATATTGGCGTAAGGTTCTTTTCGCTAAATTATACGTTATAGCCGGGAGGTACTCTATGTTTTTCGTTCCATACCATTATCAGCATGAGCAACTTGTAATCGAAACGAAGCAGATTTAAATGCAATCTACTCTTCAAATCATACTTTGAAATAGACCAAATAATGAACCCTGAAGCACTCCTTTAAAATGCTTATTAGAATAATCGGATTACGAAAATGGTTGCACCACCTAAAATGCTCCACCAAAATTTCCGGAGCCCAAATAACACCTGCTAGCGGTGGACCTGCTGACTAAATGGACGAGGCGGCAATCGCTCCTAACAATGCCGAAAATTAAAATCCACCAAAATTTCCGGAGCCCAAATAACACCTGCTAGCGGTGGACCTGCTGACTAAATGGACGAGGCGGCAATCGCTCCTAACAATGCCGAAAATTAAAATCCACCAAAATTTCCGGAGCCCAAATAACACCTGCTGAACCTGCTGACTAAATGGACGAGGCGGCAATCGCTCCTAACAATGGCGAAAATTAAAAACCAAACGATAGGTGCTTCCAACAGTCAAATGGAAGCGAACCTTGGCCAAAAAATACAGGCTTTAAAAGCAAATAGAATTACACTAAGCTAAAGAAGAAATTGGATGACGAAGAATCTCTTTCCAAAGAAACTGTGTATACGTACGTACTGTGTGTACGTATACGTAATTTGTCAAAGTAATTGTTCGATCATTTAATCAGACTGGTAAATTTATTTACCTACCTAACCAAACCCGACCAACTTATATCCTAGATAACTGACTTTTATTCTTATTCCTTTTCTATCCACGCAGTGAGGCTTTGGAACTCACTACCAGCTGTTATCAGAGATTGTAAATCAATCAACAGCTTTAAATATAAACTCAGACTTCATTATCTTTCCATGAAGCGCTCGTGGCCCCGCGGTCTCAGTGTTCTGTAAACGATCACTGAGTTACGCAACTTTCACTATGGCTGGTCCTCGGATGGGTGACCACTTTGTGGCATTTACATTTGCGAGCGTTTCCGTGCTTCGGAAGGCACGTTAAGCCGTTGGTCCCGGTTGCCAGTAAAATGGCAGTCGTTAAGCCTGTTGAAGGCCTTATTTTTTTAGGCTTGAAAAAATTCAACTGCAGGTACCCACAACCTGCGTCTGTACATTTCAACACGGCAATGGGCTCACCACCTATTACGTGGTACAGGAATCCACACGGTGAAAAGTGGGCATATAACATATTATATGCCCACTTTTCACCGTGTCAGGCAATAACTAGCCTCAAGCGTCGATTGAGTGTTGAGAAACGTTCTGGAATACGGCCTTATGACTATTTATGCAGTATTTACCTACTTTGATGTACCTAGTTTTAGTTTTTGTTAGTATTTAAATTTGGAACTGGGGTACGTTTAACTGAATGATATGGAATTTCGAACCCACAGTATTTAGGTACTATTCCAACGTTTATACCCACAGGACTACCGCTTTACGTTACATAAGAGTATAAATCATACTTTGACATTATAACCTCTGCCACCCCTTCGGGGATAAGGCGTGATGGATATTTATTTATTTATATTTATTTTATCTTTTCGATTCTTGCAATTGAGTCATTTCACAAACCTTGTTTTTGTCTATGCTAAGGTATATAAGTATTTTATTCTATCTATATACTATATTACTTATATATGAATATGTATATGTATTTATATGTATATGCATGTATATTTGCATTTTATGTATGTTTCAAATTCTTACTAATTTGATGTTGAATTATTTGATAATATTAACCTTCGTACGCACTTTTTATTATATTTTTCTATTTTCAACTTATAACGATCTTCTTCCTTGGATCTGTTGGAAGATATTTCTATTTAGAAATAAGCAGACCCTTTGTACTTATTTTCGTTTAATGTCTCACTGTATTATTATGTCTGTACAATAAATAAATAAAATAACTAGGTAATATCTCACCTGCGAAGCAGAGATGCACCCCCAACAAGAGTGCCAAGTACTGAAGCGCCATTTTGACAGACACTCCAGAACACAAGCTTCTTCAGACTAAGAATATCACTTAACTTTCAACAACGATATATTCGTTACAATATTGACTTAAATCCATATGTTATATAGTATATTGTTTCAGCGTATGTTTGTTTGACACTAATACACGATTTATTAATCAATTTGGGCTACCTAATGTATAATACCTTTATATTTAAGTAAACCAGTAGTTGGCAATACTAAATAAATAATATAGTAATATAAATTATAACATGTTCGTTGTTTGTTCGTTGCTTCGGGGATAACGGCGTCAATGATAGTAAGTATATATAAAGTTAAGCATCTTAAGATACGCTCGTTCGTTCCTGAGATGTCTGGCCGTTTGTAGGATTTTCATTGGAGCGAAGTGAACGAAGTGAGCGTAGCTACATTCTTACCTGATTCGGATTTTCGCTTTGTCCTTGAACTCCTTCCAAACCACTCAACACTTTTTGACCAAATTTGACCCATAATACGACATCTAGCAATAGATGGTTTACAAAAAAAAAATCGAAACTCGGACATACCATGGAGGAATAATCACCGAACTCGAAAAGTTCCATAAGGTCGGCGAGTGTATGCGTTACTCGGTGTTCGGAAATGGTGACGACAAAACGCTTCGCTCTATTTAGACCCACCGGGGACGCAATCATTTGTGGAAATTCTATTAACGAGCGTATCCATACTGAAGGCACGTTAAACCTGTCACACGCACACAGCACGTCCCGGCTGCCAGTAACACGTTAGTTGTTAAGTCAAGTTGAAAGCGTAATGGGCGGCTTGAAATATTCAGCACAGCAAGAGGGTATTACACCTTCGGTGTTGTAAACGTCCATGGCGGGTTATACCACACATATATTTCGGGTTATACCACAGATCTTATCTGCCAACTCTAAATATAAATAAACAAGGAAATTAGTGGCTGTATCCCATCAACCACGAAATTAAAACTCTGCTGTTATATAGATGGGAACGCCTTTCAATATTCGCAACCCAAAATTTGTTAAATAATACTTATTCAAGTAAAGTCGGAATACAGACTTAGTTTTTCAGTAATACATTATTCTTAAATTACAATAAATATAACAGACGGAATGGAGAATTTATTGTGTTTGTTCAAGTGGGTTGAAACTGTGCGCATTGTTTGTGACTTGGCGCTCTTGTGGAATAATATATACTTACGCACACACTTGACGCACCAGCGGGGACGAACTGGTGCGTGTCGCATCGGGGGCACGCCCTTACATAGTACGTCCTAGTGGCAATGTGGCATTGCTTTCGGAGTGAAATTTCAGCGTTCTGGGTTATTGGGTTGGGGGTTAAATGGTCTGGGTAACTGATGTAAATATGGGAATAGGCTGCCAGATGATGGATAAACTTAGGCGACAGAGGGCAACACCAGTGTGAGTGTGCAAGCTAGGGGTGCAGTGGGCAAGCGGGTTTCTGCTAGGTATAGTTTTTTTTATATAAATTGTCTCTCAGTGCTATCTAGCCCAAATTAAGCTACTATAAGCTCCTGGTATGGGATCTAGACAACTGATTAACATACTTATATATTTTTAAATAAAACAATACATATTATAGGCACAGAAGACATCCAAAGTCCCAAACAAACATTGGTGGATAACACAAATATTTCCTCTGTATACACTTACGCCACCGAGAGGCAGTCTGAGTCATGAGTCTATTGCAGTGTTGAAACGATCAGTTGCTTTCATACTCTTCCTGAATTCGGAGTTTAGGGTCTGCTTTTATTGGCAGTTGACAGGATCAAGGATGCCACTAGAAATTCTCGCGGGGCCCCCAAGGATACCGTTGTGCTATCAAACAATCAAATCATTACTCCATAGTATCGGATGGTCAATCTATTCAATATTGTGGCCACCATTGGGCAGGGTTTTTGTAGTTTCTGTGCGTCATCAAGTTAGGGCCACGGTCGATAAATGAACAAAGCAAATAGTAATTATTTGTCTAAGCTGTTCAATAGTTAACCAGAAACCAATTAACAATTTTGATAGTTTAAATCAATAATACGAAACAGGTGTTTTCGATAAAATTTAATTGTATTTTGCAATTGCGTTCTAGTGACTGACCTCATCAACACTCAAAGATAAAAAAATGTGTATGTACTTATGTACACGCGTTATATGTTACACTGCTTAAGTTTAATAAGATTTCATCACATATACCACAACTCTTTGTTTGTAACAGAAATGATAAATCAGTTAGAAAATATTTCTTATAACATCAAAAGAATATATATATTATTACATACTTTGAAAATAGTTATAAGTTGTCATGGAAACACTTATCAGCTAACTTCAGGGTGTCTTTCGAGACGGTCTGAGCGCGCAGTGTAAAAATTTACTCTTATCATTTCTCCCTAACGCGCCAAAACATGTTTAACTTCAAAAGTAGGTACTTATTGCCATCCAACACGCCAATGCGGCCAGCATTATGGGAAACTTACCAGATAAAAAAAAATATCTTTTTTTGCTTAGACCATTTTAACGGCGCTTACAAAATGTCATACACTATTTAAAATATTTAAAGCGACCGCGACCACCGGTTCGGAACGCGGCCCACCTGAGAAGAACCGGCAAGAAACTTTCCAGGCGTCCCTGTCCTGCAAATAGTCTTTAACGGAGTAATAACCTTATTCACAAAGCTTGTTTTTAATTAACTTTTTAAATTTATTTAATGGTAAATTTCTCAGGTCACAGGGAAGCATGTTGTAAAAGCGTATACCCTGGAAATAATCGCCAATCTTATGTAGTCGACTGTGGTGGACTAAAAGATTATTTTTATTTCTAGTGTTTATATTATGTTTATCGCAGAGTTTAGAAAACTGTGATAGATTTTTCTGGACATACATAAGATTGGCAAAAATGTATTGTGATGGTACGGTTAGAATATTTACTTCTTTGAATTTTTGGGCCCCACTGCAAATTGGCATCAATAGTTATACCGAGGAACATAGTTGATTCTACAAACTCTAACACTTGTCCATTCAGTTGAACATTGGCCGCAACTTGTTTTACATTTGGTAGAGTAAATTTTATACATTTAGTTTTATTTTGGGGATGGAGAGTAGAAGCGTGCACGTCGCCATCCCTGCCAGCTACGGCTGCAATTCTACTCCAACACGAGTGCCACCAGGGCGATTACTGCTAGGGCGTGCCCCCGAGGCGACGCGCACCAGTTCCTCCCCGCTGGTGCGAAAAGTGTGAGCCAGAGCGGCGTAGGGTACCGCCACCCTACACGCGCGGCCCGACACGGCGGGAAGAGGAGGATGGAGTGCAGGGTAGCTGCATGGAATGTTAGGGGAGGAATGGCAGATAAGATAAATGTGTTGATGGATGTTATGAATGAGAGTAAGTTAGATGCAGTGTGCTTGACAGAGACCAAGCGCAAGGGCAGCGAAGTCTTGGAGCTCCCGGGTGGGATGCTCGCGCTTTGGTCTGGAGTACCAGAGAGCGAGCATGGCAGTCGGGGGTTGGAATTTTGCTGTCCTCGCGATTGGCCTCCGGTATGTATGAGTACAAACTGGTAGGCCCTAGAATCCTCTGGATCCGTGTAAAACTTGGTTTGACGAAGATTTTCCTGATAGCTGCCTACGCGCCAGTATCTTCGTCGAACGCGAGTGAGCTAGAGGATTTCTGGGAGAGTATGAGAGAAGCTCTAAATGTGATAGAAGGAAATGAAAGACTTATAGTATGTGGAGACTTGAATGGATGGGTGGGTACCGCTCGCGATGGTTTTGCGTCGGCACTCGGGAAGTATGGGGATAAAAGAGTGAACGACGCTGGCAAGCTAATACTGGCATTTTGTAAGGAAAAGGATTTGTTTGTGGCGAACACAATGTTCAACCACAAACAAATTCATATGTATACGAGGAGATGTAAGTCAAAGAGAAGCATGATAGATCTATTCCTAATGGATAGTCGGCTCCGTAAACAGGTGATGGCCACAAGGGTTTATCGAGGCACTGAGCTGGGATCAGACCACTACCTAGTCATAACTAGGATTAGGGGTCTGTTCGCGGGTTGGCGTCATCGTACCGAGTGTCCTGAGCTTGAGCCGACTTATAGCATCAAAAGCTGGAAGCTGCAGGATGCATCCATTAGGGATAAATATAATGAAAGGGTAGCCGAAAGCTTGGCGACGTCAATGTAAGCAGTGAGAATGTGGAAAGTGTATGGCAGAACCTTAGGGATAGTATGATAAATGCCGCTGTGGAAGTGTGTGGAGAAACGAAAAGAGGCAGTAGTAATAAGCGTGATGCATGGTGGAATGAGGAAGTGAAAGAAGCAGTTCGATGAAGAAGAAAGCATGGCTAGACTACTTAGCCTCGCGAAATGATTTTAATATGAAATAGAGATACAAGCTGCAGAAAGTTAACACGAAGGCATTGATAGAAGAAGCTCGTGAAAGGTGCAGTATGAAAGCGGATGAAAGGTTGTCGTGCAATTTCCGGGATAATGCCAAGCTCTTCTGGAAAGAGGTAGGCAAGACCCGGAGTTGTTCGGCAATCTGCAGTATGAATAAAGTGCTTAGTGTTAACAATGACGTCCTAACAGACCAAACTGACGTCCTGCAGAGATGGAGTGAATATTATGGAAAGATGTATGCAAGAAAAGACAGAGATGCCACATCAGGAAGTGGAGCTCACTTCGATGCTCCGGATCCCGATGTCATTGAAGTCATTAGTATGAAAGAAATAGAACAAGCGATAAGAAGTATGAAATGTGGTAAGGCTGCGGGAAAAGACAGAGTTACTGCTGAGATGATCAAGTAAGGTGGGTCGCGTGTCTGGGACACACTGTCTGTTATGCAACTTGTGCTGGCGGACGGGTGAGGTCCCGGATGACTGGCGAGTAGCAGTTGTAGTACCTATTTACAAAGGGCAAGGCTCGCGTCTAAACTGCTCCAGCTACAGGGCGATCAGCTTGGTCAGCTTAGCTAGTAAGGTCTATGCAAAGGTTATAACGGCACGAATACAAGAAAAGTCTGAAAGGTATTTATGGGAGGCTCAATGCGGATTCCGACGTGGAAGAGGTTGCATGGATCAAGTGTTTTCTCTCCGCATGATCGCGGAAAAGTTTCTGGCTGTTAGCCAGAAGGTTTTCTGCGCTTTTGTGGATCTAGAGAAAGCATTTGATAACGTGGTGAGAGAAACGCTGTGGGACTTGCTGCCCGGATATGGTGTGGACGGCTCGCTACTGCGGGCAATACAGTCGCTTTATAGGGATTGTAAGGCTTGCGTGCGAGTAGGGGGGGGATGTGTCACCTGTTTTTGATGTCTGTACAGGCGTCAAACAGGGATGTGTCATGTCCGCCTGGCTGTTCATAGTGTATCGACAGTTGCCTGCAGAAGTTGAAAGATTTTAGGTTAGTTTTAGGTTAGTTACGTTAGGTTAGAATTTGGGTGACTTTACAGTAAACTGTCTGCTGTACGCTGATGATGCGGTGCTCATGGCCTCACCAGAAGCCGACCTTCAGGCGTTAGTCACTAATATGAAAGAGGAGTGTGAAAGTAAGGGTCTTCGCTTGAATGCAAGTAAAACTAAGGTTCTAGTATTTGAAAGAGGTGACGTAAGAACTAAATGCGAGATTAGGGTAAACCAGGAACGTCTAGAGCAAGTGAATAAAATTGTGTATTTAGGAAGTATGTTTAGCGCGGATGGAAGATGTGATTCGGATGTAGAACGGCGAGTAGCTGCCGGAAACAAAGTTAACGGTGCTTTGTCCCAGTTAGTAAAGCGACAAAGCATCGTAAAAGAAGTACGCATGGCGATTCATAACGCAGTGTTAGTGCCAACTTTGCTTTACGGTAGCGAAACCTGGGTATGTCAGCAGATGCATGAAAGTAAATTGAATGCTGTGGAGATTCGATCACTTCGAAAATTGTGCGGCGTTACCTTGGCCGACCGAATACGTAACGAAGTGATACGCAATATGGCAGGTTTGAATAAAAGTGTCACGTTTGTACACGTCCAACGAATGAGTGAGGAACGATTGACGAAGAATATATATTGTTCAAAAGTAGAGGGTAGATGGAGTCAGGGTAGGCCGAGACTTACATATGAAGACCACGTGAGCAGATTGCTCAAAAACGGAAAGGTCAAAAGTACTCGGATACCCAGACGTGCGTGTATGAAGCGATTGATGAATCTCGAAGAAGCGAAAGAAGTATGTATGGATCGCGAAGCCTGGCGATCTGTCCTCTCTGACTACCCCGTCAGGGATACAGCGTGAAGATAGATAGATAGATAGATAGTTTTATTTTCATTAAGGCAAAGATTATTTGAGCTGTACCAATGAACTACTCTTGCAATTGCATTGTTTACATCTTCATAGTTATCAAATTGTCTTTGAATTTAAAAAAATAATGAGGTGTCATCTGCAAACAAAACAATCCTATTCCTGTCCCCTACATAAAATGGTAAATCATTAATATAAATGAGGAACAAGAATGGCCCAAGTATCGAGCCTTGCGGCACACCCATAGTAACCATGGATCCTACAGAACGTGTACCATTAATATCGACCCTCTGTTTTCTATTGTTCAAATATGAAGACAGAAGGTCGAGAGCTTTGCCTCTTATTCCATAGTGGTGTAATTTTTTGCACAGCGTTTCATGTTGAAAGCAAACAAAAGCCTTTGATAGATCGCAAAATATACCTAATGCATCGTGCTTGTCTTCCCAGGCTTCATGAATACATTTTAATAACTCAACACCAGCATCGAAAGTTGAGCGCCCTTTCGTAAACTCAAATTGATTCGCATGAAATATTTTATGACTATTAAAATGGGATAGCATTTGATTCAAGATTATTTTTTCAAATACTTTGCTCAAAGTTGGCAGCACCGACACTGGTCGGAAATTAGACAGGTCTGTAGCGCTGCCAGGCTTGTACAAGGGAACGACTTTGCTGTGTTTCATTAAATCAGGAAATGTACCACTAGAAACACAGTCATTAAACACAGTTGCTTGATGGGGCGCAATGACCTCAATTATACATGATGCAGTTTTGACCGATAATTCCCAAAAGGTCCGCGGTTTTCTTAATTTCGATACATTTAAATGTCTTTACAATGTCCTGAGCGCAAATATATGTGAATACAAATGCATCTCTGCAACAAAGAGCAGATTCTTCTAATAAATGTTCAGCGGAACTGGAAGACGCTTGGAGAGATTTTGTTGTCAATATAGGTACATTTTTGAAAAAAATGTTCAAACTCCGTCGCCACTTCCAGGTCCCTTGTAACATGGCAACCATTTACTTTTAAGTGGAAATCCCTTTCAGTCACCAAGGATCTACCGCATTCAGAGTTAATGATGTTTCAAGTCATTTTTATTTAATTCACAGAATTAGAAATTTTATTTTTAATGAAGTTTGACTTAGCAAGATAACACGTTTGTTTAACTATCTTTGAATAATTTTTAACATATTCCTGAAAAGTTTGCCTAAAATTATATGATTTTTCTGAATATAATTCAAATAATTTATTTCTACTTTTAAAGATACCTGGTGTTGCCCAGTCACTGAAAACAGGACGACCACCAATCTGTAGTGTTTTTGAGGTAAAAACCAAAAAACTTTGCCAACCTCATCATTAATCAAATTAAATAAGTGTTTATATGACTGGTCTACACAAGTGAAGTTAGGTAGATATGGTAATCTCTTTAATACATTTTCTTTAAAATTATTCAAACGTCTTTGGTTAATTGGTACATATTTAATTTGTTTTTTGCACACTTCAATGAGAAGGAATTCTTCGACCTACACAGGGTTTTAACAGGCGGTCTTGTACCTACATCATTCCCCCTTCGTATGGGCGTAATAAGCCCCACCAAGATCTTCGAGGTAAGAGTTACCTCACGTGCTAGCGGTGCACCTGCTAACTACGAGGCATTGTACCAGGCACTTTTAAAGGTTGGGGGGTGAAACGGGAGTTGCTCCCAACAATGCCGATAATTAAAAGCTAAACGATAGCTGCTCAGCAGCTGATTAAAAGTTAACTTGATATTAAGCTAGGGTATGGAAGCAACTGGGAAAAACTTAAGATAAACTTCTGTAGGTCTAGAACCGCTTATGGCCCCGTGACTCAAGTGTTCTGTAAACAATTACTGCGTTGAGCAAGTTTCGCTATAACTGGTCACGGATCGCTTACCACTTTGTGGCATTTACATTTGCGAGCGTTTACGTGCTTCAAAAGGCACGTTAGGCCGTTGGTCCTGGTTGCCTGGCTGTCCAGGGTTCACCAGAGGAAATATGTGTGCTGGCAGAGCTTTACAAGTTGTGCTTCAACAGATAAACATTCACTATTTGTTCCTTCGGGTATGGACATAGTAGTATTTATAAGGGTATGAGGTATATTTAAAAAAAACAAAGAGTTTAGTTACACTGTTTATTACGTTCAGATACAACGCACTACACCTAGCTACCGTACCATAAACATTTAACACAAAATAACAAAAATGAGAATAAAGCGATTTTAAAACGATACAAAATTAGTTTAATTTAGAGTTGCTTTTGGTTTTAAGAGATTATAATTTATACTTATACTAAAGGTTACAAGTATCAAAAACTATTATAATTATATTAATTATTTAGTATAAGTTATAATTACAGTGTTGTATTGTTCAAAGCGCTTTAAGGTGTATAAGTTTAATTATTAATATCAATATTATAATATAGCTGTCATAATAATATATAATATAAATTCTCAGATTTTTTTATAATCAAAAAGAACTTAAAATGTTCATACTTTATTTGTTTATATGTATAATAATATTTACATTTAAAACGCTGTGAACAACACGTTTACAACATTTATTATATTATTATTATATTAATAAGACACAATTTTAGCCCAACACGAAGTCATGTTCGTGGATTCAAAGTATTTTTATAATGAAAAAAAAAATCTCGTCAGCACTTTACTGACAGTCCATATTATATATATATATATATATACATTGTCCAATTAAGTATAAATATTATTAAAAGTATAAGTTGTGTATAAAATTATATATAATTAATATTCTAGAGTACATAATTCTACAAGATATACTTAACTATTCTAATAGAATTGGTGTTCTGTTACCTTCAGTGGACGTACACTTGCGCGGGCTTAGTAAACTACGAGTATATTAAACATTTACAATTTCACACGAATGTCTCAAAATACAATTGAGTCAAATATACATATCTAGTATTCAGCTGCGAATTATAAGGCACGGTGTATCGTAATTTATTAATTCTCGAACCATATGACCGCTCTATAGTTCGACAATTTGTTATAAAGTGCAAATTATACTAGACATTAAATATAACATCTAATTATAATTATATTTTCATCAATAGATTGAAGAATTTCACGCGACATCACCTGAAGTCAGCAGCACTAAGCTAAAAATAAAACATTGTTTTTATTTCTTTAAATGCGTGTTAACATTCCAAGCTGCAAACCTTTAGTAGGACATTTTATTTAAAAATGGCTACCCCTTGTTAATCTTAGTGATTTATATTAGTGTAAAATAATGTAGATATATAACCCTTTTAGTATAATTCTAGTATAATGCACCATATGATCACTGTTATATAAATTTTGTTAACATATCAGAGTTATAATTAAATTTCCATTTCATATAACGTACTAAATATATCTGATACATTAACAGAAAGTTGTATAAATAAGTACAGTTAGTATAAAAATCTCAATAATAATATAGTATATAATTTATAAAATAATAAAATATAACTCGTAAAATGGCACATTCGTTTCTTAAAATGGGCTGCACAATTTTTATACACTGCCTTTGAGATCTGTTGTAATGTTGAAGGTATAATTATTCATTTATATTAATTGACATATTATATAAATCATAATGCTATTGGCTATGATTTGACTCCAAATTAATTTAGAATTTGGAAGCAAATGGATGCAATGAGAATGTGTTGGGGCAGGTATATTAAAATTATTTCAGAGCTGCTTTTATATTTTAGTGTTGTTATACAGCCCACATATCAAATATATAATATTAAAGGCACAAATGAACAAAAACAAGTTACTTTCTAATGGCACAAATGGTTTCTATCGAAGGCATCTAGTATAAGGTCCCCGCAGGACTAGCACTTTGTGAATTTGGGCATTCAAACGTTGAATACCAACGTTACCCGTAGTTATCGATAGTGATTTCAAAGATTAATTCAAAAATATCCAGTATGGGTCAAATATATCGGTATTATTTTTTAATTATTTCATTGCTGCTTCCTACGTATTATTATTGTATTTTATACGTCACACAAAAAATGAAATTCATTATATTTGAGAACTTATTTTAGTACTATTCATTAATTATATTATGAAAATACGTTATATACTGTTACAATATAGTGAGGTCTGCTGTGTGGATACTCTGAAATCCCTATCAAATATTTATAAATTCATCTCGCTGAAACATCTAAGACACTCACGTTCAACATTTTAATAAATATTAATGTAAATTTAGCACCTTTATTATAAACTTTATTCGTTGATAATGATGTCTTAATTAGTATATTATTATTTTGAAATTTGTATAAAGAATCAGATAATTGATTATGGTATTAAGTAACTATTAAGTAACTATTAAGTAACTATTAAGTAACTATTAAGTAACTATTTATCATTTATTTATTTACCTGTATAAATGGTAAAAATGCACTAGGTTTAATATGTGTAAGTTTTATTAATAATTATACTATAAAAGATACAAATGGAAAAATATTATAACAAGTATTCGTTTTAAATTATTATTATAAATAAATTATAACTATCTTTTAATAATTATATATTTTTTTTAATGATAAAACGAATTTGACTGCTTTTTTTCGGAAATTTAGTATTAAAACATCATTATCAAGACGATTGATTAATTAAACAAACACATTTATATTATTTCATAGTAATTTCTATGACATTCCTAAAATATTTATAATCAATTTTAACGTTTTATTGGCAGATAATTTGACCTTATATATTTTAAAATATTTCATTCAAGGTTTAGCTGCAAATTGCCATGGAATAATTATGATTAATACGAATATCGAGACATATTTAATAATTTATAAGTACCTGTTAGAAATATTTGTATAAGTCAAAATATCTATCAACACCATTTGTGTATAATAAAACCAATCGAATGACTACTCTATAATTGATGTATAAATAAATATCAAAACGTGCTTAGACATTTCTTAGTTTTAACATTACCGCATGAAATTTTAGTGGTTATTATCACACTATTTTTAATAACAAAATTAATATCCAAATTAATCGATTCAGTGGACATTTTGTTTTGTCCCCATCCTTATTATACAATTGTATATTACACACTTCAGTTAAGTAACACTTATTTTTTACATTTTAAAAATCATGTAAATAGAATTTTTAAACAATTATAGAAACCTTAATAGTTGCCGAATTTTTTGGTGACTGTAGAACTGGTTTCCGACTTATGGGAACTTGTCATAACCGACTTCCTTTCAATGGTTTCCGAGGTGATAGTTTGTTTAGAAAACTTTTTATCCAAACTGTCAATTTCTTTCACCAAATCTGAAGGTTTCTTTACCTTTGTAACGCTAGTTGAACTTTGATAATCCGATGTCTGGAATTCCGAAGGTCTCATGAAAGAGCGGCTCGTGTCCGAACTCATTTTCGACTCTAAAGTGTTGAATCTAGAGTCTAAAGTACTGTATTTCGAATCGTTATCGAATGATTTCGACAATTCGTCGATTCCTTCGAGTTTAATCGGTTCGTATTTCGTATTAGTTGTCGTCAAATTGACGGGGGATGAACTGTATATTTTTGTGGTGGTAACCTTCTGCGTTCCATTTGGGATTTCCTTCACTTCTGTGGTAGTTTCTTCCATATAATTCGGACCACCGTACGGTGAAGAAATCCTGTCGTAATCTGGAGTGACAGCTTTCACTAGTTCTGTAGATCGATCGATTTTTGGCGTTGAAGTGAATGGGGATTTAACTTCTTCACGGAATTCGGTTTTACTGAATTCCGTTTTGGGGTAAGAGTAGGATTCGCTGATGACTTTGTATTCAGATTGCTTCATACCTCCTGGGATTGTTTCTGATGATTTTTGGTGTTCTGTGAACGTTTGTCCTACACCGTCGAATGGTTTCTTTAGAGTTGAGTATATAGGTTCGTGTTTATCGTCAAATTTCAGTTCTCTGGCGTTGAATTTAGGACTCAGAGGTGTTTTAGGTGGTTCATATTTGTATTGGGATTCTTTGTACTCGTATTGAGATTGTTGTGAATCGGTTTTTATGTCCAGAGGGCGGGGCGTGTCGTACAGACGAGTCTCGTAACTGTGGAGGGTTAATTTGTTATGTTATTTTTGGGTTTAAATAGTAGTATGTATTGGATTAAATTGGTTCTGACGTTTGTGAGTGACCTATTATTACAAAAAACTAAATGTAATGATACATTTTAATAATTTTTGGGCATGAGAAAAATTATATTTATTTTCGACGAAAATCATATAAATAATGGACTGTTTCAGGACCCCACAAACGTTGAAGCATTTAAATATAATCAATATTAGAAAAAACATGGATTTTTCACCAGAAATATATTTCGTAAATACCTCTTAATAATAAAAAAGCATGTTAAAAGACCCAAAAGAAAGTACACAGAATAGATTAGACACCAACACCAACATGCTATGTCATAGACAAGAATATTGTAGAGTTTATTAGATTAGACAACACAAGAGTTAGGAATAAAAAGACATACCTATTTGTAAAGGTCTTTTTTATGAAAAGTTACTTATAATTTGTGCGCTGAAGCTGCCTTGTACCATGAATGATAATAGTGATATAAAGGAGGACTTATTCTTGATACTTTTTAAATCTCGAGTTTACAATCAATTATTTGAAAATGGGAGAGGGGTGAAATCACGTCACTTAATTCATTTTCCAAATTAATATTGGCGTTATTTTTTTTGGAGAACGAGTGATTATACTTTTGAATGCAATTAAATTATTAATACCGCAATAAAAGAAAAGACCCCGTAATTACATGAAAATAAACACATTTTTACCACTATTTTACCTAACATTACCCTGAAAACCAATACTCATAAAATCAGTTCTATTTTTTTTATTCCCAAAATATTTGTCCAAAATTTCTTCGCGAAGTTCCCCCTGTAACAAATATTCTCCCCACACAACAAACATACCCCGCGACAATACTACATTAATACAAAATGAAATAATGATTTTACGAATTGTCAACAACTCTATTAACTCCCTTTGAATTACATCAAAACAAAACTATTAATCCCCTTATGTGTACTACATAATCATACAATTCCCCCCGCAACAAAAAACTTATCCCCCTGAAACAAAAACAATAGCTCTTTAAACCCAATATGACATGATTTGACAAATGACAATGACAACACCGGCGTCTACCTTTTTAAAACAAATAAACACTCACTCACGGAACCTCTTTTAGCAGCGAGGCCTTCCTCGGCGGAGGTAGAGGCGCCTCCCTCCTGTACGATATCCTCTCAGAGCTGTCCCCCACGAGGTGCGCGGTCCGAACCTCAGGGAGGTGCAATGACTTCACTACTACCTCTTCTAGGGTTGTCCTTAACATCGCATGCGGTTAGGTGGAAACATAAGATATTAGTTAGGTAGGTTATGGTATTATATTGCAGTAGGAATTGTTTAGTAATTGTTAGAAATACGTGTGGCAACGCTAGTATCAATCCTAATAATTAATGCGGTAGTTTTGAATACATGTTTTTTTGCTAATAAATTACGAGACAACAGGTGGACTGATTGAGGTTAAATTTGGCATAGAAGTCTTGGATAAGGGTTTAAGTTATTTTTTTATAGTTTCATTGATATAAAATATGAAAAACCCGTACTTTGAGATGGTTTTGTCTACATGGCGCGTCGTCTGATTGTAACATACACTCAATTAAAACAATTGAGAGAACCATGGATAATTTTTTAAAGCAATTATTTTCTAAGTTTGTTATACATTTTTAATAAAGTGTAAAAAGAAAATTCAATTCGAGACGGGGATTGAACCCGTGACCTTTGCCTAACCTGGGCAATGTTCAATATTTAAAAATGTATAAGAAATTGAGAGAACCAATATCGATTAAATATTCTAGTGTTATTTCAGAAGAAGAATTTGAAAAAAATATTATATATCGGTCACGGAAGCGAGCACTATTTGTATCAGAATACAGAAGAGAATAACGAACGTACGATTTTGTATAATAAAAATGAACGAATATTAAAATTAATGTACTGCGTACCAACATGTATTTCCAACAAGTTTCTACAGTTTGTTATCATAAATACGGAAAATTAGTTTAACGCAAACAAAATAAACTGAAATAATAACGAAATAAGCACATGCCTAGTTAGTGACGTAATTATACAGTAAACAAGAGTTGAATTACATGGTACAATTGTAAAACAAAGTCACACTCGAGTGTAACACAAGACACACTTGAATTTAATACAAGACACACTTGAGTGTAATACAAGACACACTTGAATGTAATACATGTTACACTCAAGTGTGTGTGTACTGAGGTACACAGTATATATTTACAGAACGATGTTCAAACTTGTTGTTAATAACTATAAAGGGGGATTTAAAACCGCGTAATTTATTCATATACGACATAATCTTTGAATGCATGCATACCCATTTTGTTTTTATTTGATTTGAATTGAAATATTCACCAGAATCTGAGCTTTTGAATTTACAAATTTTGTTAAAACAACGGTAGTTCATACGGTATGGTGTATTCCATATATTATAAGTTGGGGCTAGTCTATGCTCCGACCCAAGCACTTAGTTGAAAGGGATCGAAACCCCTTTGAGTACCTTTTCGCTATCCCTCAGTTTTATGCATGCACCCCAATTTGAAAGCTTTACCTGTATAGGGCAGGATGGATTTTGTTGTCAATTAAAAACGATTACAATTTCAAACTCATACGATTCTGAAGCTCGCATACATTATAGACATGTCGCATAAAGCGGGCCATTCACGTCACAAATATTTACATAGAATAAAATATATGTATGTATGTATGTACGCGTATATCTCGCTGACTTACGTTTTGTTCATCGTTCTGTCTTTGGAAGATACTCTGCGAAATGAAACTTAGGTCAGTGTACTAGGCAAGGCTTTTGAGAAGAGCACACTTAGAATATCAAGTTATAAAGAAAACATAATAAACTTATACCACCGCCATCTATTGAAAATTATTAGTATTCATTTGATTTGCATATAAAGAAGTTGAGATTGAATTGAAGATTAGATTAGATTGATGGGGGTCCATTTTAAGGCGTTTCGCTGTGACATGCGGTTCGGTAGGAGACGAGGCGAAATACCGTTGTTGTTTAATGGGTATTGTTGCCCCTCTCCATGACCAAGAGTCCCACACAAACCCAACCTGCTGCTAAAGAACCCATAAGTATTTCAAAATGTACAAAATATACTTTATTACATAAAAAAAATGTTGTATTAAATTTTCCAACACTTGTGAAAGTTTACACAGAAAATTAAGAGATGGCGCTGGTTAACGTTTATGTGTAGAATCAAAGATCAATCCCAGTAGTATAGATAAAAAAAAAACAATTTGATATTATGAAAAGTGTATCTGGGCTCAGTTCTCATGGTAATTTTGCTTGCAGGCTTGTAGTTCATATATATTGTATTAATCATGAAATAATTAATATCTACTGAGTGTGATCAGTTCTTCTGATAGATAGAAGCTTAGTCTAAGAATAAAGCTAGTCCAATCTGTGGGTAGGCAGTAGCGATAGTACCAATTATATATGTGTTACACTCTTAAAAAGGTGGACTGTAATTTATGCTGAGTAAATGTCTTTTACAGTTACACCGATTGATAAAGAAATGCGATCAGACAAGCATTCACTCACGGATGGACTTAAACATTGTAGAATAAAAGCTTCACAATTCTTGATGGTAAGCAATGAGATCAGTTTAGAGAGTGAAGGACAATTGTCTGTCTAAGAGAGAAATATCTGTAATATTGATATGATATACAAGTTTTTCAAGTTTATAAATAGAATTAAAATTTAAAAGAATTACACGGCAACTGAACGTCTGTGAAATGTGGGCGTATAGTATTCCTCTGCCTACCCCTTCGGGGATAAAGGCGTGAAGATATGTATGTATGTATGTAAATACAATTAATTAAACTTTACTGCATACCAATATAAAAAAAAATATTGAAAGAATTTAGTTCCCAGAGCGGTCATTTTTTTTACGTGTGAAAATCCCTACGGATGTTTTGACGGATTCGAACCGACACGGTCTTTGCCTGTCCTGCCCCGGGTAAGTACTCGGAAGGATGTCCCAGGATTCCCGACAGACCGCGGCTTCGCCTAAAATCAAGAGTTCGCATGTTATTGCGCTTTTGTGAGGGATCTTCATTATCTCATCTCATCTAGTTGTCTAGATTTAGTATTAGCTTTAATTGGGAAGAAAACGCAAAACTTTTATGTAGAGGGCGCTGTGTGTTTGTTACACAGAAAACGTTATGCTTCATACCAAAACCTTTAATCTGCTTCGTGTTGCGTTTCGTTTTGCTCTAAGTTTCTTTTTTGAGGTGGAAAAAAGCTTTACAACATGTATTGGCGATGTATTACCTGACGAGTCGTTGAATAAGAAGAATTGAAAAAGAAAAAGTAGTCACATTTTAAAGCCACACAGCGACCCATTCTTTAATAAATAATTACAAAGGTGTATTTCTGAAATAGTATGACGATTGACAGGTGCTTTGTAACAAACATTTGGCGCCCTCTACAATGAACTATTTGACAGATTTTTTCCCCATTGGGCTATATGGAGCTGTGTTAATATGTCTCAAAATATCTATTTATTTCATTAAGAAATTTCACAACCGTACTTCCAATAAACCCCTAACCGCTGGTCTGCTATACAGTCAGGTGAGATGGAGTTGTACCTTAAAAATAACCTTAGTTCTGGAGACCTTCACTCTCTACACTATTTCATAAAACAGCAAGTAAAATGTGGATCAAATACAATCAGCAATAATGACAGTACATTATAGAAGGAAAATAAAAGTAATGACAGTATTATTGATGTCATTATTAGTGACAGTTTCTGGCACGTTTAACATATAACATAGCTAACCTGTGGATCCCATCCTTGTATGTTCGTATATGTGTGAAAATCTTATAAACTATTTATATTATAATATATAACAATAGGCACAAGTATCATAAGTGTGGAAAGGCACTGTATAGTTCTTTTTTTGTATATAAATATATAATATTCATCTGTATGTCCGTTGGCAGCGTGAAAGAGAGAAGAAATAACGTTAGTTATTGGTAAGAAAATGTTAATTTGAGAATATAACAGACTTCAAGTTTATATTGATTAGACGTCAGAATAAAAAAAACCGGGATAAAAGTAGTTTATAACACTTTTTATACACATTAAAAAAAAACCATTAAACGTTACGACGCGAAACAAACAGACATGTTTTCATTTTAGATAACTACTAATGTTACATCTCATTATATATATTTCAATATAGTATATGTAAATCATTGCATATAACGAATATAATGCGACTCAACAAGATGTATCTAAAAATATACCTACACTTGAAATCTGATATATAATAATAAAGTTATATAATTACAATAAGCATAAATATTATCATTTTATGTTTTATAAAACTGTAAACAAGTCACACCTTCCCAGCCAAGTACCAAAAGGAGATAAACACAAACAGTCATGACTTGTCGCGGTTCTTTTATACCACTGAGATGGAAAACAAGTATAAGGGGTGTAACGGCCACCAAGGTCTTCGGGGTCCAAGCAATGCTTTTAAACACAAGTCCAACGATAGCTACTCCTAGCAGCTAAATAAAAGTAAAACTTAGTATAATCCAGGTATGATTTGGACACAACTGGGAATACACTAATATGGAATGCCATTGTAATGGATATGTTCCGAGAAGTGAAAGTGGTCCGAGTGGTATAGTCCGAGACTACCAGGACTTTAATTGGTCGTGCTAATTAGTGTCTTGCACATAAGACCTTCTAGCCTTTTTGTTACCACCTCACTAAACAGGCAACGGGTTCAAAATTGATTCCAAATTTAACATCATCCAAAAAAGACACATTTTATTAAATTTATTCGGCCCTTTAGACCCACCCGTGTTTGTGTGTGTTCCGTGCTTCGGAAGGCACGTTAAGCCGTTTGTCCCGGGTGCCAATAAAGTGGCAGTCGTTAAGCCAAGTTGAAGGCCTTATGGGCGGTTTAAAAAATTTCAACAGCAGGTCGCCACGGCCTGCGCCTGTCCATTTCAACACGGTAATGGGCTCACAACCTGTTACGTAGGACAAAAATACGTACGGTGAAATTAGGGCGTTTAATATGCCTCTGGCTACCCCTTCGGGGATAAAGGCGTGATAATATGTATGTATGAGATGAGAAACAAGTATAAGGGGTGTAAAGGCCACCAAGGTCTTCGGTGTCCAAGCAATGCTTTAAAACACAAGTCCAACGATAGCTGCTCCTGGCAGCTAAATAAAAGTAGAACTTATGCTCCAAATCCAGGTATGGTTTGGAAACAACTGGGAATACACTAATATGGAATACAAAAATAAATAAATAAATATCCATCACGCCTTATCCCCGAAGGGGTGTCAGAGGTATATTATATGCCCACTTTTCACCGTGTGGATTCCTGTCCCACGTAATAGGTGGTGAGCCCATTGCCGTGTTGAAATAGACTAGAATAGAATAGTAGTGGCTACCTGCTGTTGAGTTTTTTTAAGCCACCCATAAGACCTTCAACCAGGCTTAACGACTGCCATTTTACTGGCAACCGGGACCAACGGCTTAACGTGCCTTCCATCCGAGGACCAGCCATAGTGAAAGTTGCGTAACTCAGTGATCGTTTACGGAACACTGAGACCGCGGGGCCACGAGCGCTTCAATAATATGGAATACAATTATAATATATATATATATATACAAAGATCATCTGAAGTGATGAATCACTTCAGATGATCTTTAGCATCCATGATAGTCAGAACCTTCCATTAACAAGGAAGACATCCCAAAACTGTTTGTCGATCAATCCTGCTGGGACCTGGCAGAGGCGGCATGGTTAGGTACTAATTCTCCTTTAGGACACAGTACAAATATGAGCAGTACGGAAACACACAAACGCACGCATGTACAAGCGGCCATTGCTATACTTCGTGAGTCGGTCAGTCAGGGTTGTCGCATTGTATACGTTATATTTATTGTTCCCGTTTCCTACAGGAAATTGTTTCCGGGATAAAAAGTAGCCTGATGTATAAACTACATTGTTGAAGTTTCATTAAAATCCGATTAGTAGTTTTTTACGTGAAAGAGTAACAAACATTCATACTAACTTTCAAATTTATAATATTATTAAGATATCAACTTAACTTAATATTAACATTAAATATAACCTTAAAATATGATACATAACTAAAATATATTATTAAAAGAGGTCCCTTTAAGCAAGGTTCCGAAGATACTGGTAGCGTTCCCTCTTTGAATAGCTAGACTAATTCTTTGTCCGAGGTAGCTGTCAGCTCTTCGGTCTCCTGTGATGTCGACTAACCTTTTCGCAATTTCTTTAAAAATCCTTATAGCGCTAGGACCCCTCGGACCAAGAGTCTCGACACCGAATGGGACAAAATCATATTCGGAGCCAAGACCCCTGTATTTGAATGCTTTAGCTTTTTCAGCCGCTTCACAAGCTGCACCAGCTCTGTTGTTGGTTCCATGTGGATGGGAAGGGGCCAGCGTGTCTGAACAGGTTGCAGCCCATACCAGCACCCGGCCCATCTTCCATGGAATCAAACTCATACCGGCCGGTCTCTTGCCATTGTCTCTTGCAATACCAGTCGGCTCAAGTAGACTTGGCACGATGACGGTGGCAAGGGACCGGCGTAT
Source organism: Thumatha senex (assembly GCA_948477245.1). Taxonomy (NCBI): domain Eukaryota; kingdom Metazoa; phylum Arthropoda; class Insecta; order Lepidoptera; family Erebidae; genus Thumatha; species Thumatha senex. The sequence goes on from OX419753.1 coordinate 13,027,690, forward strand.
GATATCGTTAAGTGCGGCATATCTCGAGAAGCGTCCCGCACTTTTTGGCATGACAGTCCGTGATGTCCTAACTTGTCTATTATTAAGATTGTTATATATTGATAGCGACGAACCCTAATAATATTGTACCGGTATTATCATCAGCATCATTTGAGCGTCTGTTTCAGTTGCACCTCGTGACGCCCGGGGTCCGCTTTCCTACTTATTTTCCTCCACTTAGCTTAATCTACGGCTATGAGTAAAAGAGAGAAACAAATTGTGTGCTCGCACCTCTCTCTCTTGTCCTTACAGTAATATACGAAACGTAAATCCCTTTTTTTCTATCTTTACTAATTTATATCTTCCTCTCAACTTTCCAAGTCAAGCGTGCGTATAGAAGATTTACTTCAACAACTTTCGCTTTTATATTAATTATACGGACAACCCTAACGTTCAGTGAGGGACGTCATTTTGGATTTAGGTCTGGTTTCCTTACTGCTTTATATGTACTGTGTCTACGAGTGACCATACTAGTGAAAGTACTGACATGAAGGGAAAAAAATCAATTAAACACCTTAAGCAACTTACCGTGTGGTGAATCCTTCATAATTCTGCTTGCTATCTTCTTGGGGTCTGAAGCTGGAGAAGGACGGTGACTGAACGGTGTATGCCTTCTCCTCCCGGGTACTGTTGTTGTAAGAGTTGTTGGTTGTGGACTGGTTGTACGTCGTGGACAGGTTGTGGGACGTCTGGTTGTAGGATTGGTTGTTTGCTGGGCTTTTGGGTGTGCTGTACCCATAGCTGGTGGAGAAATTTAATCTAGATTAAACAGAGAACGTTGATAGTATGGAAAAAGAGTTGAAATTAATGGAAGTACTTACTATGTGGGTTTTTTTGGGATTTTCTCTCACGTCTAGTGTTAATTGAAGTATGCTTTTGTTATTATAATAATAATATTGTAGGACATTTTTTACCAACGCCGTTTAGCCCAAATTAAGCTAATATAATTTTTTGGTATAGGATCTAGACAACTGATAAACATACTTATATATTTCTAAATACATACGAGTACATATTATACATAGGAAACATCTAAACTCCTAAACCAACTTTTGATATATTACAGCCTCTCACCGCTGGGAAGTGGGATTCTAAAAACCTCTAAAACGGCTCTCGTAATTAAATGGACGCCTCTTCAGTGAAGTTTATTGTTTTTAAATAATTTTACGGCCTGGTTACTAAGACCTTTTAAACAAATCTTAATTCATATTTCTCCAATCTTCTTTCTTATTGCCTATCTAAAATGTCCCCGTCCTCTACGTCTTAGTCAAGTCTAGTCTTAAGTCTAGGTCAGTCTCAGTAAGATTAAGATCCTCAGTATACTGGTGGTTGTTATACTGAGGTTGTCAGTGGATTTTACGCGGCAAAATAGAAAATAACATTTCACTGCATATATATCATTGTATTTCACTAGAGCACGTTAACACAACTTTTATGTCCAAGAAACCACCACTCCGCACATAAAACAAGATAAATGCACAAGTTTTAGAAAATAATATACAGCAAGCACTTGTCAACTTTCCCGCGTAACTCCAGTGAAGAATATTGTTTTTATCATTTGGACAATGTTGCCAGTATGGAGAAATTTCCCATCAGTTTCCTATTTAAAAATCAGTTTTGTCACTTACCCGGGTGACATGGGGCTCCTGGGAGGTCCTGGATGTGGGGAGCCGTGGAGCGAGTGGTTCAGCTGCGACACGTGCGACGTGACCGTGGTGTTGAGCGTGTTGAGGGTCTGGTGGGGGGTGTACGTGCTGTTGGGGGAGTACGTGGTGTTCGCGAAACTGGAGTTTGGCGACTTGAACCTGTGACGGACAATGGGCATATTTCAAATCTTAATAATCTATATTTATATAAATGAATACCTATTTCCCTTGGTCACGCCATCACGCGTAAACGGCTGGGCCGATTTGAAAAATTCTTTTTGTATTGGATAGTCCATTTATTGAGGAAGGTTCTTAGCTATATATCATCACGCCCCTACGCAGGAGAGCGGAGCAGTAATCATAAATGTTTGCAAATCGGGGAAACTTCGGGATTAAATGGGTGCCACTGGGTTGGAAGTATGTCACGGACGAAACCGGGCAGGTCAGCTAGTATTAATATAAATGTGAAAGTTTGTATAGATATTTGTTACTCTTTCACGTAAAAACTACTGAATGGATTTTAATGAAACTTTATAATAATATAGCTTATACATCAGAATAACACATAGGCTACTTTTTATCCCGGCAATAAGTTCCTGTGGGAAACGGGAAAACTTCTGTACGCGGGTGAAGCCGCGGACGTCTACTAGTGTGTTATAAATCAAAAACCTTTTTCTGAACGTCTATAGTATGGGGTTCTACAAAAGGGGTCTTAGAAGGTTTATAAAGGGTCGGCAGCGCGAGTGCTGCACCTCTGGTGTTGTAAACGTCCACAGGCTACGGTTCCACGGTTCAGTATCACTTTCTATCACGTGGGCCGTACGTTTGTCTGCCGCCTCAGTGGTATATAAAAAAAGATCAGTGGTATTAATGAATTTGAAATTGAAAATAATGGAGGATTATTAGTATTTCATACATAATGTGAACAGCTTTCAAATGATGTCATTCCAGACGTAATTGTGTAATAATTGAATTAAATTCAATTGCATTACGGTAGTAACGGAAATAAAGCAGAAAAAATTACAACATCAAATTATTTATTGAGTATTTTATAAGGCTAAGGCCCTACGATATCAGGCCACTGATGACGTCGTTGTAAATGAACTACTTTACAATTGAATATAATTTTAATACGAAGAATATAACAAAAATAATTAAATTAGTTTCTTAGAAAAAATAATAAAAATGTTTGGTTAATTCCACAGACCAAGGAATCAATGTAACCCACGCTCTACTAGAGACGCCCTACTCTATAATCCTACTAATATTTTAATTAATATAATATATGTGTTGTTATGTAATATTTATATTTCTAGCGGACCCCGGGCGTCGCGAGACGCAACTGGGACAGACGCTCGGATGATGATGGGGTTATGTAATATTTATACACATATGTGTATGTATTTATCCATCGTGTATTTGTGTATATATTGTATCTATTGTATGCGTAATTACTTTCGGTTGCACAGATTCTCCGTGAGTAACTCGCGGGCTTCAGCTGTAAATCAGCGCTGTGGTACTCCGCAGCATAATGCTGAGCTGTGGCCTTTTAGGCACATTTAATATTTCATTTTTTTGTTTAGTTTTATTACTTATAAGGTTTTTTTATTTATCTTGTTTTTATTTTTATTGTTCTTTCTTTCCGGGTATGCGACTTTCGCCTACAACCGTACATAAACTAGCACGCGGTATTATTATTACGTTCGTCTCTACTAGGGCGCGAGCAACATTCCTTGTTCTATGTTCAATTCAATTGTCATATTACGGTTAATACCTAGCCAGGTCATAAGTATTGTCACACAGTAAAAACTTTTCTTTTAGATTGCTGGCCACAAAAAAGTTTATTGAATTCGAATTTCGAATTGTTCATGAAAATAGAAATATTTACTTTTTAGAATTTTACTCATTTTTAAATATGGAGGGGACGCTTAAAGAAGACCGTGTTGCAGTTATTGCGTTGCATCGTTGCGGTTACGCGCCAATTCAAATTTTTGACATACTGAAAAATTTGAATATATACAAAAGATTCGTTTATACTTCGTACCATCAAACGATACAATGAAGACTCTAGTGTAGATGACAGGTCAAGAAGTGGTCGCCCTCGGTCTGTTAGGACTTCAGCAGTGATAAAAGCTGTGAAGGCGCGAATTCAAAGAAATCCCAGACGTAAGCAGAAACTGTTGGCCCTTCAGATGGGGTTAAGCAGAACCACAGTGAAAAGGGTGTTAAATGAAGACTTAGGGCTTCGGTCATATCGAAGAAAAACAGGACATCGTTTAAATGCTCGTCTAATGGACCTGAGACTGAAGAGATGCCGCGCTTTGTTGAAGCGGTACGCGGGAAAAAAAATATCGGGAAATTCTTTTTTCGGATGAAAAATTTTTGACCGTAAAAGAGAGCTACAACAAACAAAATGATAAGGTGTACGCACACAGTAGTGAAGAAGCGAGCAACCGTATTCCGCGTGTCCAACGAGGTCATTTTCCACCCTCGCTCATGGTATGGTTGGGAGTTTCTTAACAGAGGTACATTTTTGTGAGAAAGGTATAGAAACGAATGCAGTTGTGTATCAAAATACCGTCCTGACGAACCTTGTGGAACCTGTTTCTCATACCATGTTCAATAACAGGCACTGGGTATTCCAACAAGATTCGGCGCCAGCTCATAGAGCGAAGAGCACACAAGACTGGCTGGCGGCGCGTGAAATCGACTTCATCCGGCACGAAGACTGGCCCTCCTCCAGTCCAGATTTGAGTCCGTTAGATTACAAGATATGGCAACGCTTGGAGGAAAAGGCGCACGCCTCAAAGCCTCATCCCAATTTGGAGTCACTCAATACATCCTTGATTAAGGCAGCCGCCGATATTGACATGGACCTCGTTCGTGCTGCGATAGACGACTGGCCGCGCAGATTGAAGGCCTGTATTCAAAATCACGGAGGTCATTTTGAATAAACTTTATTGTCATAAAAATCTATGTTTTGTTAAGTTCACTTTGGTATATAAATGGTTACATAATGAATAAACTTGTTTCAATTATTTTATATTAAACATGTGACAGAATTTATGACCTGACTAGGTATTATGAGAGTTTTTATTTAAGTCCGCTGTTAACCCTAGGTAACCCAATGAATGAATGAATGTCTGAATGAAAGAATGAATAAATGAATGAATGTTTTTTCACCTAATCAATCATTATCAATCATACCTGTGATGAGGACCGGCATCAGAGTGAGATAGCTGCACGTCAGTGTCGGTGTCGTCTCCAGAGGTCTCCCCTGCGCGTATCTTGTACTTGGCTTGGCGGATGGCGGTAAGGCGGCCGCGAGCTTCTTCTAACTCCTTCTCTATGCGGAGAACCTCGGACCTGGTATTCACAAAAATATTGAATGATTCGTCTGAAAATACATCTACGATATATGGATTTACGTATTGGTTTTATTTCAACACTGGCATAATCCGCGGCTTCACCCGTGTAGCAAATATTTCCCGTTCTCGTTCTTCGCAGCTAAATGTTCCAGGAAAAAATCTAGTTTTATAGTACTCAGAAATAATAAACCTTTCCGCCTGTAAAAGAATTTTCAAAATCGGTTCAGTAGTTCCAGAGATTACTCCTTACAACATTACAATTTACACTTATTTATCAGCATCATTTCAACCACACCTTCAATAGTAACATTACCATTCCATTCATGGAAGTAGTTTTTTAAACCACAAGATAACATTTCGTCCCATTAACCATCAGTTCTATAATCCCCTGGTTTCCTGGGATCCGGGACTGTCGTGAAAGATAAGCCAGCGTACCTACCCACCTAGAGGTCGAGTCTAATATTTCAATCGTGTCGTAATCGTCGCTCAATAGAAAGCCACCGGTACAATTTGACAGTTCTTCGTAGTCTATTATTACAATCGTACTCCAGTAGACTTCTATCGGTAGGCCGATAGACTTCTACTAACACGTACCGCGCCAGTGGCCGCTAGTCAGTTGCGTTTTTGATAGTCTACTAATATTTTGACAGCTAAACAGCGATTATGGTTTTATTCTACGGCTTGTCAATAGTAGACTCGGGTACGTGCGCAGGGTCCGGACGAATTATGGTTACACGAAATTAAAATCTTGCGCTTTATTTTGATTTTGCTATATCTCCTAAGATATTCATTTCATTTGCATTTTTGATGGTCTACTAACATTTTGACAGCAAAAACAGCGATTACGGTTCTATTCTGCGGGTTGTCAATAGTAGACTCGGCTCCCTGATGGTAAGCGGTGACCATAAGCTACAAGACACGGTACCTGGCGTCGATCTCTTGCGCGATGCCGCCCACCATCCTTCGGTTGAGCACAAGGCTTCGTTCCTCTTCCGTCTGGATGGCGTCCCTTGCCGCCCGAACCAGGTTGTCGGTAGACCGGATCACTTCAGCACCAGCTGATTGCAAGCGTCGGGTGGACTCGGATGATGGGTCGGCTTTCACCTATTCACATTATTATTATTTATCTATCACGTCTTCTGTGGCAGAGGCATATTATATGCCCACTTTTCACCATGTGTATTCTTGTCACACGTAATAGGTGGCGAGTCCATAACCGTGTTGAAATAGACAGACGCAGGTTGTGGCTACTTGCTGTTGAAATTTTTCAAGCCACCCATAAGGCTTTCAACATGACTTAACGACTGCCATGTTACTGGCAACCAACGACTTAACGTGCCTTTCGAAGTACGGAAACGCTCGCAAATGTAAATGCCACTAAGTGGTTAGCCATAGTGAATGTTGCTTAACGCACTGTTTATACTGTTGATTGATTGCTTTACGCAGTAATCGTTTACAAAACATTAAGTCCGCGGCACCACGAGCGCTTCAAATTAGTTTATTGCGCCTCAAATTATTGTAATAATAATAATAAATATTGTAGGATTTTTTTCACACAGCGCCATATAGCTCAGAGTAAGCTAATATAAGCTTGTGTTATAAGAACTAGACAACTGAAAAACATATTTATATGTTTCTAAGTACATACATATTATACATAGAAAACACCCAAACTCCTGAACAAACACTTTTGGCTCACACAGATATTTCTTCCGACCCGGGAATCAAATTCGGGACCTCAGTGCGGCAGTCGCATACGACATAGAGAACATTATTTTAACAAATTTGCTAATTTAAAATTGGGATGCAATTCAAATAAAACTAAATTGGTGGTATATATATCATCTTCATCCAAAATTAAATAACACCAATGGAAAGCTAAAAGATCCACAAATTTATTATATTATGCTCTAAGTAAGGACACATCATGCGCGGCGAATATGAAATCGCCGCCATTTTGAGGTCATTTTGCTGCATATCGAGATTTTCATTTAGTATAGTAGTTTTAACTTGAAGCAGTTACAACATTCGTTCAAGTTTTAATCACACCACAATTATTTTGCCAGTAAGGTGGCAGGCCAGCACATGGTTTGCTGTCCTATATAACCTAGAATTATGTAGAACTTAGTAACGAATATCTGATATGGGTGATACATACATATTGTCACGCCTTTATCCCCGAAGGGGTAGGCCGAGGCATTCTATACGCTTACATTTCACCGTATGCACTTTTGTGCCTCGTAACAGGTGGTGAGCCCATTGCCGTGTTGAAATGGACGTGGCGACCTGCTGTTGAAATTTTTCAAGCCGCCCATAAGGCCTTCAACTGGCTTAACGACTGCCACGTTACTCGCAACCGTGACCAACGGCTTAACGTGCCAGAGGACCAGCTATAGTGAAAGTTACTTAACGCAGTGATCGTTTACATACGTTTATGATATGGGTGATATTGTTAACTTACCTTACAAGCGACCAGCAACTGCGCAGTAGACGAAGCCACCTGCCTGGCGCTGGAGATCAACCTCTCCTCAGATCCTGCACCCTGGACTAGAGCATTCGCAGCTTCCACTAGAGAATGCGCCGCTGCTGCCACTAGACGAGCAGCGCTGATCAGACCCTCGGACCACTGGCCGTCGTCTGATGATGACGTCGGTCGGCGAGCTACTTTACCCTGGAAGAAATAAAAAAAGTTTGTGCTTAAGACCGCACGACAGAAGGGAAAACTTTATAGGCAATCGTAATCAATTATTACGTATGAATTGAATATACTAAACACAGCGACACAACAGCGAAGAGCAGCTGACTGTCTCTTTCTCGCTCGGGTACACTCGGCGATCCAGAGTTCATCCGATCGATAGTGACACACGGACATGCAGACAAGAGAATGATCTTATAAGGGCTTTTTCCTACCGAAACCCTAAAAAACAATAAAGTAATGTGTTTGTTCATTGGCCACGTGGGTTACAAGGAGTGGGTGGAACAAAAGGAGTGGTTACCTGGTCGATAAGTTCTCTCTGCGCGGCGGATGCTGCTCGCACCAATGCTGAAGTTGCCGTGATGATGGACTTTGCAGCCTCCAGGATCATCTCGTCAAAGTTAAGGCTCTCATCTGCCTCCTATAATTAACAAACAAACAAAAAACTATTAACCCGGTATCATTTTTATCTATGTACACGCTGTGTTTCTGAAGGGGTAGTCAGAGACAACGAAAACTATCTTTACTCTCTATCTCTAACAAAGTAGTTAGATAGATTGAAAGACTTAGCGATATTTATTTAGCTTCCTGCAGAAAGTAGTTTTTTTTTTCATATACAAATAAGCCAATTTTCACCGAAGGGGTAGGCAAATAATACCCTACGGCTATAGAAGCAACTCCACACTTCAAATTTGGATATGTTCGGTTAAATATTTTCTAAGAAATAACAAATGAAATCAAAGCGCCATAGCGAGCGTCTCAGGTACTAAATTGTGGCAGACAAGCGTACGGCCCACCTGATGGAAAGTGGTCACCGTAGCCTGTGGACGTTTGCAACACCAGAGGTGCAGCACTCGCGCTGCCGACCCTTTATAAACCTTCTAAGACCCCTTTTGAAGAACCCCATACTGGTACGTTTAGACATGGCGCTCGGTTGCCATAGATAATCATAACTAAAGAGATATGACACAAGCGCGAGGCACTGTCTCCCTTTTCACAACGAACGTTCATAATTTCGATTTCAATGTACATGAATAGTTTGCTTTTGCAATGTAGTAGTATGTTCACTTCAGTCGATTATTGATGTGTGAAAGACATTAGTTTATAGTGTGCACATTAGTGTGCGAACTAATATCTTTATATGACTCGTATGTAGTAGTGTAAGAAGTAGCGGGAGAAACTTGGCGACACAGGTTGGCAGTAAACAGTTCGTTCACCTCTGGTGTTGCAAACGTCCACAGGTTACGGTGACCACTTTTCATCAGGTTGGCTATTTGCTTGTCTGCCACATCAGTGGTATAAAATAAAAAAAATGTCTCTTTAGTTAAGATATCTGTGTTAAGTTTGGTGTTTAATAATGATAGATCCTTAGACTTAAAGAGATCCAGATTGTGTACGAGTGAAGTAAAGTGGTATGATGCCGTAAACCGAGGTCTTTTTTGCGTTAGTGCCAAATTTCAATAGATAGCTGCAGTGAAATTTCTACTGCTTTAGTAGGACAAGGACCCGGGGTTAGGAATATTCAGGAGTAGGCAGTATGGGTTTTAACACAGAGAGAATTTTCGAGCTTTTAAACTTTTCTGCCATACATATTACTGGAATCAAACATAGCTCACATAGGACCCGTAATATACTATTACCGTGGTGCCTCCCTATTTCTATAGGATTTACACCTAGTTGCTTTCCAGATTTCCCGCTTTGGAAAGGATGGAAGAGCCGTTGAATGGATTTTCCTCAAATTATCTTCTGATTAATTTCGTTGCGGGTTCAAGACATGCTAACTTCTACTGGCTCTTCGCCGAGATCGAGCTCGGTGTCACTTTTCTGCTGGTGTTGGTCATTGCTGTAGATCCTGGTTTACAGGAGTCACAGTAATGGGAATGCGGGTGGGATTAGTCTCAATAAAAAAGAAGTATGGTTTTCAACACCTTCTCTTGTCCTATTGACGAATAATCAACCTCTATAATTAGTTTCTCAGACGCTCACTATACGTTATCAGAAGCCAAAAGCGGCAACATGGCGGGAATCAAACGGTATTGAATACACGGCATTTTATTATCAATTTTATATTAGTATCCTTTGGTGTGTGGAATCTTCCGTATTCTTACCCGACTGCGCCACCGAGGGTAATGTTTTTCGTATGTTGATGAAACAGACGACGGGTCGCGATCGATGTGTAATATGTTTGATTCTCGGGTGATACATAAAAAACAACCAAGAATATCAAACATATCTCACCGAAACGCAACATTTCTTCTCTCTTCTGTACTCTTCTATTATCTTCTTTATTCTTCTTTCTACAATTTATATAGTTCTAGCATAAGCTCCATTTATAAGACATTCAGCCAGCTTAAGGCTGAAATACTGCTTAAAGAAGTTAGCCTAATTATAATATAGTTGTATTTTTACGTACCTGCACTTTAACACTCTTCCTGGGTCTCAGAGAGTCCAGTTTCTTGGCAGCAGCGTCGATGGAAGCTGCAGCCCCCAGGAGTTCGTTCTCTGCTATGACCGTGGGGTCGTCGGGGTCTACCCAGTCGGAGCCTGGTGGAGGAAACATAAATTGGAATAACTATAATAAATGGGAAGCCCACCCAAGATTTCCAGAAGTCAAGGTCACCTCATCTGTTATGAACGAATTTGCCATACCAAAATTGCGAACTTAAACAGTTACAAGGAGATATTTGACAATCAAGAATCGAACAGATTGTCTTGCATTGGACAGAAGGAAATAGAATTACATATATCCGCAGCCACGAAAAATATTGAAAAAAAAAAATCCTGATTGAGTTAGTAGCCCAGCAAATGCAATCAGCTTCCCAGGATCCTTGACCGGTAAAATTCCTTACTAGTTATAAAAGATTACCACAACCCCCAAAATTCAGCCACAACTAGCAGTTCAGCAGTAGCTATGATCTAATTTCTACTGGAAAAGATCAACAGCCCATCAATTCTAATAAGCTGCCCACTATCTCCCGTCGACTATGATACCTAAAAGGCAACAAAATATTACGACAGCTTCAGAATTCTACCAGAACTCACCTTTAAGTAGCTCAGCAGTTGCAATGATATCCGCGACGGCGTGTGCCACTCTACGGGACAGTTCTGGGAAGTGCTGTCGGGCAGCTACGTCTCCATTACAAGCTGATAGTACTCCGTTGAGAAGAGCGCGGTATGCTTCAGCCGCTGCCCGACCTGACTCCACGGTACGGGATTGGAGGTCCAAGGTTTCGTCGGCTCCATGAGCTGCACCCTATAATATTAATGATAGGTTTAATACACTGGCAGGCAGATTTTGAGAATCAAATTGTAACATCTCCAGGGTCCATTCCAACCTCCTCTGCGCGTAGAACGTAGATTATGGTAGCGCAAATGCTGCACCTCTGGTGTTACAAAGGTGACAATGACGGCGATAATTAAAAGTTATCACAACTTCTCCTACCAGTCAATACAAGTATACCCTGGATTTTAAAATAGAGATATGAGATTTATTTATGTAAATGCAGGTGCTTGATGCGCGTAGAACATAGCCAAGTCGCACATCAAGCCATTACAGTGTTAAATGGATTTCTATTTTATTTAGGTACTCAATTAGAAATATCGTGGCCTCGCGTACTCAGTGTTCTGTAAACGATCACTACTTTAAGCAACTTTCACAATGGCTGGTCCTCGGATGGGTGACCAATATGTGGCATTTACATTCGCGAGCGTTTCCGAGTTTCGGAGGGCATCTTGAACCGTTGGTCCCGGTTGTCAGTAACATGGCAGTCGTTACGCCTATTTGAAGGTGATATAGGCTGCTTGAAAAAATTTCAGCAGCAGGTCGCCACAACCTGCGCCTGTCCATTTCAACACGGCAATGGGCGCACCCCCTGTTACGTGGGACAAAAAGTGTTTATGGTGAAATGTGGGCTTATAGTATGCCTCTGCCTCTGTCTCACATATGTCTCAATTACAAATTGTTGGTAAAATATCCCATACAAATGTTAATGAACAAACCAAGCCCAATACAGAACACGTCGATACGATGAAAACGATGTCTTTATATACCCTTACCTTACAAGCTACCAGCAAGTCAACAACAGTCTTCCGTCCAAGGTTAGCGGCAGCAGTGAGCTGGTCTTGCTTATTGGCATTGCCAGCTGCGACAGCTCTGGCAGTTGCCACTGTCATCTGGCGGGTGCAGCGGATCAGTTCTTCAGGAGTCGCTAAGGATTTAGGCGGAGAGGGCGATACGAGCACCTGGTGAGTTGAAAGAACTCTGTTTGAAGAAGTTTTAGTACAAAATCGTCTCACATGATATTATTTTATTTATAAATGCTTCACAATACTTCTAAGTTAAGCTCCCTATTTCGGCGAATAATGTCTTCATTAAGGAAGGTAAGTTCTCTAGTATATTTCGGAGGCCTTGAGAGGTGGAAATAAAGGGATGTAAGTAGTCTGCACCATTATTGAGTAGTTGAGTAGCTACTCAAAGTTTAGCTTCCATAAAGATTTAAAGATCGATGATGAATTTCTTGTGATAGAAATGACTACTGGTTCCATTGGTCCAACGGGATTTTTGAATCATCTTGCCTCAACTACTAAGGGAATGGGTCCAAAAGGATTTTGACAGTACTCATGTCTCCATAGTTCAAAATAAGTGTAGATTACAATTTATGAGTATTTGACTAAGCTTAAGCTTTTACGCATTACCGAAAAAGGAGATTTTTCAATTATGCATACCTCCATTTCCTGCGATATGGCTTCAATAGTCGACTCCAAGGCTCTAGTTCCTCTAGTATGTTCATCCTCGACAGCTTTCACGGTCTTCAGCAGAGATGTTACGTTGGTCACCATCAGCTGTGAGGAAAAGAATATTTTCATTATGCAAATAACTAAATTAATCGCATTTCGTAGTAGAATTGGTATAATTATCAGTGGAAAGGGGAACTTACAACACATACTCGATTTGTCAGTCCCTACGATAGCAATGATATAAAAAATGTATACCTTAACATCCCTACAGAAGAATATTTTTCATACCCCAGTAATTAGACAGACGTGGACCCTAGAAATGGACGGACAAAACAGTATTCTAAGAAGCTTATTTAAAAAAAAATTGTTAATACATATACCAGCAGTTCAAAACACTTTCCCGAAAAGAACTTTCTTTTGTAGTCTATTTCAAGGATTCAGGAGGCCTCTAATTTCACGAAGAGTAAATTTGGTGATTTTCTCTAACAGTGGACATCGCAAGTATTGGCGAACCTAGATGTATGGCGAGTTCCTCTTCCCAATTGATTTTTACATGTATATAATGCGCATTTGCAAGGTTAAACTGATCAACTTTGACAACAAACACATCAAAATGCTGAGAAAAGCTAGTTATTTATAGTCAGAAATCAATTCTATTTAGCGTCAATGAAACCAAATTTGGAACTAATATTTTACTATTTTTTATAAGCTGTTCTCTGAAAAATCAATCCAATTACTTGTTTTTAATTTATATTGTTTGCAAATATGATCAATCATAATTTTTACAAAATAACAAATTAATCTGTCATTTCATTTTCAGTTTATATCTCGCATCAAGCTATTTCTGTCACTGATCACGTCTCCTGTCCCGTTGATCATCGCTGTTGCTCACACTTTCTGACAGACTATAATTTAAGGTTTTTTTATTATTTTAAAATTGAGATAACTAAAAGCTTATAAATATTTGAAATATAGGAAACCAAATGTCTATCTGGCAACTAACTCGAAGCTGCAATTATATGCGCAATTTCTTAAACAGCTTGGTTTTAATTTAAGATTATAGACTAAACAATATTAATCTGTAAAGATATTTAAACTCTTTAAAAAAAAAGTTGATCAGTATAAACCTTTAGCATAGTCATATAATTATTAACAAATATTCATAGTATATTAAAATCTCAACAAAAAATGGACAAAAGCTTAGGGTTGCCAACTAGTTAGGTTCCATGAGAGCCATTGGTGCGAACTTCTAAACGTCAACGCGGATTACTGAGTCACCGCCTCTGTGTAGTTACAGCATTAACCAGAATATTCTTCTAGATTTTAACGGTTTTTGTAATAAGCGTTGACCTTAAAGCGCCATGCTGTTGAAACCCATAAGCTTTCAGTAAATACCATAACATTTAATAGACAACTATTAGAAGAGCACTAAATATTAGTACTTATTTTCTAATCAAAATCTATAATAAATCTCTCACGGGGAGAAAATGACTCGTTTTTGATTTCGCTGCAAAATTTTAGGAAATTATAACTAATTCGTATAAAATAGAGGTTATATCGATATTACATGTTAATGACAATATCTCATTCACATACGACACACGAATAACGAGACAAATACTACAAAAAAATGCTCTTCAAACAGTTGTAGCATAAAATTCATAAAATTTGTATAAATACACATATAGTTTGTATCGTCAATATTGGACCTTAAAACCTGCGGCTGAATGAAAGCTTGTGGCTTTTGAGTTATTCACGGTGTTTAAGCGAAGCGTCCTCTTGATCACCTATGAGATGATGATGAAGATGATATAGCCTCTTGAGGAGATCATTAACGATAAATGATGGTATTTTGAATTTAGAAAAAGTGTGATGTAAGCTGTTATAATCTTTTGTAGCTACAAATGAATTCTACTAAATAGTAAATTGTGTTTAACTCGATTATGTGATTATTTTACAAATTTTAAGATGTACGATTGTTATGTGATGACTTCCACAACAAAATAACAATTTAAGTTAATTCAATCAGAATTCTTTATGTAATATGATTGAGTTCTGAGCGATAAAAGTTTTACGCATGTGTTGTCTCTAAAGGGGGCCAACTGAAAGTCAGCGTTGCCTAGCTGCTTTCGCTTGGTTAGCATTATACTGAGATAGCGACTATTTCAGGCGCACACGGGTACATGAAATTCTATAAGTAACGTAATTCACATACACTGGTAATTATGGTACTTTCATCTGTGTGTGGTGCCATAAACAAAAATGATCTTTAATTTTCCTTTTTTTTTTAATATTTCGGAATAGTGACTAACGAAATACTGTGCGCCCTCCGATTACTATAAGGCTGATTATTTCGTTTTTATCATTTGGAAAACGTGGAAATTATGTATTTGGCCGTAAACATGGTCTTGCTATCTTAGTAAATAATAATGGTAGAAAATTAAGAGTCAGACTGAAAGATAGAGAAATATCTCTGGTGGGTCAGACAAAAGTCACTAAACTGCTTTTAAGGCAGAATTAAAATCAACCTTTTTGTAGTTATGTGTCTAACATACGAAATACTAAGATACATTTATTTTCACACAATAAAGTTTATTATACACTGAACTAGATTATTACAACGGTCTTAGTACATGAACGAAAACAAGCCACGAACGGGTTCATGCCACACAGACACAGTTAAAATAACGACGGTGATGCTGATGCTCAAAGCATAGAACACTAAGGAAAGTCGTCTTTGAGCTTTCAACCGATCCGTTATTTGGCAGTTTATGCGGTATTGGAGTTTTGAAAACATCGTTGATAATAGCAACAGGCCCTTACTTAGGGCAAATGGCATCTCATTGGAAGATGTCTTCCAATCGCAATACTCTAATAATAAAAGCATTAGTTGGTTTCAGTTTTGACACAGTCTTTTATTAAATGGGACAATTTCTATAGTTTAATTTGACTCTATTCCTACTTTTGAGTTAAGATAGACGGATAGTGATTTATTATTTGTACCTTGAAAGATTTTTGACAGTAAATATTTTAGTAGCAGTTACGTGCTTTAAATATGACTTTTGAAAAGTATATCGTACTTATGCAAAAAAATCTTGAGTATAAGATTAAAAAATCAAACATCGATTAATGTAATAATGAAACTGAATTTTGAAATGATGTCGAAAGTGCTGACCCGTGATGTGAATTCACTCCGATAGGTGCTACATATGAATCGTGAATACCGCCAAGAATATACCCCACAAGAAAAGACAGAGACAACAATATAAAAAGCTCATAAAAACTAGCGTGCAGAACAAGGATAGTGCCAAAACTGATTTGTAAACACCAGCATACGCAACGAATGACATTTTAAATGATATGTCGAGTTATGATGAGACCACACCATGCCGCTTTGTTATTAGGCTTGCTTGAAACATAAATATGTTGATTGTTCTGACCGAATCATCGTCCTTCGTCGTCACAGCCTCCGATTCTCGAAAACGATCATTCCGGATTTCATCTAGCATTTTTAATTGTTCTTCCATTCGACTGTTGGGTCTTCGATTTCTGTGTTCGATAACAGTTCGGATTCGTTCCAAATCTTCTTTGGTTGTGGTTCTATTTAGTATAGTCTCGTATACATTCCACCAGTTATCGATAGATCCGAATTGTTTCTCTCGATTTTTGAGAACATCTTCGTATATGGACCACCAGTTATTCGCGTAATATTGTAGAGGGTAGGTACGCGTTATGTCAAATATTTCAATATTATTTGGAGGTGATGTTCTGCTTATATCGTGACGAGTTATGGTTGTGTAGTTACTATTTATGTTTTCTTTATTGTGAACCTCATTTTTGTACTTTCTTATAATTTCTTTATAATATTTTTCTAATAAACACAACTCTTCATAAGTATATTTGCTTGTATCGATTTGAGAATATATGTGTAAGATGTCTTTTATTTCGACTTTTTTACGTTTATCAATCTTTATGTTAGACAAAGCTTTTAACTGTTCGATTAGTGGATCGAAACCTTTATATATGAAATCTTTTTTTGCGAATTCAATCAATTTTAAAACGATTTCTTCATATTTCTTATCATATTCTAAGTCTCTATTAACCGCTTTAGATTTATCAACATCGTCTATAAACGATTCTAAAGTGAACCTCTCTTTCTCGTATTTCCCTCGCTCTGTTCTATATTCTCCGAGAACTAATTCATGACCACTGAATCTTTCTAATTCTTTTCGAGTTTCTTCCATTTTGTCTAAGTTTCTCTTAGCTAAAGCTTTCCACCAATCAGTGTCATCTTTAAACATTTTCCAGAACTCCATCCTTACTTTTCTAGTTATAGTATTAACATCATTTATTTCTGTGACTTTAGTTAATACCTCCTTGGGTTCGTTTTTAGTTTCTTCTGTAGATTCGGTTCTGTCAATTCCATTGGTGGTAATAACGTCAGGTTTGACAGTGATTTCTACAGATTCAGATTTTTGTTTCTCTTCTGGACTTAGAATTTCAGTAGCTTCAGGTGAAGGCGTATGTACATCTAAACTCACAGGTCTAATCTTTTTCAATCTAAATATAGGACTTTTTAACGTGTCTTCCTCATCTAACTTAGGTTTTTTACTAGGAACTATTTCAGTCTTAACGTTTATGACAATTTCTGTGTCTAAGCCTTCAATGACAGATGACAATCGTTTCATTTCATTGTCCAAATCTTTGCTTGCTCTAATTCTTTGTATTGTGTCCCTTTTTCTCTTATTATCAATCTTATTACCAATGTCTTGACACAAATCTATTAACTTTTTCACTTCACCCAGTAGAATATTTTCACCATATTTAAGTACCCTCCAATCCATATCTATTAGACTATTTCTGGCAGCCATATTGTATCGTTCGTTCAAGTCATCATCTTTAACGCTTCTTGCTGGCGGTTTAGTCAACAAACTTTCTATATACGTGATGATCTCTTCACAATTATCATGGAAGATAGTCGGGGAGACATCGTCGTCTTGACTAGAATAGTCTAGGAGCTTGACGAGTTCATCTTCTTGGTCTGATTGGAAGATATCGGTCTCGGAATCGCAAGAGTTATAATCTGCGCGCAGTGTAACGGAATGGCGCTTGTACTTCGGCAGAGTGTTCGTTTTAATCGGCAGGCTCCATCGTTTCGTGGCGTCACTCAGCCGCTGATGGAATACAATCAGCTTAAAAGTCCAATATTGACAGAAAACACACACAATTTACATATATGTACACACACAAAGTTATATAACATACTTAGCCCTGGACAACACAATTCAATAGTATAGACTCAAGCACAGAGTCTAATACACGTACTGCTCCACTTTTACAAACAATCATGACAGTTCTGCAATTTTCCTTAATATTATTAGTATAGATCTGGACTGGTCGACGCCCCTCTCTGTATCTATAGAAATTAACAGCTTTTCCCTAAACGATTAAATACTTTTAAGAAAAGAAATTATAATTTTATCTGTTGGCTAATGTCTAAAATGGCTGGACCGCTTTAAACGGGACTTTCACTGACAGATAGCTGATGTTATAAGCATAACTTAGGCTATATATTTTACCCGTATTTCGCGAGCGTCCACTAATAACTAATATGTCAAACTATCTTCAAGCTGTATCGCTGACGGGTTAGTCAGCGAGAACAGATCGCCAGACTTCGCGATCCGTGCAAACTTCTTTCGCTTCCTGTTCAATCATTATTCGCTTCACACATGCACGTCCGGGTATTAGACTACATGCGAGTTACCTTAGCGGCATGCTTGAGGCGGTGCATGTCGGGATGCGCCACGTGCTTGCCCGAGGCGGCCGTGGTGGCTTGGCACAGGTCGCGCAGCGCGCCCGCCACGTCGCGCGCCGCGTGCAGCAGCAGCACCTGGGGCTCCGGGTTGGCGGAGCCGAGCGACATGGCTCCCGTCTTCACCACTTCGCATAGTTGCACTGAGGAACGACATAGCTCGCTAATGTATGGGGAACTATACCTAACCTACCTACTGTGCTATTTAACCCATGTTGCATTCAGACGGAGCACGTCAGGCTCGCGCCATCGACAGGAAGTAAGACGGATCTAGAGATGTGACACGTATTGACAAGCAACCGTAACTAGTGATGTAACACTCCATACTAGGGTTTAGCGCCGACTCAGTGTACTGTAAACGATCACTGCGTTAAGCAACTTTCGCTTTGGCTGGACTTCGGATGCTTTGTCGCATTTCTATTCACGAGCGTTTCAATATTTCGGAAGGCACGTTAAGCCGTTAGTCCCGGGCGCCCTACACATGTTAATAGCATTCTATCGACCGGCCGATAGAATGCTATTGAAGCGCAATTGTAATAGTGGACTACGAAAACTATTTAACTAACTATTCTATCGGCTCTCTATTGTGCGACGATTTCTATTCTCTTCTGATGCGATTGAATTAGTATACTTGGCCCCCTGGTCGCCAGTAACATGGCAGACCTTAACCCAAGTCGCCACAACCTGCTTCTGTCGATTTCAACACGGCAATGAGCTCACCACCTGTTACGTGGGACAAAAATGCTTACGGTGAAATGTGGACGTTATACTATGCCTCTGCCACCCCTCGGGTATTAAGAAACAGCATGTACTCTCACCTATAGTGGAGACAGCGCTCTGGGCGGCGGAAGCCAACTGTTCCTGCGTTCCTGCCGCGCCTCCCACCAGGGTCTTCGTATCTTCCACCAGGGTCTTGGCCGTCTTCAGGATGTTCTCGCGGTGGTCCGAGAACGTGTCGCTCTCCTTCTCCGAGTGGAGGGTTCCTGGAGTATATATATATATATATATATATATATATGTTGGTTTAGAAACTGGCTTCCTCAGTCACATAGTCTAGTATATGTCACATATGTAAATAAATAAATATTGTAAAACACTTTTTGCACAGCAAGGGTTACCTAGTAATGTTATAATTACCAGCGCTAGCAAACAATATGGTGGTGTCCAGGTCCCCGATAATAGCAGATATGGTGGATGCGGCGTCGATACACGCCTGAGTGCCGCGAGACCCCGCTTGTAAGGCTCCTAGGACTGCTATCACCTGCGACAATAAACACATTTCCATTAGGTTAAAATAAACACTTAGCTTTGTGGAGGCACGGGTGGAGATCCACTGGAGATGTTTCTCCGACTAGCCAAGGTGATCACGCCGAAGAACAGGTGGAGAATCTCCACTGGAGATGTTTCTCCGACTAGCCAAGGTGATCACGCCGAGGAACAGGTGGAGAATGTCGACTGGAGATGTTCCTCGGAGAAACTTTCATACATTTTTGCAAAAGTAAGAAGCGACGGGTATAAATGGGTGCCACGAGGTTGGAAGTATGTCACGGACGAAGCCGGGCAAGTCAGCTAGTATGTATATAAAAATGAATTGCTGTTTGTTAGTCCCGCTAAAACTCGAGTATGACTGAACCGATTTGACTAATTTTGATCTTGAATTGTTGGTAAAGGTTCAGAGTAGGTTTAAACGGTTAGAAAAGACTTATAACTTTTTTAAATTATAAGTCGAAAAGAAGTTCGCCAGGTCAGCTAGTATGGGATAAAAATGCACACAGCATAATGTGGGCGTATAATATGCCTATTGAATGAATGAAATATCTTTCTTCATGTAGGTCACAAAGTAACACTTATGAACGTCAAGATTATTGCTTCTACATTTACATTTACTGCCAGATTTGCAAAGCAATAGGTAGACCCGGAGGAAGAACCTGGCAATAAAACTCATGGCCACTCTTTTCTAACAGCCAGTAATTACATTAGTTCGACTTACATGCTATTAGACCAATTATACAGTAATGAGTTTATACAGAACAAACAAAATCAATGTTTGTTTATGAGAGAACAGTCGACTTAATTTAGTTTGCCTTCGGGGATAAGGCGTGGTTGATGAACAAACCTTTTCGTTGACGATCTTGGCGTTGTCTGCGACAGCGCGTTGGTTCTGCGGGACAGCCGATAGTCTGCAATGACCGCCTGCCTTGATCAACTCTGAGACTCCTTCGCCGAGTTCCACTACTGCCACTCGGATCCTGGGAGGAAGGTAGAAGAAATACCACATAATCTAGTATTATCTATACTATGTTTATCTTCTATACTAATATATATATATAATAATATATAATATTCCACGGACGAAGCTGTGGGGGTCAAGATTCGCCCGTGGAATATTTCGACCTCACGTCGCACCTATTTAATCCCGTCGCTTACAAATTCTACAATGATGCATAAAAATTTGCCCGATTTGTCGACATTTATGACTACTGCTCTGCTCCCCAGTGTAGTAGCGTAATGATATATAGCCTATAGCCTTCCTCGATAAATGGTCTGTCTAATACAAAAAGATTTTTTCAATTCCGACCAGTAGTGTCTGAGATTAGCGCGTTCAACCAAACAAACTCTTCAGCTTTATAGTATAGATGTAAAGGAGCAGTACCGGTTGGCGACGTCTCCATTGGGCGTGGTGGCCGAGGCGCCGACACTGTCCTGCGCCAGCTGCTCGTACTTGCGGCAGATCTCGTTGCCCAGCTGGACCAGGCGGCTCGCGTCCGTCGCTGACTTCGCCGTCTAACACACACACACGTTTCATAGAGCATTCCACAATCCATCAGAACAAAATATAATCATTGTGTAGTCGAGAGACCCTAGTCAGGAAAGAAGAGCTTTACTATTAAAAAAAATCTAATAACTCGCATTAAGCAGATCTGAGGTAATGGTTCGATGCAAATGTTTCTTTTGGATAAGTATTGTGTTACATTACTGTCTCTGCAGTGTATTGGTAAATAATAATATTGTATTTAATTAAATAAAAGCACGACAGTTTAGGTACACGATTCGTATAATTATGACAATAAATCGATGCGCAGTTACAAGTAAAAGGTAGGCATGCTGCACACTACAGCAGCCTTGACCACTGGTAGCTTGGTCACTGTACCCGATACCATACTGAATTCAAATTTATAATTTAGATATTTTATATGTTAAATAAAAAAAAAATATATTATTGTAAAAAATAATAATAATAATAATATATGTGTATGATAAAAAAAGTTGGAAAGAGAGAAATATAGGGACTTGTTCGTGTGTTCACTTGCTTGTAGTAGGCTCGATACACACGTTCACACATCATTGGGTTATGTGACAATTTCTATTAAATCGCTCTACCATCTGTAAGTCACGTTAAAGAACTTTGTTCCAAAAGCATCAAATGAATATAAACTACTTAAATGTAGTTGTCATGAAAACAGATATAAGCTAACTTCATCATGTAACAGTTATCAACTAACTTTAGGCTGTCGAATTTGGGTGTCGGTGTGCGCGCATATTAAAAATTCATTTATATTATTTCCCTGACGCGCAAACAAAACATATGTGTGTGTACCTGAGTACACAGATAAGAAGTGAAACTGCGTTACGACATTTTGTTTTTACAGCTATTAAATTTCTCTCATATGTCGATAAAGAAGTTTCACTTCAAAACAACATGGCGCGTAACCGAAATACGTGACAATTTTTGATAGCTATAAAATATCTCTCAACGTCGATAAAGAAGTTTCACTTCAAAAAGAAATTACAAAATGCCTGTAATGATTTAATTATAATCAAGTATCTAAATAGTAAATCACACTTACCATGTCGGTGGCTAGTCGTGCTATCTCTTTCGCCGCCCCGACCATCCGAGTTTGGTAGTCGACGAACGAGTCCGTCTCGTCGTAGGAGCCGACCAGTGACATTCTATAACAAAGATACAAGTTCTAGAGTTTTTGCTAATTTGTACTTTCTAATAAGAAATGTAAAAATATTTTGTCTATAGTGTTTTACCACTTAACATAGACCTTAGAGTTGTATGGGCGCTTATACAATTTGGAGGTCTAGCTTAATTGGCACCTACTTACTTTGACATGCTATAACTTTTAGTTCCACCACTATCAGACTGGCTGACAGTCAAATCTCTTATGTATTGGTAAAGAACTATTAATATTATGAATATCAGTCGGTATGAAAATCATTGTGAAAATTAACGCTACCTACCGTACCATTTACTCTGAATATTTGTTTTAAAATATGCCAACAGAAGTGTAACTAAATGTTAAGGAATTAATGTTAAGGTTAAGGAGTATTTATAGGACATGGATGCCCGGAAATGATATCCTAGCTCTACCTAAGCTGTTATGGACTGACCGCATTTGAAGAACCGATGACGCAAGGTGCAAACGACTTCAGTAGTGGAGGCCCTGGCTTGTCAAACATAAGATATGATCACAAGACAAATGGACTAGCCAACATCGCAGGGAGGGACTGTATGCGGAACGTGCAGGACCATGGGTTGTGGCGTGATTTGGGAGAGACTTAAGTCCAGCTGTGGTCTGACATATATTGTCATACTGATTTGATTGTCCTAAAGCATTTTTTATGATCTTTTAAAGCGCTTGTGGTTGGACTGACTCAGTTCACGCTAGTGCTGATCACGGATGGATGGCATTTACATATGCGAGTGTTCCCGTGCTTTGGAAGGCACGTTAAGCTAACATGGCAGCCGTTATGCCACAGAATAAGTAATAGTACTACGTACAGAAATTTCACTCCCTAACTAAAGTCAGTTTAAGGTATGAAAACATACCTAGACTCGCCGCCTGCAAGCAAATTTCAAACTTATAGCTGCGCGCGAATGTTGAGTTTTATTTGCGCGCCAGAGTTTTATGACCGAGCTGCGAAGTTCGCGCGAAGTTGTCACTTGAGAAGTTTTTTTACCTTGTTGATTAATTTAGAGCGCTCGTGTTGTGCGAGCCGAGCGGCAGCGGCAGCCCCCTGTCATTAGCCGCTCCGAGCGTTGCGCTGCCCGAATATACCTAAACTGTGTAGTGACACCCCCATGGTTATGCCAAGTTAAAGGCCTTATGAGCAGCAAAAAATATTCTCCACAATTTGTATGTCTATTTCAACATGGCAATGGGCACCTATTACGTGGGACAGGAATAAATGCGATGAATAGTGGGCGTATAATACCTCTGCCATTACTGCGGGGTTAAGGCGTAATTGATAAACAAATTTGCAAGGAAATGCTTCAAGCGACCGCTATCTATACTATAATATTATAATAATATTTATATATATATAAATATTAATTAATAATAATTATTTATATATATATTTTATTACTGGGTTTACAACAAATTATTAAATAACCTTAAAATATGAAAATTTAAAATATATTAATATAAGGAGTCCCTTTAGGCAAGGTTCCGAAGATACTGGCAGCGTTCCCCCTTTGAATAGCTAAACTAATTCTTTGGCCGAGGTAGCTGCCAGCTCTTCGGTCTCCTGTGATGTCGACTAACCCTTTTGCTATTTCTTTATATATATATATATTTATTTATAATATTTATTTATTTATATACTATAATATTTTAGGTAGGATATCACGGACTGTCATGCCAAAAAAGTGCGGGCCGCTTCTCGAGGCATGCCGCACTTAACGATATCTTACGCCGGTCCCTTGCCACCGTCAACGTGTCAAGATTCATTGAGCCAACTGGTATTGCAAGAGACGATGGCAAGAGACCGGCCGGTATGAGTTTGATTCCATGGAAGATGGGCCGGGTGCTGGTATGGGATGCAACCTGTTCAGACACGCTGGCCCCTTCCCATCTACATGGAACCAACAACAGAGCTGGTGCGGCTTGTGAAGCGGCTGAAAAAGCTAAAGCATTCAAATACAGGGGTCTTGGCTCCGAATATGATTTTGTCCCATTCGGTGTCGAGACTCTTGGTCCGAGGGGTCCTAGCGCTATAAAGCTTTTTAAGGAAATTGCGAAAAGGTTAGTCGACATCACAGGAGACCGAAGAGCTGGCAGCTACCTCGGACAAAGAATTAGTCTAGCTATTCAAAGGGGGAACGCTGCCAGTATCTTCGGAACCTTGCCTAAAGGGACCTCTTTTAATAATATATTTTAGTTATGTATCATATTTTTAAGGTTATATTTAATGTTAACATTAAGTTAATTTATTTATGATATTATAACTTAGACATATTGTTTTATTAATTATTTTTAATTCATATTAATATTATATTATAAAGCTGAAGAGTTTGTTTGTTTGGTTTAACGCGCTAATCTCAGGCACTGCTGGTCGGATTTGAAAAATTATTTTTGTGTTAGATAGCACATTTATCGAGGAAGGCTACAGGCTATATATCATTATGCTACTACACTGAGGAGCGGAGCAGTAGTCATAAATGTCGACAAATCGGACAAATTTTTATGCATCATTGTAGAATTTATAAGCGACGGGATAAAATTGCGAAGGGAGGTTAAAATATTCCAAGGGCGAAGCTGTGGGGGTCATCTAGTGTATTATAACCGTTCCGTATCGTAAGATAGCTAACGCACTGATCGTTTACAGAACATTGAGTTCGCAGAGCTACAAGTGTTTTACGCCATGCTGTTTACCGTCCAGACATCGTAAAACTATCTGTGTCAGTTGATTCAAGTGCTAAAATTTAAGTCAAGGTTAATGAATACGGTGGAAAGTGGGCGAATAGTATGCCTCTGCCTACCACTTCGAAGATAAAAGGTGAAATTGATAAGAAAGAAAGAAAAGAAAGAAAAAAGATTTTTTCATACATCCGCACAACAGAATACAGAGGTTAAACACAATTTTTGAAAGGGTCACTATGTCAGCATAGTGCCGCATATCATTGGTGATGACCTGCTGCGCTAGTTTTCAGATGGTGCCCAAAAGATGACGTCACGCACTAACTAATTTAACAAAGTATACAGCGCTCTGATCTAAAACAAGTGTTTGATATGGGATCTAGATAACTGTTGAACATACTTTTTTGGTTCCGCCTTTTTCTATAACAGTTCAATAAGTATCTAACTTTACGGTTATTATAGAGATGGGTAATCGTTTTTGGCATATCCATTTCTTTTGACTACCTCGGTGACGCAGTGGTAGTCTATTTACTGGCAACCGGTACCAACGGCTTAACGTGCCTTCCGGCTCGCAAATGTAAATTCGACAAAGTGGTCATCCATCCAAGGATCACCTATAGCGAATGTTGCTTAACGCAGTCATTGTTTACAGAACAATGAGTCAGCGGGGCCTCGAGCGCTTCAAATTTAATACATATAGCATTATATCAATACAAGATATAGGCTGTGGGGAAATGGGTAAAGGAATACCGTAGATTCATTAGGCAGTTATTTTTTCTTTATATTTAAAGAGTTTACCAAAATACAACTGTATCCTAACCTTTCAATTGTCGTGTTGCATACTATAAAGTACGAGGGTGGATCCAAAAGTTCGTGGCCTAACATAGATAAAGCAATGCATTTTTTTAAATCTACCCTCTATCTGTACTATGGTTATTCAGTAGCAAGTGAGCAAAGTTTGGTTCAGTTAGAGCGCGCAAAATTTTTTTTGTGGATATTTGTTTAAGAGTATCGGAAAAGATTTTCAAGAATGAACAAAATCGAACATCGCGCAGTGATTAAGTACATACATACATACATACATACATACATACATACATACATACATACATACATATTGTCACGCCTCTATCCCCGAAAGGGTAGGCAGAGGCATATTATACGCCCACATTTCACCGTAAGCATTTTTGTCCCACGTAACAGGTGGTGAGCCCATTGCCGTGTTGAAATGGACAGGCGCAGACTACTGCGACCTGCCGTAGAATTTTTTTAAGCCGCCCATAAGGCCTTCAACTTGGCTTGACGACTGCCATTTTATTGGCAACCGGGACCAACGGCTTAACGTGCCTTCCGAAGCACGGAACTGGAGAGGGTCTAAAGGGCCAAAAAATTTAATAAAATGTGTCTATTTAAAATGTTACATTTGGAAGAAATTTTGAACCTGTTGCCTTTTTAGTGAGGTGGTAACAAAAAGGCTAAAAGGTCTTATGTGCTAGACAGTACCTGCATAAAAAAGGTCTATCACATTAGGAGAATCTGCTCCATCCTATTCCGGTGTAAAAAAATGGGTAGCTGAGTTTAAGCGAGGTCGGGAGAGCGTTGAAGATGATGCTAGGGTTTGGAAGGCCTTCAACGTCTACCACCAAGGAAAACATCGATAAAATATGTGATCTTAAACTAAATGACCGAAGATTGACCATCAATGAGATAGTTGAGATCACAGGCATCGGTTACGGTCGGGTTCAAAACATCATAACTCAAGAACTGGGGTTCCATTAGGTTTCTGCTCGTTGGGTGCCTAGGTTGCTTTCAGTCGAACAAAAACGCGTTCGCTTCACAATTTCGCGTGACTGTTTGGAGCTTTTTGAGGCAGATTCCGAGGATTTTTTATCCCGGTTTGTTACTATGGATAAAAGCTGGGTTCACCACCATACTCCCGAACCCAAGCGACAATCGAAACAATGGAAAAGACCGGCTCACCCACTCCGATGAAAGCTAAGGTTGTTTTGTCGAGTAACAAAGTCATGGCTTCGGTATTCTGGGATGCGAAGGGAATCATTTTTGTGGATTATTTACCAAAAGGCCAAACTATAAATTCAAGTTATTATTCTAACCTTTTACGACGGCTTCGCGAAGAAATCAAAGAAAAACGGCCGGGTATGTTGCGTAAGAAAGTTTTGTTCCATCAAGACAACGCGCGAGTTCACACTTCTGCCGAATCAAGTAAATCATACATAATTGTGGTTCCGAATTATTGCCCCACCCACCTTATTCGCCGGATTTAGCCCCCTCGGATTATCATTTATTTCCGAATTTAAAGAAACATTTAGGTGGTTCGAAATTTTCAACCAAAGAAGAGGTCATAGATGCAGTAAATGGTTATTTTGACGACAATCCGGAATCATCTTTTTTGAAGGTATAAATAGGTTGCAGTTCAGATGGAAGAAGTGCATTGAACTAGATGGTGACTATGTAGAAAAATAAAAAATAATTTACACCCACATTTCTTTGATTTTCATGGTCAGGTTACGAACTTTTGGATTTACCCTCGTATATTAGTTATAACCGGGACTAAACGGTGTTACTTTTCATACTTTTTGTTTTGTGATGTTTCGACCTGGGGGCCGAGTCTACTATTGACAAGCCGTAGAATAGAATCAGAATCGCTGTTTTTAGCTGTCAAAATGTTAGAAGACTATCAAAAATGCAACTGACTAGCGGCCACTGGCGCGGTAGGTACGTGTTAGTAGAAGTCTATTGGAGTACGATTGTAATAGTAGACTACGAAAAACTGTCAAAATTGTACCTGTGTCTTTCTAATGAGCGACGATTACGATTCTTTTCTGACGCGATTGAAATAGTAGACTTGGCCCCCGATTGCACTTGACTTGGTCACACAACTAATATCCGATATCGTCAAGCGCCTACCTGTATTCACATATAATCGGTAAGATCGCAATCAATAAATCGCGTAGATCCCGACGCGTGCCAATCGATTCGACCACAGAGTCGCACTGAACTCTCTCTATAGTAAACACGATGCAGTGTAGTGAACGCCAGATGTGGCCGAGCTTATAATAGCCACCTAGGTTAAGGCTATACTGAAATATCTACAGTACTGTACTATATATTGATGGGGAATTGATTTTGAAACGCTCGTAACTCAGTGCTCTGTAAACGATCACTGCGGTAAGCAACTTTGGCTATGGTTAATTCGTTTTGTGGCATTTACATTTGCGGTACCGTGCTTCGGAAGGCACGTCAAGACGTTTGTCCCGGTAGCCGGTTACATGTTAGTCGTTAAGTCAAGTTGAAGGCCTTATGGGCGGCTTAAAAAAATTTCAACAGCAGGTAGCCACAACCTGCGTCTGTCAATTTCATCACGGCAATGGGCTCACTACATATTTCGTAAGACAGGAATGATGCACACGATGAAATATGGGCATATAATATACTTCTGCCACCCATCCTGGGATAAGGTTTGATTGATGGACAAACCTATATGACCATTATAAAGCTGAAAAGCTTGTTTATTTGATGGATATTACAAGTTTTAATTGAAAAATTCTTTAGATTGGATAAGCTCATTCATTGAGAAAGGCTATAGGTTTCATATCATCACGCTACTACCCAGGAGAGCGTAGCAGTAATCATAAATGTAATTGCGTAGGATAATTTTATTATATTTTATTCTTAGAGGAATTTAAAGACAGGATTAAATGCGTGCGACGCGGTTTAAAGTACGTTACGGGCGAACCGCTGAAGTTAGCTAGTATAAAATTTATACTAATATATAAAGCTAAAGGGTTTGTTTGTTTGTTTGCTTATATGTTTCTTTGGTTGAACGCGCTAATCTCAGAAACTACTGCTCCGAATTGAAAATGTATTTTTAAGTTGGATAATCCATTTATCGAGGAAGGCTATAAGCTATATAACATAACGCTACTAGACAAGAGGGCGTAGCAGTAATCATAAATGTCATCAAATCGGTCAAATTTTCATATATTTTTGTATTAGTATTAAGCGCGATGGTATTAAATGGATGCGACAGGGATTCTACGTATATCACGGACGAAGCCGCGTGGCGTCAGCAAGTGTAATTATAAAGCGGTCTCAGCGCTTGAAGTAACGTGTATCAACGCTAAAATGAATACCAAGAGATACATGTCTGCGCGGTTAGTTCACCAACCATCGTACGTTGGACAAACGCCAAATGCAGTTCTCAATGGGAGTGATATCATCCACTTGTTCACTTAATTAATAAACAATTAGTTTGAGTACAGTGTACATCAAACGAAATTGATTTAGTAATAAGTTTTAAATAACTAGCGACCTGTCTCAGTTTGATGACCTCGCGTATTCTAAAAATATAAGTAATTGAAGTTATACTTTTGGTGAGTTAGGGAAAACGTGTCTAAAAAGACAAGACTGGCTGTGCATAGAGGAGTGCTTGTCCCTACACTAACATATGGCAGTGAAAGTTGGGTATGGCAGAAGAAGCATAGAAGTAAAATTAATGCAGAAGAAATGAGGAGTCTGCGAAGTATAGCTGGAGTGAAATTGATAGATAAAGAAAGGAACAGCGTGATAGAGGAACATTGCGGTATGACAGAAGACGTAGTGACTAAGATAGAAAAAGGGATGCTTAGATGGTTCGGACACGTGGAGAGGATGGATGAAAATAGACTGACGAAGAAAATGTATGCGGTGAGAGTAAATGGGCAAACTGGTAAGGGTCGACCTCGACGTACATATACCGATCAAATTGAAGATCTTTTGACAAAAGGCCAGGTCAAGAGTACCCTTAATCGGCGAGCGTGTATGAAAATAATTATGAAAGTTGACGAAGCGAAAGTTGTATGCTAGAATCGTAGCAAGTGGAAAGCCATAGTCTCTGCCTACCCCGATGGGAGACAGGCGTGATTATATGTATGTATGTATGTATGAGTTAGGGAAAAATGATGAGAGTAATTTTTTATGATTCGCCAGCAGACCGTGAAAACCAACCTTAACCTTAACTGATAAGTGTTTCATAATATAATTATCATAATAAAGTAGCTGATGTCCGCATCTTCGTCCGCGAGGTAAAGTTTTACAATAAATTTATTCAGCCGAGATTTTGTATGGAACCCTAAACTTTTGGAAAATCCAATATAGCCTATGTTACTCACGAATAACGTAACTTACTAATGGTGAAGGAACTTTTAAAATAAGTCTAGTAGTTTTTGAGCTTATTCATTACAAACAATCTTACAAACGTTTCCTCTTTATTTTTTTTATTTTTTTTATGGCCTAGGACTATGGTCACTAGGACCTTTTAGCCAAATCTTAATTAATATTTCTTCAGTCTTCATAATAGTGGTTGTTATACTGAGGTTTTCAGTGGATTTTACGCGGCAAGATAGAAAATCGCATTTCACAACTTTCATTTTCGTATATGTCACTGTCTTTCACTATAGCATGTTAACACAACTTTTATGTTTAAGAAACCACCACTCCCGCACAAAAAACACGATGAATTCGCTAGTTTTAGAAAATAATACACAGCAAGCGTCCGCTCTTGTAATATTTTATCGAAGAATCCTCTTTCCTCTTTATAATATTAGTACCTATAGATAAAACGACTAAAGCTGAACCACTCACCGGTGCTCCGTGAGCCTGGCGAGCGCCCGGGCCATGGTGTCCAGCAGCGGCCCGACGGCCCCCCGCGCAGCACTCACGGCCCTCACGCGCGCCACCAGCTCCTCCAGCGCGGAGCGGCACGCGTGAGCTTGAGTCTCGACGCGGGAATGGACCGCGGTAGCCTGCACAATGCAACATCATATACCCTCACGCTACAGGTAGCTGTTGTGGTACAGCCATATTTAATAAAAATTAAAAGTGAGGCAGAAGTGTAAACTTCATTGGCAATCGCAATCAATATACATACACGTCTTTATCCCCGAAGAGGTAGGCAGAGACGAACTATACGCCCAAATTTTACAGTGTACCTTCCGAAGCACGGAAACGCAAATGTAAATTCAACAAAGTGGTCACCCATCCAAGAACCAGGCATAGCCAAAGTTGCTTAACGCAACGATCGTTTACAGAACACTGAGACAGCGGGCTCACGAGCGCTTCAAGATTTCAAGACGTACGGTAGAGAATTGGGAACTCAAGATTTTCGAACAGCGCTGAATATTTTTATGTATTTATTTTATAATCACACCTAAACTATCATTATAGGTGAATGACACCCCATGCAATAGTCTGGCCCGTATCAAAGGCTCCACGTACCCTGGGGTTCCCGGCCGCAGCCTTAGCTTCAGCCAGCAGCAGACAGGCGGTCTCCAGAACTGTGCGAGTGTGCTCCAGCAAGTTGGCCTGCGTGTTGGACTCCGTGATGTTGGAGGCTGCACCGATGGCGCCTGCCACTAGAGGCTCCGCGTACGACACCTGCAGGTATTATTCATATTGTTCAGTTTCGACGAGTACATTAATCTATGTTAAAGGCCACTTTATTCCCCAAAAATACATACAATTTAACATACATATTGAATTTGCGCGGGATCTTGATAAATGGCGGCCGCTTACTGTATTTTATTTTTCAAAACTAGTGCATTAACCTTGTTTTATGACTAAAAATGGATGTTTCTTGGACATAATAACTGTGTAAACGTGCTATAGTGAAAGACAGTGATATATTGCAGTGAAAAGCTATTTTACAACTTGTGCGAATTCCAGTGAAAGTCCCAATAACGCTCTACCACGTTAATGGGGCAAGGACACAGACACAGGACCTATGACTGGACTTGACATCGACAAAGGACTGGACAGGACTAAATCTATACTAATATTATAAAATTGAAGAGTTAGTATGTATGTTTAGTTGAACGCGCTAATCTCAGGACCTACTGGTCGGATTTGAAAAATTATTTTCATGTTAGATAGCCCATTTATTGATGAAGGCTATAGGCTGTATATCATTACGCTACTACACTAGGGAGCAGAGCAGTAGTCATAATATCGACAAATCGGGCAATTTTTTTCTGTATCTTTATAGAATTTATAAGCGACGGGATGAAATAGGTGCGACGGGAGTTCGAAGTTTGTCACGGGCGAAGCCGGGGAGGGCGTCACCTAGTATAGTATAAATATATAGGTTTACTCACCAGCTGTATGACAGCATGTCCCAGATTTTCAGCCTCGCCGTTAGCGGCTATCCGCAGAGGTTCCAGGCGTTCCAGCATCTCCGTAGCGCTGTTTTCGATCTGTTCCGTGTAACCTGCATCATATCATTTATTATTACACCGAAACATACAACTGGCAATGGGCTCACCACCTATTACGTGGGACAGGAATTCACATGGTGAAAAGTGGGCATATAATATGGCTCTGCCACTTAAGGCGTGATAGATAAATTTCTTCACAGCGCCATCTTGTCCAAACTAAACTTTAAGCTTGTGCTATGAGATTTAGACAACATATAAATATACTTTATATATTTCTAAAAACATACATATTATACATAGAAAACACCTAAACTTCGAAATTTGGGATCACACAAATATTAGTTCCGACCCGGCCATCGATCCTGAGACCTAAGCGCAGGCAGACGCATACACTACCACTTACGCAACAGAGGCAGTCAAAAATAAAAATAATGTCGGAAAACTTTGGAAAAGACAGTAGGGATAAATAATAATAATCATAAATATTGCAGATTTTTTTTACACAGGGCCATCTAGACCAAATTAAGCTAAAATAAGCTTGTATTATGGGATCTAGACGACTGATAAACATACTTATAAATTCCTAAATACATATTATAGATAAATAACACCCTGACATAGAATAAACCATCGTGCTCATCACACAACGTGTTATCCTGGGTGGGAATCGAACCCACGACCTCTTGCGTAGCAGTCGGATGCACTCCCACCGCGCCACAGAGGCAGTCTAAATTGAAATCTATATTTATATTCTTCTATAGCTTGTCGAAATTTTGCATTAAGGCCTTTAAGTTCTATACGTGGCATTGTCTGGGAGGTCGTTGGGCATTTAACGAGACCCCAATCGTACCGCTGCAGCTACATTTTGGTCTGTTTGTTCGTCACTATCTCAAAATTGTGATCATAAATAGTTCAAAAGTAGGGTTGGTACCTTGGAGCGAGTTGTTCTTCCTGGGCAGCAGCTCCTGGCCCACGGCCTGCATGGCCACGTGGTCCAGCTCGCGCAGCTGCTTGTTCAGGGTCTCCAGGGCCGCCGAGCACTCGCGTTGGCCCGGAGCCTTCTCCCTGCACACACAGAATGAGTTTAATGCGCACAAACATATACACGGCAATGGGCGTACCTGTTACGTAGGACAGAAATGCATACGGTGAAATGTGATGTTCAGTATACCTCTGCTTACCCCTTCGGGGATAAATGCGTCACAATTAGTATCTATGTATGTATCAAATAAAAAGTAAAAAGGTTAACCTCGAGCTGGACTCGAACCAGCGTCTTCTAGTTTATAGCACCAGACGCGTTACCAATAACACCATCGAGACCTACTTGAAACTGATGATTTTATCCACGTCTTCGTCTCAAGGCGCCATCTACTGACACTTAGCAAAGTCACACGGTACGAATGTATAGAATTGCATCTATAATCATTCGATTTGTGATGACACCTGCCTAAACAATTAGAAACTATTTTGAAAAGCAAGTAGTATGCTATTAAGAACAGTATAGATTTTCTCTCCTGACTATTCTCCTGCTACCAGACAGTAGGACGACGCTCGACCCTGATCCCTCATTCACAACCATAACGAAGTTTCCGACTAACACAAATAAAAAAATACGGTGGTAAAGTCGGAAACTTGGGTTACTCGGCGGTATTCTGCAGGACAACGTCTGTCGGGTTAGTATATTTTTATATATATAGCTAAACAAAAGAGTAGACTCACTTGATATTGGTGACGAGTGCCTTGATGCTGTCTGAAACGGTCTTGCTGTGTTGAGCTAACAGCTGCCAGTGTGAACGTTCCGCCGGGGCTAACGCTAGGGAGCGGGCGGATTCTAGCATTGAACACGAGCCGGAGATTATGTTCCTAGAGAAAGAATAATAATAGTTTATATCGATATCGACTGCCTCGGTGGCGCAGTGGTAGTGTATGCGACTGCCGCGACTGAGGTCCCGGGATCGAAAAAAATATTTGTGTGATCGACAAATGTTTGTTTCGGAGTTTGGGTGTTTCCTATGTATAATATGTATGTATTTAGAAATATATAAGTATGTTTATCAGTCGTCTAAATAATAATAATAATAATAATAATAATCTTTATTGACATATAAACTTTCTACATATTTGATGGCGGAACCCTGCGCTAGTTGATATTGTGTTGCAGAAGTCAGTATATTCCCCTCTATATGATTACACAGTAATGACAGTTTAATGTCAGTTGTACAAAATAAAAGTTACATCATAAAAACCATTATGGTAAGTGTTTAACCTTATATCCAGTTTGTGAGTACAGTGTGTGTCATTTGGATGCTGTGTATGCGTGTGCGCGCTCGTGTAAATGTGTTGTTTGTGCGTGTGTGTTTGTGTTATGCGTGCGTGTATTTTCGTTTGTCTTGTTAGTGCTTGTGTGTTAGCGTGGTGTATGAGAATGTACGGTGTATTCAATTCACAACTATTAAAAGCTTTTCCATACTTTCATAATTCATTGTTTCCAACCAATTTATTATTTTATTTATTATTCTAATAGTCTAAAGCCTATAACACAAGCTTATTTTAGTTTACTTTGGGCTAGATGGCGCTGTGTAAAAAAAATGTCCCACAACTTTATTGTTTTTTTTTTGGTCCCGGTTGCCAGTAAAATGGCAGTCGTTAAGCCTGGTTGAAGGCCTTATGGGCGGCTTGAAAAAGTTCAACAGCAGGTAGCCACAATGGGCAATGGGCTCACCACCTATTACGTGGGACAGGAATCCACACGGTGAAAAGTGGGCATACAATATGCCTCTGCCACCCCTTCGGGGATAAGGCGTGATGGATAAAAATTTGTTATTGGTCACAGAAATGAAAATAGGCTTTGAATAATCAACTGATCATTTTAGAAACCATTTTAAAAAGCAATTTGTATGCTAACTACATCTATTTATTTATTTATGGAGAACCGAAATGTTAAATTAATTATCTATCACGCCTTATTCTCAAAGGAGTGGCAGAGGCGTATTAAACGCCTACTTTTCAACGTGTGTATTCCTGTCCGAAGTAATAGGTGCTGTGTTGAAATAGACAGACCTAGGCAACCTGCTGTTGAATTTTTTAAGCCGCCCTTAAGGCCTTCAATTAGTTTTTTGACTTAATGATGAGTATGGATATGCATAGCGGTCGTGTTACCTGCCACAGTCCAATATAGCCTCCTGGTTGTGTCGAGCCTGCGGCGAGATCTTGGCCGGGATGGACGCGAACTCGGGACTGTCCGCGAACTGGCACAGACTGCGGACGGCGTCTTGTAATGGTCCAGTCGCTGCGGCACAGCGGCTGCGGTTCGCCTAACGAACATGGGACGTATCAATCAATCACTGCCTCAGTGACTATATTTGTGTGAAAAAGACAATTTGTTTCGAGACGGGGATTGAACCCGTGCCCTTTGCCTAACCAGGGCAATGTTCTAGCCACCTGAACTACCCGAACCGTATCGAATCAAGTTGAAATTCTCCACCATATTTTAACCGTCATTTTAAGAGTATGACCAGAGCCATCTATCGAGCTAATGAATAACTCGATATCAATGAACAGTATTACAACCACTTTTAAACATTGATGCAAAATATATTTGATGGATAAATGATATGATGGATAAATTTTTAAAGCAATTATTTTGCTAAATTTATTTTTTACAAAATTATGAGAAATTTAGCAAAATTATTGCTTTAATAATTTATCTATATTTGTATGATCCCCAAATGTTTGTTTCGGAGTTTGGGTGTTTCCTATGTGTAATATGTATGTATTTAGAAACATAGATTGTTTATTAGTTGTCTAGATAGCATAGCAGAAGCTTTAAGCTTAGTTTGGACTCGATGGTGCTGGATAAAAAGTGTCCGATAACTATTTATTATCATTATTAACTAGTTGACGCCCGCGGCTTCACCCACGTAGAGAAGTTTTACCGTTCCCGTTTCCCTCTTGTTCCCGGGATAAAAGTAGCCTATGTATTATTCTGATGTATAAGCTTTATTATTGTAAAATTTTATTAAAATTCATTCAGTAGTTTTTACGTGAAAGAGTAACAAACATCCATACAAACCTTTAACATTTATAATATTATTAAGATAATCAATCACACTGCTTAATGTAGGCCTATTTCAAATCCCTCAATACCTTTATAAGGTTACTGTACACCTTATAATTAAAGGGATTTTTGATTTGCGATCGCATATTGCCTTTAGTGGGTCGAAATAGGCGGAAAAGCATTAAAGAACGGCATTGAATGAGATGGGGGAGGACGAGGGTTGTATCCCAGATCTCCAGAGCCACCTTCTATATTCTCCATCACCATATTCTAGAGAATATGATGAGTTTTTTTTATGAAAGATTTTGATGGAGCCCCTTAAGTCAAGACAACCTAAACCAATCTAAAGTAATTGTAACGAAGGAATGACAAATCAAAGTCCTCATTGATCGAGGATATGTGAACAGTTATATATAAATATAATAAATATTGTTGGGACAACTCACACAACGCCATCTGATTCCACGCTAAGCAGAGCTTGTACAGTGGTAACCAGATAACTGATAAACATACTTATATATTTCTAAATACATACATATTATAGATAAATAACACTCAGACACAGTATAAACCATCGTGCTCATCACACAAAGTTTTATCCTGGGTGGGAATCGAACCCACGACCTCTTGCGTAGCAGTCGGATGCACTCCCACCGCGCCACAGAGGCAGTCAAATTCCCCCAATAAAAACAAAAATGTTCCCCCTCCCCTCCTTTACTAGGAGTTACTGTTACTGTTACTACTGTTCTAGGTTCAAGGCTGTGGAAGAGCATAGAGTGTGTACCTCGCTGTAGTCGGTGTCGAGTGCCTTGATCTCCTTGACGAGCGCCGCGGTACTGTTGGCCACGTCCTTGGCGGCCTGCACGAAGTGACGCTTGGCCTGAGGCTCCGCAGTGCGGCCCGAGGCCACTCGGCACGCGTTGCATAGAGCTGATGTGTGCTTGGCTATCACGGTCGCCGCTGACAATACCTGTACAATGAGCATATTTTATTGTTTGAACAAAGCAAAGCCTTTGAGTATGTAAACCATTAGATATTTATAAGAAAAAATGTAACGAATAAAGCATATTTTTCAACTGATGAAATATGTAGAGTAGATCATGTTTAATTCCTTAAGCTCTGGTATTAAATTTAATATTGATAACACTTGAAATCTCGCTTTTATGAGGAGTATCTCAAGGGTTTTATATGGGACCACTGGATTTTCATTTATATCATTAACATTTTTGCATTATTAAAAGCTCTAATTATAAGAATACTATTTTATGCATTTATTTGTGCACTGCAGAGCTGCAAACACCTTCGACGGCGGAACAATAATGTGATCAAATACAAAAGTCACAGCCTGAGCATGCAGGAAAACGTCTTAAAGATTGATCGTATCACTATCTATTGTGTATATATTGGGTCACTATCACAATCAGAAAGCCTTCTTTCTTTCCTGTTGCTCTAAGAACAGTGCCAACCACAGTAAAGATTTAAAATGATAGGCCTGAAAATAGGGACATGATAAAGAAATATTTATACACTTATTTTAATCATGCAACGCGAAAGTTTAAAAGTTAGTAAAAGTCTCAAAGTTCCTGAGTGTGGTATGTTCAACTACTTTCCCAGTATTTTCTCGCTCAGTCGTTATGTCCGCGCTAAACTGAATGTAGATATTGGACACACCTGATGTTGGGTGGTGGAGCTATCGGCGAGAGCTCGACACGCCTGCTCGATAGCGAGAGCTGCTCGCGCGAACTGAGCTTGGTCCACTAGACCTGGGCGACCTGCTACTGACGTCTCATCTGATACAGCCACCTGGAATGTTACCCTTACGATATAATATCCTCTAGATACATCCTAAAGGAATACTAATAGTGGCGCCCACAGCCGCATCAAGCACAGTTTTTTTTGTAAAATCAAATCAATCAATCAATAGAAAGATCAAAAGCATCTTATAGTAAGTTCGGTCTCAAAAAGGGGTACCAAAGTGGTAACCCAGTTTTGATATGAATACCTCATTAAAAAAACCTCCCTATAGAAACCTTTCATAGAAATAAATTATAGCATAATAGATGGATACAGTTTGGTGTTACAAATTTGCGTAATGACTGCGATAGAAGCAAAGGAAGCGCCGCCATTTTGAGGTCATTTTGCTGCGTATCAAAATGACCTATACTTTGGAAGGCACGTATAAGGGCGGACAGAGGGGTGGTTACCAAGTAAGCGGACTGCGCGGTGCACTCCACGAGCCCCTGCACGGCCGCGGCCACGGCGGCGACGGCGCGCGTGAACTGCTCCATCTCGCTGCGCTTCACGGACCCCGCCATCGACGACATACCTTCGCCTGGCAACACACCAAATTGTCGCATACAGTTTAGGAGAAATATGCTTGATACGGAATCATATTTTTACGTAGTGGCTAAACTCTAAATGAAAATATCTTTATTCATGTAGGTCACAAAGTAACACTTATGAACGTCATGAAGTTCCTTCGTCCGAAGATTATTAACTAACTAACTATAACTATCTTTACGCTGTATTCCTGACGGTGTAATCAGAGAGGACAGATCGCCAGGCTTCACGATCCATGCATACTTCTTTCACCTCTTACAGATTCATCGATCGCTTCATACATGCACGTCTGGGTATCCGAGTACTTTTGAGTTTTCCATTTTTGAGCAATCTGCTCACGTGGTTTCCATATGTAAATGTGTCAAGATTATTGCTTCTACATTTACATTTACTGCCAGATTCGCAAAACAATAGGTAGAGCTTGAGGAAGAACTTGGCAATAAAACTCTTGGCCACTCTGTTTTTTATCGCCAAATTCACCTTTCATTATATACATTACTTCGATGTCAGAAAAAGTCGTGAATTTCAAACAACCTTATATACCAAGAATTGCATTTCAAAAACTAGTAAGATGGTGGTTGTTGTTGATGGGTGGACGGTTGAATACTTTTTATGAGAATAATTTTGGAAAAGGAACAGAAATGTGTTACAGGAAACCAAAAAAGCACTTTAGCACTAACACATTTTATATTTCACTTCTGTCGATCTCCAGAATCACGTAGACGCGAATATCATCTTCATTAGCGAGCGTTTCTGTGCTTCGGAAGGCACATTAAGCCGTTAGTTCCGGTTGCCAGTATGGCAGTTGTTAAGTAGAATTGAAGGCCTTATGGGTGGCTTGAAAAATTTCAACAACAGGTAGCCACAACTTGCGTGTCTATTTCAACACGGCAATGGGCTCACCACCTATTACGTGGGACAGGAGCAGGAGAAAACATGGTGAACAGTGGGCATACAAAATGTATGCCTCTGCCACCCCTTCGGGGATAAAGCGTGATAGATAAATAAATGTTACGAAGGAGACACAGACTAGCTCTCCATATAGCACGGAAGGTAGGTGGCTCTCGTAGCCTATGCACAATATGAAGACTGATGAACAAGCGGGAGTTCCTAACGCGGGTCAAGCTCACAGACGTACAAGAGTAAGCAGACCAAACATATTCCTTTGCTTATGGAGCAGTACTTCATACTTTTCACTCTTGCCATTTGTTGTAGAAAGCTATCTTTGTTATTCCTGTGTGGCTATATCTAACTCACACATTGACGGTGAACAGCGCGTAAACATTTTTTTTACTACAACTAAGCTACAAAATTGTAATGACAACCGCCGCTGTCATCTTTAAATCAAAGATTTATGTGTCGATGTGAAAATATTACATAAAATTATTGTAAAATGTTACAAAAGTAGACAAAAAATATACAAAAAGGTGTTGTGCATAGAATAATGAAGTTTCATTATCAAGGAATCGCAAGAAATAAGTAAGCTAAGCTAGTAAGTCTATGTGTGTGTAATAGGCTACGCTATTTTTGCAAACATTGGGTCTGATTACTGTCTTATTTGTCTGTGGTCAAGTTGTATACAACCAGAACTCACTGAGACTCTTGCTCTGTTCCACGACAGCATCCAAGCATGCGAAGTAGCCCAGTTCAGTGACGGGCTGCGTGGGTGAGTTCAGTAGCGGTCTCGTAGACTCTATGCTCCTGATGGCCGCGGAGCACTCCTTCTGACCTGGGGCTGCCTCTGTGCACACATCCACCTGTGGAAACATATATTATGAGCAATGGAAGTGAGATGATGTTCGTTGCTTTTGATGGCTGAAGTACTGATAAGGTCCTTTCAAGCCGACTGACCTCTGCTATATTGGATTTCATACTATTGATGTTAAACTCATCCCAGCCGATGTTCGACATATTTTTTGTTATGTTTGTTGTGGTGTCTTATAGTTTAATTGAATATTAAAGGTGAGGGTCGCTATCGGAGCCTTGCGAAATGAGATAGTGGCCCACAATCACGGGTCGTCGTCGACCATCAGGCGGGCGACGCCATTTTGACGTACAAAGGTTGCCTGTAAGAAATTGCACTTAGCGATACCATACTACTTACCCATTATATGTACATTTCAACTCTTTATTCCATATACTTGTAAATATTAATAATTGATGTACAATAAAGTATATTTCTATTCAAATCTATTCTACTAAATACAAATATCGTGAAAATATTCCAAATAACATTTAAAAACCATCAAAGAGCCATCAGAGGTCGGTTTGATTTTCCCGTAGGTAATCCAAGCGCTTCCAACTCTTATTACTAGATGGCGCTATATGGAACATCAGCGCCATCTATTAGAAGAAAATTATATGAATAGTACTAAATATACTCACCAGTCTATTGATGCTCTCGGTAACAGCTCTAGCCGCTGCCGCCAGTTGGTTTTTGGCATTGGGGCGGGTCAAGTCCTGGGAAATACAGGTCTATTGTAATATTGGACTATTATTAATCTATACTAATATTATAAAGCTGAAGAGTTTGTTTGTTTGGTAGAACGCGCTAATCTCAGGAACTACTACTAGTCGGATTAGAAAAATTATTTTTGTGATAGATAGCCCATTTATCAAGGAAGGCTTTAGGCTATATATCATCACACTTCTACCCTAGAGAGCAGAGCAGTAGTCATAAATGTCGACAAACCGGGAAATTTTTATGCATTATTGTAGAATTTATAAGGGACGGGATTGAATAGGTGCGACGGGAGAAGCCGGGGGGTTACCTAGTTATTTATAACCAAACCAGCCTAGCTAGCAGTGGGCTGCCATAGGCTGGTTTGATCTTCGTCTAGACATATTCCTCTCCAATTCACGACTCAACACAAGGTCCTGCGCCTTCAGCATCCAGCCCCTCTGTTTTCTTTTCCAGGTCGTCGGTCCACCCGGCGGGATCGTCCTACCGTAAGTTTGACGAGTAACGGTCTCCAGTACCGAGTGCTCCAAGTATCATTCATAAGCCCTAGCTTGAATGCTCCCGACACTCGTATCTCCAGCTAGGTAACCCTAGCCATGTCACACATTTCCAAAACGTCCAGTCAATATTGTCTCTTCTGCTGGAGTTTTGTGAAGGAATTTCTATATTTTAGAACCCAGATTACTAGACTAGCTAAATACTGTGGATTTGTCTCACCTGACTGACCGACTTGGCAGTTCCGAGTAGCGCCGAGGAGTTGACGGTGACGTTTTTCATCGAAGTTACCATTATTTTCTGAGCCGCAAGATCCTGTCGACAAAAAAATCATTAAAATTGTAATTATTTTTTTTTAATTATTGTAAAAACAAGACAATATCTATATCATACCTCAGTCTGTCCAGCCATCTCCATGGACACTCCGAGAAGCCTGTTGAAGGCGTCTCCGAAGTACTGACTAGAAGCGGCTAAGGCGGGCGGCTTTTCCACCGCTCCTACTACTCCTGCTGCGGCAGAGCTCAGACCTACTGCTGCCGAGTTCAGCTCTGTTTGAAGTTCTCTGCAAGGGTACATTATATTTTAATAATATGTCGATCCTCCTATTAATGTTTATAACACTTTCACACAAAAACTACTGAATGAATTTTAATGAAACTTTACGCGAATGTACATCAAAATACATGTTATTGTTATTAATCGAGAACAAGTTATTGTTATTAACCGGGTACGGGGAAACTTCACCACGCTGGCGGAGCCTTGAGCAACAAACTAACTTTCACTTTCAATCAATGTTTAAAAATGGTTGTAACACTGTTCATTGTTATCAGAGTTGTTGAGTAGCTTGATAGATGGCTCTGGTCATACTCTTAAATGACGATTGAAATATAGTTAAGAATTTCGACTTGTTTCGATACGTTTCAGGTAGTTCAGTGGCTAAAACATTGCCCTGGTTAGACAAAGGTCACGGGTTCAATCCCCATCCTGAACCACGTTGTCTCTTTTTAACTTAAATTTCAAAAATATAAATAAGTTAGTATATCTATATATTTCTTTAAAAAAAATTAGTTTCGCTTTATACACGTATCAACTCACCCGTAGCTCTTATCGGAAGGTGGGAACTCTCCCATGTTGAGGATGTTGAGGGTCTCATTGATGTTCTCCATGGCCAGGTCCAGCTCTGTATGCGATGGAACCGCTTCCAACGTTTGTTCTAGACCCTGAACAATTAAATGGTACATTAATTTAAACAAAATAAATTATGTGCAGGCGATATAAG
The DNA here is from genome assembly GCA_948477245.1 of Thumatha senex. Taxonomy (NCBI): domain Eukaryota; kingdom Metazoa; phylum Arthropoda; class Insecta; order Lepidoptera; family Erebidae; genus Thumatha; species Thumatha senex. The sequence goes on from OX419753.1 coordinate 13,070,480, forward strand.
AATAGGGACAGTTTTGTACAGCGCCATCTACCGACAATTGAATAAATCTTGTGATGTAGTATCCAGATAACTTAGAAAATATTGTGGTACATATTTTTTACACAGTGTCATCTAGCCCAAATTAAGATAATGTACGTTGAAGTTATGGGTTCTAGGCAACGGATAAATATATTTTAAAATACATACTATATATTAAGAAATACCTATACTCCGAAACAAAAATTTGTGGATCACACAAATATTTGTTCCGACATCGAACCCAAAACCTCATCGCAGCAGACGCGTACCCTACCACTGCGCCACCGAGGCAGTTAGATTATGCACAAATGATTGTTTCGGAGTTCGTGTGTTTCATATGTATAATATGTACGTATTTAGAAATATATAAGTATGTTTATTAGTTATTTTGATCCCATACCAAAAGCTTATATTAGCTTACTTTGGGTTAGATGGCGCTGTATAAAAAAAAATGACCTACAATATTTAATTTTATTTGTTTAAATCATTGGGAGTGAAAAGCAGCATTGTACTCACTTGTGATATATCCTTAGCGATAGACATGATAGAAGTGGTCTCGATTGACTCCGAGCTGGAGAGGTAACTCTTCACGTGTTCGATGAGGGTCTGCGAAGAGTAAAGCACCTGGCGACCTGAGCTGATCAGCCTGTAACAAACAACACCAGCAGTTTGTAGGATTAATCCGCTATTTTGTTAGCGGCCATATTGGATTTATATTTTTTGAAGTACGAGTTTAACCTATTTACGTTACACTTGACTTGGGGAGTAAGTTGGTGAATGTGTTACGAAAAGAGTGATCGGGTGAGGCGAACGTAAGTTAAGAGGATAAGTTAGTTAAGATAGAAAGAGTTACATTTCGTATATTACTGAAGGGGCATGAGAGAGAGAGAGAGAGGTGAGAGAGGTGAGAGCACATATATTTTATCTCTCTTCCTCTCATAATCAGTTGAGTCAAGAATGAAGTTTTAGTTTAGTACTGTGGTTTAAAACATATTCGATTTATTTTCATAACGTACTTCAATTCTATTAGTTTATTTTTTCGAGTTTTTAACCCCATATTGAGAGGTTGTCAATGTATTCCGCTATTTTGTAGTGGCAGCCAACTTGGATTGCAATGATATAGCATAATTTATATTGTCATCAGACAAATTAAAAGGTAAATATTAAATATAAGATCAATAGAAAAGGAGTTGAATTTCAATTACTACATTGAATCACACCCAGAAATAAACATAGCAGATCACGCAAATAATATCTTCAAAGTTTGCCTGTAAGAGATTGCTCTTTAGCGATAAGGCCGCTCTTTGTACATTTATGAAACTGTAATCTTTTTGAGTGTTGAGTGTTGTGTTGAGTGTTTTATATTTGTGTGCAATACAATTTATTATAATTTTTAATTAAAATTTATTATTATTCTATATTCAAGCTGGGAATCAAGCCTAAGAGTTCTGCAAAACAATGGTACATATATTGTATATATATTGTTGGGACAACTAACACAACGCCATCAGATTCCACACTAAGCAGAGCATGTATACTATGGTAACCAGATAACTGATAAACAAACTTATATATATATATATATATATATATATATATATATATATATATTTATATTATAGATAAATAACACCCAGACACAGAATAAACCATCGTGCTCATCACACAAAGTTTTGTCCTGTGTGGGAATCGACTCACGACCTCTTGCGTAGTAGTCGGATACACTCCCACCGCGCCACAGAGGCAGTCAAAAGTGGATACGTTCTACTTAACGACCGCAACTATTGTAACACCCTCTGTATGGTTCCACCTAAGGCTAGTGGTCGTAGTAAGCGATCGCTTGAAGTCAAACGTGACGTCACTGTTCGCGATCCACTTCGCCCACACAATATTGATGGGTCTGAGTAGGCCTTACAGCGGTCAAAATGTGCGTTACACTTATGACTTTTACTTACAACGTGTGTGGTCTTTATAAATTATAGTATAGTGGGACATTTAAATACACTGGGACATTTTTTTTTTACAAACTGCCGTCTAGCCCAAAGTAAGCTAATATAAGCTTGTGCTATGGCATCTAGATGACTGATAAACATATTTCAAAATAAATACATATTATACATAAGAAACAACCAAACTTCGAAACAAACATTTGTGGATCACACAAATATTTTTACCGACACGGGACCTCAGTCGCGGCAGTCGCATACACTACTACTGCGCCACCGAGGCGGTCAAGTCATTGGAACGGCAACTTCAGCGGTTGCTGTCGTTAAGTGGAACGTACTCCATGTGCGTGTGTGTCTGTGTGGTGTGTGTCTGTGTGATGTGTGTCTGTGTGGTGTGTGTTTGTGTGGTGTGTGATGTGTGTCTGTGCCTGTGTGTCTGTGCGTGTGAGTTTGTGTGGTGTGTGTGCGTGTGAGTCTGTGTGGTGTTGTGTGTGTCTGTGTGATGTGGTGTGTGATGTGTGTCTGAGTGGTGTGTGTCTGTGTGATGTGTGTCTGTGTTGTGTGATGTGTGTCTGTGTTGTGTGATGTGTGTCTGTGTGGTGTGTGTGCGTGTGTGTCTGTGTGCATGTGTGATGTGGTGTGTGTCTGTGTGATGTGGTGTGTGTCTGTGTGGTGTGTGATGTGTGTCTGAGTGGCGTGTGTCTGTGTAATGTGTGTCTGTGTGATGTGTGCCTGTGTAGTGTAGTGTGGTGTGTGTGTGCGTGCGTGTGTGTGTGTGTGTGTGTTTGAGCGCGCGTGTGTGTGCGTGCGTGTGTGTGTGTGTGTGTGCGTGTGTGTGTGTGTGTGTGTGAGTGCGAGGGTGTGTATACCTGGGGGCCCTCTCGGGCGGCTGCAGCGCGGCGCTGGCCCTCAGGCCGCCGCTGAATTCTCGCAGGGCCACTGCCAGCTCCCCGCTGGAGCGCGCCACGGAGCCCGCGTCACGCAGACGCGCTCCTGACACCAGCGCTGACGTGGCTGATGCTGCGGCGCGACTGCCTGCCTTCATACTCTGGGATGCCCATTCCTCCTGTAGAGGGACAGGTTTATTAAATTGAGTATATAGTTATATGGGCTTCTACTACTATACACCACACTTCCACTCGATGTCAAGGAATTTTTGAAGTGAGGCCTTATAGCACAGATTTTTCCGTAGGTAGTAAGTTAGGCTGATCCGTCACGCTCGGAGGTGAAAGATTCGATCAGGTGAACTCGAGAACGCCGAGTGTACCCGAGCGAGAAAGATACAGTCAGCTGCTCTTCGCTGTTGTGTCGCTGTGTTTATTATATTCAATTCATACGTAATAGTTGATTGCGATTGCCAATGAAGTTTCACTTCTGCCGTGGGATCTTAAGCACATACTCTTTAATGTTTTTTAATTTATTTACATGGTGCCATCTAGTTACTCAATACTTTATTGCATTCCATAATGTGGTACAAATGTTGTGATACAATAATTGGTTACAATTATGGACCCTGTCGGGCACACCACAGTCATGTTAGAAGAGAGGAAGTACGTTATAACTCATTTCGTCGTAATATGTAGTTCTTATTAAGTTTAGTTTGTGGGTGTCGTTTGTCTATAATTCCAAATCTATTCCAAATCTATCCCAAATTGGAGGTCATAGAGGCTTTAGCATTATAATTTATTACACTTATTTAATTGTTATGGTATTATTTCAATAAAATAGAATAATAAAATAATACTCAGCTTTTACTTAAAATTGAAATTAAAATCATGGGTACAAATAGTTTGTTGTGTAATAATGTTCATCAACTGTATTTTATTTATATTTGGCACTTCAAAATACTCGCCTGATGGAACCCGCGATTGAGGTTCACTACCGAACCTACTCGTAACTAGATTTTCTCATTAAAATCATAGTAAAATGTCACCAATTCTGACATGAAATTTATTAACTTGTTATTTAAATTTTTAACTATATACGTGAGCAGATTGCTCAAAAACGGCAAAGTCAAAAGTACTGGGATACCCAGACGTGCGTGTATGAAGCAATTGATGAATCTACAAGAAGTGAAAGAAGTATACATGGCTCGCGATGCCTGGCGACCTGTCCTCAATGACCCCAATACCCCGTCAGGGATACAGCGTCAAGATAGTTAATTTAAGTACGTTGTGCTACTTGCAATAAATTAGTTTCTTTCTTTCCTTCTTCTCATTAATGTTTTTTATATACAAACATGTTGAAACATTTTTTCTTCTACTAAAGTGACATACATACAACCTATATAATCAACTAGATGACCCCCACAGCTTCGCCCGTGGTATATTTCGACCTCCCGTCGCACCTATTGAATCCCATCGCTTATAAATTCTACAATGATGCATAAAAGTTTGCCCGATTTGTCGACATTTATGACCACTGCTCTGCTCCCCAGTGTAGTAGCGTAATGATATATAGCCTATAGCCTTCCTCGATAAATGGGCTATTTAACAGAAAACTATTTTTTCTAATCCGACCAGTAGTTCCTGAGATTAGCGCGTTCAACCAAACAAACAAACTCTTCAGCTTTATAATATTAGTATAGATAGTAATAAAGAGCTCAGCTCACCGTCTGGCCAGGCAACGGCCTCAGCTCGAAGGCTCTCGCAGCCTCCTCCAGCTCGTCCAGTTCCGCCTGCAGGCTCTTGATGATCTCTGCTGCAGCATCCAGTTCCAAGCCTTTGCACGAGATACGAGCGCGACCAACCGCTGATCTGGTGATCAAATTATATAATGTAAGGAACATAGCTTCTCACGCTGATACAGATGGTTTAACATGCAAATAACGCTGAGAGAGATTTACTGTTTTTGTATTTGGCAATGGGCTCACCACCTGTTACGTGGGACAATAATGCATACGGTGAAATGTGGGCTATAGTATGTCTTTGCCTACCCCTTCGGAGATAAAGGCGTGACAATGTGTATGTATGTGAAATAGAATAAACTTTATTTGTACACCAAGTAAAAAGTAAATTTACAAAGAATTTCATATAATATTGTACACTTATCGCTAAACAGCATATTTTTCCAGGCAACTTTAGGATGGAGAGAGAGAGAAAAGGGGGGAGAGGGGGGGGGGGGAGAAAGAGAGAGAGATATGTCAACTGTCAGAATAATAAAATAAAATAAAAATAATCTATTTTTACGAACATAATTCATGCATTTCATCTATGGGCTTGTTGTCTCCAGAAACAAAAAACAAAACGCTTCGTTTCTGAGATGCTCAGAATCATAACGTTTTTGGTAAAGGACCGTTATGGTTTATCTTTAAAAACCGTATAATATCTACTGTGTCTATTTTGGTCTTGTTTATATGTATACACTTCATGACTGTATTAAATTTGTGGGTATCAAAAAAGTTAATATTAGTTCCGAAGTCGCTCACATGTCAGTCAGCGCCAAAATGGCGACAGTGAAACGACTTCACTTGATTATACCAAAATCCAGAGTTAACTAATTGAATCGGACATTACATGGCGGAAATCCATCGCTAACGGTAATAAAGGAAGGGAGGAGGATCCCACCACACAAAAAAAAAATTGACAAAGTGGAGGGTAAGGTTTCCTAATTCCTATCCTACATCCCTTTCCTTGAGGAGTTCGGTTCGTCATTCCTCCGTTACAATTGGTAGAGGTTATCCTTGACCGTTGTGCGTTAGGATTGACGAATCGAGGGTGTGTGGTGGGATCCTCCTCCCCTCCTTTTTATTATCGTTAGAATACAGAGTAGTTTTCCTCATGTGTACCTGAGGTCGGAGCAACTGGCGGTAAAGGCGTGCGTGGTGTCGGCCAGGCGCTTGGCCGTGGGTCCGTCTGCGACGGTCGGTAGGGCGCCGCGAGACGCCGCTATCACGTGGCCGCTCGGCTGCAATACACACAGTACATACAGTACAATATATAACTACTATTCATTATTCGGAATATACAAGTAAACACTTGTAGCGCTCGTGGTCCCGCGGACTCGGTGTTCTGTAAACGATCACTGCGTTAAGCAACTTTAATTATGGCTGGTCCTTGAATGGGTGACCACTTTGTGACATTTACATTTGCGAGCGTTTCCGTGATTTGGAAGGTACGTTAAGCCGTAGGTCCCGGGTGCCAGTAACATGGCAGTCGTTAAGCCCAGTTGAAGGCCTTAAGGTCGGCTTGGAAAATTTCAACAGCAGGTCGCCACAGTCTGCGCCTGTTCATTTCAACACGGCAAATGAACTTACCACCTCTTACGTGGGACAAAAGTGCATGCGGTGAAATATGGGCGAATAGTATGCCTCTGCATACCCCTTCGGGGATAAAGGCGTGACAATATGTCTATGTCTAAACACTTGTACAGTACCACTTATTTACTATCTAAACCTGACCGGTTTCGCCTTATGGCATTTTCAAAGGTTTAGCATCTCAGATACAAGTGTTTATATTCAGGATAAGTAGTAAGTTCCGCTAAGTGCCATCAATCAACAGCTTAAACAATATTAAATATCTTCACGCTGTACCCCAACGGGGTAATCAGAAAGGACAGATCACCTGGCATTTATTTTACTCTGTATATTGTTTTTCCGTGAAATATAACATTTTAATTTCTTCCTTTTTTCTATCTTCACGCTGTATCCCTGACAGGGTAGTCAGAAAGGACAGATCGCAAGGCTTCGCGATTCTAACATAGATCTTTCGCTTCCTGTAGATTCATTAATCGCTTCATAATTTTGACCTATCCGTAGCAATCTGCTCACGTGGTCTTCATATGTAAGTCTCGGCCTACCCTGACTCCTTCTACCCCCTCCTTGCGCACAACATATATTCTTTGTCAATCGTTCCTCACTCATTCGTTAAACGTGTCCAAACTAACGGAGAACGCCCTTTTCCAGCTTAACGCTGACACTTTAATTCAAACCTGCCATATTGCGTATCACTTCGTTATGTATATATTTTTTTCTTATGGGTTATTCTAATGCGAGTATCTTGGCACCTAGCTATATGCTCCTACAGGGTCGGTGAGCTACGTACCTGTAGGAATGCCTCGGAGGCAGATATGAGGTCTAGCTGAGCAGCCGCCTGGCCCGGCCGAAGAGATGCCACATGAACGGCATCCACCACTCGAGGAATCTGCTCGCCCAGCGCCTTGCACTCTTCTAGCAGAGTTTCCTGTACACAAACCAATAAATAAATAAATATCGTTGGGACAACTCACACAACGCCATCTGATTCGAAACTAAGCAGAGCTTGTACTATGGTAACCAGATAACTGGTGAACATACATATATATTTCTAAATACATACATACATATTATATATAAATAACACCCATACACAGAATAAACCATCGTGCTCATCACACAAAGTTATATCCTGGGTGGGAATCGAACCCATCACCCACCAAACATCTTGTGTAGCAGTCGGATACACTCCCACCGCGCCACAGAGGCTAATGTATATGTACTATCCATATATTACTGCCTGCTCCACTTTCTTGGACAGTAACATTGCGATACAATGCTGTACTTTTCAATAACTTGACTTTTTAATAGGGGTTAAGCCTATTATTATTATCATCACCAGACACTACCTATATTCATCTAGATGACCCCCACAGCTTTGTCCGTGGAATATTTCGACCTCCCCTCGCACCTATTTAATCCCGTAGCTTATAAATTCTACAATGATGCAGAAAAATTTGCCCGATTTGTCGACATTTATGACTACTGCTCTGCTCCCCAGTGTAGTAGCGTAATGATATATAGCCTTCCTCGATAATTTAAATCTAAACCAGACCAGTAGTTTCTGAGATTAGCGTGTTCAACCAAACAAACTCTTCAGCTTTATCATATTAGTATTCATCATTCTGTAATTTAAACCAGAGTATTCCAACTGCCAGGACATATGGTACACATGTGTTTTGTCTGTGGCATCGTAACTCCTCACCATCCCACGACGTTTTTAAATAATTGAAAGAAAAACGTATTCTATATCGGAAAATTATAAACAGCGTCTCTTCGGGAAGGGGCACTGCTTATAACAAATATATAAGCTATATGGATGAAAGTGCCAGGGCAAAGGATTATAGACCCTCGCCAGTTCATTTGTATCCAAGCGACCTTACGACTCAGGTGACCTTAAGAGGTTGGAAAGTCAAACAGCAGTGGCCTACAATAATACTAAACATAAATAAGTGAAACCATAGCTACTCCTGGCAGACCGAACTCCAGGCCTCAAATCTAGGATTTCGAAGCAACTGGCAATAAGCTAATATGGCTAATATTTCAATAATATGGCATAGAAACATGGACATACCTGCGTGTACTTGTTAGTGTTATGCTGCGTAGCGTGATGCGCTGACGCAACCAGCTGCGTGGCACTTGACGTCGCCTGTCGGGCACTCTCCTGTTGGCATACACGATTATATTTACTGATGGTAAGCGCTCACCAGAATGTAAGGTACCCCACCAAAATTTTCGAAGCCCAAGAAATCCCACCTGCTAGCGGTGCACCTTGTTATGGACCAGGTCAAACGGTAGTCACTCTTAACAATGGCGAAAGTCAGAAGCCAAATGATAACTGCTTCTAGCAGCCAAATAATAGTGCACCCCAGACTCTAAATTCAGGGTTAAGGAGCAAATGAACAGGAAGATTCAATAGATCTTCTCGCAATCAGGCCTCACTCAATTATGACATATGACCTTCATGACCTTTGACCTAATGACCTTAGTGGTGCGGTTACGAACCTGCAGACGTGCCAGCTGCGAGCCAACGATGTCCTGTCCCTGCGCGTAGTCCACCGTGATGTAGCGGAGCTCTTCAGCCGCCTTGCGCAGTGCTTCTTGCTTCTCGCGGTCCTGCGTACACATGGGTTATTTTATTATTAAATTAGATGTGCTCCGTGGCTTTGCCGCAACTTAGAATTTCCGCTGCACTTGTCCAACTTCTCCATATTTCTATGTTTTTCAATAATGTACCTATGTCTGATAAATTTAAAATAAATAAAAAAATTTTAGGTAATAATTATTACGGAAGAATTATTAAAATAGTTAATGAATAATAATATTAATTTAATAGTTACGAAAAATAAAAAGAAAATTATTTCTGGACCTATAAAACACACAAAATGCTTTCCATCCACGTAGCATTTTCGAAAGAAAGCTACTACCACATTATATGATTTCTATCCTACCGACTGCGCCAATTTTATGTCATCAAAGGCAGAGATTCCAAAATGTCTGATTTATTTATTTATCTATTACCCCTTATCCCCGAAGGTGTGGCAGAGGCATATTATATGCCCATTAATCATATTGTGTTTCTGTCCCACGTAATACTGTACTACATTGTTAAATATACAGGCGCAAGTTGTGGCTACCTGCTGTTGAATTTTTTTAAGCCGCCCACATTACCTTCAACTCGACTCAACGACTGCCATGTTACTGGCAACCGGGACTAACGGCTTATATAAGAAAGATATAAAATAGATAACATTTACGTGGACCAGTGGAACTAAAGTATACTGACCTGCGGCGAAGACGCGCACTGCCTGGCTGCTTCCACCATGCGAGCCGTAGCATCGGCCAGGAGTTTGGCAGCCGCTAGTAGTTTTCGCTGAGAATCCGATGGCTGACTCTCCGCTTCCGTCTATCCGACAATATACAAATCACTAGCTGTCCCTTCGCTTAACAAATTATATATAAAAACTTTCCATAAGAATCAATCTAACTATTAAAAAAACCACATCGTAACTACGCTGCAAACAGCGTAGTTTTAAAGATATAAGCATATACAGGGCCAGACAGCAAAAAGCGATTTCGTTTTATAATATGTAGTGATGTGGCAATGTTTGGATGGACAATATAAAGAGAAAAAGTACAGCTGTATTACTATATCTGAGTTGAAGAGTTTTTGTTTGTTGAACGCGCTAATCTCAGGAACTACTATTCGGCTTTGTAGGCTATTTATCATCCCGCTCCTACCTTGGAGAGCGGAACGGTAATTATAAATGTCGACAAATCGGCCAAATTTTTAAACTTTTTTGTAGAATTTATAAACGACGGTATCAAATGAATGCGACGGGATTTCGAAGTACGGCACGGGCGAAACCGTGGGGGTTACTTAGTATAAATAACGATCACCGTCGACGTCTTTCAGACTGGAGTAATAACAAGCTGTCGAATTAGACTCGTAGACAGTCTGAAAATTGCGTGTTGAAAAACGCGTAGTCCAATAGGCGCTTAAGCCGCTTTTGAGGAGATCTAGTAAACAATACCTGAAGCTGACACGAGGAAGGTAGGCAGTACATGTTATATACCTTGATGTTGTTGATGAGATGCGCAGTGGCCTGTCCCAGCAGCCGCGCGTGTCGCACCATATCTCCCGCGTCTGCCGACGTCACCACCCTCTCGCTGGCCGTCATCACTGTCTCCACAGACCTTTCTGTCACCGTGGGTTGGACTCGGCGGTCTGAGCACAGTACATAAAAAAAACTATCTTCACGCTGTATCGTTGACGGGATAGTCAGAAAGGACAGATCGCCCGACTACACGATACATGCGTACTTTTTTCGCCTCCTGCAGATTCTTAAATCGTTTCATACATGCACGTCTGGGTCTCCGAGTATTTTAGACTCTGTTGTTGAGCAATTTGCTCATGTGGTTTTCATATGTATGCCTCGTCCTACCCTGACTCCTTCTACCCTCTACTCACTTATTTGTTGGATGTGTATTGCTGGTAACAGTACATACTATTTATTATATACGCTACAGTGCAATGGACCCCATCAAGGCGTCTCGAGCCCAATCAACATCACCTGCAAGAGGTAGCAGGTACACCAAAATTAACGTATGAGGCAAAGGCAGATGTCCTTTATGGGGAGACGGCAAGGCGCACCTGATAATACCAAAAGTTAAACGATTTCTGCTTCTAGCAGCCAATATAGAGTTTAAATTCAGGTATTATGAAGGTATTAGAGAAGACAAGCCATCCTTGTTACACGTTAAAAGAAGGCCATATTCAAAAATACCTATTTCCTATTTCTTTGATATCTATGTCCCTAATTTGCTGTCGAGTCATCTGTATACAGGGTAGATTTTTGTAATACGGCCATAAGGGCCGCTTAACCTTTATAATTACAGGAAAATGTTCTTAAAAGACCATCAATAATTTTTAAAAGATATTCGTCACCAGTAAGAGTGCGCGGTCTTTTATTATTTAGCCACATCATAGAAATATTTAGTTAAATAAATTGGGTCTGACCGTCACGGAAGTGTGTGGCGGTTAGTAAGTCGTAGTTTAAAATGTACTCTTAGTTATGAAGATTTTGTCTATGAACCAACACGAAATGTGATTGCTTGTGTATGTTTATTTAATAATATATGTAGTAACAAATAATACAGAAACAAATATTAATTACAGGAATCCACACGGTGAAAAGTGGGCATTTAATATGCATCTGCCACCCCTTCGGGGATAAGGCGTGATGGATATTCAAATATTAAGGTAGTTGCAGTGTACGGTGAAACCTGTAAGGGTTTATGTTTACACTGTAAATGTTTTTAATATGTTATCTTATGTAAGTACAAATAAATAAAAAATAAAAAAAAACTATTCCAAATACTCACCCAAATCGCAGTGCGCTAACAGTCTCTCTAGCTCTTCAGTGACTCTATGCGCGGCGGCGGTGAGGTGTTCGACTCCCGGCGCGGCACTTTCGGGCACGTTGTTACAGGCTTCCACCAAGCGTTCGACTGCTTGAGCCACCTGGCGCGCAGCCGACGCGAGTTGTTCGCGACACGCTGGGTTGTGTAGAGTTGGAGCCACAACCTGAGATAGTAAAAATAAAATAAAAATACACGAAAAATACAAATGAGATAGGTTATATTTGAAGCATAGGTGTACCACAAGGCAACAAATGGGTCCCTTACTTATCAATTGACCAAAATATAACATCTAACGTTGAACTTGGTTTTAACTTGAAATCCATATAGATGTGAAGCATATGTTACTGTGTTGTAAAGAGATAATTAGAGGCACTTCTTTATATTTTTAATTTTATTTCAATACTTTTTTATTAGGCGACTGCCACACTTCTGGTGTTGCAAACGTCCATAGGCTACGGTGACCACTTTCAATTAGGTGGGCCGTACGCTTGTCTGCCATATCAGTGGTATATATAAAAAAAAACTTGATTGTTTCAAACAGACTAGTGCTAAAGCTTAAATTTTGAAAATAAGGAGAGTAGTCTTGTCAAGGGTCTAATATGTCTTCATTAGATTTGTTTCAACGTCCCCAATAAGACCTCCGGGGCCCTGCAAGTGAATGCACTGCTTACTGACGCCCGTGGTACCGTCGGGTGTCAATTAGCTTCCAACAATACTAAAGAAAAAAATCCCAATCACAACTGCCTCTACATTAGAAATAATTTTGAAAAGCAATTAGTATGCTAACTTTTTCTAAATTTAAATTTAAAAGTGAAGATTTTTTTTCAGTCTCGAGCTGGACTCGAAACAGCGTCTTCTAGTTCCACGCACCAGACGCGTTCACCAACTACACCACCGAGACCTGCTCGAAACTAACGCATTAAACCACCTCTTTACGTCTTAAGGCGACGTAAGGCGCCATCTACCGGCACTTAGCAGAGTTGCACGGTGCGAATGTATAGAATTGCATCTATAATCATTCGATTGATGATAACACCTGCCTAAATATTAGAAACTTTTGAAAAGCAATTAGTATGCAACTTTTATAAATTTAAAGTGGATTTTTTTTTCATTCTTAAGCTGCCTCTACATTCAATCAAAGAGCACTCCTGACATCAAGATGTAACCAGGAAGATATCCTTACCTTAGCACAGGCGACAAGCTGACTCGTAGCAAGAGCACAGTTGGTAGCAGCAGCGATGATGGCATTCTGCAGAGGCTGCTCATCCCTGCACTGAGCGGCCACGTTCTTCGCCTTGAGGACCAGAGCTGCTGTGGTGTTGGCGACTGCCTTCGCCAGTGAGAGGAGAATGTCCTGGTGAAGTGATGGCTTTCGTTAAGGTAAAGTTTTAACAATTATGTCACTGAATTAGGATCTAACAGAAAGGTTGGGAGATAGCATGTGGTTTTAGTCAGGGGGAATTACCACACATTAAACAAGAGTGAATTATCTTGTGTAAGATACAGGAGTTGCCATGATCTCAGCATTTTCATGCCAGACCGACATATCTGAATGAAACAGAGATGAGTCCTAACTTGAGCAAGAAACTGCATCTTAGTCTAGCCCATGGCAAAAAGCTGTACTATATGCCTACTGATTTCTATAATACCATACATACACGTCATCACGCCTGTCTCCCATCAGGGTAGGCAGAGACTAAGGCTTTTCACTTGCATCCTGGCATACAACTTTCGCTTCTGATACTTTCGTATAATACCAGTCTGCTGGATATCACACCCTAGTTGTTAAAATCTACACATAATTTATTCTAGTCCAGATTCAAGTGTCAAAGTAGAAAGAAGTATGTAACTAGTACTTTGTCATTTTTATCGTATCAGGGTATGGTAGTACACTACACTCATATGCCTCTTACACCTTAACCCATGGTCCGGAACTTTCGGTATTCATGCGTTCGTTTCTAGGTTTGTCCATTATACACGGAAATGTTTTTTTTATTTTTTGTGTTCGTTAAAAATGAGGATTACTTCTAGGGTGAAAAAAATTCAAATTCTGTTTAATAACCAACAAGTACAAAGCGACAAGTACTTTGAAGTCATTATATTTTAAAATATTAACTTGTGTCGCATATCAATGTTTATGATTGTATCGAAAAAATTATGGGCACTTGAAAAATTTTAACAGTATGTCGCAACAGCCTGCACTTGTCCATTTCAACACGGCAATGGGCTCATCACCTGTTACGTGGGACAAAAACACATACGTAAAATGTGGGCGTATAGTATGCTTTGGCCTTTCTTCGAGGATAAAGGCGTGACAATATGTATTTGTCATTTTATAGAGAATAGCCAGATCACAAGTGAATTTAGCAGCCCCAGACTTTACCCTGGACTCATGGCCATAGACGAATGAAAGGGTTAGTCGGTAAGAGTCCGGCATAGCATCCATTAAGATTTCCACACGTTAAAAAAAAAGCAGCCCCAGACTTCAAGGTCAAAATGAATTATTCCTTTAGGATGTTGAATACCGATAAAGTTGATATCCTGGTATGTAAAAAAAACCTAAAAAAAAATTACTGCCGCTGTAGATACTGTCCAGCATTTGAAGGTCAGCGGCTATACCGCAGAACGCACACTGTATGCAAAATGTCCCGGTTGCAGATGTTTTGACTATCTTCGTTCGTATGTAAGCAAGAAGCTACAGCAGGCAGAGGCGATATGGTTTGTCCTTTTTCTACGTATGTAAAGTTTAGTATATTTGTTTCTTTCCAACTTTTTATACCATCTATTTGCCAGAATGTTGCGAAACTTTTAAGTTGTGTGGTGGATATGTAGTAACTATCATCCTGACTTTTTCATCTTGTTTGTTACATACAAACAAGATGAATCCCAACCGTTTCTGACTATGGTTGATACTACTATTTATTATCAAAGGAGCTACGATGCTCAGCTCTTAGTTGCCTAGTGTGTCCGTTGGTCTAGATTTTGGGAGTGTATCTTCGAAAACTAATTAAAACATGCTCTAAATGCTGGTTTCAGCAGTGGTTCACTGAACTCTACGCCTAGTTTTCTATAAATAGAGCAATAACTTCATTTCTATTAAATATAAGTATATGTATGCAAACGTTTTACGGTACTTGTACTAGCGGGAAAGTGTGCCTGGATTTTCAATTGGACGACCGAATCATACATAAAGGGGTACACTAATAAGTCATAGGTTGACGAGAGGGGATGACAAGAAAGCCAATGGGATCGCAAATAAGTATTATATTGTGGGACACATTTTATACAGCGCCATCTATTATATTGTGGGACACATTTTATACAGCGCCATCTATTATATTGTGGGACACATTTTATACAGCGCCATCAATTATATTGTGGGACACATTTTATACAGCGCCATCTATCCCAAACTAAGCTTTAAGCTTGTGCTATTGTGTTTAAAAAACTAATAAAAATACTGTAAATATTCCTGAATACATATTATACATAGGAAACACCGAAACTCCGAAATAAACATTTGTGGATCACAACCAACCGGGGATCGAACCCGGGATTCGCATATACTACCATTATGCCACTGGGGAATCAGTTGAAGAAGAGAAAATGTGAAAAAATACAAGTTCGGGTAGTAGTACAAACATAAAAGCTTCGTATGTAACCGGGATAACGCCCGGATGACGACATGACATATTGTATTAACATAAATCTGCAACACAGACAACAGATTTGTTTCACAAGGCCATCTATTTTTACTCCATGCGACACAAGTCTAGCTCATGCGTCAACGATATTTATTATCTGTGGTACTCGTAAATCACGATTGTTTTTTTTTAATATACCGCCATCTGTTGACAATGTTTCGTAATTTTTTATGAGGAATGACAGGAAGGTATAAAATATGCTAGTTTTTCAGACCGCTGTGATAGTCGTGAAAATAAATGTGGTTCGTTCGGATTTGTTTCGAACTAACACGTCTAACCTCGGGACCACGAAAGTTACAATCCTGTTAAACGTCGAGGATCTAAAGCTACTCAAAACTTTTATTATAATATAGTACCGCGGAAAATCCCGTTTGATACAACAATGTGTGTTCAGAGTTTAGTAGGGGAATACCATCTAAGCGCTGTATTCTTCTTTCTAGTACAGGATAGAGTTAAGCTGGTTTGTGTGTGTGCGCGCGATTTTACTCTGATCCAGATTTTTCTGGAATATTTTAGTTATAGACAGAAGATGTAGTGAGCAAGATAGAAAAAGGAATGCTTAGATGGTTCGGACACATGGAAAGGATAGATGAAAATAGACTGACAAAGCAGATTTATGCGGCGAGAGTAAATGGTGGTAACAACCTGGTAGTAGTCGACCTCGGCGTACGCATGCCAATCAAATTGAAAAGTTTTTGACAAAAGGCCAGGTCAAGAGTACCCTTTACCGGCGAACTTGTATGAAAACACTAATGAAAGTAGAAGAAGTGAAAGTTGTATACCAGAATCGTAGCAAGAGGAAAACCTTAGTCTCTGCCTACCCTGATGGGAGACAGGCGTGATGATATGTATGTATGGATTGCGGTGGATTTAGTATCACCCTAAGTCGTCATAGTACAGACACTACAAATTAATACAGTGTTTCAATGTTTATTATTTCTACAATAGTTTGAACCCATAGCGAGATAGGAGCCCTGAGGTACGCATCACAGTTTTATGGGAGAATGAAGATGGTTATTCTGTATGCTGGGCCGTCATTCGGGACTTAAGGAAATTTAAAGATCAAATATAAAAGATTTGACTGCATCGGTGGCGCAGTGGTAGTGTATGCGACTGCCGCGCTGAGGTCCCGGGTACGAATCCCGGGTCGAAACAAATATTTGTGTGTTCCACCAATGTTGGTTTCGAAGTTTGGGTGTTTCTTATGTAAGTATAATATGTATTTAGAAATATAAAAAGTAGGTATGTATATCAGTTGTCTAGATTCTATAGTGAAGGCTAATAGCTTAGTTTGGGCAAGATGGCACTGTGTAAAAAGTGTACCACAATATGATAATATTTTTAGGATTCTGTGCTTCAAAAAGGAAAAAATTTAAACATCATAGAATCACTTTGTTGCCAGTCTGTCTGTTTGTTAAAAATTAAAACTATTATACCCTTGAAATTGTCAATAAAATAAATTTACTTAGCGTAAAAAAGTGATGGCAAAAAACGTATTTTATCGGTAGACGAGTCTGACTAGCACTTATCCGGTTTTTTGTTCTGTCCGTACTTTATTTAATCTATGGTGTATGACGTTTAGACAATGTAGCCAACATGCAAAACCATTAATTCCTGTTGAAAATATGTGTTGCCAAGCTTTACAGGGTAATATTAGTTAGTTATTTTTGACATACATTCACTTTGTAGACAGTTAGTTGTAAATAAAACAAATGTTTTTTTTTTTTTCGAAAAGTAAATGTATTGACAAAAATAACTACACAGCACTGCTAAAGTAGGACAAACGTAAAAAGAGCGAACGAAATAAGTATATCAGTACTGACGTGTTATTTTGTACCTTATGAACATCAACGTGGCGCTATGGTAGTGTATGCTATGGTCCCAAGTTCTAATACCGGGTAAAAATAAATATTTCTGTAATTTTTTTATATTAATAATAATTTATACGGTGAAATGTGAGCGTTTATTATGCCTCTGCCTACCCCTTCGGGGATAAAGGCGTGACAATATGTATGTTATTATAGTAAAATTAATGCAGTTGAAATGAGAAATTTGCGAAGTATCGCTGAAGTGAAGTTGATAAATAAAGAAAGGAACGCGCGATAAGGGAACGTTGCGGTATGACAAAAGATGTAGTGAGTAAGATAGAAAAAGGTATGCATAGATGGTTCGACACGTGGAGAGGATGGCTGAAAATAGACTGACAAAGCAGATTTATGTGGCGAAAATGAATGGGCAAACTGGTAAGGTTTGAACTCGGCGTACGTATGTCAATGAAATCTAAGATATTTTGGAAAAAGGCCAGGTCAAGAACACCCTTAACCGGCGAGCGTGTATGAAAACACTCATGAAAGTAGAAGAAACGAAAGTTGTGTCAGGATCGCAGCAAGTGGAAGGCCATAGTCTATGCCTACCCTGATAGGAGACAGGCGTAATAATATGTTTGTATGTCATTTATTTTCGGAGCTTGGGTGATTTTTTGTAGTTTTGTAGATTTGGTTGATTAGATGTATTAAGAAATATAAAAGCAATCACAAGTTTATTTAATCTTAATTTGGGCGATGATTCGACTAGTGAGATTCAGTTAAGTATATCCTTACTATCGAATTCAAACTATACGACGACAAGATTGTATCAAAACGAGATATGTCAAAATAATTTTGACTAGCTATTAGTGTGCTTAATTACATTTAAAATACGTATCTTAAAAAGACATATATAAAAAAAGTGTTCTAATATAAATATATATTAAAAATCGAAGTAATTTTAATTCTTTAAATTATAAAAATATATTACGGTACAAATTTTTTCAAATATTTAATTCTATGTAAATAGTTGCAATCTAGAGTTGAATTCTATTCAAATTTGAAAATGTAATTCTAATAGTAATCCTTTAAAAAAGGGATTTCCCCTATAGCTTTAAAGTCCTTTTTTTATAATATTGATATGGCAGACAAGTATAGAGTGATAGAAAGTGGTCACAGTAGCCTATGGATGTTTGCAACACCAGTCCTATTTAAAAGAAGAGATTCAATGTTAGAGAGACGTAAGTTGCAATGACACAAACACTGTGTCAGTACTGATAAAACTTATATTAAAATAAAATTATTTAATATTTTAAGTAAATGAGCATAATGGCGAGCATCGAGCTTTAAAATAAACCAACACCGCTTTCCAAATAAATGTTAAATATATAATTTTGGTATGTGCTAGGAATATATTAAATCATTATAAACTTGATAATATTAAAGAAAAAACTCAAAGCTCCCCTAATATTTTTAAAATTAAGGATTAAAAAAATTATACCATACAATTAAAAATAGCAATATTTTGTTGAAAAATAATTTATAAATGGCAAGGTTGTCTTGTGCATACATTTATTTTTGTTATATTTATTTTATTGTATTAAGTTATTTGTGTATGTATATTTATTTGTATTTCACTGTCAGCGCGTCGGTGGCGTCAATGTTTGTTTCGGAATTTGGGTGCTTATGTTTATTATGTATAATAAAGTATGTATTAAGAAATATATATGATTTTCAGTTATCTTGTTCCCATAACATTAATTTTTATTAGCTCAATTTAGGCGACGTTGTGTAAAAATGCCCCACTAAATAATAAGAAATGTTTATTTGTGTATGTATAATTGTATTTGTGTATGTATAAATGTACATATTTTATGAAAATATTCATAAATACATTTATACATACACAAATACAATTATACATTATAGACTATAAATTTGCAGCACCTCTAGGGATGTGTCTGCTACACTTAATTCCTGATAAGGAGTCATTTCAAAGGAGCTTATTGTTTATGGGCCTGTAGACTATAATGCAGTTGTTAGTATTGTTTGATATATCCGATGAGTTATCATAAGTCCTCTCAAAGGGTTATTGGTAACATTTCCTTTCGTATAAAACACAGAAAATGCTTTGTGGCAATTCCTTTTACGAGCGTTTCCCTACATCCGAAGACATGTTAAGCCATTGGTCCCGCTTGCCAGTAACATGGCAGTGGTTAAGCCAAGTTGAAGGCCTTATATGCGGCTTGAAGTATTTCAACAGCAGCTCGTCACAACCTGAGCTTGTCTATTTTAAACACAATAATGCCCTCTACCACCCCTTCAGGGATAAGGCGTGACTGCTGTATGTATGTATGTAACACAGAAAAAAGTTATGTATACAATCAATGTATACGTTTATATATAAAAAACAAACAAAAATGGCACGTATGCACAAAGAGATAGCTTATTTTTCACATAATAGAAAAATGATGTACACTGTTGTATAAAAAAATTAAGTCACAACCATTATTCTTACCATTTTAATGTATATAGTAATGGTAAATGTATATAAGTTCGGCATGTTATTGTATAATCAACGGTATACATTATACTATAAAATGCACCACAAAAATATGTACACATTTAGTAAAAAAAAATTAACGTATATAATATAGCTGCCTAATATAAAAGTATAATTTAGGTAATAAGCACCTTATTTAGGTCAAATTAAAGACTAGATTAGTATGAATTAATTTAGTTAATAAAATATAGTAAAAAAACAACTGAAACAAAATCCCGTATAAGTAATTTTGCATCTTAATTAAGTAATTTTGTGATGTATAGCGTTTTTAAAAATAATATAGTCACTGCCTACCTCAATGAAAAGAAGCAAGGCTGTAGATATGTAATTTTTATTAGAGTGTAAAAATCACCAAGATACATTCGACTGGCAAGAAGTCAGGTCAGGTAAGGTCTTTTAAGTTTATGTATTTTTATTTTACGCGGAAGATAAGCTTATGGATCAGTGACTCTGATCTATATATTTACCTATAAACGTTTATACTGCCAACGATTTTAGAACAATTTTGAAAAAAACCATTTAGTATCTATACTAATATTATAAAGAGGAAAGATTTGTATGTAAGTATGTTTGTCACGAATTGGCTTAAAAAGTAAGGGACCGATTTTAAAAATTCTTTCACCTTAAGGAGTACCTTTGTGAGTAACCTAGGCTATATCGGATTTTCAAAAAGGTAAGGGTTTCGTTACGAAATCTCGAATAGAAAAACTTTACCACGCGAGCGAAGCTGCGGGCATCAGCTAGTACGTTATAAAATGGGGGGTGCTGCATTCACCACTACACAATCGTCGTTGAACGCAAACGAAATCTATAAAAACTTTAGGCCGGCTCAAGTGACAGTGGGCGGAACATATAGGTCCTATAACTCGCAGAACTGACGGTCAATATAACCGATTGGTTCTCGAATGGTAACTGGGTACTGGAAATCAAGACAAACTGACAACCTATTAAAGGTTATTGGACGTGAATGACAAAAGACCCAACATTGTATCAAATAGGTTAGGTTTACGCTCAGCATTGGGTGGCAGTCCGAACCTAGTGATGAACATCACAGCGCCACTGAGGGCGATTCAGGTACTAAATCTCGCATTTATGACAGTTCACATCATTTATCAGTGCCAAAATGGCGACAATCAATAGTATTATACTCGTAATATGAACGCCAGTGGATATTTGCACATTTTTAAATCGAATAGTGTTTTTATTCTAGAGAGTGAAACTCATAGTCTTAATTTACTTAGCTGCTTATATTATATAAACAAGATTAATGAAAAAAATAAAAGCCCGCACCAAAGACAACAAACTACTAAATGAGACCGTTCCAATCCAACCAGACATGGTAAATTACTGCATTTTTCTGAGGAACTGGGTTTCCCACAGACTATATTATGCACCAGTTATTCCAGGTTACCGTGTCGTGGAAATACCATCACTACCAGTATACCGAATTTCAGATCTATCGGACTTGTGGATTTTAGTGAGAACCCTTCATCACCTAGAAATTGAGTTGATAATCTTCACAATTTATAGCTAAGCTAATCCCGTCCATCCGTTCGGATGTATGACACCACTTGTTTACTGTCGGACGTTAAGAAGTCTAGAAGGTGATTAAAGACTACAGGCTGATAAACAAAACGTCCCTTTGAAATGTCCCTCCGTGAATTATGAGCAAAGGTTGCTACTGTGTTCTACAACTTAGTGTATTTCTAGTTGCTTCCAAGTCTTTGATGCTTGGGGTCCATTTTTATTGGCGGCTAGAAGGACTTATCGTTTTCCTTTTGTTTTTCAGGACAGTTAGGAGTGTCGTCCGACCTCCCAACTTCGTAAGGGGCTGCGTCGTATTCAAAGGTTAACACATATTTATTGCAACAAAATATGTGCTAACCTTTGAAAATGCTTTAAGGCGAAACCGTTTAGGTTTAAAGAGTAAATAAGTAGAACAGTACAACAGTAAATAAGTAGAACAGTACAACAGTACAGTGCCAGCGCAGCTTCCGACGTAGCTTGACGTCCTCTTGAAAAAGGACCTCCGTTAGGTCCGAAACTAGTCGGGTTATCCCGAAATTCACACGTGAGTATAACCGTTTAATTTGTAATAACAGTACAAGTGTTTATATTCAAGATGTCACGCTAAGACATTTCAAAGGGTCATCAGCGAATTATACCACCAACTCTTATTTATTATTCACAGTTACCCCTAGTCCAATTTCACCAAAATGTCTACTTGGGAAAAATATTTTAACTAACTTACATGTTCGTGTAATATTTTTACAAAAGAAAAGACCTAACTCCAACAAATAACCTTGAAATTGTAGAAACGCAAACGTAGAACGGAAATGCTACTAAATAGATTATACTAATGGTGACCCATCCCAGGACCGATCAAGATGTTAAACGCTTCAAAACCGACATGGTGTATCAAACATCAATTTTTAATCGATTTAATAAGAATTATTGATTCACAATTAATAAAGACCTCAAAAACGTAAATATATCTACAGCGACGACCCAGGACCTAGCGACCTGGCGAAGACTAACTAGAAGAGCCGACCCCAAATAATAAGATAAGGCTAGGAGAAAGAAGAAGAATAGGAATTATTGAAAACCTATCAAAATCTAGTTATTAATACTTATGAAACAAAGTATTTTTTTAGATTTCTAAACAGTAAAGTGAAATCTTATAAAACGGCTGTCTGTCCGTCCGTCTGTACGCATCTATTTCTCGAGATAAAGACAAACGGTTTGCGGAATTCAGGACACCATGAACACGTGCATAGGCGATTGTGAATTATCTATCACTTGCGGTTTTGAAACTGGTTTCGGTTTAGAAGTCATCTGATATTTACTACGATAGTGAACGACATATTACTTGTATTACAAATTAGTAGACATACTATCTTTCAGTTGAAATAAAACTAACATTTAAGTTAGTAAATTAACTTGTGAGAGGTATAATCAAGTATGTTAATATGCAACTATTATCATGGATGAAAACAGGTCATCTATAACAGCTTGATCCAAGTTTCCTGCAAGCGGGTCTGTTAGCTGAGCGTTCTCATGTTGCCTGTCTCTTAAAAATGTCTTTTATAAACCGAATCTAAGCCTACGATAAATCAAAAACAAAACCACCCACAATTCCTAAATAAACTCAAAACACTTAGACCCATCCACACTGTCAGTGCTATTGCGCCGTTCGCACACGTTTGTTGGCAACACCCATTGCACCAATAGTGCCAACATGATAAAAAATAACGACAAAAGGAACAATATATTCAACCAATTCTCTCTCCATATTGTAGCGAGTTCGATTTCTAGACATTCGCATTTTGGACAACACTTTTCATCGGTCCTGGGACATTTTCGTTTACAATGTTGGCAAAAGCCTCTCAAATTATTCAACCCGGTTGTTTTAAAAGTTGGATTATAGAAGATACGAACTTCGGTCTTTCCTTTAGGAGTGGTTGAATTGTTAAGTACGTCTGTGCGTTTATCACCTGTCTCGCTTGTGTAGTATCTCTCGCTCTTTTTGACAAAATTTTCAAAACCGTCGCGACGTAATTTCGAGATTTCGTTTTTTGTATAACTCGCTTCCGTGGTCTCCATATAAGTTTCCGTAGTTGTCAATATTCGGTTGTACCTATCCGGATTTAAGAGTTTCATATTCAACGAACCGGATACTTTAACGTCCGGTCCGGATTTAATTACGTCATTAACTATACTTTGGCACTCGATCTTTTTACCGTCACCGTTGAATCGATTGAATTTATCGTTAATTTCATTTTTATCGATATTTTCCGATAAGAAGAATCTCTCGCGAAGTATATCATTTTTGGTGCGACGACCAAAATCTACGTTAACATAATCATGGTACTTTTTATCGATATTTTGATTCGATTTCTGAGTATTTAGATTAGATTTATCAAAGTTAAGTTTAGATTTATCGACACTATTATTCGACATATTTAAATCACTTTTATCGATATTAAGATTCCGTTTATCGATTTTGCTATCAAAATTGACATTAACATAATCGTGATTCGAAAAATCCTTTTTGAAATTATAGATTTTATCAGAAATAGTTTTAGGATACAACTTAGGGCTGTTACTGTGTAAATAACCTTCACAATTTTGGATAATCGATTCAAAATCGTTATCACTATTCGATTTTTCAGCTCCTTTCTTAAACAACATATTACAATAGTCTAAACTTCTATAATAATCAGACTCAGATTCCTCTTGTATAACGTCTAGCATGCCCCAATTTCTAGAAGTATCTATGTCCTCATATATCCCATCATCATCGACTTTCACTTTATCTTTTCCTATATCGATATTTTCAAAATCGGAATCATAAGAATCATCTTTTTCTTTACCAAAGAATACTTTATAGAAATTATCGTAACAATAATTTAGTTTTCTATATAGGTAAGATTTCTTTCCGTTGCGTTTGGGATCTCGTAAAGTAGTTTGAGAATCGAAGTAGAGGTCATCGTAGGGGTCACTGGGGTCGTTGGAGTCTGTACAATCCTGGAGACGGTCTGTTACCTGGGTTTCCTTGTCTTCCTGAGTTTCTTCGCCGATAGTGTAGAGGACGGTTGTGGAGGCTTCACCGACTCGGGAAGCTGCGTTTAGGAGGTTCTGTCGAGGCTGAAATGTGGAGAAACATGTTGTAAGTGAATGTTCTTCAAAAGGGGTCTTAGAAGGTTTACAAAGGGTCGGTAGCGCGAGTGCTGCACCTCTGGTGTTGCAAACGTTCATAGGCTCCGGTGACCACTTTCCATCAGGTGGGCCGTATGCTTGTCTGCCACCTCAGTGGTATAAAAAAGGGCGGGCGGGGGTACATCGAGATTTACAGAACCCGCATCAAAGTCCTCTGTGCGTGATGCAGGATGGGAAATGGTGTAGCCGCCCTATAAGGGGTTGGGGTTTCACAAGTTCTTTTAGACTTTCATACCGTTTCCGTCCACGGTTGCCGTAACATGGCACTTGTTAAGCCAAGTTGAAGGGTTTATGAGCCACGACCGACGTCTAAAATTTTAACGTAGCAATGGGCTTACCCCTATTACCTGGGACAAAATGGCACACGGTGAACTTTGGGCTTATAATTTGCGTCTGCCACCTACCTCTTTTGGCGATAAACGCGTGATTGATTGATATTCTTTCAAAAATCCTGATATGAGGGTAGTCATACAATGTGCTTTCTCATAACCTCTTTAAACTTGAGGGAGGGATCCTGTTTTTTAAGACAGTGGAGTTCAATTCACGAACTGTAGTTTGTCTGGACACTGTTTTTATTTTCATCAAAATCAGGCTCGCGACTCGTTTGATATTTCTTATAGTTTAGGATATGGCCCTAAAGGCCCCCTTGAAAAATTCTCTCTTTAATTTTTTTTTTAATTAGGACAACTCACACAACGCCATCTGATTCCAAACTAACCAAAACTTGTACTATGGTAACCAGATAACTGATAAACATACTTATATATTTCTAAATACATATATATTATAGATAAATAACACCCAGGCACAGAATAAACCATCGCGCTCATCACACAAAGTTTTATCCTGGGTGGGAATCGAACCCACGACCTCATGGGTAGCAGTCGGATACACTCCCACCGCGCCACAGAAGCGGTCTGTATGTATTTACGGTGGTCCTCACCTCCTTAGTCTCCGGTTCGGCGGCCCTCAGCAGATCACTGAAGGCGGTACAGAGGCTCCTGGTGGCGTCCAGCAGCTTGTCCCCGTGGCCGTGGTCGTCCATGAGCGCGGCGATCATCTGCACGCCCCTCGTCACCTCGGGCAGGGTGGTGGTGATGGCGCTGATGGCGGCGCCCACGGCCCAGTGGTCCACGTCCTCGCTGGGGCCTGGGGGCGATGGTACTGAGTAAAGGTAAGGTGCTCACAGTAGCCTGGACGTTTGCAACACCAGAAGTTCAGCACCCGCGCTGCCGACCCTAAAACCTGTTTTTTTTTGTAAGTGTAATTTTTTCATATGCATTAAGTGAAAGCTCTGAATTTGGAATCACAAACGAATACTTCAATTCTATTTATTTCTTTGGAATAAGTTACGTAACTTGAACCACCATTTTGAATGTAATAATACAAAATGGCGGCCCGATGACAGGATTGGTTGCCAGTAATATACCAGTCGTTACGCCAAAGTGAAGACTTATCGGCGGTTTGAAAACTTTCAACAGTTGGTCGCCTCAACCGTTGCGCCTGTCCATTTTTAACACGGCAATGGGCTCACCTGTTACGTGAGATTATTGTTTTTAAATAAAAAAAGTAAGAGTGTGTGCTTAAGACCGCACGACAGAAGTAAAAACATCATTGGCAATCGCAATCAATTATTACGTATGGATTGAAAATACTAAACACAGCGACACAACAGCGAAGAGCAGCTGTCTGTCTCTTTCTCGCTCGGGTACACTCGGCGTTCCCGAGCTCACCCGATCGAGCCGCACACTTGAGAGCGTGACGAATCAGTCTAACTTACTACCTACGAAGAAATCTGTGTGCGATGCGCCAAAACAAGTTTTAACTTCAAAAATTGTACATAAAGCACAGACGTACAAGAGTAAGCAGACCAAACATATTCCTTTGCTTATGGAGCAATACTTCATGCTTTTCACTTTTGCCATTTGTTGTAGAAAGCTATCTTTGTTATTTCTGTGTGGCTACATCTAACTCACACTTTGACAGCGAAAAGTGCGTAACCAATTTTTCTTCTACAAATAAGCTACAGACTTGTAATAACAACCGCCGCTGTCATCTATTAGTATGTATAGTATTAGTATTGAAGTGAAAATATTACATCAAATTACTGTAAAAAGTAAAACAAAAAAAATACAAACAGGTGTTGTGCATAGAGTGATGAAGTTTTAATATCAAGAAAGCACCAGAAATAACTAAGTCAAGCTAAGCTACCTATGTGTGTGTAAATGGCTACGCTATTTTTCGCTAACGTTGGGTCTGTTTATTGTTTATATGTCTGTGATATAAAGGAAATTCGTCGAGCGGTTTGAAGCTGTCCTCACCTGATGTCAAGGTGACGACCTGCGCTGTAGCGGCATTCATGGCGGCAATGTGTGACGTCACAACCTGCTTGTTGGTGTCCAGCGTCACTTGCTTCCACCTCAGCGAAGACGCGTCTGCACCCAGGGTCCCGCCAGGCAAGGACGCCTGCAACACACGACTATTGTACTACATACATACATATCGTCACGCCTGTCTCCCATCGGTGTAGGCTTTCCATATGATCCTGGCATACAACTTTCGCTTCTTCCACTTTCATGAGTGTTTTCATACACACACGCCGGTTAAGGGTTATCTCGACCTGACCGTTTTCCAAAATGTCTTCTATTTGATTGACATATGTACGTCGAGGTCGCCCCTTACCAGTTTGCCCATTCGCTCTCTTCTTCACTATTGCAGTCCTGACCGTATAAAGGGTAAATCATTGTAGTATGGGAGGTAGCAATAATTTTCACAAGGAATTTAATACCGGCTGATATTAATAACACTTATAGGTCTTTACCAATACATAACAGATTTTACCGTCTGTCAGTCTGGTAGTGGTTGAACCAACAGTTATAATAGGCCAATTAAACTAGACCTCCAAATTATAACATAACAGATTTTACCGTCTGTCAGTCTGGTAGTGGTTGAACCAACAGTTATAATTGGCCAATTAAGCTAGACCTCCAAATTATATAACAGCCCATACAAATCAAAGGTCTATGTTAATTGGTATATTGGTTATATGGTTAATTGGTATGTGTATGTATAATTTTGGTTAAAATGGTTCTCTCTGTGATTTATTTGCAATTAGGAATACGTTAAGATAAAAAGAAGAGTTGTAAGTTAAACTGTATTACGTATATACAGGGCGCCGAGTCTGCTATTTATAAAGCCACCGGTACAATTTTGACAGTTTTTCGTAGTCTACTATTACAATCGTACTCCAATAGATTTCTATCGGTCGGCCGATAGAATTCTACTAACACGTACCGCGCCTTGGCCGCAAGTCAGTTGCATTTTTGATAGTCTACTAACATTTTGACAGCTAAAAACAGCGATTCTGATTCTATTCTACTGCTTGTCAATAGTAGACTCGGCCACCTGTGCAGTTATATATACTGACCCTGCTGAGCCCCTCCTCGGTCTGCTTGATGATCTCGCGGCCAGTCGTGATGGTGGAAAGCAGAGCTCGTTGGGGCTCCGTCAGGACGGACGTCACCTTGGTCTGCTGCACTTGGGATGCCTGTCAAATATATTATATATTTTATGTTCGTGTAGCTTCAACTTTCTATATCTCCTAATATATTATATCTTTGGTGATACTTCAGATGTGATCTAGTTGCTTTTCTTGTTGCTTGCTTGAAGCAAGCAACAAGAAAAGCAAAGCAAGGAAGAAAGAAGGGAAGAGA
Source organism: Thumatha senex (assembly GCA_948477245.1). Lineage (NCBI taxonomy): Eukaryota > Metazoa > Arthropoda > Insecta > Lepidoptera > Erebidae > Thumatha > Thumatha senex. Next base: position 13,098,624 of record OX419753.1, read on the forward strand.
GAAGAACTACCCTAATTTATATTCTGATTAATTTCGATGTCATGTTAAAAACATTTTAACCAAGTTTTATTAGTGTTAGCAAGCAACTATGAATACACTATAAGATGAAGAGTAATTTAAAACCTCTAAGAAGAACAATGCTTTAAATTACTCTTAAACTTCATTTTAAACGGCTATCAAATCAAAACTTCTCAAGAACAAGGAAATTCTCAAATCAACTGATATCTATTTTGATTTTTTTTTTATATTAGAAACCTGAACTTTTCTGTGGAAAGAAAGAAAGAAATTCGACTGACTCTGAGCCGCGGTGGGGGTGTATCCGACAGCTACGCAAGAGGTCGTGGGTTCGATTCCCACCCAGGATTAAACTTTGTGTGATGAGCACGATGGTTTATTCTGTGTCTGGGTGTTATTTATCTATAATATGTATGTATTTAGAAATATATAAGTATGTCTATCAGGTATCTGGTTACCATAGTGCAAGCTCTGCTTAGTGTGGAATCAGACGGCGTTGTGTGAGTTGTCCCAACGATATTTATTTAATTGTAGGGATGTGTGAAAATGAAATTTTATCTTAACAATATATACCTACACAGCCCATTTCGATGACTATAGGTAGCCATAGGAGTAGCATGAAACAAATTAGATCAACTCTCAGACTTAAGTTCTAGACAGACAGATCGCAGGCACGCACTCCAAACTGCAAATTTGCATATATTTTTAATAAAGTAAGAAAGACTACTTGAGTCAGGACGGGGCTAGAACCCGTGACCTTTGCGTAACCAACACAATTCTCTACGCCTCTGAACTTTAAAAACTAACTATCTTCACGCTGTATCCCTGAAACGGTAGTCAGAGAGGACAGATCGCCAGGCTTAGCGATCCATGCATACTTCTTTCGCTTTCTGCAGATTCATTATTCGCTTCATAAATGCACGTCTGAGTATCTGAGTGCTTTTGACTTTTCCGTTTTTGAGCAATCTGCTCACGTGCTCAGTAACACTGCATTCTAACTGCTAGCTTGGGGTCGGAGTGCAGTTGCAATGCAGTCACTCTGTCTAGAGCTATAGATAAAAATCATGATACTTTAGTAGTAAATATTTAAAAACTAGAGGACTTCCAGAATTATAGCTTTCCAATTTTCAGCTAAATCGGTTCATTGGTTTGAGCATGATTGACGAACAAACTAAGAAACACACTTTCTGATTGATAATATTAATATGGATAATATAGACAAAATCATTTTTGATAAGGGAAACTTTACGGAATTCAACTCACAGCAGCTAACAAGATCGGAGTCGAACCGAATAAATTTTTATATCTTATTTGTTCACCATATTAGACATGGACATATTGTCACGCCTTTATCCCCGAAGGGGTAGGCAGAGGCATACTATACGCCCACATTTCACCGTAAGTACTTTTGTCCCAGGTAACAGGTGATGAGCCCATTGCCGTGTTGAAATGGACAGGCGCAGGTTGTGGCTACCTGCTGTTGAAATTTTTCAAGCCGTCCATAAGGTCTTCAACATATTATTAGTCATAATAAACAGTAGACATCTCGAAGCATGTAGCAAGCAAATGCAAGTTGCATATAAAAATAAAGTGCTAGTTTTTACAATTTTTTTTATACCACTGCGGTGGCAGACAAGCATACGGCCCATGTATGTCTCTGCAGGTGTTGCACAATTGAAGGGTTGAAAGTCGAATGGGTCTAAGTTTCATTTTTATTCTTTACGGGAATAACAAAATAAAAACTGTTGTTCAAACTTTATGTTTTGTTTACGTTTTTGTTTTGTTATTCTGCTGCAATTTTATTCTGATGATGAAGCGTCCATTTTACATACGTGCAGTTAGGCCCTCTATGGTGCCTCTAAGAATGCGTTAGATTAATTGTTAGCGCTCACCACCCCTCAGCCCTCGTGCACACAAACGTCTAAAATACAAGTACACCGGCACTTAGGTCCGTATTCCAGAACGTTTCTCAATACTCAATCAACGCTGGAGGCTAGTTTTTACCTTATAAAATCTACTCTCAAGCGTCGATTGAGTATTGAGAAACGTTGTGGAATACGGCCCTTAGACCGCACATCTATTATGTTATCGAAATGAATGTAAAAATTTAATAGACATAGGCATTTAGATCCATTCGAATATTGTTAGGTTTGTATCTTAGACTGTGTTTCGGTAAAGTAACGTAATTGTGATTATTTGGCACTTAGACCCTTTAGACTTTCAACCCTTCAATTGCAAATCAACAGTGTAAAATCTGTGAGCAAAATAATAGTAAAATAAAGGCTCTACTAACAGAAGGCGGTGTGTGTCCGGTTATGATCTGTCCGGAGACTGTGGTCTGTTGCGCGCCCGTTATGTGTCCCACAGCGAACGGCTTGGCTCCTAAGCAAAGCGAATATTACAAGCTACAGCGCATAACTATGTATAAAAACAAGCTGAAATCATAATATTGTGCACTGATGTGACGAAAATCATATAAAAAGAAAATGGCGGCCGAATTTCCATGGCTTTGTGTGTGACAGGCTATGGCAAAATCTACTTTTTAAACTTTGTGAGGTTATATGGTGTTAAATTTTCAGACTTTTCTTATAACATCGTAATTTTTTTAACTGTTTTTACTTTTTATGTTTGTTTATTTAACTATGGTTAAGTTATTATTTATCTATCGCGTCTATCGGCAGATGGCAGAGGCATAATATATGCAACTTTTCATTTTTAATAGGTGGCGAGTCTATTGCCGTTTTGAAATAGAGAGGCAGGTTGTGGTTTCCTGCTGTTGAAATTTTTCAAGCCGCCCATAAGGTCTTCAACTTGACTTAACGACTGCCATGTTACTGGCAACCGGGACCAACGTCTTAACGGGCCTTCCGAAGCACGGAAACGCTCGCTAATGTAAATGCCACAAAGTGGTCACCCATCCGAGGACCAGTCATAGTGAAAGTTGCTTGACGCAGTGATCGTTTAAAGAAAACTGAGTCCGCTAGGTCACGAGCGCTTCTATATATCATAAAACGTCCATATTTATTAAAAAAAATACCAGTATAGTTTAAATTAACACATACTTTCCGATACCAATAAACCTCACAAAGTTGCAAGTTTATAAGACCTAATCTAATATTGACATCTAAATAAGGTGTTTTTGTGCCAAAATAAAAATGCCACAGCAATTATCAGGGGTTTCTTGTGCATGAAAATTATATCTATCTACATGCTGTATCCCTGACGGGGTAGTCAGAGAGGACAGATCGTCAGGCTTCACGATCCATCAAACTTCTTTCGCTTCCTGCAGATTCATCCATCGCTTCATACACGCACGTCTGGGTATCCGAGTACTTTTGACCTTTCCGTTGTTGAGCAATCTGCTCACGTGGTCTTCATATGTAAGTCTCGGCCTACCCGGACTCCTTTTACTCTCTACTTTCGCACAATATATGTATATTCTTCGTCAATCGTTCCTCACGTTCATACGTCGTACGTGTCCAAACCAACGGAGCACGCACTTTTTCAGCTTAACGCTGACACTTATATGCAAACCTACCATATTGCGTATCACTTCGTTACGTATGAATAAATATTTACTTTATGAAGTCATAATTGACAAATTAGCTCGGACTGATGTCAGTAGGGTTGCTTACCTTCAGCGCCAGGTCTGTGGACGGCCGGCTTTGCTACCGATTCTGTGTTCACTTTACCAGATTTGAATGTGTCGTGTTGTATAATGTTAGCTCTGTGGACAAAACATTCACTCAACTTTATACTGCCTAGGTGGTTTTTTTTTATATTATTTTATGGCCTGGTTACTAAGACCTTTTAGTCAAATCTTATTTGAACTTAAAGTAGAAAAGTATCTGTCTCGAGCTGGACTCGAACCAGCGTCTTTATTTATTACATATCGATAGAAATATATAAGTATATTTATTAGTTGTCTTGATTCCATACCACAAGCTTATTTTAGCCTACTTTGGGCTAGATGGCGCTGTGTAAAAGAAATGTTCCACAATATACATTAGAATAGGATTTAGGCTCCTATTTATCACGGAAACAAGTTTCTATGGGAAATATCAGGATCAAGAAACCTTCATTAAGCATGCTGAGCCGCGGGCATAAACTATACTAGCGACGCGCTATGATGGCCGTTATGACATATTTTACTTGTTTTACATAAGCACTCTTTTTTCTACTCTAATGTGGTCGAGTATATACATATTTCTACAAATAAAATGTAATTATTGGTGGTTCTGTGAACCGTAGACTTCGGAGTAACTTGAGGAAATAGGCTAAACATACCGTTTTGAGCGCTCTTACCAACCACTACGGGACTCGTATTAATTCATCGGATTTGCGTGCAACTTGGCCTGGACAATCCTTGATATAGCCAAAAACTTTTAGCGAGGGGGTTTTGGCTATATCAAGGATTGTCCAGGCCAAGTTGCATGCAAATCCGATGAAAAATGCGACCTGCAGACTGAATGGACGGACGGACGGTCCGGACTTCGATGGCATTTTTCCCGTACCAGTGGAGTAAAAACGGAGACTTTTGTCGGCTCGCTTCGCTCGCCTCCTTACCCAAAAAATAATACGAAACTTCATGAAAGGACAAACGTCAAAACGGCCATCATAGCCTGCCGCTGGTATAGTATAAAATGTAATCAGTATAGTGGTGTCTTACTTGGAAGGCGACACGGAATCTTCGAGCATAGCGCTTCCTTCGTCACCTTCGATACCGAGGTGGTCCTTGGCGCGCTGTTTCCGCACGATGATGTCGATGTAGCCGGCTATGACCTGCAGGATCTGCTCCGCTTCCGTGGTCTGCACGGAGTAGTACTGGTCGCTGGAATTATAACAAGTGATTAGTACGACGTTGAAATTCTCCCTTAACCCTAATACCATTTTCAGATTTTTCAAATAACTTGTTTATAACATCGAAATAAATAATGATTTGTCTTTGGTATATCCATCATCACGCCTTATTCCCGAAGGGGTGGGCAGAGGCATATTATATGCCCACTTTTACCATGTGTATTCCTGTCCCACATAATAGGTGGTGAGCTCATTGCTGTATTAAAATAGACAGACAAAGGTTGTGGCTACCTGCTGTTGAAATTATAAAAAAACTCCCCATAAGGCCTTCTACTTGACTTAACGACTGCCATGTTACCAACGGGACCAACGACTTAACGTGACCTCAGAAGAACGGAAACGCTCGCAAGAGTAAAAAAAAATAAACGATTTGTAAATTATTGGTCTTTGGTATCAAAATAGGCCGAAATTGCGGACTTCACTTCTTCATCGTCCTCAAATATTTTTCAAAGGAGCTCTTTCTTAATTTTTGGAAATACATTATAGTCACTGGGTGTCAAGTCTGGGCTGTAGTGTGGGTGGCAAGTGTGAACGGGTGCATTGTCGTGCAGAAGGAACATACTTTTGACAGCTTTCCTCATCTTTTTTCCTTGATGGCTACTTTCAATCTTTCCAGTAAAGAAGCGGACTGTCCCGTTATAGTCACACCACGTTCTTTATAAGCGATCAGTAACATACCTTCTGTATACCAAAAGACAGTCGCCATGATCAAAGTTGGCCGCCATTTTGAAAACCCCAAACTCAAAATGGCGACTTCTGTAGAAGCAACTCATTGAACCTTGAACCTTTTATTTTTAGCTTAGTGTATTTGTATTTTTTGTTTTAATATTTTACCACGTACGTGACGTCCCTTACAGGCGTTGGCTGAAAATCAGCGCTGTCTAACAAGATCTTGTTAGTACAGCAGGGGCTGAGCTAACGACCTTTTCGGGCAGGCACATATCATAACTTTACAATATTATTATGTGTATGTAATATTTATTGAAATCATTTTGTGCGTGTAGAATAAATCATTCATTCATTCATGAAACCTACCTGTAGTCTCCAAAGTCCAGGGTGAAGGTGTTGGGGCTGGCGCACCAGCGCCTGACGGTGGTGAGCGGCCAGGTCTGCAGGATCTCCTTGGTCTTCTCGTCCAGCCGGAGGACCGAGTCCTTGGTCACGCCCAGAAGACGGGGTACTAGCTTGTTCTTCCCTTTCATTTTTTCCTACAATATTAATAGGGAACGATAATAAAGGAGGGGTAGAGATAGAGAGAGAGAGAGAGAGAGAGAGAGAGAGAGAGAGAGAGAGAGAGCGAGAGAGAGAGAGAGAGAGAGAGAGAGAGAGAGAGAGCGAGAGAGAGTTTGTAAGAATGGACGTTTGTTACTTCCACTAAATGGATTTTGATGAAATTTTACAACAATATAGCTTACACATCAGAATAACACATAGGGTACTTTTTATCCCGCGAACACGTTCCTGTGGGAAACGGGAAATCATCACCACGCGTGCGGAGCCGCGGTCGTTAACTAGTACATATATATACATAGGAAACACTTAAACTTCGAAACCAACATATTTTGTGTAAGACAAATATTTGATACGACCCGAGAATCGAACCCAGTAACTAAAAAATATAATCAAATGAAAAGTAAGTCATATTTCAGCTCAATAGAAAAACTATTACACGAAAAAAGATTATCAATATTGTTTTTTCTTTAAGATTGATGAATCTTGAAGAAGCGAAAAAAGTATGCATGGATCGTGAACCCCGTCAGGGATACAGCGTGAAGATATCTATTAAGTTTTTTCTTTATGTTAGAAAGAATGCAAGTAACTTAGAGCGATATGCTCTGTGATTAGAAGAGTCCAGACCCACCTTGACCAAGAAGAAAGCGACTCCGTAAGTCTTGAGGTCCCTGGCGCTCTTCGTGTAGAGCACCTTGGCGTCCAGCTCGCTCAGCCCCACGTGTCTCTTGTGCTCCTTGAAGATCTTCTTCTCTATGCCTTTGACCTTCACGTAAGAAGCTGGTAGGAACTCTTTGAGACTGAAACAAAAAAAATCGTTATGAAAATCTTTGTTATTTATTAGTAGTATGCGGAAAATAAAAATCAGAACCTTTAGATTCGAACATGTTTATATGGATGTTACTCTTTTACGTAAAAACTATGGCATGGATTTTAATGAAATTAAATACATAAATACATTTTGTCACGCCTTTATCCCCAAAGAGGTAGGCAGAGGCTACTATACGCCCACATTTCACCGTATGCATTTTTGTCCCAGGTAACAGGTGGTGAGGCCATTACTGTTTTGAAATGGACAGGCGCGGGCTACCTGCTGTTGAAATTTTTCAAGCCGTCTTCAACCAGACTTAACGACTGCCATTTTACTGGCAACCGGGACCAACGGCTTAACGTGCCTTCCGAAGCACGGACACGCTCGCAAATGTAAATTCCACAAAGTGGTCACCTATCCCTAACCAGCCATAGCGAAAGTTGCTTAAAACTGTGATCGTTTACAGAACTCTGAGCTAGCGGAGCTACTAGTGCGTTATCAAGAAGATTGTGATAGGAGTTCTTACTGTTGATTGATGGCTCTAGGTGGAACTTGCCATACCTACATTTTAAAAGAGCATCCATGGAGTTTCTTGACAGAAAGGGTTCATAGACAAGGAAGGCTCCTGTCAGACTGTCGCCACAAAAGGCTCCTGTCAGACCGTTACTTTTGAAGGGATAGATATGTCTCTGAAATTCTGGATCCAAACAAATATATAAAAACAAAATAAATAATACATAGCTTAAATACTTACTCCAAGAATCCAGGTGTGTGTTTGTCCTCCCTGTGGTCTCCGAACTGGATCTGACACTGTATACCCGCGAACTCGCAAGCTGTGCACAAACATATACATTAGTATTGTACTAGCTGACGAAAATGAATGGGCAAACTGGTAAAGGTTGACCTCGCCGTATGATCATCGATGACCATTTGGAATAAGGCCAGGTCAAGAGTATCTTTAGCCGGCGGGCGTGTATGGAAACACTTATGAAAATAGGAGAAGCGAAAGTTGTATGCCATGATCGTAGTAAGTGGAAATCCATAGTTTCTGCCTACCCCGATGGGAAACACACACCAACAAATATCGTTATACTAGTTGACGCCCGAGGCTCCATACGCGTGGTGAAGTTTTCCCGTTCCCGTTTCCCACAGGAACATGTTCGCGGGATAAAAAGTAGCCTATGTGTTATTCTGATGTGTAAGCTTTATTATTGTAAAGTTGCAAAAAAATCCATTCAGTAGATTTTGCGTGAGAGAGTAACATATATCCATTATGACAAACTTTCGCGTTTATAATATTTAGAGGATTTTAGCCAATGTAAACAAAAACTCAACAAATTATATACAAAAACATTCCTGGAGAGCCGAACTCTTTCATTTGGTGAAAAAAGCATGAAAATCGGTGCAGTAGTTTTTAAGTTTATCGTAAACAGACAGATAAACAGACGCGGCTGAGAACTTTCGTTTTATAATGTGTAGTGCATGAGGTTTCGATTCGAGGGTTCGATTCCCAGGTCGGAACAAATATTTGTGTGATCCACATTGTTGGTTTTGTAGTTTGGGTGTTTCCTATGTATTATTATGTATGTATTTAGAAATATATTGATTATGTACATCAAATATCCAATAGCACAAGCTGTATAGCAGTTGTCTAGATCCCATAGTACAAGCTTATAGCTTAGTTTAAACTACTTTTTACACAGCGCTATCTAGCGCTGTGTAAAAAGTGTCCTACAATAGTTTTATTTTATATGATGCTTATAGCAGGGCTAAATCAAAGGTTATATCAGGGTTTGTATGTTTAACCTATTGTTATGGGAATGTATAAACTTGCCTGCCAGGCAAGTGCAGGTCTCTGGTTCAAATCCCAGGTCGGAGATTAAATGTGTGGGTCTAGATGATGATTACGTCATCGTTAGTTATTTAAGTTTTTTCGGGGATTCCCGCAAATAATACATATGCGTAGGCACTCGCTTTGAGAACTGATTAGGGGAATTACCGCGCATTAGGGAAATTACCGTGCGCTATTCACTTGTCTAATAATTCACTCTCGTGCCGGCCGGCTGCAAGTGCGCATCTATCAGCATGTTTTCTATGTATAATATGTTAGTATTTATAAATATATAAGTTTATCAGTTGTCTAGATTTCATAGCTCAAGCTTATATTAGCTTGATTTAGGATAGGTGCACTAGTTTATTGTTTGTTTGTTTATTTATTTGAGTCAGTAACATGGCAATCGTCAAGCAAAGTTAAATGATTTACAGATGACTTGGTGAAAAATTCATACAGCCATGTCCAATTCAACACGGACATAGGCTTACCACCTATGTGGGTGTATAGTATGCCTCTGTATACCCCTACGGAGATAAAAGCGTATGTAACTCTGAGCCCTATGATATTTTTCCGCAGTCTAGTAATGTCGAAAAGTACCTTTATCCTGAGTAACCGGATGCATCGCATCCAGGATGGCATCTCTGGCTTGCACGTACAGCAGGTTCAGCTGGACAGGGTCTCTGGAGTCTACGTTCCGGTCAGAGAAGAACAGCTTGCGTCTCAACAGAAGGGTCTCGGTGACGTCGATGCCTTGCTCTCGGAGAGTCTTTGACGGTTCCACCCAGTTTACTGTAAATACAAAATATAATATAGTACATTACGAGATAAGTGGGTAATGGTGGTAATTGTTAGGCCGCACGCATGCCTTATGAGCTACTATATGAATCGAAAACCGGTGAAATTAGATAGACTTTTCGAGCAAGTGTGTTGAAAAATAAATATATATTCTGGTACTTTGTAAGCTGCGCAATCTAGAAAGTAAAATATTGAATACTTATTAAAATTTAAAAAATGGAACTTATTGTTTCAAAAGAAATATAATTAAACTAAAAACCAAAAATGAACTGCATTCAAAACAGTTTTTATTTATAATATACTAACTGAGCCCCGTGGCTCCGCCCGTGATATATTTTGAACCCCGGCTCACCCATTTAATACCCTCGTTTATTCATTTTACAATGATGTACGATACTTTTACCGATTTGTTGACATTTATGAATAAGGTATACAATGAAAAATAATTAAAGTTGAGATCATGAGTATTTCTGAAAAACAATGTCAATATTAAAAAAGCGCTAAAAGCGCTCGTGGCCCCGCGGTCTCAGTGTTCTGTAAACGATCACTGAGTTACGCAAGTTTCACTATGGCTGGTACTCGGATGGGTGACCACTTTGTGGCATTTACATTTTGCGAGCGTTTCCGTGCTTCGGAAGGCACGTTAAGCTGTTGGTCCCGGTTGCCAGTAAAATGGCAGTCGTTAAGCCTGGTTGAAGGCCTTATGGGCGGCTTAAAAAAATTTCAACAGCAGGTAGCCACAACCTGCGTCTGTCTATTTCAACACGGCAATGGGCTCACCACCTATTACGTGGGACAGGAATCCACACGGTGAAAAGTGGGCATATAATATGCCTCTGCCACCCCTTCGGGGATAAGGCGTGATGGATATTTTTTTTTTTTATTTTAATATTAAAAAAGGCTTTTTTACTTTTTATTTAACAATTTTTTTTTATTTGAACTGCAGTATGTCCATGGGCGTAATCAGGATCTGGGCCAGGGGGGGGGCAACTCAGATTTTTTATAAAGTTTTTAACCCCCGACGCAAAAAGAGGGGTGTTATAAGTAAGACGTAGATTTTGGTGTGTGTGTGTCTGTCTGTGGCATCGTAGCTCTCAAGCAGACGGACCGATTTCCGAGTGGTGGTTTTTAGCTATTTTGGTTAATACCGGTCCAGCAGTGTAAGCGTATCAGCTTTTTTTCATAATAATGTAAGGCATGTTTGGCGTAATTTTTTTTTTGTGTTATTTTTACTTTGTTAAGTGCTTAACGCGTCCCAGAATAATCGTTAAATGACAATCAATTGATAACTTTGACCTAATGCTGCATTGAAAATGATCTTCAGAGAACCCAACTTTTCGAAAACTCACAGCAGACATGATGTTTGGGTTCAATAGTACTTTTTAAGGGTTTTGAAATCTAATTTATTTTCTGTCTTACGTTGTAGTGGCGTCCAGTTTGTGGCGCCCTTGTCCTGCCAATAGTCTTTAACAACGTAATAACCTTTTTCACAAAGCGTTTTTTAATTAACAGATGAGGAAATTTGAAGACATCAAGGTCTGCGTTTTATTCCATAGTGATGTAATTTTCTGCACAGCATTTCATGCTGTACGCAATCAAAAGCTTTGGATACATCGCAGAATACACCTTATGCATCTTGCTTGTCTTCATATTTTGATAAATCAAATACGTTATTTAAATAACAAAAAATATTTTTTTTAAATGTTTCTCTGTCTGTATGTTCTGGCTAATCTCTAACACAACTGAACCGATTTTAACAGAACTTTCACTGGCACTCTTATAATATGTAGAAGTAACTTAGGCTACTTTTTTCCAGTTCTTTAGTTATTTTTTTTACAATGTGTTAAGAAATCCCAGTCCGACCCGAAAGGGGCACATAGGCACTTCAATAACATAACAAAAAAAAACATATTATTTACAAGTATGAAATTGTTATCATTTTTTTTTAAATGCGTGTTTTTAGTATCATAATTAGTTCAATTTCCTTAAAATGTTGACAGGAAGTTTCGGGAACAACCTAGAATTTGGCGGAGCAATAGTATCGCCACAAGAACAAAAAAAAAAAAACAACCTAGATTTGTCAATTACGCTATTGTGTACAACCAAACAATTGCCAAAAAATAAAATAATAAAATAACATAATTGCATATTAAATAGAAGTGGCTCTTCTTAAAACAATACTTTCAGTTTCTATTAAACTACGCTACGAAACCATAGCAAGATCTAAGTTTTGGTTCAGCGACATCTATTGCGCTTATAGTAAACATTGTCAATACCTAAGAATATAAAATTTTAATTTCTATTACATTTTACCTAAACCTATATCGTGCAGTGCTGTACCTAAGTTTTAATTATAGCTGATTAACAATCCCTACTACTTAGAAGTTGTTTGGGTAAGCAGAGAGCGTTGTTCCCTTGATATACTATATTAATTATTTTATCACAGTTTATCTACCTGTTGTCTTGGGTGTTTTTTTTAGTTAATAAATTAATAGATCTAATACCTTGCTACTAAATAATATAATCATCATCATCATCATCTAACGTTGATCCCGGTCATCTAAGTCTTATTAAATAATATTGTGTAATCAATTAAGACACTTTCAATGCAGAATTTTTATCATCATCATCAGTAACGTCGATCCCGGTCAATTTTCGAGTTCGATATTTTTTGCCTTATTGTTATTTTTTAACTTCCATAACACTTCAATCAATCTTAGCCGATATTCATACTTTTTTAAATATCATAAGATGGCTTTTAAAATGATTTTTACGACACTTCCAAGGACTGAATTAGCTTATGAGGTGAGGTAGCGCGGGGAGCACCTCGCCTCACCGCCCCAAAAAGCGGGATCCAAACTAAACTCCAAAGAAGCTGAATAACGCCCAAACCATTAAGAGAGACCGCGATGGTAGCCAAACTCTACCGGGAACCCAGGGAAGATTTGCGAGGCGTTACTGGGGGCGCCGGGTGTTAAACTGATAGGTAAAGATCCTGTGTTTTTCAGTTCTTTCAAGTCCGGCTTAACGCTGCTATCAAACAGTTAAAAGGGGCGTGCCTCACGATGTTTAAAAGATGCTGATTTTTAAATTATACTAAGAAGTTATTTTTGTACTATTATCGACAAAAGTAGGAGACGAAACCAAGCCCTGAGTATATCCTTCAATGAATTACCTTCATCGTCAGTCCTGAGTTTCTTCCGCAGCTGCTCCATCTTGGCGTCGCGCTCCTTCTCCTGGTGCTTGCGCTTGAGGGTCAGCGTGCCGTAGTTGGGCTTCTCGCACGGGTCCGGCTCTTCCTTCTGCTCTTCGCGAACCTGGGGTCCAGACAGTTCTTAAGTGTATGTCCCACAATATAGCATGGTGTAAATAAATGAGGTTTTATTTTAAGTGTAACTCCCCCGTATTGCAAAACATCCGTAGGTCTTTTTTACATACATACATATTATCACGCCTTTATCCCCAAAGGGGTAGCCAAAGTTAACTATACTCCCACATTTCTCCGTATGCACTTTTGTCCCACGTAACTGGTGGTGACACCATTGCCGTGTTAAATTAGACAGGCGCAGGTCTTTTTTAACTTGTAAAAATGTCAAAGACCACATTTACTAGCTGTCTAGAACCAGGCTTTCCGGATAAGTCTGTGAAATGACTTGATGATGAAACACTTGTCTCCCAGCAGACTTTGGTTACCAACGCGCTTCACTTTCGAGGTTTAGGCTAGGGTTTAGACGCGACTCGGCTTCTTGGTCTGATCCAGTAAGGACGGCGAACAGCCCATCCGCCGTCAACAGGCAAACATTCAAAGGCCTACTACTATTTAGTGCGACGGGAATTGGAAGCATCTAACGGGAGAAGCCGTGGGTAGCACCTAGTCCCCAATAAAAACACAAAACCACTGGTGGAACAATCAAAGCTATACTAATATTTTTAAGCTGAAGAGATTTTGTTGTGTGTTTGGTTGAACGCGCTAATCTCTTAATTTGTAATCTGAATTTATAAGCTACGGGATTAAATAGGTGCGACGGGAGTTCAAAGTATGTCACGGGCGAAGCCGGGGGGGGTAACCTAGTGTTATGTGTATACGTATAGCAGAGCCGTGTGCATATTCTTACCAAGCCATACTCATCGTAGTTGGTAATACCAATCTTGGTGCATATAACCACCATGAGGTTAGCGACCACCTGACTGTCATCCACCTTCAGCGTTTTCACAGTACCTGGAACAAACCAACAAATTTAAAGCGGATTTTTTTTAAGTGTAATGCGTTTGTAAAAGTCAAGAGTATCTTCTTAACTCACCATCAAGCATCCTGACCCTCAGGTTTCTGGTCTTCTTGTTATATTCTAGGAGATCCCCATTCCTCAGCATGTAGTAGTCGAGACTGCGAGACGCTTCCAGCCATATGCCTTTCTTGTTGTCCTCTTCTGACGCGAGGAATAGGCCGTATTCTTTAGCTGTGTGAGGGAGATAGATATGATAGAGTATCTTGTAGTACCAATCTTGTAAGTTTGAACATTATTGGCGTTAACCTCCACCTCTCCCTCTCTCAGTGTAGACCTAGTTGTTTCCAAACCCTACCTTGGTTTGGAACCTATTGCACCCTAGATTTTAATACATACTGACATAAATATAGTCAGGCCTATAACCCCGAACGGTTAGACAGAGGATACATCCTCTGTCTAACCGTTCGGGGATTCATTTTGTCCCAAGTATTAGGTGGCCCTATTGCCGTGTTGAAATGAATAGTAGCACGCATATTCTCCAAGCCGCCCATAAGACTTCCAACTTGGCTTACCGACTGCCATGTTACTGGCAACCGGAACCAACAGCTTAACGTACCTTCTAAGCGAGCCTCGGCCCACCAGGCGTGATCACTTTGCCTGGAGGCCGAGTCTACTATTGACAAGCCGTGGAATAGAACCAGAATCGTTTTTAGCTGTCAAAGTGTTAATAGACTATCAAAAATGCAACTGACTAGCGGCCACTAGTTACTAGAATTCTATCCGACCGATACAAGTATATTGGTAGTACGTTTGTAATAGTAGACTACGAAAAACTGTCAAAATTGTACCGGTGGCTTTCTATTGAGCAAGGATTTCTACACGATTGCAGACGAAAATAGCAGACTCGGCCCCCTGGTCGGAGGATCCTCCCTTTGTATTGGAGGAACATCTCCACCTGTTCGTCCAAAGATCATATCGAACAACAGGATTTCGTCATTCTACATCTTTCATTGTGCAATTGTACCTTCCGAAGCCCGGGACGTTCGTCAATAGAAATGCCACTCAGTCACCTGGATCTCAGAACCAGCTATATCGTAAGATGCTTAGCTCAGTGATCGTTTACAGAACACTGAGTAAGCGGGGCTACAAGAGTGAAGTTTTCAGCAGTGTGAGGGTAGCAACTCTGGTGTTGCAAACGTCTATAGGATACGGTGATAAACTTCTTTCCATTCCTCTTACTGTATTTCCAGTTTCCAACCTTGTAAAGGCTCCTGGGTATGATATACGTTTATCTGCCACAAAAAAAAATTTGGTTCTATGAGCTAAGTGATCTTTTTTTTTTTCGTGTGGAAATCCTCATGGATGTTATGCCGGACTCCTACCGACTAAAACCACACGTTTCCCTTCATCTGTCCAAAGCCAGGAGTCCCGGGAGAGCCCTCGGAAGGATAGCCCCAGGGCTCCTGACAGACTTTGTCCGCTACCGCAGGCTCGTTTAGGGGGGGTTCGGGTGTTATCTCGCTTCTTGGGGGGGTGTGGGTGTTATACCACTTCCTAGAGAGGGTGCGTGCGTGTAACCCTCACGCTGCACCACTTTCCATGGCCTGCTTCTGTAAGACCGGCGAGCAACCCACCCGCCGTACTCAGGCCGTCGGTCACGGAGACCGGTAGTCTTGGGCAAAGACAAGTCTGCGGAGCTCGGGGGGAAGAGTTCTCTCTCGCTCTCCATCCGCTGCCTCTTTTGTGAGCATGACTTGCTCGCAAAAAGACGCAGCGGCGTCCCACTTGCTCCCGCTGAAGATCATGGCTCTCACCATGGTCTCCAGCGTGAGAATGTCCACGCCCAGACCCGCAACGAGGTCTCGGCGCTGCAGCTCCCACGCTGAACACTCTGACAGTGTATGCAGCGCCGTATCCTCGCTGCAGTCCGTACAGTGCTGGCACTCTGGTGTTACCTCCCGGTGTATACGCCACAGAAACTCACCGAAGCACCCGTGCCCGGTAAGTATCTGTGACATCCGGTAGGTGAGGCTCCCGTGATGCCTCTCCAGCCACTCCTCCATGACCGGCTTCACCGCCTCGATTGTGGTATGTGCCCACTTAGGATGCTCAAGTCGCATCTTCCATGTCAGATTTCTCGCCCATACGAGGGCCCCATATACGGCAATGCTCCGGACGATCCCTAGGTAGAGTCTCCTGCAAGTGACCTGTATAATATGCGTATATATAGTATACTCACGATCACCAGTGCTAGCCTCCAAGATCTTCTCCCTGATGATGCGGCAAGCGTCATAAACTGTGGTGGATGGGTCGAACTGTATGGTCTTCACCACTTGGCCGCCGTCGATCGATATCTTCAGCGATAGAGCTGCCATCTTTGTCAGTGAGTGGGTTCTGGGGACAAAAGGAGAGTTGAGTTGAGCTTAGTGACCTAAGAAATCCTACTAATCTTAATAATATTGTAAATGCGAAAGTTTGTGTGGATGTTTGTTACTCTTTCACGCAAAATTTACTGAATTGATTTTGATGAAACTTTACAATAATATAGCAATATCATAGGCTACTTTTTATCCCGGGAACAAGTTTCTGTGGGAAACAGGAACGGAATAACTTCACCTCGCGTGCGGAGCCGCGGGCGTCAACTAAGGTCGAGAAGGTAAGTAAAGCCATTTTGAGGTCATTTTGCTGCGTATCTAGATTTCATCAGATCTTTTCTGTCGTTTTTGTGGACGCACATCTCAGTCATTTTTAGTGCAAAAACCTACTCCCCCCCCTCACCTCTGCCGTGACTTTTAAAAATCTTTCCGCTCCTACATTGATCTCTAACAACCCTCCACCTCTACCACCCCCAACAACTATAAAGAAATAGCTCTATTTACGAATTCTAGTAGTTTCACAATAGATATTATGCACTTTTTATTTTCTCAGTTTAATTAATTCAATATTACCTGTACCGTTCCATTTTCAGTATACATCTACGTTAAAAACATGATGCTAAGATATGAGTACCTCTAGTGTTGCAAACGTGTTTGTCTGCCACCTGAGTGCTATAATAAAATGAGAGAGAAGGAAAGCGCAAACTTACTTGTGTATAGTTGCAGTTTGGTAAGGTCTGTCTTCAGACTCTAGGTCTAAGTCCAAAGAGTGCGCGCTGCCCCTCCGGTGTCGAGGTCTTTCGTGGCTGAAGGAGCGGTTCCGTGGACGGGATTGAAATGAACCCTGAGAAAACGTGCTAGTTTAGTATTTTTTTATATTTCAAATATAATTGCGGTGAACAACGGTACCTAAGCGTTAACAATCGACTTGATACGTACTACAATTCCTGCATCGTGAACTAAGTTGGTTTGTATGTTACGCTTTCACGCCGCAAAGCTCAACCACTTTCCTGGCGTGGGAGAACTTTTCGAAAGCTTTCCACCAAAAAAATAAAAAGGTTCTTCATCTTCAGTCGCTCCAAACCCGGACAACGTTATCATTCAGATTTTATTACATACAAACATATTGTAACGCCTTTACTCCCGAAGGGGTAAGCAGAGGCATACTATACGCCCACATGTCATCGTATGCATTTTTGTATCACGTAAGAGGTGGTGAGTCCATTGCCGTGTTGAAATAGACAGGCATGGTGACCTGCTGTTGAAATTTTTCAAGCCGCCCATCATCCAGGCTTAACGACTGCCATTTTACTGGCAACCGGGACCAACAGCTTAACGTGCCGTCCGAAGCACGTGGTCACATTACTGGAAGCAACTGCCGTCTCACCTTCTAAGACAGTAAAGGCACCTGCATCGTTACCTGGTCTGTTAATCAGCAGGTGCACAACCAGCTGATGATATAGCTTAGGCTCTGGAGAAATTAGTGTGCCCCTTACATCCCATAGTCGGCTTTAATTTGACATTACTTTGTCTAGGATTTTGGATACATTCGTCGTCATTGAATTTCTCCTGAAATTTGTGTGAATTTGAGTAGGTCTCTGAATCGTTTAAACTTTATATTCACGTTTGGGTCTAGCAGTTGGCACAGCGAATTATTTCCAGAATTCCGACTGGACTAAGCCTGTCAGGTCTTATATATTAGCGTTGATGAGTCACTCAGTGCGTCAGGACTTTTCCTAAGATAGAAAATATAATAAAAGCAAAAGCTTTGTGAGTTTGTATGTTTTCTTCTTTCTCCACTCTCAAACGTCTGGATTAATTTCGATATAATTTTGTCCGGAAGTAGCTGAGGCCCTGGATTAACATATAAGGTACTTTTTATCCCAGTAACAGGTCTATATGGGAAACGGAAACGGGAAAACTTTACGACAAGGACAGTGTCGTATACAGGGACATTTGTAATACATCAGCAAACTGCTAGGAGTGCACCGTCGAGTGTACTGTCGAGCTGCGTCAAAGGTTTTCGCTGTTGGATTCGCATATAAGAACTTTTGGGACTCTTTTTCGTCACTTACTACATGCCTCACTTACTACATGCCTCACTTACTACATGCCTCACTTACTACATGCCTCGATGAACGATAGACGCGCACGCATAGCCAGCCTGCCCCTGTGATTTTCACGAGTTGCGAAGTACTATAATTCAAGCAGTGCTTTAGACTAAAGTTATAGTAGTTTATGA
The DNA here is from genome assembly GCA_948477245.1 of Thumatha senex. Classification (NCBI taxonomy): domain Eukaryota; kingdom Metazoa; phylum Arthropoda; class Insecta; order Lepidoptera; family Erebidae; genus Thumatha; species Thumatha senex. Next base: position 13,117,012 of record OX419753.1, read on the forward strand.
TACTGTTGCATAATAAGGGTTCTTATAACATGAGTGTGTTTTAAAAAAACGAGCCGTATGCGATTTTTTTTATAGTATCACACGAGTGTTATACGACTCGTAAGACCATGTTATGTACAGTGTCATACACTACTTTATCTACTCTCATACTATAATACGTAAAACAATATTGCAAATAAAATGATGAATATAACAACAAATTTATTTTTTAAATGTCAAATGTTGGCGCCAAGGCGCAAACATTGATTGCGCATGCGCGCTTGCGTCGCGGACTCGTTCATTGAAACCAATGATTGAAACCTTTTTTTTTAAGTAGAGGTTCTACCTCCTTGGTCCAGCTGGGGGTTGTATAGGTGTATCGTTATGATTAAAAAGTTATATTATGATACAGGTGTCCATACAAGACCTGTATCGTAATTAAACTTTTTTTTTATTATTTTTGGCCTGTACGTAATGTTTGTCATAAGATTTTGGTTATCAGTTTTATAATCTTTGTATTATAGTATCAGAGTAGATAAAAATTCTTTCATACTTCGAAAAAGTGTCACTTATGATAAAGAAGTTTTATTCCAAAACAACATGGCGCGTAACTGTAAAACGTGACGATTTTTTTTTAACAGCTATAATATTTCGCTCATCGTCAAAAAGGAAGTTTCACTTAAAAAATATATGTAGAACAATTTTCATGATTTTAGCTATCAAGTCCTAGAGGGATGCCCGGTGTTTAACAAATGTCACTGTACAGTATAATATAAAACCAAGGTGGTACTGACTGGTCGCGGCGCGGTCAGCCGCCGCCAGTTGTCCGATAGCGCGTGTTCGATGCGCAAGCACCAGCTGCGTCACGCGCCTTGCTGTGCTTGCGGTGGAATATTATCAGCTGACACCTGCAACGAGGAAACACGCATTTTAGAACAAGTTTGTTTATTGTTTATGATCACGCCTTATCCCCGAAGGATGGCAGAGGTATATTATATTCATTTTATGTTATTCGGGTCTTTTTCGCGTAATATTTTAACTTTTTTTCACCTCTCGACGTTTCGGCTATATTGCAAAAGCCGTGGTCACGAGTAGACTCGAAACGTCGAGAGGTGAGAAAAAGTTAAAACATTACGCGAAAAAGACCCGAATAACAAAATGAATGGTATATTATATGCCCACATTTCACCGTGTGTATTTCTGTCCCACGTAACAGGTGGTGAGCCCATTGTGTTAAAGAGACAGACGCATATAAGACGTAATTGATAAAAAAAAAACATAAACATATAAATTTATTATTATTTGACTGCCACGGTGGCACAATGGTAGTGTATGCGACTGCCACGCAGAGGTGCCGGGTGCGATTCCCGGGTCGGAACAAATATTTGTGTGATCCACAAAGGTTAGTTTCGAAGTTTAGGTGTTTCCTAGGTATAATAAGTATGTTTTTATATAAATATGTATATCAGTTGTCTAGATCCCATATTACAAGCTTACAGCTTAGTTCGGGCTAGATAGCGCTGTGAAAAAATAAAATGTCTTACAATATTTATTTTGCTTTTTTACTTTCGCGCCAATCGGTAATGTTTAAGACGCCACCTACCGCAACTGGGATTTTACTCCAAGATGAAACAACGATAGTAAAATCATCACTTTCAACAGTACATACGACGTCCACGACTGGACGTATGCCAAGAATTATCCATGTTTTGAGCAGAACGTCCCATTCATCCGGTTTTTTTTGGCACACGTAGGCCCATAGGGCTTCACGTCTCATTAATAAGGTGATTTAAATTTTTTAACAAAATAAATACTCGTAGGTATACTTTTTTGTGCTGATTTGGGCGTGGATGATGCACGTAAGACTGTAAGCCTATAAACATAACTAAATAGTGAAATGACATGACGTAAATTGAGTTCAGAAGGACTGCTACTATATTGTACTAATATTTTGCGTTTTGCGATTAATTAGGTAACCCCACGGCTTCGCCCGTGACATACTTCGAACTCCCATCATACCTATTAATCCTGTCGTTTATAAATTTCAATTTGTCAACATTTCTGATTACTTCTCCGCTCTCCAGGGTAGTAGCATGATGATATATAGCCTATAGCCTTCCTTGATAAATAGGCTATAAACCACGCGACAGCTCACTATCGCGAGATCATTTATTTTCCCCCATTTCAAAAATGCCCAACGAGTCTACAAAAGTATTCACTTCAAAACCTTTTAATCATAAACAGTGCCACGCGAAATCCCGTTCGACATACAGTATGGTGTATTTGTGTGTGGCGACTAACACCTGTGTTATATATAGCGTGTTATTTTTGGCAAGCAAATGTTATGGTGCGTAACGAGACAAGCTAAACTTCGTCTCGCTGTAAAAATATCAACGTTTGGTTCTCGTTACATGTCAAATATTTAAAAAAATCCTAACAAGTTTGTGTCTGACTCGTACTCGTACACCGAAGGATTCCGTAAACTACGTTTTTTTTGCGTCATAATAAACGGCCATAACTTTTTTACGTCTACTAAAAACAGGTTCTTCAAAAGGGGTCTCAGAAAGATTTTAAAAGGTCAGCAGTGCGAGTGGTGTTGCAAACGTCCATAGGCTAAAATGATCACTTTCCATCAGGTTTCGATTTTTTCACAGCTTACCGCCTATTGTAGGATACTGTCTTGGGCGAAGACAAGACTACCGGCCTCCGTGACGGGGGCCTGAGGACGGCGGGTGGGCTGCTCGAAGTTCTTACAGAAGCAGGCCTAGGGCGGGTGGCGTGGCGTGAGCCTTACACTTATGCCCTTAATCCCTCAAGGAAGAGGTATAACACCCGAATCCCCAAAGAAGCAAGATAATATTCGCACCCCCAAAAATGCAACAACAAAAAATCACCCGAACCCTTCTGAAAGAGCCTGCGGTAGCGGACAAAGTCTTTTGGGAGCCCTGGGGGCTATCCTTCCGGGGGGTCACCCGGGACTCCTGGCCATAGACGAGAGGAATAGAAACTTGTGGTTTTACTCGTAAGGAATTCGGCATGGCATCCACACGAAAAAAACGGCAGTATCAGTCTCAAAATACAAAGTGTTCGTATTGATATTAATATATGCTCCCTTTTCAAAGACAAACTCAAGTGAGACATTTCAGAATGGGGCGAGAAACGATTATCGTTCACGCCCTATTGAACCAAATATGCCCTGCTGCCCTGCCCACTACCATTTAGAGGAAAGGATTTGTTAGACGCTAAGCTAGAGGGTGATGAGAAACGTCAAAGAGTTGGGAATCATCGTAGAGGGAGTTGATTTTTTAAGTGAGTTTAGAGAGTTTAGTTTAGAGACAAACGTATTTATAAATAGGATATAGTATGAGAGAGAATGAGATTAAATACAGTTAACCATAGACATAAGAACAACAAATTTTCTTCTCGATATCTTTCAGTGATATAGTGTTTTCTATCCTCTGTACACGCATTTTCTTTTCATTTTCTCTGTAAACGCATTTTCTGATAGCTTCGGCTGAGCCGTCAAACTCAATGCGGTGTATCAATCACGTATACAATTTTAGTGCAATAGCTGATTACTGTTAGACTACTTTTCTAAAGTTCTTATTTGTGTGTTCATGGCCCCGCTGACTTAATGTTCTGTAAACTATTGTCTTTGAGAAATTTAGCAAAATAATTGCTTTAAAAATTTATCAAAAAAACTATCACTGCGTTAAGCAACTTTTACTATAGGTGGTCCTTGGATTGGTGACCACTTTGTGGAATTTACATTTGCAAGCGTTTCCGTGCTTTGGAAGGTGCGTTAAGCCTGGTTGAAGGCCTTATGGGCGGCTAGAAAAATTTCAAAAGTAAGTTGCCGCAGCCTGCGCCATTCCATTTCAACACGGCAATGGGTCACCACCTGTTACGTGGGACAAAAATGCATACGGTGATATGTGGGCGTATAGTATGCCTCTGCCTACCCCTTCGGGGATAAAGGCGTGACCATATGTATGTATGAATGTTTTTTGTGTGAACTGCACAATAAGTTTTTTTCTATACTAGGTAGTAAAGTAAATGATCGAAAATGGTCAGTGGCCAGTTTATAAACGTTTGTGGCACAAGACACTAGAGGTAGGTTACAATTACGTCGGCGATCGTTTTGTAATGAGCAGGGAAAAGCTGTGGCTAAATATTTTTGAAAATTTTCAAACGCCCAAAGGGCCTTCAACTTGGCTTAACGATTACCGACAAAGCACTCGAGATCAACGGCTTTCTTACGAAGAACGGAAACGCTTGTAGATGTAAATGCTAAAAAACAGTGGATTATATCAGAATCGGGACCGATCATAGTGTAAGATATTAATAGTTTACAGAATACTGAGCTGGTAATGGGCTCACCACCTATTACGTGGTACAGGAATACACATGGTTAAAAGTGGGCGTATAGTATGCCCCTGCCTACCTCTTATACGTATAGGCGTGACAAAATGTATGTATGTAATACTGAGCTGGGCATCCCACCATCAATAAGTTCATCTATTTTTGTAACTCGTAAAATTGAGAGACGCCATTAAAAACCAATAAAATATCAAAGTACTATGAGAGTCATCTTCAATATTATTAGGTTTGAATCTATTTTGGACAACATGGAAAGATTAGGGATAGAGATGGGAATTAAACTATGGATGTGAATGAATTTTGACCCTTCATGACTCTCCTATGCGCGGTGTTCTTCACTGGATAACTATATACTATACTTTCGAATTTATTATATTACTGCCTACCCCAGTTGATACTATGTAAAAAATATGTATCGAAATGTCAATATCCTAAATGTACTTTCATAAAATCTCAATAAACTCGACAATTACACGAAACACTTAGAATTAATACCAAACGCCATAAACAGAATATGATTAACAGCTACCCTCAAAATTCTAATAAAATAAGACCTGAAACAAATGTCACTCAAAAATAACTCTTAACACAACGCAATAAGAGCTACTATGGTGGCATGATATAAACAAATTCATATGGACTCATTAAAAAGCCTATACGCATAACGGGCGAGTTATTGCATCCAGTTTTGCATAAAAAGGCTCGAAATAGCCCTCGCTAGATGAGCTGGGGCGAGATGGAATTTTAATAGTTCAATGTAGTCTGGGCGAGTGCACGGCGCGAATTCAAATAGTTGTACAAATACGGACAGACAGTCACGACGAGTTCTCAAAATTGCGCTCTTAAAAGAACTGTCAAAAAAGCTCAATGAAACGAGAATAATGTTCGAATTTCTTCCTTATAATTTTCGTCCTTGTACCAAAAAACTCCCAAGAATATGGGACATTTTGTAACAAAAGGGAAATAACCATCTGCGCGAATTAGTCTCCCCATTTTACCTTATGGCTATGGAAGCATAGAGGTGTTAAAGTGTTAAAATGCTTTCCGTTTTTCGAAGAAGACTTTTCTCATGCGTCAGTATGAATGTAGATGAGGTTGATGTTCAAGGCATGACTGCCTTAGGACTTTAAACTCAGGCTACTAAAAACTAGACTCGACTAAACCCTTAAACGAATCATAAGCTCGTAAACTTAATCTTATCTTGGTTTATATATTCATTATAGATCAACCCCAGTATTAAGAGTGAATATGAAATGAAGCAACAATTTGTTGTCAAAATGTTGATGCTTGAAAGCATGTCGCCAGCAATTTGTTTAAGAGTCATTGCACACAAAAATGTTTGCACCAAACGGGTTGACGGCTTAAGGAAAATGAATTGATCGAGTGATTAAAATTCAGGGGTGAGGATTTTGGATGAAGTTTAAACATGATTGTGGTGAGTGATGTGCGGAAAACGAGCGGCATAAATAGATATAAACCTTTCCGTGGCGCTGAAGAGGCATATAGGATCAGAACGCATAGTTGTTATATAAATCTTTGGACAACTGGATAGAACTGTGTTATTGATAACAATTTCAGATACAAGAATACAACTCGATTACACACAATGGCATTTTGACGACTACAGTCATGGAGAACAAATTAAACTTTTATCTTTTATGGCATTTCTCGGCGAAAAAAAGAATAGTACGGTCAGCTCCAAAGAAATCTGACCACCTTAGAATGTTAATGTAAATTATTGGGGGTGAGATTTCTCTGGAGCTGTCTGTACCATCCATTAATCTATCAATCCATCAATTTTAAGGTGAATTTTAAATAACCGGTTCTTAGAAGTAGACATTCGGCATAATAACTAACTATAATGTAAAATTTGAGCTAAGCTAGACGTTAGATCAGTAAATCACGCTTTCCTACTTACTAACTTAAAATTGATTTTCAGAAAAACATATTTGCAGAAGAAAATATTTTAGTTACACTTTAATCCACTTTTCCGGATGAATAGCAACGATACTATATAAAATAATTTACAACAATATCTCACACGCAGTACAAATGGGCGGCAGTGAAGTGTGGAGGTTTAATCATTTTGTATATCCGGCCACAACGGCGTTCGATGTTGCTTGGCAACGGAACTATGAACTTAATAGGCGCTCTCGTTAATCACATCACGAGTCTACATAGTCAAACTAAATGTTGTTATCAGACTTGTTGCTCCCAAAATCACGAAGAAGAATGCAAAATATAGCCTGCATAATGCCTAAATGTCTAGTCACAATGTGAAGGTATTTGTAATGTGGCCAAGTCAGGTACTAACAACTTCATGAAATTACGGCGGAGAAATGGATGCTCAGACAGTTCATTATAATGTAGTGAGGATAGAAGTAATATAAGTGAAAGATGCATGAAATAAAGCTGATGTTCCGTTGTAAGAATAGACTAGCTGTACAAGTTGTCTCTATAATGAAGTTCTAAGAAATAACAAAACACGATATCAGCAACCGCTGGCCATGTTTGAAGAAATTGTTAAACCTTTCCAACACGTGCTCTTCACCAGAGAGGCCGCTGGCAACGAGGTGTAGCCGCAGCTACTGACGTAGCATGACGCTTCCTGGTAAAGGGTCTCCTTCGAAACTAGTCGGGCTATTCCTTAATAAACATGTGATACGTCCTTTTCATTTTGATGAAAATGAAAGAGCGTAATATGTTTGTCAGATCAAAGCAAGTTATAAAGTGAGTCAACGAATAGGAAAGAGGAACGACACAATACATGTCCGAAACAATAGCGTGTAAGTGATCTTAAAAGCTAATATAAGATATCAATAGATTAAAGGACAAATGTCAACCCATTAGATGTACAGACAAAAAGAAGAAACTATCAATAGTTTGGTAAACATACTAATCTAGCAAACAAAGGGTACGTCACCAGTCACCCAGATATCCAACTTGGACACAATAGAAATATTGACTCTATTATAGTGTCAGGTTACGAGGCTAAAGGATTTCTTTGTTTAGATGACAAAGCATCTTGGCTTCTATATGGTAAAGACATGGCTATTTTGGACTGAGGTCACGGAAGGTGACTATACTTGTGACTATATGACTGTACATAGAATACATATTATATGTCCAGTAAGTGCTAAACGAAGTACCGAATATTGTGCGCGGATGCTTTGTATGGAGTAAGCTTCCATAGACAAGATGTTAGAACTCCTTCTACTGACTGACTCATTTTAATACATACGATACAAAAACATCAGTCCCGTACATAGGCTGCACTAAAAGTATCGGGAATGGAACATTTCCACTATTCCTGTTATTTATATTTAAAAAAAGATTCTCGGTCTTGTTTAGTCAATTCAAGGTTTTGTCAAACTTGTTTAGTCGTTGAGAAAATGGAATTGACTCGAGAAAATTCAAGAGCAATGATTTATTATGACTTTCGAAGTGGTTTAAAACAAAAACAGTGTGTTGACCGGATGGTTTCTGCATTTGGTGATGAAGCCCCATCCAAAACCACAATTTATCGCTCGTTTGCTGAATTTCAACGTGGACGTGAAAGCTCAGTGATGATCCCCCTCAAGGTCGTCCAAAAACTGCAGTCACCCAAGAAAACGTTGATGCAGTGCGTAAGCTGATTGAGGAAGATCGACATGTGACATACCGCGAAATTCAGGCAACTTTAGAAATTGGCATGAGTCAAATACAAATAATCTTGCATCGCTCTGTGAAGAGCAAAAAGCGGCTCGCGTTACTTGGTGCGTCAGAACTCTCGAAAGATTCCACGCAGGATCCTCAAATGCTGTATACAACATCGTATCAGGTGACGAATCCTGGATATACGCGTACGAACCCGAAACAAAAAACCAGTCACGAGTTTGGGTGTTCGAAAATGAGTTAAAGCCAACAAAAATTGTTCGTTCACGGAGTGTTGCAAAAAAACGGTGGCCACGTTTGTCTCCAAAACCGGCCATGTTGCGACTATTCCTCTTGAGGGACAAAGAACGGTTAATGCAGAATGGTGTGCAAGCATTTGTTTGCCACAGGTCGTTTCTGAACTCCGTAAAGAGTACTGCAACCGCCGCAGCATCCTCCATCACGACAATGCGAGTTCTCACACCGCGCACAGAACAAAAGCGTTTTTAGAGCAAGAAAACAGAATTATTAGACCATTCGGCGTACAGCCCCGACCTAAGCCCTAATGATTTGTATACTTTCCCTAAAATAAAGAATATATTGCGTGGTCAGAGATTTTCATCACCTGAAGAAGCTGTGGACGCCTACAAAACGGCCATTTTGGATACCCCAACTTCCGAATGGAATGGTTGCTTCAATGATTGGTTCCATCGTATGGAAAAATGTGTCAAATTTCGCGGAGAATACTTCGAAAAGCAATAAATACATTTTTAAATAGTAATGTTGTGTCACTTCCTTGATTCCCGAAATTTTCAGTGCCGCCCTCGTAACACAAAATGCATCAAAAAAAAAGATCAAAAGGTGTATAGAAAGAAAAAATAAAGAGACAATTCTTATAAGGATGTAGTAACTGCGCTGAAGAAAAATGTCCCCTCACATTACTACCAAACGATTTAAGACATTTCAGAGGAAATTAATTTATTTAAGTGACAAAAGTGAGGTGTTCCACCTAGACCTCAGAGCCCAAGGAACCTCATTTGCTGACTAGTGCTGACAACACACTAGGCAACGATATATGCACCCTTAAATGGTTGGGAATTCAGATGGCAGTCGCTCCAAACAATTCGGCTGTCTGGACGAGGACCCCGCAGTAGAAGCAGACCAAAGACCTGACTTTGTTAGAAGATGACATGTGATAATGGTCTCACTGTTAATAATATATTGAAGATCAAGCAAATGGTAAGTAATAGTAGATAAGCAGACAATCAATCAGAGTCGATCGAGAAAATTTTGGATGAAGATGTTTACTCAGCAAGACCTAAAGTTGAAAGTGCTGATTGTAAAAACATAAAATATTTAGTAGACTCTTAAATAGAAGTTCCGCTTCGTCGTATATAAACCATAAAATAAGAATATAACATAAAGTTCGACTAACAACATCTAATAAATAAAACGACTAATCACTCAAACTCGATAAAACCAAAAGGTTCCAAGAACAAAATCTATAATCGGAATAAATCTGAACAAACAAGTAAAGCGCATGCGGAAACCCCCACTGCGAAAAGTGGTAAGGGTAAGATCGATTCACTCCGGCGCCGACATGTCTGGCGCCTGGCTAAGATTGCTGTCTTGCTCGTGCTTGAGTAATAATTAAGAATGTGCGGGAACGATAATCTTTGATGATATTATTAGAAGATAAATTGTACCTACCTACAACTTTTGAAAAATCTGATGAACGTCGTAAGGGTATATAACTTTGTAAGGAAAATGTTAAAGTGAAGATAAAACATATTGATTCGGTGGATATAAGAGTATGTTCAAAAATAGCTTTGTGGGTAGGGTTCTGTTCCATTTCACACTTACTATAACTCATGTAATCCAGTATCTACAACAATACGAGAAAAGTGACACCGAGCTTAAATTCAGTAAAGGCGAAAGAGAAGTTTGTATGTCTTAGAACAGTTAGACGTTATAAGGGTACTAGCTCAAAATATCTAAGTTATAGGACAGATAATACAGGAAATATATTAGTCGATCCCTTACAAGCAGAAATTAAACACGATTAAGAAAAGCGAACACCGGTCTCCAAATTTAAAAGTACTGATACAAAAAATAATTCTTGCTAAAATCAAAAGACGCGTGTTAAAATAAAAAAGGTACATTAATGAACCCCAGTATTTGACAACACAAGATAAAAATAATAATATATCATCTATGGAAGGCAGTCATCGGACTTCCGGCCGCCACAGGAAGTCGTCACGCTGGACCGGGAAATACGATAGTTCTGTTTTTCTATTAGCGAATTAGGGGATCATCTTGTGACCGAGGGGTGGAGGCTGTCATTTTAACATATTTAGGGGATGTTGGCTAAGTGAAATCTGTTTGATGAGAAAATTGTTTTGTGAGAAAATAAGATTTTTGGGTATGCGCCGAGTTTTAGTTGAAGATAAGGAGGATACAGATCAAGTGGGGATGTTCTTTTTTATCCGATTACAAACAGATTATCTGATTATTAAGCGGTTTAGGTAAAAAAATTCTCCTTTACATCAGAAGTATCATTGATTTAAGCTAGGTCTCGACCCCGGACTTGTCAACTCATTAACAAAACAATGGAAGTATATCTCAAACAATAATAGATTTTTTGTAATAAAAATAATATGGTTAAAAAATACAAGCTGTGAACTTCCTCTTTTTATATTAATGTCATCGGTGAATGATCGTATAACAGAAATACATTGAGCCCCGAAGCGGACCCCTCTGTTAGACAGCGACTGGGATTAACGAAGACTTGGATGATGAAGCAACTACGCGTCTTAGCAAACTCAAAAAACTTGTATTTAATTAATCCAGGATAATCCTTAGATGAAACAACCATAATTGCCGCTCGTTTGTCAGAGCCAATCAACGGAGGGGCGACAGAAGACGAACCAATCATCGCAGCAGGATATGACTTCCCACAGCGAAACAGAATTGACGGTAATGATGTTTGCCTAATAAATTAATGAGGACAGAATTCAATAGAAGGATCTCACAGATAATTTATGTCAGAGAAACTCTTTGAATATATAAATACATAATTAAGGATGATTGGTGCGTTGAATTTAGAAATCATGAAAATTAGCTAAAAAATACATTTTTAACATAATTAAAGTAGTAAAACTATTTAGGCTTATGTTCCGACAAAATCTGATGTTCTATCCATCTGAAATTAGCGTTATGTTATTTGCCGTTTATATACAAATTCCTTGTTTGAGCTTAGATTACTATTTGATCCATTAAAAAACAAACACGCTATGGACCAGTTTTGTAATTTGGTACTGCTGGTTAAGAATTCTACCACTAGGAGAAGACTACAGTCAGCAACTTTGAAAATACAACCTATGTCTATAAACTATCTTCACGCTGTATCCCTGACGGAGTAATCAGAGAGGACAGATCGCCAGGCTTCGCGATCCATGCATACTTCTTTCGCTTCTTCAAGATTCATCAATCGCTTCATACACGCACGTCTGGTTATCCGAGTACTTTTGACTTTTCCGTTTTTGAGCAATCTGCTCACGTGGTCTTCATATGTAAGTCTCGGCCTACCCTGACTCCTTCTACCCTCTACTTTCGCACAATATATATTCTTCGTCAATCGTTCCTCACTCATTCGTTGGACGTGTCCAAACCAACGGAGCACGCCCTTTTCAGCTTAACGCTGACACTTTCATTCAAACCTGCCATATTGCGTATCACTTCGTTACATATTCGGTCGGCCAAAGTTAGGCCGCACAATTTTCGAAGTGATCGCATCTCCACAGTATTCAATTTACTTATGTCGTGTTGGTTATAACAACATATAGACCGTCCTGATAAGTTAGTATATTTAGGAGGAATAGTAAAATTGTAACGAATAATAAACCCGAGATTTTAAGAGTCTTAAATAAACGAACCGGCTAGCTGATTGGTCGGTTGACCAAAGGAATCTTGACCAACCAAAAACGAATTCTCTAAAATTCTGATTCCGATTACTTAAGTTGAATTGGAAGAATGAAAGAAAATTTGAGACAAGAATGACAAGTATAATAAGTATCTTTTGGTGTAATATTCCCAATACTGAAAATTGTGCAAAAAAAAAAGCTTGTCCCACAATATGATACAGAAAATTGTGCAAAAAAAGCTTAAAATTGTCCCACTATGTTCATTTAGTTCGTATAGACAAGTATAATTACAAGGTTCGTAGACCAGAACTTGAATCAAAGTAACGAGAGCTAATAACAGACTGGGGATGGTGACACACTCGAAAGGAACCCCAAATTAATATGTGCAATTGACAAGAAATTGTTTGATTGAAAGATTAAATTTAAAAGTAAGACGGCATGTACTGCAGACAATTTAAAAAAAACAGACATTACCGTAGAATATACCTATACACATGGTGCAACAACAAGAGCCGTGAAAGAATAAAATAACAGAAAAGTAGATGATGCTGGAATTTGTAATTTTTTTTAAACAATTCGATGTATAAAATGTGAGAGACAGGATGTTGAAAGAAAAAATGGAATCTGATAGAAAATCATGTCACTAAATACAAAACTATATGGACATATAATACAAAAAATAAGGTGAAAGAATATATTTTCTAATACTTACGGAGAATAAAAAATATAGTTAAAAAATATTCTAATAAGAACTACAACTAAGCATTTTAGATTATAACGTTAATAAGACTTTTACAGTCTGAAGTAAAACTAATAAAAATAACAAAAACTATGACGAAAACTGGATTTAAATTACACAGCACAAACTTCAAAACCCAAATAATAGTTGTGCCGAAACAACGACGATAATTGACTTTAAAGCACCTGAAAACTAAGTTTGACCACGTGGCCGATACAAGTGGCACTTACCTCGAACGGGAGCAGCCTGCCATCGCTTCGTCTCGTTCCCACTTTAGAAGAATACTTTAACCTCTCGCTCTCTCACACCCTGCTCAATTTTGTATTGGTAATTTAAATTACAGAAGACTTTAAACAATAGGAGAATGTTAATTGAATTGGCTATTTGATTTAGACTTGAAAGGAGATGTACATTTCAGGAAGTATTAAGACCTAATATAGGTCCTTGTGGTGCACTTAGCACTTGTGTTCTTCAGTGCAGTTGTGCAATCTCTGATTGCTAGGGGGTGAGAGAGCGGGACCACCGCCGCCGCGGACGGTCCACGGAGGAATGTTCCGCGACCCCGGCAGCGCGCCAGGATCTTGCGCCTAGCACTATCAACCTTCTCCAAGGCTCATGAGGGGTTGATACGCGCATGCGCGTTGGACATCTTCCGTCCTTTACGCACCCACACAGAATAGAGATGGGGGAACGAACTTTAGGGATGATATTCGGAGGGTGAAGAGACGGTGAAAGATGGAAATGCATTTGGGACTCCGTTCGGATTTCCGGAGCTTCGTGATTTTGTTTATTGATTCGTATCTGCCAAGTCTTCTATGGGACGCTTTCTGGAGAGTTATTAATCCCCTTATGCCATGTCCTTTCGAGATTTACTGCTCATGTTATACTAATAAACTTTTTACTGACCATTAATATCTCCCTCCATGATCGATGTTTATACAGATCTCTATCGTTGCTGTTAGAAATTATAGGGAGTTTTAACAATACACCTGTGGCCACTTAGGTTGACAAAAGCTTGTGGATTGTACGCGAATAAAAAATTTAAAGCTGATGCCAATGAAAAATGAACTATATTTCCTTTAGGTAAAGACTTAAAAATGATCGGCAATCTATAAGTTATGACCCCAAACTACATTGTAGTAAAGAACAATTATGAATATTTACGCAGCGAAGTGTGTGCGCTAGGATAGAAGTAATAGGCTCCGACGTGAAGGGTTGTGGGTTCGATGTTCACTTTGCTGTTGACGTAACAAATTGAGATGTCGATTTGATTTTAGATATCGTTGATGTCCTTAACGCAAATTTTAATTGCGGTGACATGAAAACTAAGATAACAAAGTTAAGATGAAAGATAGATACTTCATGCATACGGTTAAAATTTGAGAATAATGTTAAAGGAAAAGCGCAGAGTTACGCAACTTTTAACAACACCACCACTGACAACTTTGCGGCATTTACATTTGCGAGCGTTTCCGTGCTTCGGAAGACACGTTAAGCCGTTGGTCCCGGTTGCCAGTAACATGGCAGTCGTTCAGTCAAGTTGAGGGCCTTATGGGAGCTTGAAAAATTTCAACTGCAGGTAACCAGAACCTGCGTCTGTCTATTTCAAAACGGCAATGGGCTCACCACCTATTACGTGGGACAGGATTAACGTGACTGTCGAAGCACGAAAACGCTCGTAAATAGAAATGCCGCAAACCCATCTGAGGACCAACCCACTGCGAAAGTTGCTTAACGTAGTGATCGTTTACAGAACACTGAGTTAGCGGGGCTACGAACTCTTCTTTTACTTGGGACAAGAATGCATACGGTGAAATGTGGGCGGGAATAAAATCGTGATTTATAAATACTAATGAGAAAATTCATTTAAAAAAATCGAAAGTTGATGCCAGTAGATATTGTAAACCTCCGTGCTTCGAAATGAGTATAGGAAGAGGCATATTAAGACTTTGGTTCCAAAAATATTGCACCAATAAACAGCGCCGAGATTTTTATCGCCACTACAGAATCGAATAATGAAGCATAGCATAGAGCTCTTCACTAATCGAAATCGATGAGATAGTTCCTCTACTCAATTGGTTCAGGCAATTAATAACCCATTGGCAAAGCAAACACCGCCTGTCATATGATGCAATCGGTTACTCGCTGCAAGTGGCGCTAGTTGTGACAAGTGTTTATGTGATATATGGCGTTAAAGGGTGCGATGATAGTTTGATGTTTTAAATGTAAATATTGGGTATGAGTATGTGATGTTTTGTTTAATAATTACAAACCCTATACTCGACTCATTATCAACCAGCAGGTGCATCAACAATGACAAGAATAATGATAATAAAGTTAAGTGAATGGTAATATTCATTTACAAGACAACATTATATTCATCTCAACTAAATGTTACCTACTCCAAGGAGGATTATGATCGCCACAATGTTCGATCTTGCGCACCTAGTACCCAGCATTCTCTGGTTGTTTAAAGCTTCTGTCCACAAAGGTCTACCCCTACCCACACTTCATCTTGATACTTGAGACGTGTCTGCCTCGAAAGAGTTTCAGTGCATTGGTCATTATTTTACGTGCACTGACAAAGACTCGTGTTATACTTCGGATTCCGTCTTTACGATATCAATTCACTATATTAAACTTCGAGGAGAACATGCTATTCTAAACGTCACCTTTTTAAAAGGATACCCGTTAGGTCCGATCCATTATATCCGATAGTAGGGCAAGTGAGTATATCTGATTTAGTTAGTTACTAATGGATCGTAATACTGATCAAAGCTCACGAAAGTAAAATGTATTTTATCACAATTATTCTGAGTAGTGTTTTTCCTTTAACTTTTCTAAAACAAATCACCTAAAATCCCCCCAATATTTATCAAAGTATCGGTCTCACTTATGCCAGAGAAACCCCGTCGCGCTGCACGGAAACTACATTCAGTAAAAAACAAGGGTCCGTCTTGTGCATGTAATCTATGAGACTTTGGTGAAAAATGGGCCGAAACAAAACTTGCCAGATTATTTTATTTTAAACGGACTTGAAAACAGAAGAGCTCTTCAAGTAGGCTTCTTTTTTCTAAACCGATTTGAAAATTTCATTTTGTTAACTAAATTTACTGTTGCTCTCGCAGCTCCTCTCTAAGTCGCAATCACCTTGCTGGCGAAAGAAACAACAAGCACTGTTGGTGTGCAATCATAGATTGCACCACATTCGGCAGCGACCAGTCGACACCGATTATAACAGTAAAGGCAGCACGCTACTTACTCCACACCGCGTACATGGTGAGCGTATGCTCCTACATGTCCACGTTAGTGCCGCCCTCCTTTGAATGGTGACAGCATAGGGTGTTCTACTCTGCACCGGTACTTGGCAAAACAGCCATGGTTGATGAGGAACTGAATGAGGTAATAAAAAGAGCATCATGCTTCTGTACGAATGAGGTCGACTTGGGCTCCGAAGATCTTGGTCAGTTCCTGTACTTAAATACATTACTCACCAATAATTAAGTTATCTCGTAGCTTCGTTTTCGTTCGTCTTCTAAAAGTTAAAAGTAGGCACTTAGTCGTTTTGTAAGGCACTCGTTTGTTTGTTGTTTTATCTTATTCACGTTGCAGTCTTTTCACCTGAGAAAGAAAGAGATAAATATAAAATTTTTAACGCAAAATACATTTGAAGAATAAACATCAACGAATGTGCAATATGGTGAGGTGAATTGGCGCCAAAACAAGTTGATTGGCTAGGTTTATATGTACTTATTGACCACGGACAAAGGAGATATCTGATCGCAAAGTTATTGTCACATCTGGGGTATTGTCAGATCCATTTAATGTTATTAGATGATCAGATATCAAATCAAAAAGTTCATTATCGGCTCATTTACTGCTATGTATTCGCATGTTGAATGTTAGTCGACGTTACGTGTCTCTTTACAGAAAGCAAATTAATGTACGCAAAAAAATGCCACCATCCATAGTTGAATAGATTTCAATAAATTTGAGAACCCATACATTACATCCTGTATAGATATTGATATCTCAAAATAATTTAATCAACCCTCCGCAAATAAATTTTAAAATAAAACCATAAGATAATATATCTCAAAAAAAATAACACACGAACAACATCATAAATTTAAACAAATCAAACCAAAACGACAATAAAGACAATTTTCCCCCAAAGAAAGTTGTCGGTCCCACGTTGGGCGCCAGTAATCTGTGAGTGAGAAAGACAGGGAACAAAGTGATGTGCCATCTCGTTCATGGCGCCAGTCGGTCCGGCGCCGTCTACCAGGCGTCTGTCGCCGTCGTGGAGCCAAGTTACATAACCTGAGCTCGCATCCCGGGAACAAGGCTCACGAATATCTTTGTATTATGTAGGTATGTCAATGTACCTATACACATAATGAAGAGTTGGGATACTGGAGTAAAATAAGCATTTATATGCGGAAATAAAGATAGCGGATACTTTCTAACGGAGCCCTTGAGTTTCTTTAAAAAAAATATAATATATATAGATTAGACGAAATATACAAAAGATTATGTACAAATATATACAATTTATTCCGATAATGGTATTTTCATGTTACCAAAATCTTTGTAACAATATCATCGGCATGCATATTTCGACCAAAATTTAAGTCAGATTTAAATACTATATCAACTTCTTTAATAGGTCTTAAAAGGCTATCGAACAGTAACCAAGTTCTTATAAAAAGATTAAAATATCAACACGAATAAGACCACTTCAAATCGTATTTTATGTTCTGAAATGAGAAATTATAAATTTCAACTTACAGTGAAAGTTAAGGTTATTTAATGAACTCCCTGCTCCAGGTTTCAGAACCAAACATTTTAAATTTACTGAAAAACAGCATTACAATTTAAAAGTTTGGAATTTGTGTGTTGATAAGGACACTCATCATCATCCGAGCGTCTGTCCCAGTTGCGTCTCGCGACGCCCGGGGTCCGCTTTCCTACATTTTCTCCTCCACTTCGCACGGTCTTCGGCATCCCCTGTAGTGAGACCATTGGCACGCATGTCATCCCTTACGACGTCAAGCCAGCACTTCTTGGGTCTTCCCCTCTTACCGGGACCCGGCGGGGCTGACATGGCCAGACATTTGTTACCTACGTAGCCCGGCGGTTGCCGCAAGACGTGACCATACCAACGAAGGCGACACTCTTGCAACTTGTCTGCAATGTCACGGACGTGAAGGCTGCCGCGGATGCGAGAGTTCCTCACGCGGTCCATCCGCGTCACCCCACACATCCACCGCAGCATCTTCATTTCCGTGACACGCAGCTTCTGCTTGTGTCGCTCCAATATCGGCCACGTCTCACTGCCATGTAAAAGGACAGGTCTAATAATGGTTTTGTAGACCTGTCCCTTCAACCGGATCGGCATTTTAGGGTCACAAATGACACCGGTCATCTCCCGCCATTTGGCCCACGCGGCAGCAATGCGTGACTTGACATCGCAATCGATGTCACTGGACGTGTGAAAAACAGATCCCAAGTATTTAACCTGGTCCGTGCGCTCGACCAAATCACCGCCTATGCGGACGGATGTGGGATCTGTCGAGTTTAGTGCCAAGTACTCGGTCTTCGCCACATTTAGTTTCAGACCGCCGTTCTCAAGCGTCTCCTTCCACGCCTTCACACGTCGCACCAATCTGCCCCTGTCCGCGTCTGCCAGCGCAATATCGTCAGCATACATGAGCAACCATGGAGGCTGCTCATGTGGGTTTCTGACGCTGTCCGACAATTCGTCTAATATTACACTGAACAGAAGCGGACTAAGGACCGAACCCTGGTGTACCCCGACGGTGATGGGGAAGGGTTTCGTGTCGCCAACAGCAGTCCGAACCATTGAATCGGAGTCATAGTACATGTCCCGGATAGTGTCAATATAGACCTCTGGAACCCCTTTGGACCGCAGTGCCCACCAGATCATCGCACGAGGAACACAGTCGAAGGCCTTCTGCATGTCTAGAAACAAACAGTGCAGAGGCGTGTTCTTCGACCTGTATTTCTCTGCGACAACCCTCAGGGCAAAAACAGGGTCCGTGGTCCCATAACCAAGGCGAAACCCATATTGACACCCCGAGAGAGTACACTCCTGCCGGATCCGAGAGTCTATAATCCTCTCGAAGATCTTCATGGTGTGGGACATCACCTTAATACCGCGGTAGCTCCCGCACTCCTGCACTGACCCCTTACCTTTGAAGACTGGAGTAATAATACTCAGTCTCCTTTGGTTTGGGATCTGCCCGCTGAGGAGTATGCGGTTAAAAAGGTTTACTAAGATGCCCACACCGCGAGGACCCATCGCCTTCCAGGATTCGATGGGGACTCCATCGGGTCCGACAGCTTTCCGATTCTTCATGCGGCGAAGCGCAGTCAGGACTTCTTCAGGCGTTACCGGTGGCATTAGTCCCTGATTCGGAGGGAGGTCCGGAGGCTGCACCTCTTTGTGCTGTTTATTAAGCAGCTCGTGGAAGTACGAGCGCCATCTCTCCTTTACCGCGAGGTCTTCGCTTAACAGGTTGCCCTCAGGGTCTTTTACTCAGCGACACTTGGATATATCCTGTGCCGCTTTGACCCTGGAGCTCGCCAGCTTATAGATGAGCTTCTGCCCCTCAGACGATTCCAGCTTATCATACAGAGGTTGTAAGTGGTCACGTCTGGCTCTGGCTACAGCTCTCTTTGTGGCGCGCTTGGAAGCCCTGTACGCGTCGCGGTCTTCAGGAGATCCGGTCGCTTGCCACTTTTTAAAGAGGGCTTTCTTCTCCCTAGTCTCCCTCTGGACTGCGTCGTTCCACCACCAAGTTTCCTTGTCACATTTGCGTCCACCCTTAGACTCACCGAGCACCACCTTCGCCGCTCCAAGGATGGCCGCCTGAACTTTGTCCCAGTAATCTTGAACTGGTTCGCCTTCAGTGTCGGTGCACTTGTCACCGACAGCTGAGACGAACTCCTGGGACCTAGTTTCATCAAGCAGCCACCATCTGATGCGGCGCTGGCACCGCTCGATGCGTTTGCCTTTGGGCTTCACGCAGAGGTCCATGACAAGGAGACGGTGTTGTGCAGTAAGACTCTCACCGGGTATGACCTTGCAGTTGGCCACCTTGCCGATGCTGTGTCGCCTAGTGAGTAGGAAATCGATCTGAGTTGTACGCCTCCCGCTCTCGTAGGTGATGAGATGTTCGGGTTTCTTTTTGATAAGGACACTGATAGACATATATTTATGTTCTAATGGGATCACAAACTGTCCAGCAGGTACTCGGTAATAAAACGACGGTTGAGAAAAAAAAATCTGGGAAGAGATGGAAAAAAATCTTATCAATCTTAGCCTTTTAATAAAATATGATTTTATAAACTCACTATAAACAGTCTCGCCACAAAGACGCCAGATTACTTTCCAGGAGCTTACACACGTGACGTTTCATTATTTCATCCAATTGGAAACAACATTGATAAGCGCGTAGGGGTACTGGTAGGCGTATTTTTTAAGTTATTTTATTCTTGTAGCGTAGGTGTGACGCACCTTGCTGTGAGATCATTTGAATATGCAAGATGTATTTAGTATGGTCCCTAAGAAATTAAAGCGACTATAATAAATGGGTGGGCGTTTTAATTTAACCAGGTCACAGTAACATCACCCATTTGAGAGAAGGCTATGGAGATTTTGACTGCCTCGGTGCCATAATGATAGTAAGTTTGACTGCGGTCAGAATTAATGTTTGTGTGATCCGCAAATATTTGCTGTTGTTTCCTATTATGTAAATAGTGCTAGTAGCCCTGGTGATCTTTGCACCGCCTTAGTGCTTTTCAATCCCCTGGGGGATGAAAATCGTGGATCCTAGTGCAGCACTTGTTAACATCAGGTTATATAGAAAATGTATGAGATTAAGATCAGTTTATCCCCCCTTTATCCCCGAAGGGGTGAGGGTGCCCTTTCGATCGCATATTGTTTTTCAGCATAATGTAGTTTAGCATAAAGTTTTCTCGCATAAATTATGATAAGCAGTGTTATAAACGCATAATGGTTTTATTGGCATAACATTAACTTACTCTAATTTTTTTATCATAATTTTAATCAGCATAAATAACTAACTAACTATCTTCACGCTGTATCCCTGACGGGGTAGTCAGAGAGGACAGATCGCCAGGCTTCGCGATCCATGCATACTTCTTTCGCTTCTTCGAGATTCATCAATCGCTTCATACACGCACGTCTGGGTATCCGAGTACTTTTGACCTTTCCGTTTTTGAGCAATCTGCTCACGTGGTCTTCATATGTAAGTCTCGGCCTACCCTGACTCCTTCTACCCTCTACTTTTGAACAATATATATTCTTCGTCAATCGTTCCTCACTCATTCGTTGGACGTGTCCAAACCAACGGAGCACGCCCTTTTCCGGCTTAACGCTGACACTTTCATTCAAACCTGCCATATTGCGTATCACTTCGTTACGTATTCGGTCGGCCAAGGTAACGCCGCACAATTTTCGAAGTGATCGCATCTCCACAGCATTCAATTTACTTTCATGCATCTGCTGACATACCCAGGTTTCACTACCGTAAAGCAAAGTTGGCACTAGCACTGCGTTATGAATCGCCATTCGTGCTTCTTTTACGATGCTTTGTCGCTTTACTAACTGGGACAAAGCACTGTTAACTTTGTTTCCGGCAGCTACTCGCCGTTCTACATCCGAATCACATCTTCCATCCGCGCTAAACATACTTCCTAAATACACAATTTCATTCACTTGCTCTAGACGTTCCTGGTTTACCCTAATCTCGCATTTAGTTCTTACGTCACCTCTTTCAAATACTAGAACCTTAGTTTTACTTGCATTCAAGCGAAGACCCTTACTTTCACACTCCTCTTTCATATTAGTGACTAATGTCTGAAGGTCGGCTTCTGATGAGGCCATGAGCACCGCATCATCAGCGTACAGCAGACGGTTTACTGTAAAGTCACCCAAATTCACACCCATATTAAAATCTTTCAACTTCTGCAGGCAACTGTCCAGATACACTATGAACAGCCAGGCGGACATGACACATCCCTGTTTGACGCCTGTACAGACATCAAAAAGAGGTGACACATCCCCCCCTACTCGCACGCAAGCCTTACAGTCCCTATAAAGCGACTGTATTGCCCGCAGTAGCGATCCGTCCACGCCATATCCGGGCAGCAAGGCCCACAGCGTTTCTCTCACAACGTTATCAAATGCTTTCTCTAGATCCACAAAAGCGCAGAAAACCTTCTGGCTAATAGCCAGAAACTTTTCCGCGATCATGCGGAGAGAAAACACTTGATCCATGCAACCTCTTCCACGTCGGAATCCGCATTGAGCCTCCCATAAATACCTTTCAGACTTTTCAGACTGAAGAACTGAGAAATGTAAAGGGTATAATTGTTATACGCCTAAAGATAATATATCATAAAATACAAAACGCATAATGGAGGTATGGATAACCGTTTAAATCATAAATGAATAATAATTTGATTAAGAATATTTAAGAAATGATAAGACACCATTGTAAATAATCATCTCACTCATAGCCAAGTTTGTAAGCTGTGAACATATGAAATGATTTTTAAGTGTTATAAATTTTAGACTACTCTTGAGCAAAGTCGTAAATAGGGACGACGACGAGCGAAGCGAGGAGTGTTAGGTCACTTGTGACCACAACGCGCGAGCCCAGCGAGCGAAGCGAGGGGACCGCGGCAGCGGCCGGCGATGTGCCAGAATAGAATCACTCGTTTTAATCTACCTACTTTCTCTTTGTATTTTATTTATATATTCTATATATAAGTGTTGAAATTTTTAACTTCAGTATAGTGACTATCGACATTTTTAATCAGTGGGCATTTCAATCTTACACAGTTCACTTTAGTTATAAAAATAAAAATATGTACTCGTTAACATTATGGTAGTCTATATGTATGACTTGTAATCTTTATGCGAGAGTGAGTGATATGCCAATAAAGATTATGATTAGTAATCGTTATTGTAAAAAAAATTATGCGTTAACATTTTATGCGGGTATATCATTATTTTAAAAAACTTATGGAAAAATTAAGTATGCCTAATGATTTATTCTGTTTGAACGTTATGCGAAACGAAGAGTATGCCAAAAAACGTTATGCAGTTTTAAGTTATGCCTCTAAAATTTATGCAAGCCAATACGGACCCAAGGTGTGGCAGAGGTATACTATACACCCACATTTCACTGTATGTATTTTAGTGCCGGGTAACAAATGGTTAATTAATTATTCTTTTTTGATTATTCTTCTTTTATTGTGATTTTTTTATATCACTGAGGTGGCAGACTAGAGCACGGCCCATCTGATGGAAAGTGGTCACCGGAGCCTATGGACTTTTGCAACACTAGAGGTGCGGCACTCGCGCTGCCGAATTTCAGGGATCTGTACCTCAAAGGGAAAAGCGTAACCCTATAGGATCACTACGCTGTCTGTCTGTCATGACCGTTTTTCTTGGCAGCGTGTGAAGGTATCGAGTTGAAATTAAAACTTTATAAAAAATATATAAAACTATGTACTCCAGTCTTTTGAAGCTGTGAGAAAATAAACTTAAAAGTTAACTTTAAAAAAAGTTAAGGTAATTTACAAAGTTAAATTTTTTAAGGGACCTTTTTTTGGTCGAGTACGACTTCCAGTTTCCTTTTTCTATTCGGTTGAATATTCTCATTATTGCTGAAGACAGAAAAAAGTGGAAACATATTTGCAGGTTGGCAGGCTCTAGAACAAGGATTTGGATGCTAAATTCATGACCGCAATGATATATAGCACGTGTGATTATTATGTAAAGCAAACTGTATAATCTCACCGCACGTGCCGATAGTTGCGCGTGCGCACCCTACCCGGCGGCACGCGCGCACAATGATACTCGTTCACTGTTGACATACCGTGCGCAGAAGACAGACGACTTCGCTACTGTATTGTATATTATTATAGAAACGTGTGGTTGCAGTAAATATTGGATACAATTTTGTCTTTGTTTGACCCGCCGCGGTTGGGCTGCGTGAAATTTGGTCATCCCAGAAACATGTTATTATTGGTAAAAGTAGACTGTCATAACCATGATAAAAACTGTCCCTATAAAAACCAAAACCATGTAAATTTTTTATCAATATATATTTATAATTAATGCCACTTTTCGTTGTAATTTTATAACACAAGAACGGGCTCACTTATCCAAACTAAATGTTTAGGCTTTGTTCGGACTATTCAGTAAATGGTTTATGTGAAGTTTGCACAAAATCGGTCGAGCGGTTCTTCATTTATCACATTTTTGGTGGCACTAACAAAGTTGCGCGGGTCAGCTAGTTTTTTATAAAGTTTTCTTGCTAAAATATATCCTAAGATTTCCGTTTAACCCTCCAGTACAGCTAAATTGCTTTTTTTAGGTTCTTATCGGTAGTTTAATGATTTCAACCTTAGTCCGAGAGAATGAAGTCCGACGTCTTAACTATTAGCCGCTGCAGATTCTTACGGGGTGAAGAACAAAAAACATATTCACATGTATGAGATTACATATAATAAATGACAATTTACACTCTAAGAAAGATCTAGAGGTCTACCAATGCCTGAAAGGCCTAAATGCTGGACTATATGCCATGAAAAAAAGTTTTATCAAGCAGCTGTCTTATTCATCAGTCTTGTGGCGAAATTTTATTCACCTGTCAGTCCCCGTTTCGTAAAAAATGAGGTTACAGAGTAAAACGAGAAACGGGTACTTTAACAAAAAAATTACAAGTTAAGACTCTATCCTGGTCCCAAGTTTCAGGGAAAGGTAAATGCAACTGAGGTTTAAAGCTGATCTATAGGTACTAAAATATAAAGCTAAAGAGTTTGGTTGTTTGCTTAAGCACGCAAATCTTGGGAATCAAAGAGTAGAATTGAAAAATTATTTTAGTGTTAGATAGTCTATTTATCGAGGAAGCCTATAGGTACATCATCAGGCTACTACCCAGGAGTGCGGAGCAGTTATCATAAATGTCAAATCTTTTCATAGATTATTGTAAAATTTATAAACGACGGGATTAAACAGATGCGATGGGAGTTTGAAGTATGTCACAGGCGAAGCCGTGGGGGTCAGCTAGTATTAGAAAAAGGGTCACTGATTATAATGTTAAAGGTTCTCTGAACGCATATTTAAATGCCATCGGCCCACGGGTACTGACAGTGGGCACCGTACCGAAGTGTAGGCGTTCGGCCTACGCCCTAAAAGTCATAGTGTGGAGAAAGTTGATTTGGACAGCCAGGGTATGGTCGGTTGACGAAATTTTGAAAGCTCTGCAGTTTTATGAGATACTAGTAATTGTCCGCGGCTTGAATCGCGTACTGTATAATCACGACGAAGGAATTTTAGCTACAGTGAAATAGCAAAGTTAACATCACACCTATACGCAATACATTATTAATTTTTTTTAGCTCCCGTGATAGTTCAAGGGAAGGCATTTCAGAAACCACCGTGTGAGGTTCAATTTGGAGAAATATTAAACGAAATGAATGGCCTTCAATTAAAAGATAAACGGCTGTTCGCTATGACCGTTTTCCATATAAAATTGATATGCAAACTAACAAAGGACTACGCTGCTTCTTATTCCCATACGTATCCTGTTTGACATTCAAAACCTTTTATATAATGGTAAATACCATATGAACCGATTGAATACAGTTTTCTTTTTTGCCCATCTGTGACCTACTTAACGTGTGTTGCTGAACTAGCCTGTGAGTAATCACTAAGACATGTATATTTTTGGATATTATTTTTAATGATCAATTCAGTACTCGAAAGGGGAAAGCTGTATACTTTTAGCTTGAAGCACTTTCTTTTTATTTCAACACCATTTAGGTACTTAAAAGCTTCCGTGCTACCAGGGGGCCGAGTCTACTATTGACAAGCCGAATTTGAATTAGTAGACTTCGTCCTCAGTTTTCGTTCCAGCAGGCTACAGGACAGACGAAAATTTACATACATCTGAATTCTGATATCTCATCAATACGACAATTGACTCTTTATAAAATTATGTTTACTAAATCCAAATGGCTATGTGTGGGCACTTTTTATGCCTCTGCCAACCACTTCAAGGGAGATAGACGTGGTTATAAATTAGGTACACAAAATAAAGATTCGACAACTAGCGCTACGGTGTCTATTTCGAGAATTAAACTACTTTACTACGAACGGGACCAAGTAGGTCACTGGACCAGTTAGCGTGGTCTATAAACATGTTGCAAGATGGCTCGACCTCATGTTACAATGTGTACTTTATTATTTTGTAAGATTAAGAAATTGCAACAGAATTCAAATGAGGAGGAATCCCACCACTCAGCTTTGTTTCACAACCAACATAATTTACCACAACCCATAAAAAGGATAACGAGTCGACTACAAAAAGGAAGAAATATAGGGCTAACATTACAAGCCCAATATGGATATAGATCTATATTAGGTATAAGGGCTTTCACCAGGACCGCCAGAGCACAACCGGCGTCGCCTGCTAGCGGTGCACCTGCTGACTAGCGGCGATGTAGGCGCCCTTGCGGGGTTCGCCGAACAATGCTGAATATCAATACTCCGAAAGCTGCTCCTAGCAGACCAATAAAACTGGTCCCTGGGCTTAAAGGGGGCTTGTAAACAACTGGTAATAAACTGAGATGAAGGTAGAGACACAATCACGCCAATATTTCCTAGGGAGTAAGCGGAGGTGAATTACACACCCACCAAGGCAAGGCGATTGGCATCACCGACAAACACAGGAGAAAATCTATAACTATTGTATAATCCGAATCAAAATTCTAAATGATATACTTACAAAAACCCTACCTACATAACCCCTCTCAGCAGCCAGTTAAAGTGGTCTTCGCGCATCAGCGCCAGGCTCTAGTCTGGCACTATGCTGAACTAGAACCTTTTTGTCATAGACGTGTACATTTGAACCGCATTTTATTTTGTGTGCCCACTTTGTGATAAACGTTTTTTCTTTCTTTCTTGAACTCCAGGTACCAATTGTTCAGTCACATTTTTTAAGAGTCTACTTTTTCTGGGCTCCGTTAAAGCTCGATCTCCATTCCATTCACAATGTGACACAGACATCAACAACACAGTGACAATATTTACGCAAGTAGTTGCAACAATCTCGTAGGAGCTGCTCTTAAATGGTATAATTATGAATGTGGGCACTTCGTTACATCATTTTAATGCCGGCATAAAAACATATAAGATGCATTAAGTAACATGTTCATTGAGAAGTAACTGTCCTCACACTTAGTCATTATTGTCTAAATCTGTGTGCCGCAAAGTACAACTTGTCATGTCTTCACACTGTATCCTTGTTCGTGACGGGGTATTCAGAGAGGACAGACCGCCAGGCGTGGCGATGCATGAATACTTCTTTCGCTTCTTGGAAGAATTATTCGTTTTTTCTTCCAACGAACAAGTGAGGAACGATTGACGAAGAATATGTATTGTGAGAAAGTCGAGGGTAGAAGGTGTCAAGGTAGACTTACATACGAACACCATGTGAGCAGATTGTTCAAAAACAGAAAAGTCAAAAGTACTCGGATACCCCGAAGTGCATGTATGAAACAATTAACGAATCTGCAAGAAGCGAAAGAAGCATGCATGGATCGTGAAGTCTGGCGATCTGTCCAGCGTGTAGATAGTTAATTAATCGTTTCATACATGCACGTCTTGGTATCTGAGTACTTTTGACCATTCCGTTTTAATAAGTACATATAACTAAACAGTTTTCTTTAAATACCTAAAGTAAGCGTGCTCCATCCATTGTACGTCGCTTCGATGTGAGAGCAATAGCTATAACGTATACTACTAAGTATTCCCATTACCACAGTATAAAGAGTAAACCTATCAGTAGCGTTACGCCTTTGAAGTTGACAAAAATGCCGACAACGTCTAGACAGTGATGCTTGTAGGGTTGTCACAAGTATACAAGGCTGATGTTATTTATAATTTATTTATTAACTCGTACTCGGAATCAACTATCAACATTATAATATAATATCTTAATCTTAATAATATTATAAATGTGAAAGTTTGTAGAGATGTTTGTTACTCTTTCACGTAAAAACTACTGAATAGATTTTAATGAAACTTTACAATAATATAGCTTATACATCGGAATAACACATATTCTTTTTATCCCGGGAACAAGTTCTTATGGGAAACGGGAACGGGAAAACTTCTCTACGCGGGCTAAGCCGCGGGCGTCAACTAGTATGTATACATAATAAATCAATAATATAAATACCGGTTGAAAAAAAAAGGATCTGAGATTTCACCAATTGGACACGGAAGTAAATAAGGTTCATTTCATGTCGAATCGATAGTTTTTTTTATGAGAAAGCATTTACGAAATGGCTGCCGCGTAGTAGATATAAAATTATGGGGTTTCTAGCAATCAATATGGCAGCCGAACTAGTCTTATAAAATTTCATGTTGGGTATCGTATAAAGGGTTTTTTGGTATGCTGAGCACGAATTTCGTATTAATTTCGCAATCCATAATGGCCACCGTGTCGTTATACAAAAAATCAAGAGAATGGGAGCATGAACCAGGAATGAGAATTGACGATGAGAACTAGGGATGAGAAATGGGAACTGGAAGCTGGGGATGCAAACTGGGAATTCAAACAAGGGTGAGCTGACATATATAATCTCATATTATTACGTTTCTTCTTTTCACGGGTATCTTCTTTTTTTTTATGAAGTTACCCGGGCTTCTGGTAGGCGTACATGGGGACATACTGGTCCAACACGCAGAGGCCCTTTGAGAATTTTAATCTAAAAGGAAATGGGACCCCCACTGCAGACAGTCATGAAGAACGATAATGGACCACCTCCAATGGGAGTTAAACTATTGTAAAATATGCTAACTAAGAAATGGGCTATTGGGTTGGGGGTTTGATGAACTAGGTGATTATAACTATGGATAAAGGCGGCGTCTGCCATTTTATATCTGATTATCCTAATTTTGGCAGACGGTGACTCGCCAACTCACTAGATGGGCCCCCTATACAATCGCCATAGGCATGATAAGCCTGTAAGGCGACAGGAGGAAACACCGGTGTGAGCGGCTTGGGGTATCGAGCGGTGCGGCGCCGGTTTCACCATCGCGGGTCAGACCCGGAGCGGTCTTCCCCGTAGTTATGCCCTTGAAAATGACATTTCCACCCCCGAGCATATAGCTCTGGCTCCCTCCGTCTGACCGGCCAATTAAGGCAAACCAGAGTTGAGATTTGCTGCACTCCCGGGAGTAGCACTCTCACTGCTCTCCCGTTAGCCCATTAAATGCTAACCGGTGCAGAAGGGCAACAAAACTGAGGAATCGGGACCGATGTGTAGCCACGCACATTCAGCTCGCCACAAGCTGCCCTGCGGATGGGAGCTTTTCAATAACTTTCTGATACATTTTTTTGTTGATATCAGAAAGTGGATGACTCAAAAAGCGAATCTACTATACCCTCATAGGGTTGCGTTACTCCTATAAAAGGTTACGACTGTCCTCGAGGGGTATATTATTATTATTAATTTGTTCAATTTGTCTCCGCACCGTTAAGCACTCTAAAAAAAAAAACAAATTCTATGGATACGATGTTTGCCGGGTATATTAGGTATATTTTTAGTAGTAAATGAGTTAATGATAAATATTTTCGGTTTTTGACTAACTGGACTTAACGCTACTGTTGTTTTCAACAAAAAAATATTGGTTACGCTTTGAACATGTTTAATTATTAATTATGACGAAAAACTTGAACATAGGATAACATAGTATAGAGTATAGTTATAATCCCACATGTGTGGCTCCGCACACCATAATACTCTTATGCGATACCCAACATGAAATTTATAACAGTTGGCGCGGCGGCCATATTGGATTGCAAAATTAACACGAAATTCGTACTCAGCATACCAAAAAACCCCTTATACGATACCCAACACTAAATTTTATAACCACGGCGCAGCAGCCATATTGGATTGCAATATTAACATGAAATTCGTACTCAGCATACCAAGAAACCCCTTATACGATACCCAACATGAAATTTTATATCCACGGCGCGGCGGTAATATTGGATTGCAAAATTAACACGAAATTCGTACTTAGCATACCAAAAAACCCCTTATACGATACCCAGCATGAAATTTTAAAACCACCGCGCGGTGGTCATATTGGATTGCAAAATTAACACTAAATTCGTACTCAGCATACCAAAAAACCCCTTATATGATACCCAACATGATATTTTAAAACCACGGTGCGGCGGCCATATTGGATTGCAAAATTAAAACGAAATTCGTACTCAGTATACCAAAAAAACCCCTTATACGATACCCAGCATGAAATTTTAAAATCACGGCGCGGCGGCTAATTGGATTGCAAAATTAACACTAAATTCGTACTCTGCATACCAAAAAACCCCTTATATGATACCCAACATGAAATTTTATAACCACGGCGCGGCGGCCATATTGGATTGCAAAATTAACACGAAATTCGTACTTAGCATACCAAAAAACCCCTTATACGATACCCAGCATGAAATTTTAAAACCACGGCGCGGTGGCCATATTGGATTGCAAAATTAACACTAAATTCGTACTCAGCATACCAAAAAACCCCTTATATGATACCCAACATGAAATTTTATAACCACGGCGCGGCGGCCATATTGGATTGCAAAATTAACACGAAATTCATACTTAGCATACTAATAAACCCCATGAATAAAAGAAATCTATACAAAAAGTCAAAAATCATAGCAAGCGGTCGTGAATGCTTCAGCCCTGAAAGACTGTCCCGAGCTACTAACAACATTTTGTTCGCAGCTCGGGACAAACCCTCCCGCGTCTCATCCCTTGTCCCCCGCACGATTGCTCTGTCTAGACAGCTTCGTCGACCGACTGTATGTCTTTCGGCTGTGCCATTACTGTGACTCCTGTAAACCAGGATCTACAGCAATGACCAAGACCAGAAAAGTTACACCGAGCTCGATCTCGGTGAAGTCCCAGAACAAGTTATGTCTTGGCACCCGCATCGAAATTAATCAGAAAAGAATTGTAAAAAAAAGTTCGAAAAAAGTTAATAGTATTTTATGCATTTGCTTATCATTCAATAAATTATCGGAAAGTCGATCTGATTGATACAAAAACGTGATTTAAAAATCCTGTACGATCTGTGAATGTACCCCAGATTTATGTTAGGACGAGGTGTAGGATATTGGTCGGATAGTTTACGACTTTTATTATAGTTTACGATTATGCATAATTGGGGCTGAGTACTCGCAAAAGCTTATAAAAGATAATAAAGTATGCTACTTGCTGAGGTATTAAACTTTCAGTTACAGTAGAAACATTAAAAACCAAAAGCTAAAATTAATAAATTTGTGCCGAAAATAAAATGGTCTGTTTGTATTTATAATTGTTTTACTAAATTCATATAAAAGTCTACTTACATAACAAAACAAATTTAAAATGTCTGTTTGTTCCGGCTGATTTCTGAAATGGCCGAGTCGATTTTAACGGGATTTTCACTAGCAGATAGCTGATTTATAAGGAGTAACTTAGGCTACATTTTATTATCTTACCAGGTGACCTACATACTTCGAACTCCCGTCGCACCTATTTAATCCAGTCGTTTACAAATTTTACAATAATGTATAAAAATTTGCTTGATTTGTTGACATTTATAATTACTGCTCCGCTCTCCTGGGTAGTAGCGTGATGTTATATATTTCATTTATCTATCACGCCTTATCCCCGAAGGGGTGGCAGAGGCATATATATTATATGCCCACTTTTCACCATGAGTGTACCTGTCCCATCCTGTGGGTGGTGAGCCCATTGCCGTGTTGAAATAGACAGACGCAGGTTGTTGTTACCTGCTGTTGAAAGTTTTTAAGCCGCTTATAAGGCCTTCAACTTGGCTTAACGACTGCCATTTTACTGGCAACCGGGACCAACGGCTTAACGTGCCTTCCGAAACCCGGAACTGGAGTGGGTTTGAAGGCCGAATAAATTTAATAAAATGTGTCTATTTTAGATGTTAAATTTGGAAGAAATTTTGAACCCGTTGCCTTTTTAGTGAGGTGGTAACAAGAAGGCTAAAAGGTCTTATGTGCTAGACACTCATTAGCACGACCAATTAAGTCCTGGTAGTCTAGGACAGGACTATGTTATATAGCTTATAGCCTTCCTCGATAAATGGATTGCTCAAAACAAAAAAAAACCAAACAAACAGACAAACAAACTCTTCACCGTTATTATTAGTATATATAGATGATAAATCTATTTTAATTCAAAAGCAGTCATGTTTTTAAGAACAGTTATTTCCGAGAAATAACATGACACACGGTACGTCATCATCATTGATGATTGGATGCGTCATCAATACGATCATGGAATTGATTTACCTTTTACATCAGCTACTCAGAAATAGATATATGCGAGTACATCTGAGCGTTACTTCCCGGTTGCTCCCATCACTTCAACATTGAAGGGGTTCCCTTCGACTGATAAGGTTCAGGAGTGTTGGTTTCATTGATGGGTTCGCTTAGACGCACTGATATCTATACTAATATATAAAGCTGAAGAGTTTGTTTGTTTGGTTGAACGCGATAATCTCCGGAACTACTGGTCGGATTTGAAAAATTCTTAATGTGTTGGATAGCCCATTTATCGAGGAAGGCTATAATATCATCACGCCTATATATACAATATGTATTATTACATTATAATTACTAAAAAGAATTACAGGAATAAAATCACATCTCGATACTTACCAATGCTTTCACGGATCGGACAGGGTTTTCTTAACATATTGTATACTAGTTGACGCACGCGGCTTCGCCCGCGTAGAGAATTTTTCCCGTTCCCGTTTCCCACAGGAACTTGTCCCCGGGATAAAAGTAGCCCATATGTGTATTATTGTAAAGTTTCATTAAAATCCATTCAGTAGTTTTTACGTGAAAGAGTAACAAACATCCATAAAAACTTTCGCATTTATAATATAATTAAGATATACCCTGGAGAGCGGATCAGTAATCAGAAATGTCGACAAATCGGGCCAATTTATATGCACTATTGTAAAAACTAATTGACGCCCGCGGCTCCGCACGCGTGATGATGTTTTGACAGGAACCCATTCCCGGGATAAAAAGTACAACTTTTTCGTGTCCCATTACAAGGCATAGGTCTGATACTGATTTACCGCGATGGACATTTAAGTGCTAATTTATAATATAAAATAAAGGTATGATGACAGCAGGGCATAAGGGTATACAAAAAGAAGATTTGGTATTTCTTTTCTCAGTTTTGGAAGTGACTGCCGCTGGACGCCTCACGAGCGCCTAAGCCACTCTATAGGTAACCACTTTCAGTTAAAGTTAGTTTGCACCATTCCGATACTGCTGGGGTTTTATACTCAATTTGTATTGAAAGTACCTTTTTTTTATATACCACTGAGGCACTTGCGCTGCCGACCCTTTATAAACCTAATATTATTAAAGGTTTAGGTGAGAGAAAATAATCGTGATACAGTTTAAAGTCTGAATTATTTGCTCACCTCGAAGTCTGTCCAAGCCTAAATACTTGGTACAACAAGTATTTAGTATTTAGGTATTTACATCAAACCGAAAATTGACCGAACCATCAAGTCTAAGAAGAGGAGTCTCCAAATCTTACAAAGTCGATTTGGAGACTTTCGAGTGATTTACAATCACTTTCACATAACTCGGGCTCTGAAGTCATTTTTATCTGGACACTAGTCCTGTTTGCATTCGGGGTCCAGGGTCCCCCCTTCTAATATTCTACTTCTACTTCGCAGGGTCTTTAGCAGTGTAGTAACGTCCACAACACGCAAGTCACGATTTTTTGGATTCGACCTTCAGTGACAGCTCTTAACGAGTGAGATTCAACGTTAAGATGAGAATCAACAAGACCAATGACTAAGCATACTAGTTTTCCTTGTATGTAAGGTTTTTTAATACATTTTTAATTGACATTGACCTACATTCCGTTCGTAAATACGAAATACCACAAGATTACTCATTTCAATGGATGCTTAAGGTAAATATTGTACTGTTTTTAGAATAAAGGAAAGAATTGCTAGTATTCATGGTTCCGTACCTCAAAAGGAAAAACGTAACCCTTATACCTAACTAGGTAGATCATTACAGCGTGCGGGAACATTCGTGTGTAGCAGCATAAATATCAAGCACCTATTTTTTATGCCTTATTTTTGATTAAAACCTACGCCTAGAATCGCGGCGACACAAAAATGTTTCAACGGCATGGCATTTCTCCTATTTTTACCATTTCTATGGCCTCTCCAATTTCGTTTTGAGAGACTGTCTGGCCTTCCTGGACCACACTGGATCGGTCGGTACTGGGTACTTGCAGGTGAGCTGGCTTGTGCCCTGAAGATCCCCGTAGGGTTCCATCACAGCCCTCCTAACCTATTGCTGAGTATTTGAATAATAAATATCACGTATTTATAATTATGTATATACACAAATCGTCCTTGGCTTACTATGTCAAGGTACCGGTTTAGTTTTGCGGTTTTAATTTTAAATACCTACATCATTCAATTGAACAGTTAATTCATGGAGTTATTATTAAATTTATTAATAAACAATTATTGCGAATAGAGGGGTATTTGTAATATTATCGCAGCTTAATTACGCTTAAGACACGTCTAAAATGCTTCTTCTAAGGTAGCAGACAAACATACGACCCACCTGATGGAAAGTGGTCACCGTAGCCTATGGAATTCGTAACAAAACCTTTTTAGACCCCTTTTAAAGAATCTCACACTGTATAAGTTTGAAAAAAACCCAGGCAGGGAGATCAGTCCACAATCCTTGCGTACGCGGAAGAGAGCCTCTATCGGATTTTACCATATGAAGCAATCCGGATATAAATTGACTAATATGACATTTTTTTATACTTAGCTCGCCAAACAACAAGACAACGACCCTCAAGTTGGCCACCCATTGATGTGCCTCTTAAGAGGTACGCCAAGGCCGACCTCGACCAGTACGTACTAACAGAGTCTCCTGAATTTCGTGCACGCTTGTCCTCTCAGAATCCACTAGTACCCTGTTGTGCCCACTCGTCCCTTCAAATGCACAATCGTTCTCTGATTGTTGTGACAACTTTATGCCGTATATTGTATGCACTGCAAATGACCACCAAACCACTGTTCCAATAGACAGGGTTTTTTAAAGACTGTGCGACAACCGTTAAGAGTGATAGATAGTCTAGTAGGTTTTCAAAAAAATAGGGATGTTTATTGCGCGTTTCTTTATTCTAAGCATAGAAACCGTAAGAACAGGAGAAATGGCATATGGGAACGCTCGAGTTTTGCCGCGACATGCCATGATTCTCAGCTTTTAAGTTAACCTTCAATGCTTTATTCAAATTCGTATATGTAATGTACACAAGACTTTATAAACTACTGCTATCACTGAGTGGAAATGAGTCAGACACTATACGATGCGTTAGTTTATCATTGTACTCTCAACGGAGTATTGGCTTACTAGTTTACAATATAAACTTAGTGTTAGCAATAAATTACATCACACACATACACTATCATGCCTATTTGACTGTAGGAGTAGGCAGAGGATAGATAAAAGCTGACTGATGAACTGAATGCTGCAAAGGTGAATGAAAGAACTGGTAGAGTACAATATTTGTTACTAACAGGGCTAAACGGGAGTGGGCACAGCAGGGTACGAATTGGTATCGGTGGATTGTGAGGGGACAAGTGGGCACGGGGCACGAAATTCAGGGGACCATCAGTGGATTCTGCGGGGACTAGTGGGCACGAAGTTCGAAGTTCAGGGAACCAGTGGTTCGTTCTCTTTGGTAAGCACACAAATATTGTAGGAAACAGTTCTAAACGGGTGTTTAATCTAACCTCCATAACAGTGTGTATTTGGTACTAATTTAAAAAGAAGTTCACAGTTGGCCCAATGCCAGGCAAACGTTGGTGATATGGGTAATGCCAATATTTGATGTAATTCATTTATCTTACTGCTCAGATGCTGCGGAATGTAATACACGCGATAGGGTAATCCTGATGCACACAGGATATAAGAGTCCGTATAAGATGATAATTATATGCTAAACAGTTTTAATTATTTTAATTCAGTCACTGAATTACTAGTGATCTTATGTTACTTATTCGAGAATACACACGAGACTAACACTTTTTTATATTGTATAAATTAAAGGCTCTTCCCACCGTCTAATATTAGATAGGTATGGAAGTACGCTTAGGGCTTTACTAGTAAGCTACTAGAATCGGATATAAATCGGATCGGATAAAAATAAAGCTACTAGAGGATCGGATATAGTACAAAAATACTGGTGATTAAAAAGCAATGTTAATTATATAAGTTTAAGTTTAATATTATTTGTGTTAATTTGTCGAAATATGACAATATTGTGCAAGATGACGAAAAAAAATCGTCGAATCCAGAGAGATATGACAAAACAATGTACTAAGTACGATATGATTGCTTTTTTCATATGTTATGATAGTCATATGCCACTTATGGACTTTTCTATAGACCTCAATAGAAAAGTCCATATGTGGCATATGACTATCTTTTAAGAGTGGAAAACGGCTATGACAAAACATCACAGGAGCGAAGCTGTAGGCATCAGCTAGTCGATTATAAGGACTGCAAATTAAACGCAAACAAATTCTGTATATTTATCAGCTGGCACTGACCTCAAGCAGACGTTTATATCAAGGTTAAGTTTATCTTATCTGACTGCCTCGGCGGCGCAGCGGTAGAGTATGCAACTGCCGTGACTGAGGTCCCGAGTTCGATTCCCGTTTGAAAAAATATTTGTGTGATCTACAAATGTTTGTTTCAGAGTTTGCGTGTTTGCTATATATAATATGTATGTATGTATGTATTTAGAAATATATATCAGTCATCTAGATTCCATAACGCAGGCTTATTATTAGCTTACTTTGGGCTAGACGACGCTGTGTAAAAAGAAATACAGTCCTACAGTCCCTCCGAACTTTGGACACTATTGTTATATACCTCATCTCTCACATATTAGCGTGAAGACCCATGTTGCATTCGAAAGGGACTGCAAACAGACTTGCTAGTTGCAGATTGTATTGGCCTCTTTCTGCTTCTTGGGTCAAAGAGTCGTATTCTACGGACTTCATCAGTGATATAAATTTTGAAGTGGAAAATTTTTTAGTCACGAACTGGACTCGAACCAGCATCTTCTGGTTCAACGCACCAGACGCGTTAACCAACTACACCACCGTAACCCGCTCCAAACTGACGAATTAATCCACCCCTTTAAATCTTAAGGCGACGTAAGCTTTAAAATTTAAATTTAGAAAAAGTTAGCATACTAATTGCTTTTCAAAATAGTTTCTGTTTAGGCAGGTGTCATCACAAATCGAATGATTATAGATGCAATTCTATACATTCGTACCGTTACCGTACTTTGCTAAGTGCCGGTAAATGGCGCCTTATGTCGCTTTAAGACGGTGGTGTAGTTGGTAAACGCGTCTGGTGCGTTGAACCAGAAGACGCTGGTTCGAGTCCAGCTCGTGACTGAAATTTTTTCCACTTTAATTTAAATTTAGTAAAAGTTAGCATATGAATTACTTTTCAAAATTGTTTTATCTGTGCTCTCAGAATACTGATTAGGTCAAAGGCACTGATGGGCCAGTTCTACAAAACTTTCAACAGCCTCCGCTGCTCGAGTTCCACTAACGTGTGATGAAGAGAAACATGGTTACAATGAGTGAATTTGTTCCTTTTTAGCGAGTATTGTTTAAAACACGTTCAATTTCTGGCTAGGAATATTTTTCAAAAAGCTCTTGATGTTGTTTTATATTATTTATTACTCTGGTTTATGGCATTTAGAGGAACCTATTATAAGACAAAAGATAAAATCTCAAAAAAGGTAAAGTAACAAGTGATTTTGGTGTTTTCGTGATGCATTGAAGTTGAGCTCATGACTTTTTTAAGTACTTATCGCTTTTCCTATGTTTTCGGTAGGTTTCCGAATTGTATATAGATCCCAATTTAAAAATTCTACACGTCATGAGGAATTACTTGAATAGTCTTTGCAAGGACTCCCACATCCTCGAGCTCCGCTTGAAGAACTTTGCATGGAACGGGTATAAAGCTAAAATGATGATGAGTATAATTCAGAGCATGAAAATGACCGACATTAGGCGTGACGTCACTGACGAATGTCTGACCTAATTGTTACTAGTATTGAGACGACTATTGCATTATTTTCTTTCCATAGTCACTCTGTATCATTGAAGGAGCAATCAGAGAAGACATTGCCAGGCTTCGCGATCCATGCATACTTCTTTCGCTTCCTGGAGATTCATTAATCGCTTCATACACGGACGTCTGGGTATTAGTGCACTTTTGACCTTTCCTGTTTTTGAGCAATCATTTTAAAAAGAAAATATAAGCAAGTGAGCATTAATGTGCATTACAATGAAAGATCTTTTTTTCAACCAACTTCCTAAATGATTTGACACTGTTTTTCGAAACCCCAACAGAAATGCATTGAAGCATCAAAGCTATTGAATGGATGAGCTTATTTAGATACGGTTTTCGGATTTGTTTATTATATAGCAACATTTAAAAAAGCATGCGCAGATGAGGCAAGTTGTGCACAGGTTTGTTTTTAAAATTCGCGAGACTGTTGTCGCCAATTGAGCAAGGTAATACGCAATTGTGCATTCCCGTTTAATTCGGACAACCTCTTCTCATGCCCCGCAAGAACCCGTGGTTATAACCCTTTTTAAACGAGTCCAAAAACAATACATTTAAGGCTAACACTGTCAGAGATTAAATAAAACCGAAGCCACGTGTGCTGTGTTAGGTTTACGATCACCGATGAGATGAGATTGATTACCGTTAGTGTCATTCCTGTGCTTAGGAAGGCCAACGTGCCTTCCATCGGTCCAGGTTGCCGGTATGAAATGACATAGTACCTAGTCCATAAGCCAAGTTAGATGCTATCCATTGCAACGGGCAACAGGCATTAGCTCCTATCACGAAAGACCAGTGAAGTGACGGCATATTTATGCCTGTCTGCCTCTTCAAGAAAACAGACGTGTATAAATTAAGTTTTAAGGTGAAATTTTAATAACCTTTTACGTGTTCCAGTAACTTGTCCCAAAACAGTTCTGCGGCATATTGCGCAACGCTTCCTGTACCGCTCGCCCTATATATTTTAGTTCCCTAGCTTATGTTAATTGTTTTCAAATGTTATTTTCATCATGGTTTATTTTTAAATGTTTATTTTCATGTCGAGTTCGTGTAGAAAGTTGATTACAACTATTATATACAGGAGTGCTGTAACCGGCATGCTATTGTTGCCAAGACATTAAAACGTCTATAAATCTTCACGCTCTATCGCTGACGGGGTAGTCAGAGAGAACAGGTCGCCAAGTTTCGTGATCCATACTACTTTCAGTTGCTGCAGATTCATGCAAGTCTAGGTTTCAGAGTATACTTTTAATTTAACCTTTCCGTTTTTTAGCAATCTGCTTACCTAAGTCTCGGCGCCCAGGTTATATTCATAGAAAACTTACCCTTCTCAATGGGTATTCTCTCTCCAACGGAAATTATCGCACGATCAAAGCAAGTGCGTCATAAGATAAATCCGAAGACACACATTGCGTTTAAGTGACACAGATGCTGTACATATTCTGTAGCAATCTCACGGTGTCAACGACCTGATATCACACTCGCTTATCACATCTAAATCTAGTATTTACCTACATTATGTAAGAAAGCGCAGATATTAATTTTTATAGCTATAGCTTGTAAGTAGAATTTTTTTACACCTTTACAACATGCTATATTAATATCATATATATCTCTATGAGGGCTCCAGTGCTTGTGTCAGGATCAACGGATTGAAAGTAGAAGAAGGGAAAGTTGTATGTCAGGATCGTAGCAAGTGGAAAACCATAGTCTCTGCCTACCCCGATGGGAGACAGGCGTGATAATATGTATTGACACCCTGAGGTTACCATCACAGCAAGCTAGATTTATTATTACTGTACTTTTGGAGCTGGTGTCGGTAGAGTTTCAGATCTTTAGCGAGGATACCGTTTCATTCGTTTACGAGTTACAATTTTCTCCACACAGTATGAGGGTATTGTCTAGTTGAACAAGGGATTTGGTGGAAGACACCTTGAAAATATCAGAACACTCGTGGTAGATTTGGTAATATGCAGGTCAGGAGACGATTGTCATCAAGTGCTTAGCCATCCCAGCGTAAAGAAGAGAATTAACACAAGCAATATTAGCTTGTGGTGGTGGATTTATGTGGCTATGTTAATATTCTCACTAGGGATGTTGGAGAAGACTGTTAGAAGTTTAAAATTGGTATGCAACCAAGACTAACTAACTAACTGACTAGTAAGTATCGGTGGCATACATTAATCTTTAGTATAATGCGATACCTGGTGTATGATTTTGAAACTGCATCATAGCCGTCAGGCTTTCCTAGATCAATTGCCAGGTGAAATATTTTGGAGATGAGATATTTAAGCCTTTATCTTGATGTAGCTCATTAACATCTAGTTTTTAAACCATAAATGTTTCCGAAAAGGACACTCGAACTTTTTAACAAGTTCAAAGACTATCCGCCTCAATCTGCAGCTAACTTCACATCGCTGGCTTGTAGGAAGTACCCAGCGATTGTCCTAACTAAATATAGAGATGCTGATAATAATTTAATTATTGTAAGTCGTCTGCACAATAAACTTATTTACATAAATGTTAATCGTGTTTGATAAATAGTGTTACATGCTGCTTTAGTAATGAGGAACGAAATAGGTGATATACGCAGAGGCGAATGAAAAGGAAATGAGAGGCCAGGGATATAAGAGCAAACACTATCCTTCAGTGTACAGAATACTTGGTAACAACATCACTGAGGTAGTGGAACGATGTGCAGCAGTAGAATTTCCCAAAACAATGTGCAGTGTTCACCAAGGTTGGCTTTCAGACTTTGGAAGTTCTGCCATGACGCTGAGGAAACACCATCCTCAGCAATTGTAATATGCTTGGATTGTGGAATGAATTCCCTGCCACAGTTTTTCTAAATGTTGACAGTATGTGGTTCTTCAAAAGAGGGGTCTTAGTAGATTTTTGCAGGGTGAGCAGCACAAGTACAGCACCTCTGGCATTGCAAAAGGCCATTGACTATGGTGACCACTTTCGATCAGGTGGATTGTTTGCTTGTCTGGCACCTCAGTGGTTTAAATAATAAACAACTACATACAGCGTTCATGCAGCCATTTTACTGCTAAGGATATTCTATAACCCTGCGCTATGCTAGAGAGCACATTAGATCTGTGCAGGTGGCTGTACTGGTCTGCAGAGACAGTTATAGCCTTGTAAATATAATAATAATGATGATGAGCTGGACCGACTTGCTTAACTTTTCAAAGCTGTTTTGCTGATTCTTTATAATTTAGAGAAGAGAAATGTGTTTTAGTCCCATCTATATTTATTTCTATCACGCCTTATCCCCGATGGGGTGGCAGAGGCATACATATTGTATGCCCACTTGTGGCTACCTGCTGTTGAAATTTTTCAAGCTGCCCATAAGGCCTTTAACTTAACGACTGCCTTGTTACTGACAACCAGGACCAACAGCTTAACTTGCCTTCCAAAGCACAGAAACGCTCTAAATATAAATATGTCCGTAGAGCCATCACAGCAACAGACTTACCACAAGACCGAAAGTCATTAGTAAACCGTAGCTAAATGGGTTATTCAGAGATACTCACTTACAACTTGCATCTACATTATTATTTTAATACAATTGGACCTTTGAAAAGTGATTAGTATTTTGACTATATCATAAATTTAAAGATGGAAAAGAAAAGAAAATCATCAGTATCGAGTATGCTTGGTAGCTCAGTTGGATAAGCAGCCCACTTGGCAAGTAAAAGTCCCGGGTTCAAGTCCTGTTTGTGGCTGTTTTTTCCATTTTAAATTACAATTGATAGATGTGTGCTATTGTAGGTCAATCCTTGAGGACATGAATGATATGAACATTGAACTATCAGTGAATCACACACACACAGTCACACTCGCTTGGCTTATTTAATTCATAGAATGAAATAAAATTAATGATAATTATTGATTTTTAAGATACAGCAATTATGAAAAAATATGGATGTCTTTATGTCAAACTAATCACGCTAAGTATACAAGACAATTACATCATTACTTGGTTTAATGTGAGGTCTTTTAAATTTGAGTGTTCTTCAGTACTGTGGGACTATAGGTAAAAAATTCCATTCCTGTGGACCCACCAGTGGGGCGTAACGGTGGGAACACGGGCAACACCCCTATATAATAACAAGTATAATATAGTAGCAAGAAAACAGAAATCAGGTACCAAAATGAGGAATTTTTTTTGTATGCTGATGTTAGGAGACTTTTACAATGTTGTTAAAAGTATTACATGACAGACATTTTTATAATGCTGGATCCATTTTAAAACCTTTTCAGCTTGAATAGAGCACAGTTAATTTACTTATAGTGTTTTATTTGTGGACAGAACTTAACAAGACATTACTCAAATTAGTCTGAACTAGAAATATAACTTCATTCTCTTGTATTATATTATTACAAGATATCTTGGATATGAAAATTTGTTTTCTTAAACTTAGTTTCTTATGTGATATTATTATTCAGTTATGCGGCATTGTGACATTGAATAACAAATAAAATAATACTGTATAAAGAACGGTCATGTGTTTAATTTATGTATATTATTATTTGACAGATACACAAATGGACGAATTAATTTATGTGTAGTTTTATCAATATGATGTAAATTAAATGTGGATTATAATTAAGTATTATCAGGCCTACAAGTAAATAGTATGCTTAGATTAGATTTTTTAAGTTATGTTTAAATGAGTAAAAGATATCCAAATGTAGTTCAGAAGGTGAACCAGTTACATTCCTGTAGTTACAGCTGCCTAAAAAGAAGTACTATTTAGTAACATCTATTTAGAAAACTGATGTCATAATGTGATGTAGGCGCCTCACGCAAGGCCATCGATTTTACCCAGCTACAACCATCATTCACAATTAAAACAAGAAGTCTATCAAGCCTTAGGAAAGAGAGACGCCTTTTACAACTGTTCTATGGTTTCTTTTCAAGAAAATTGTTTATCTAACAACTTCTAAGAGTATAAATAAAGTTTAACTTTATGTCAACAATGACTAATGGCGCGGATTTCGAAGGATAAACACGTAGTGACTTAATTTTAGGTAGTTAGCAAACGCTATGCTTCATGCAGAACGAGAATAACGAAGGAATTGGGTTACACTAAGCTTCCGATCGATATATTTATACGAAATCCTGAAAGCTCAAGTCACAAGATGGCGGGAATGTAACCCGGTAGAATTGCATACGTCGGGAGCGGTAGGAAGTGCATCAATAATGATGCAACCTAAATTCGGGCGGGTTATACGTCTGACTGGACAGATGTAAGATTTCTTGTTTCCTATAGGATTTCTGTAAAGTGGACAATGTTGCGATTATTTTACGTTAAAGTACGGAGTGTTATATTAATATTCTTACCGTTTTTTGTTCTCCATTAGCGCTTAAAACAACACAAAACACTTATTTTTACACAAGCACTCACACGCCCAAACCAGTATGTAACAACATCACGAGTACCACTGCGCCATCTGGTGTTTTCTTGCTAGACTGCAGAAATTACCTGAAGCTAAATTCACTGTAGTGTTAATTCAATTTCGTCACTGTATAAATTAGTGCAGTTAACTTAAATATTATAACAAATTTTAATTAAAACAATTATTTTAATATTGATGCTGCTCAAAACGATCAAATTTAAATGTGGATCATGTCGCGAAACTTCATTGATCAATGAATTCATGTAACACGGGATGTATTGATTTTTCTCTCGCAGCTGATTCACCAACGCTGTATGACGTCCGAATTCGCGCAAATGAAATGAGAACTAAGTTTGAGTCATCGTTATTTTTGCTAGATTTTTAACGAAGTTAATACAGATGCTACATTGTTAAAACTTGTAATGGTTTAACGTAAATGTTATGAGAACGCCCATACATGGTCAGTCGGGTTACTTGCCTAAGTTGTTCTTGATTTCTTCTTAGGAATTCACAAGGTCGGCGTAGGCTTATCATACTTGTATGGAGAGCTAATCAATCGGTTTATACTTATTTAATGACAGTAATTATTTGATCTAAGACAAGATTTGGACCTAGGGGCGTGGGATACACTGGTATTTGAAATATGAACGAATAGCACTGAACTGAACGAAAGTGTTTATTTGGGTTTATCGCGAGATATTATGTTACATGAAACTTTAATATACGGTTCACAAACGCGACTGCACATTCAATGCAGTATCTAACCCTGCACTAATTTTCACTGATGGCAATCGGCAGCGAAGTAGTCGCCACGGAGCTCCG
This sequence comes from Thumatha senex, assembly GCA_948477245.1. Classification (NCBI taxonomy): domain Eukaryota; kingdom Metazoa; phylum Arthropoda; class Insecta; order Lepidoptera; family Erebidae; genus Thumatha; species Thumatha senex. The sequence goes on from OX419753.1 coordinate 13,161,237, forward strand.
CCATCTAATCTTCTCCGAAGTGACATCAGCCTATCCTCTTTTATTTTCCGTTCTTAATTTTAAAAACAATAACGTGACATGCGTCCTCTATACATAATATGGGGACGAATACCACAGGAGCCCTACCTACCCTTTAGCTGTGCGCAGCGTATAATCCCTGAGCTGGGTCCCTACGTTAAACTAATGTGAGGCATACGTAGTTGTAAGTGGTGTCCCATATAAGGGGAAGCATAAAGTAGTACCCCGTACTTCTTGAAACTATATCCAATACCAAACCAAACTTAAAATTTTGGATAACACCACTAAACTATTATTAAAAAAAAATTATACCTCTTCACGGTTTATATTATTATTATCTTTAAGAGATCTGATATCTATAAGATATTTAATTTCCCTACCTCAACAAAAAAGTCAGCTACTTAACATATCAACCAGGTAAATTAGTATTGATATACCGGCCCAGGCGTATTACGGGCAGAAGCAGAAAATTATGTATGCCGTATAAAGGACCATATGTAATAATTCTAAGAATATCTAAAGTTAATTACGTTATAGGAAAGTTGAATAACAGTAAATTCACAGACGTAATACATACCAATTTATTAAAACCATTCTTCGTGAGGATGAATAGTCAATGAAGAATCTTCAGCAGTTGAAAATTTTATATTTGTTTATTTTGTTTGAATAAAGGATTTTTTTTTCTTTTTCTTATGGCCCCTAGCGGGTACCGGCAATTCCGCCACTGTCTAACGTGCAATGGAGTTTTCCATGAGTATACTATTGATAAGCAACATTAACAATTTTGTATTGACTAATTGTGTATCTTGATTGTGTTATTAAATTAAAATATCACTGAAAAATATACATAAAGGTACGTAGGTACCAATGAATGTTTTAGATACTATGGTAAGGTACATAGTATTTGCAAGTTCCGAAGGAATCATTAATCAGTTATTCAAAGCCTAATATCATTGTGACGGATGAACGCCATCAAGGTAAAAGTAATTGTCGGGAAGGATGGGCTAAAAGAGACTTAACATTAGCTGGAAGAGAAATTTTTAGCCTAACAAGTTCGCTATATAAGTCAGAATTGTTCTGAGGACAAGAGAAGAAGATATGCTCTAAAGATCCTTCATCAAAGCCACATTCACACAGTGATGAGTCTCTTACTCGGATTTTATGTAAAAACACAGGAGAGCAGCAATGGCCCAAGCGAAGACGGCAGATGACAGATATTACAGACTTAGGTATTTTTTTAAAACGGTAGAACCATGGTTTTAGCGTAACGTTCGAATTTACTGAGTAATAATTTTTTATGTAAAAACACAGGAGAGCAGCAATGGCCCAAGCGAAGACGGCAGATGACAGATATTACAGACTTAGGTATTTTTTTAAAACGGTAGAACCATGGTTTTAGTGTAACGTTCGAATTTATTGAGTAATAATTTTTCCCTTTAATTTTGCCCGTTTCAGACCACTGAGCTTGCCATGATGCCAGTAGCATTTTACTTGGAAGATTTAATAAATCATATCCCTGGCAGTTATGATGTCTAAGGTCAGTAGACGGTGAAGAGACAGCCCCTCTGGCTGGCTCATCCACCAACTCATTGCCCCTGATACCAGAGTGACTGGGAATCCATACTAACTGAACAGTTTTTTGTTTTATGCTACAGTTAAACAGATGTTGTTTTATTTCCAGTATTATGGAGCTACGCAGCTTATCCGTGTACGGGTTTTGTTCTAGGGCTTTAAGAGAACTTAAAGAGTCAGTGAAAATGACCGCTTTATTGATATTATGGGAGTCTATATATATACATGACTCTAGAATGGCGTTACATTCACCCGTAAATACTGATGACTCTCTGGGGCATTGAATTTTAAGATTATCCTAGAGTTTTGATAGTACACTGCCACCCCAGTTTCACTGTCCTGGGATAATTTTGAGGCATCTCTAAAAAAATGGATGGATATCATGCCAATGAGACACTACCATTGAATTAAAGATTGCCCCCGCAAAGGCAACTTCCCTTGGTAATCCCAATATCCAACAGAATGTCCGGTTTAAAACACAACACTTCGAATTTATAGTTGAATAGAGGGAGTCTATTATAGGCTATTAAGGGGTATTCTAGATTTAGAGTATTCCGCAAAGCTTTTAGTATTAAGGGATGTGATCTGCTTATGTTGCCAATATTGAACGGTATTGGTTAGGGAGTTTAATTCAGATAATTTTTGAATAAGTAGATGGGTATTTTTACCTATTAAGCGAAATATAAACCGATTTGCTAAATATTGTCTCCGAAGTTCCAAAGGGGCCTCCGCGCACTCAATCTGCAATGCATTCAATGGAGAGGATTTCATCCCTCCTGTGATAAGTCTAAGGCATTTTGATTGGATGTTATCTAGTCCGATTAAAGCACCTTTGTTACAAGGAACTATACTACTTACTAATAGAAAAGTACCATAATCCATCAGACTGCGAACTAGTGTATTATAGACCAATTTAATAGTGTATGGATGGGCACCCCACCAGACACCTGTAAGAGCTTTTAAGATAGGGATGACTCGTTCACATCTCTTTACTAGGTAATTAATGTGGTGGCGCCCTGTCAATTTTTTATCTAAATATACACCCAAAAATATAGCATTTGAAGCCAGTGGAATAATTTGGTCTTGAACATAGATTTGGATTGTGGGGATTGATTTCTTTCTGGAGAAAATTACTGCTGTACTCTTTGATGCTGACAGCGACAGACTATGGTCTAGTAGCCATTCATTTAACGAGGACAGAGAAACAGTAAGAGAAGTGGCTGCGTCTAAAATAGAAAGGTCACTCACATATAAAGCTAGATCGTCGGCATATTGGAGTAAGTGGCAGTTTACATTAAGACAGGAGCCAATGTCTGCAGTATAAAAATTGTACAGCAAAGGACTCAGAACGGAGCCTTGAGGCAAGCCTTTCCAAGTCCTTCGCTGCCCAAACTCCTCTTGTGACATGTGATGAAAAGTGGATTCTTTATGATTACCGTAAAAGAAAAATGCAATGGCTGACCCCAGGTCAAACGCCACAACAGTGTCCTAAAGCAAAACTTACCAATAGAAAGGTAATGGTAACTGTTTGGTGGTCTCAGCATGGTTCACTATAGTTTTACACATTACACACAGTAGAGTACAGGGAGAGCCCTGTACTCTTAAAAAAAAGTGAGCGGGTCATAGTTATATTGCTTATGCACTTGATGATCTTCGCCGGTATTTTTAGCTTTGCAATTTTTGCATGAGAATGGGAAGCATCACATTATCATAAGCAGAAGCTATGTCGAGGAATGACACAACCACTGATAAATTACTAGAAAGAGAATTACGTATGTCCGTGATAAGCGTCGCCTCGCTGTCCATGGTGCCTATTCCTTTCCTAAACCCATACTGTGTTGGAGGTAATAAATCTCTAAATTCGACAATCCATTCCAGTCTATTTTTTAATAGGCGTTCCAGTATTTTTAGTAGAACAGACGACAAAGCAATCGGTCTATATCCATTTGGGTCATCAGACTGTTTACCTGGTTTTAAGATGGGAAGTATAATTTGGACCTTCTATTGCTCGGGAATCCAACTATTTTGGTAACAGAAATTGAGAATATTTAAGAAATATTCTCTAGCGTCGCCCCCTAAATGGGTAAGGAAGGAATATGGTATTCCGTCAAGTCCAGGCGCTGAGTCTCGGACATGGCCGAGCGCCATAGTTAGTTCCTGTGGGGTAAATGGTTTGTCCATAGGGTCAAGGTCTTGATCCATAACCCGAAACTCGCTCTCCTGTAAAGAAGGGACATAGGGTGGTGCTATTTTGTCAAAAAACTGTTCAGCTGTCTCCCTAGTCATTGGGGACGAGATGGTGGGAACGCAACCTGACCTAAGCCTGTTAATTTTTCTCCACACAACTGATGCTGGCGTAGATGGTGATAAGGAAGAGCAAAAACTGGACCAACCTGCCCGTTTCTTTTTGCGCAGCAATCTTCGACATTTAGCTGATATATGTTTATAGTTAATTAAATTATCCATAGTCATGTCTCTGTTATATCTCTTCTCCGCCTCCTTTCTTTCTCTTACAGCTTTAGTGCAATCCTGATCCCACCAGGGTGGAGATGGGATTTTGCCCCGTGCAGAGTTTTTTAATGGAAAACTCATTTCTGCACATGAGTTGATAGCACGTACAAGATTGTCCAAACAATTCTGTACATGGCAGTAACCAGACGCACCTAGGCTTTGGCAAGCTAAATTTGGAGGGGTATTAATTTTGTTTTCTAAAAGGGAAGAATACATGTTCCGGTCTGGATTATTTAAATTAAATTTTTGCAGAGGCAGAGAAGCCTTTTCCATGTATGTTTTGTCTGTGATAGTAATAATTATTGGATAGTGGTCGCTACCATGTGACAAATTTGTACAACGCCATTGTACAGATGCAGCTAGATCCGCCGAACAAAATGTGAGATCAACACAACTCTTGCGCTGTCCGAGATTTGGCCGACAGGTAGGACTACTATCGTTCAAGATGACGAGGTTGAGTTCATCCAGTACCTCTATCAGGTTTTCTCCAAATGCATCACATCTTTCCGAACCCCATCTAAAATGGTGCCCATTAAAATCACCCATTACAATAATAGGCCCAATGAGGCTCATGAATATTTGTCTCAGTACTGGTATGTGGCTTTTATGAGGATACGCAATATAAATAGACATCAGTGTGATGTCTTCTATTCTACGTACAACAATACATATATCCTCCGAAAACGGATGAATAGGTACAGGAACTTGTGAAACCGTATTTTTAATGAGGAGGGCTGACCCTCCATAGCCGTCCTCTCTATCACACCTAAAGGTGTTGTAGCGAGGGATACGGAAGCTGAGACCTGGTTCTAACCAAGTCTCTGCAATACAGCAGGCAATTGGGTTATACTTGTTCAGGAGAAAAGTGAGATCATGCTTCTTATGAAGCACGCTCCTCACATTCCACTGGAGAAACACAAGTTGTGAAGCCATTTTGAAGGTCTAATAAAATTGAAATAAGTTTATCTGCAACGTTGGTCGGTGAAGAGGGAGAGGTAGAAGATAGAACGGATTTTATTACTTGGATTACAATTTGAATAATAGCTGAAAAAGAGGAGAAAGATTGAATGTTGGGGTAAGAGAGAACACAACCATTTGGCTGTGTTGATTGAGGTTGAGGTTGATTGAGGTAAACTTGTTTCTTTATAAACGGTTGCAACCAAACCTAATGTAAATAAATAAATGATTCTAATAAATACTCTTTTAATAAGTATAAAATAAATGTAGTTTTTATCGCATTCTCTACGGAAATAATATTTAATTATATTTGGTTGCGCCGGTATACGATTCTAAAGTTGCCGCGTTATTTTTTCTATGTTGCATCGCCGATCTCCATTTGTTTTTAATTAATTAGTTGTCGACACTCCCCCTCTCTTCCCTTTATTCCATTTCTCTTTCGCACCTACCTTGTCTCGCATAAGGGAAGAGCGAGACAGCTGTGTTACCGCCATCTAGCGGTAGAAAGCTCCACCGCAGCGCTGTCAACACACAGGCAGCGAAGACGGACTGACAAAGTGAACTGCAAAGCGCGTACGCATCAACTTTCCGCAATAGTTGTGTTTTCCATGGATAAATAGTGTTTTCGTGCAATGGAACCAGGGATCCAAGTCCGGGGTCGTTCCCGGCAGCCTCCACCTCAGCATCTCGCATCAGCAGCAAGGTAGTGTGACCATTCCTGTTTTCATTTCTTTTTCGTCGACAACCGCGTGTATATTTCGTTTTTGTCTTTCCCCGCAAATACAGTCCACTTCGAATATATTTATCTCGCCCGCTCAACCATTTTCTGATCGGATTTTTGATCCATTCGCTTTAGTAGTTTGCCAATAGAAACGCAATAGTTTTTATTCCATAGGGAATAAACGCATAGGTATAGGTTATAGTTTTTATTCCATTCGGAATAAACGCATAGATTAGGTAATAGTTTTATTCCATAGGGAATAAACGCATATGTACCTATAGATTATAGTTTTTATTCCATTCGGAATAAACGCATAGATTAGGTAATAGTTTTTATTCCATAGGGAATAAACGCATCGGTATAGGTTATCAGAGTTTGTTCGATGAACGGATGGCTACAAGCTAAAATACTGCTACAGCTCACCCTTCCATTGTCATAGACCTCACTTCTGATGATGAAACCGGGGGCTGTTCTAACTCATTAAAAATTATTATGTGTAGTAAGAATAAGTTAAAGAAATATTAAAAAAATAAAACGTTTATTACTAAATCAAAAAAAATGATACATTAATACAAGTTTTTTATAAATAGCATGTCACTTAATAGACAGAGATTGCAACTGATTGACCAGGTAAATATGTATATGTTAGAACTTGATACTGTCGCACAACAGTACAAAACTGATACACAGGCCCTTCAATGTCAGATTGACCGACTTCAAGACTCTTTGAAATCAATTTCATATAAATATGAAACAGCAGAAAAACAGAGTAGGGAACAGGTGTTAGCCATAGGTAAATTAGTAAATTCATGTCATTGTCAAAATGACCAATTGATATCCGCAGGCCATGTTCCCTCCTCACCCTTTAGTTGTGAAAGAATTAGATGCAATGATGAATTTTCACCAATTAAAACTGTGTGCAGTGTGGATAATAGTCTATTAAGTTCAAGTAGTACTTGCGAGGCATAATAGAAAAGTAGCAAATAAAAAGTGATGCAAAGACCATAGTCTATTGCGATGAAATAGGTAAAAATTTTGGACATTATTTATCACAGTTAGGTCATTCTGTAATAAATCATACATATCCAGGAGCTTCATACTCTGAAATTATAGATTTTATATTGACTGGTACACACTGCATGCAGTCTACTATAGTGGTGCTGGTTGGTAGAAGAGGCAATATTAATAGAAACAAACTTTTAAAAATTTTTGATAAGTTATCAAGTCTGCAAGTAAAGCAAGTAATTTTGTCCACCTTGCCATACAGCACTGCTATGAGCCACAAGGAAAATCACTTAGGATACAAATTAAATATGAAACTACATACCATGGTATCATATTCCAAAAAAATTGAATTGTTCGATTGGAACACAATTTTCAATAATAATAGTTTGTTGACACTAGATAGATATTTTCTATCAAAATTTTTACAACAAAAGGTAGCTCTGTTGCTATCTAATTTTTTTAATTTTTCAAGCCAAATTATTGGCAAGTACAACTGCTTTTATTGAGCAGGATAGTTTTGACACTTCACATTTGGAAAATGAAATTCCAAAAAACTAGTTTATAGGGCAACAGATAATAAATCTGGCCAGTTGACTTTGGCCCCTTAGAATAATCTTAGTAAAAATATTGTTTTTATAAACCTGGTGCACCATAATGTTAGAGGTTTAATAAATGGTAAAGATTTAGAGTTAGAGCTGTGCATAAATGCAAATTCTATTAATATTTTTTGTGCTACAGAGTACTGGTTAAAAGATCATGAAATCACATTGTTAAACTTCGTAAATCACCAGGTTGCTAGCTCGTTCAATAGAAAACATTCTAAACGTGGAGGCTCTATAATATTATTTAATAAAAACTTAAAATTTAAAGAACGTAAAGACTTAGTAGTCCTCTCCATTGAGCGAGTTATTGAGATTGCCAGTATTGAGTTTGAGCATTTCATCTTGTTAAGCGTATACAGTCCCCCTGATTCTTCTTACATTAAATTGGAAGAAATGCTTGAAGAAACACTGTTCAAATGCCAATGTTCTAAGAAATCTATAATAGTTTGTGGAGATTTTAATGTTGATATATTAGATACATCATTAACTCCATCAGAAAGAAATAAAATGAAAAATTTATTTAAATCCATTAATTTGCATAGTACATTCTTAGAACCCACTCGTATTACGGCCACCAGTGCAAAATGTATTGATAATATTTTTACTGATATTAAACCTATAGATAAAGGTATTGTGGATCCTGTGGAGTCAGATCATCGTGGCCAATGGATAAAGTTTCCTAAAAGTAGTAACAAAGTCTGCAAAAAACAAATTAAATATGTACCAATTAACCAAAGTCGTTTGAATAATATTAAAGAAAATATATTAAAGAGATTACCATATCTACCTAACTTCACTTGTGTAGACCAGTCATATAAACACTTATTTAATTTGATTAATGATGAGTTTGGCAAAGTTTTTACCTCAAAAACACTACAGATTGGTCCTGTTTTCAGTGACTGGGCAACACCAGGTATCTTTAAAAGTAGAAATAAATTATTTGAATTATATTCAGAGAAATCATATAATTTTAGGCAAACCTTTCAGGAATATGTTAAAAATCATTCAAAGATATTTAAACAAACGTGTTATCTTGCTAAGTCAAACTTCATTAAAAATAAAATTTCTAATTCTGTGAATAAAATAAAAATGACTTGGAACATCATTAACTCTGAATGCGGTAGATCTTTGGTGACTGAAAGGGATTTCCACTTAAAAGTAAATGGTTACCATGTTAAAAGGGACCTGGAAGTGGCGACGGAGAATAAACATTTTTTCAAAAATGTACCTATATTGACAACAAAATCTCTCCAAGCGTCTTCCAGTTCCGCTGAACATTAATTAGAAGAATCTGTTCTTTGTTGCAGGGATGCATTTGTATTCACAGATATTTGCGCTCAGGACATTGTAAAGACATTCAAATGTATCGAAATTAAGAAAACCGCGGACCTTTGGGGATTATCAGTCAAAACTGCATCATGTATAATTGAGGTCATTGCGCCCCATCTAGCAACGGTGTTTAATGACTGTGTTTCTAGTGGTACATTTCCTGATTTAATGAAACACAGCAAAGTCGTTCCCTTGTTCAAGGCTGGCAGCGCTACATACCCGTCTAATTTCCAACCAGTGTCAGTGCTGCCAACTTTGAGCAAAGTATTTGAAAAAATAATCTTGAATCAAATGCTATCCCATTTTAATAGTCATAAAATACTCCATGCGAATCAATTTGGGTTTACGAAAGGGCGCTCAACTTCCGATGCTGGTGTTGAGTTATTAAAATGTATTCATGAAGCATGGGAAGACAAGCACGATGCATTAGGTATATTTTGCGATCTATCAAAGGCTTTTGATTGCGTTCAACATGAAACGCTGTGCAAAAAATTACACCACTATGGAATAAGAGGCAAAGCTCTCGATCTTCTGTCTTCATATTTGAACAATAGAATACAGAGGGTCGATATTAATGGTACACGTTCTGTAGGATCCATGGTTACAATGGGTGTGCCGCAAGGCTCGATACTTGGGCCATTCTTGTTCCTCATTTATATTAATGATTTACCATTTTATGTAGGGGACAGGAATAGGATTGTTTTGTTTGCAGATGACACCTCATTAATTTTTAAAATTAAAAGACAATTAGATAACTATGAAGATGTAAACAATGCAATTGCAAGAGTAGTTCATTGGTTCAGCTCAAATAATACCAAAATGTAAAACAAGTTGCGGCCAATGTTCAACTGAATGGACAAGTGTTAGAGTTTGTAGAATCAACTGTGTTCCTCGGTATAACTATTGATGCCAATTTGCAGTGGGGCCCACACACACTAGGTTAAGTTCGGCTGCATACGCTGTAAAAAAGATCAGGACTCTAACAGATGTGGATGCGGCTAGAATGGTTTACTTCTGCTATTTTCATAGTATTATGTCTTACGGTATTCTCCTAAGGGGGAGTGCTGCAGATTTAAATATTATTTTTGTTCTACAAAAGCGGGCTGTACGCGCTATTTATAATTTGGTCCCCAGAGTTTCTCTCCGAGAAAAATTCAAAGAAGTAAATATTCTAACCGTACCATCACAATACATTTTTGCCAATCTTATGTATGTCCAGAAAAATCTATCACAATTTTCTAAACTCTGTGATAAACATAATATAAACACTAGAAATAAAAATAATCTTTCAGTCCACCACAGTCGACTACATAAGATTGGCGATTCTTTCCAGGGTAACTGTATACGCTTTTACAACAAGCTTCCCTGTGGCCTGAGAAATTTACCATTAAATAAATTTAAAAAGTTAATTAAATACAAGCTTTGTGAAAAAGGTTATTACTCCGTTAAAGACTATTTGCAGGACAGGGACGCCTGGAAATGATCTGCTGGCAAAGTAAAATAATATTAAATTGTAAATAGGCCATCAAAAAAAAAGCCTTCCTAAGTTTCTTGCCGGTTCTTCTCAGGTGGGCCGCGTTCCGAACCGGTGGTCGCTTTAAATATTTTAAATAGTGTATGACATTTTGTAAGCGCCGTTGAAATGGTCTATGCAAAATAAAGATATTTTTATTTATTTTATAGTTTTTATTCCATTCGGAATAAACGCATAGATTAGCATCATAGTTATAACGCATAATAGTTTTATTCTATTAGGGAATAAACGCATACTTACCTACTGTTTTTCTCATAGGTAGGTACTAAATAGTTGGTAGTTTCGACTGCACCGCATAGTAATAGGTAGACCACGCGGGTAGGTATCTAGGTCCGCTCGCACAAGTACCTACGCTCGCTCGCGTCGCGTCTCGCTGTTCGTCACCGCTTCCATTTTGATCGTTCGTTAGTTTGCACTGTAGGTAGCTATAGTTGTTTTGTTTTGACAATGCCTCCGAAAGAGATTCCGGATCCACAGTTAAAACTATTACACGCTAAGAAGGATAGCCTTTTTAAGCGTATGCAATTAATTTGTGATTATTCATCGAAGATCGCAGATGAATCAATAAAAGAATTGTTTTTATCCTCGATCGAAACCGTAGATACTTTGCGCTTAAATTTCGAAAATATTCTCGATAAAATTAACTTGCTTGAATTAAAATTAAATCCCGATTTCTTATTAAGCTATGATGCCATGTCATCTTTCGAAGATTTAATTTGTCGCATAAAACGTGTCGCTAAGTCATTGCAAGCGCCCGTGCCCGTAGTAGTCACCGATTCGAAACCCGGGCCAGCCGGTTTTGATTTGCTGAAACGGGACTGACCTAAATTACCGCCCATACAAATACCCGAATTAATGGCCACATTAAAAATTGGCCTTTGTTTTTCGCTAGTTTCGAAAATACGATCCATAATAATAATTCGTTATCGGATCACGAAAAATTGCATTACTTAGTAAACTAACCGGGAAAGCAAAAACTGTTGCGCCGGAATAATGCTTTGCGCCGAAAATTATACTTTGATTTTGAATACTTTGAAGGTCAAATACGAAGACAAACGCTTAGTAACAACCGCTTATTTGGATCAAATATTTAATTTGAAAAATAGCTCATCGTGTAATGAACACGACTTAGAAAAATTCTTGGATATTTTTGCATCAGCTGTTCGCGCCCTAAAGAATCTCAAGGTCAATGACCTCTGTGACTTTTTGTTTTAAAATATCGGTTTAAAGAAATTAGATTCGGAAACCGTTTGCTTATTTGAAATGGATAGACGTGGCCATCAAATACCTAAGTTCGACGATTTAGAAACTTTCGTTCGTCAACATATTCGAATTTTGCAACTAACTTCGTTCGGAGTAGCGAATAAAAAAATAGTCCGACTAATCGTAGTAGTAGTAGTAAGCCCACGAAGTCCACGCACTCTTTTGTTAATTTTGAACCCACAACTTCGCAATCGCAAGTGTTGCATTCGAAAAATTGTTCTTTGTGTCAAGGTCACCATGACCAACTTTGAAAAAATGTTCGGAGTTCAATAAACTCACTCCTTGCGATCGCTATAAATTTGTTCGTTCTAGTAATTTATGTATCAATTGTCTCAGTGAGAAACATCGTGTTTCATTCTGTAATTCGAATCATTTTTGTCGCAAGTGTAATGGTAAACACCATTCAATATTACACTTCGAAAACAATAATGCCGCGTCCAATTTAAACTCAGTTGGTACATCGCGCGTTAATGGTAATCATTCGCTTGTAGTTAGCAATGCACCCGCCATGTCCGGTAGTTCGTCCGTCGATTGCGGCTGCGCGAACTTCGTGCCTAACCGTCGGCCCGCTGTGACGTCACAGCCGCCAGCGCCGTTGAGTGGCGACTCGGAGCGTGTTTTCGTCCCCGTCGGCACCTAGCGACGGCGGCGCCACTGCCGCGCACACAAGCCCTAATACGGTACTTCTGGCAACCGCTCGAGTTGTTGTTTACGATTCGCATGGTAGGGGATATAGTGTTCGCGCACTTTTAGATAGTGCTTCTCAAAGTAATTTTATTAGTAAAAATTGTTGTAGTCGTCTTGGTTTGCATATAAATAACCGCCCCGCCTGTAATGTTATGAAAGGTATTGGGGGTTCCACTAAAGCCGTTCAAGGTTCTGTAGGGATTAAATTCCACTCGCGTTTTGATTATGCGCGTAGTTTTTCGATGGATTCGCTAGTCGTCGATAAGGTTACCGAACTTTTACCGACTTTCGCAGTCAATACCTCATTATTGACTAATTTTAGAGATTTGCCTTTGGCTTGCCTTGTATTTTGCATTTGCCTTGATACTTACGCCGTTCCAGGAGATATTGATTTGTTAGTTGGCGCTTCGATTTTCCCGCACCTCCTTTTGCAGCATAAGGGTCAAGGTCACGCATCGCACCCCACGCCGCTCACCTTAGAGACGGTTCTTGGTTTTGTTATTGTTGGTTCCGCTCTCGCTTGTTTTGATTGTAACTCGACAGTGTCATATTGTTGCGCCGTCGCGCCGCTGGACTCCGCTGTCCGTAAATTTTGGGAGATAGAAGAGGTGAACGTCCCTCCTATTGTCAGCCCGGATGATAAACTTTGTGAAGATATTTATAGTCGCACGACTACTCGCGATAGTGATGGTCGTTATGTTGTCGCACTCCCCTTTAAGGGTGATATTAATTCGCTTGGAGATTCGTTTCAGTCAGCCGAAAAACGCTTCTTTTGTTTAGAACGGAAAATGCAGACATCTCCAAAGTTGAAGGAGGCTTACGATAGCGTAATAGTAGAATATTTGGATAAAGGTTTCATTTCACCCGCGCCTCCCGAAACCGAAGAGACGAAGCACGCTCCTTCGTATACCATACCGCACCATGGAGTTGTCCGCGAGGATAAACTAACCACCAAGTTGCGCGTTGTTTTAGATGGCAGCGCCAAAACTAGTTCGAATGTTTCGGTAAACGATATTTTGCACAGTGGTCAAAATCTCCAAGGTAATTTGTTCGAAATTATAGTCAACTTTCGCTTATTCGCTGTCGAGCTTTCAGCCGATATTAGACAAATGTTTCTTTGTATTGGTGTTCGCGAATCAGATCGCCGATTTCAACGCATTTTGTATAGATTTTCGCAGGAACCTTTACAGGTTTACGAATTTAATCGCCTTTGTTTTGGACTTAAATCCAGTCCCTTCCACGGTCTTCGCACTGTCAAGCAGCTCGCCGCCGACGAGGGCGACAGTTACCCGAAGGCTAAGGAGACTGTAGAAACTGGTCTGTACATGGGTGACGATATTTATTCTGTGCAGACCGAAGATCAAGCTGTCGCAACTGCGGCTGAAGTAATTGATCTCATGAAGGCTGGTCATTTTGATCTCGTAAAATTGACTAGTAATTCGCTAACGGTCTTGGATTCGATTCCACCGTCGCGTCGCTTGTCGACTGGCAAGGAGTTTGATAGTAATGATACGCACAAGGTTCTCCGTTTGCGTTGGTCACCTTCGTCCGACATGTTTAGTTTGAAGGTTTGTCCTACACCGTCAACCTACACTAAGCGCACCATAATGTCGTGTGTCGCACGCATATGCGGGATTTGTAGCACCTGCCGTCTTGTACGCAAATCTTCTCATAAAAGAACTTTGGCTGTCCAACTGTGACTGGGATGACACTCCTCCTGACCACTAAATTGTGGGACCGCTTTAGAGCCGAGATTCCTATGCTCGAGCAAATTAGAATACCGCGCCATGTTGGCATTTCCGATGATAGTATTGTAACTGTTTTAGGTTTCGCTGACGCTAGTGAGAAAGCGTATGGGGGTGTTGTGTACTTCCACGTTCGTAACGGTGATGACATTTCATTTCACTTATCAGCGCTAAATCTAAAGTAGCCCCTAGTAAGGTAGTCTCTCTCTCTCGTCTCAAGCTGTGCGCTATATTGGTTCTAGCCCAGCTTATTAGTTCGATTGTTAGTAGTTGTCGCATCCGCATTAATATAGATGGAATTTTCGCATTCTCAGACTCGACAGTCGCTTTGGGTTGGACACATTCTTCGCCCCATCGTTGGGATACATTTGTCGCAAATAGGGTGGCAAAAATTCAGTCCGAATTGGTGTTTCAACGTGGTCGATTCTTTTACGTAGTGTTGTTTTTATTTGTTTAAAGTCGCACCTGTTTCGCGTTATTGGTGAACAGCTGCTCACGTTTGAAGAGCTGAGCACCGTGCTCACTCAAGTCGAGGCCGTAATGAATACGCGTCCTCTTTGTAGAACCTTGTCTAGTGATCCCTCGGAGTCACTTGCACTGACTCCAGCGCACTTTTTGAATGTTACACCGTTAAAATACTTACCCGCTTTTGAAATAGAGGAAGATCGACTTCATCTTCTGTCGCGTCATGCCTTATTGGATAAACTCGTTCAATCGTTTTGGAAGCGTTGGAGGACAGACTATTTACATACGCTACAGTCACGTCAGAAATTGAATACTCCATCGAACCCTATTACTGTCGGTACTGTCATAGTTATTTTAACTGAAAATATGCCTCCATTACATTGGCCTCTTGGGGTAGTAGAAGAAGTTTTCCCTGGGTCAAATGGGATCACCCGTATAATTCGCGTTAAAACCGCAACTGGTTATTTAGCAGTTAAAGCTTAGTGGCAACTGTATAGTCAGTTGTTCCTTTTTCGAAGGTAACCCTTCAAGCCGGGGGGGAAATGGTTGCGCCGGTATACGATTCAAAAGTTGCCGCGTTATTTTTTCTATGTTGCATCGCCGATCTCTATTTGTTTTTAATTAATTAGTTGTCGACACTCCCCCTCTCTTCCCTTTATTCCATTTCTCTTTCGCACCTACCTTGTCTCGCATAAGGGAGCGAGACAGCTGTGTTACCGCCATCTAGCGGTAGAAAACTCCACCGCAGCGCTGTCAACACACAGGCAGCGAAGACGGACTGACAGAGTGAACTGCAATGGCCGCGCGCGCGTTCGCATCAACTTTCAGCAATAGTTGTGTTTTCCATGGATAAATAGTGTTTTCGTGCAATGGAACCAGGGATCCAAGTCCGGGGACGTCCCCGGCAGCCTCCACCTCAGCATCTCGCATCAGCAGCAAGGTAGTGTGCCCATTCCAGTTTCCATTTCTTTTTCGTCGACAACCGCGTGTAAATTTCGTTTTTGTCTTACCCCGCAAATGCAGTCCACTTCGAATTTATTTATCTCGCCCGCTCAACCAATATTCGTTTTATAATTGTTGAAAATTTTGTAGATTAATTGGCTGTAAATTTGTTAATTAATTTTAATTTATTTCCTTACAAGGAGATAACGTCATAGTAAACAATTTAAATAAATTATTTTACTCGCTATGCCAAAATAAAGACAATTAAATATAAGAAAGTAATTATGACATTTTCTCTGTATTTCATTTGATGATTTTATTAATGTTGTGTATTTTTTTTTAAGATGGAGTGAACAAATTAAAATATTTAGTTTAGTGAAGAAAATATTCAAATGGATATTTATGAACACGGGGGACCAGGTGGATGTGACTCTCGGAGTACCGACTGGATCCGTGTTTGGCCCAATTGGGTACATAATACACGTTAACAGTGTCATTAATGTAATAAAACACTGTGAGGTCGTTATGTACGCGGATGACATGTGTCTGATGTACTCCTCCGATGAAATCGTTGACGCGCAGTACCACATACAAACGGACTTTGAAAACATCGTTAAGTGGGCCCATGATAATGGCATTATTATTATTTTTTCTAAAACTAAGACCATGTTGATAGCTTCGCCATATAATAAATTACCTAATAAATTAATAAATATAACCGGACACACATATCAGTGTATTCATAGTAATAAAAAAGGCTGTCATTGCATAAACATAGAAATGGTAGACAATTTTAGATATCTAGGCTTGATAGTGGATAGTAACCTTAGCTGGAAGTTGCACGTTGATGACGTATGTATTAGGCTACAGTCAATACTTGGTAAATTCTTTTACCTTAGCCGCTTTGTAAACAGAAAGGTGCTATAATGTAATATTTTATGCACTTGCTGACTCATTAGTTAGCTATGGACTGAGCAGTTATGGCCTAACTTTTAAAACATATTTAGATATTTATTTTATTTATCTATCACGCCTTATCCCCGAAGGGGTGGCAGAGGCATATATATTATATGCCCACTTTTCACCATGTGTATTCCTGTCCCACGTAATAGGTGGTGAGCCCATTGCCGTGTTAAAATAGACAGACGCAGGTTGTTGCTACCTGCTGTTGAAATTTTTTAAGCCGCCCATAAGGCCTTCAACCTGGCTTAACGACTGCCAATTTATTGGCAACCGGGACCAACGGCTTAACGTGCCTTCCGAAGCACGGAACTGGGGTGGGTCTAAAGGGCCGAACGAATTTAATAAAATGTGTCTATTTTAGATGTTAAATTTGTAAGAAATTTTGAACCTGTTGCCTTTTTAGTGAGGTGGTAACAAAAAGGCTAAAAGGTCTTATGTGCTAGACACTCATTAGCACGACCAATTAAAGTCCTGGTAGTCTCGGACTCGACATATTTAGATCGTATAAAACAACTGCAGATTACATTAATTAAGTATTTAGTCAGTAAGAAAGTAAGATTACAGTATAGACCAAATTACGATAAGTTATTTAATATATGTAAAATCCTACCAGTCCATGAATAAGTGGAATACTTAATTGCGTTGGAACAAAGCAAAGTTAATAATCACAAAGAACCAATAGGTCATAAATACTATACTAGAAGGGTAAAGCGGGGTGAATATGTGATACCGTCTATAAGGAATTATTATGGGAAAAGAACTAGGCGATATTTGACGCCTAAAATATTTAACAGATTAAATTTTTTAAGACATGAAACATGCAATCAAATGAGCACTGTAACTATTAGGAATAGACTTAAAGCCTTTTTGCTAGAGGATTAATGCTGGGTGATGGAGTTGCATAGGTCGCCTTTGTTTTGATTAACTTAATGAATGTTTAGTTTATGCTAATAATTGTGTGGAATTCGTCCAAATGTGGAATTCGTTTCCACGCGGCAGGCTTGCATTGCACTGCACACTGCACAATGCAGTATCTAACCCGGATTTTCACTGATGGCAATCGGCAGCGGAGTCGTCGCCACGGAGCTCAGCCGTCTAATCTTCTTCGAAGTGACATTAGCCTATCATCTTTTATTTTCCGTTCTTAATTTTAAAAACAATTATTATTTATTTGCCTAATGGCTATCGCTGCGAACAGCCAGCACGCTTGGCCCCATACCGTGACATGCGTCCTCTATACATAATATGGGGACGAATACCACAGTACACCCCAGGCTGTCCTTGTCAACACGGTAATAGGGTAGATCGGCAGCGCGAGTGTAACACCTCTCTGGTGTAGCAAACTTCTATACGAAACTTTAATACGAAATTACAATTACAAACGAAATTACAATAGTGTAAGCAAGTCCTAAAAATAACAATCCAAAACGTGTCCTACGACGAAACAGAGGAGTTCCTAGTTGTGTTAAAATAACTATTGTTGTTATATTAGAAAATATTTCATCTACTAAGCTTACATATTTTTTTTACTTGAGATATTAAAATAGGTTCATTATGATTATATGTACATTATGATTACTACAGGCTAATAACAAACTTGCAGATGAAGCCTGAAACACAACATACCTAGTTCAGGCGCAAATGCAACGAATATTAGCCCCATTAGAACATATAGCGCATACCCCAACTTCTTACCCTGTTTTTTTACATTTAATACACACTGCCTTCACCGCTGGACATTGACTGCGATTCAGATGCAAATTTCGTCCACAAAACGAATAATTTCTTCCTTCCTTCTCTTTGTTTTGAATAATTCTTCATCATTTACTGCTCTAATTTTTTTTTTCTCAAAAACTTCTATTTTTTTAGCAATTGTAAGAGCTTCTTGAAGTGACAAGTGTATGTTGAATAGCATCTTTTCCTTGGCCCTTTGACTGTTTATGCCAACTACTAGATTATCTCTTATGATTCTTCTTCTTCCTTTAATGTACCATATATATATATATATATATATATATATATATGTGTACATATATATATTATATGTACCATACTCACACTTTCTGCAAGTACATATAAGTTTCGCACATACTCATCAACAGTTTTACAAGGTTCTTGTTTTCTGCTATTAAATTGATATCTAGCATACACCACATTTTTCTTTGGTTGGCAATACTTCTTAATTTGATGTAAAACTTCCTGCAACGATGTATTTTCTATGCCGATACCCAATTGTAAAACCAATTCTTCTGATTGCTCACCCATCAAATATAACAGCAAGTTTCTTCTTTACCTTTCGAAACAGACTCCGCCACGGAAATATATCTTATTATTTATCTATCACGCCTTATCCCCGAAGGGGTGGCAGAGGCATACATATTGTATGCCCACTTTTCACCATGTGTATTCCTGTCCCACGTAATAGGTGGTGAGCCCATTGCCGTGTTGAAATGGACAGGCGCAGGCTGTGGCGACCCGCTGTTGAAAGTTTTTAAGCCGCCCATAAGGCCTTCAACTTGGCTTTTTTAGTTCAAAGTTTTATTAAGTGAGTTGCGAATTTACAATACACTAGCTGTCCCCCGCGACTTCGCCTGTGACGTATTTCGGACCCCGAGGTCCCCATTTAATTCCATCGTTTACTTATTAATGTAACAATATTGTTTAAAAATTTGCCCGATTTGTGGACATTTATAATTACTGCTCTGCTCTCCTATGTGGTAGTGTAATGGTATAAAGCCTTTCTATAAAGATATATGGCTATCAAACACTAGATTTTTTCAATTCGAACCTGGAGTTTACCCAAACAATCAAACTCATCATAATATTTATAATATTTTTGTATAAACTAGCTTGACCCCTCGACTTCGCTCGTGACATACTTACTTCGAACCCGTGGCACTCATTTATTCCTATATTTATTAATTCTAAAATGCCTACTTTGTATATATTTTCACATTTTTTTATGATTACTACTCCTCTCTTCCGGGTAATAGCGTAATCATTAATCAATTCAATTCCTTGATTAATGTCCTATCCAACACAAAACTTACTTTTCAATTAGAGAGATTACTGCTTTCAACCAAACAAACTCTTCAGCTTTTTTATAAGTAGGTATATCAGATATAGTGGAATCTAGAATCTATGTTATTATGGACCGTAGTTCTGGCGAAAAAAGGAAGGGGTTTTGGTCTTGCAGTGGATTGCGATAGCCTGACTTCATTGATTAAATAAAATAAAATAAATAAATATTGTGCGTCATTAGTCCGACACTACCAGGACTTTAATTGGTCGTGCTAATTAGTGTTTAGCACATAATACCTTTTAGCCTTTTTGTTACCACCTCACTAAAAAGGCAACGAATTCAAAATTTGTTCCAAATTTAACATCTAAAATAGACACATTATATTAAATTTATTCGGTCCTTTAGACCCATCCCAGTTCCGTGCTTCGGAAGGCACGTTAAGCCGTTGGTCCCAGTTGCCAATAAAATGGCAGTCGTTAAGCCAAGTTGAAGGCCTTATGGGCGGCTTAAAAACTTTCAACAGCGGGTCGCCACAGCCTGCGCCTGTCCATTTCAACACGGCAATGGGCTCACCACCTATTACGTGGGACAGGAATACACATGGTGAAAAGTGGGCATACAATATGTATGCCTCTGCCACCCCTTCGGGGATAAGGCGTGATAGATAAATTATATGATATATTTCCGTTATAGTTCCGCTATTAAATTGATATCTAGCATACACCACATTTTTCTTTGGTTGGCAATACTTCTTAATTTGATGTAAAACTTCCTGCAACGATGTATTTTCTATGCCGATACCCAATTGTAAAACCAATTCTTCTGATTGCTCACCCATCAAATATAACAGCAAGTTTCTTCTTTACCTTTCGAAACAGACTCCGCCACGGAAATATATCTTATTATTTATCTATCACGCCTTATCCCCGAAAGAAAAAGAAAGGCTTTATACCATTACACTACCACATAGGAGAGCAGAGCAGTAATTATAAATGTCCACAAATCGGGCAAATTTTTAAACAATATTGTTACATTAATAAGTAAACGATGGAATTAAATGGGGACCTCGGGGTCCGAAATACGTCACAGGCGAAGTCGCGGGGGACAGCTAGTGTATTGTAAATTCGCAACTCACTTAATAAAACTTTGAACTAAAATTAAAAAGCTAAAACTTAATTATATCAGTCCCCAGTTAGTAGTTAACATAAAAATAATTATTTAAATGAAGTAAGCCATTAACGGACGCCCAAACGTTTAAACTTTATGAATTATAACATCTTTTATGCGAACTGCAAATGTACACTCGCGAAGTTAAATGTTGTGCACAAAATTAGAAGAGAGTGCTGCATCTCTGGTGTTGCAAACGTCCATAAGCTACGATGACCACTTTCCATAAGGTGGGCATACGCCACATAAGCGGTATAAAAAAAAAATATGAACTCACTATCATAAATTACGTATTTTAATTCTAATATCTGTTTAAGTATTTTCAAGATCTAAACTGAAATGCAATATAACCATAAAATAAAATCCGATGAATGTTACCTGAATAAGAATCGCTATAGTTTGAAGCGCTCGTGGCCCCTCTAACTCAGTGCTCTGTAAACGATCACTGTGTTAAGCAACTTTCGCTACAGCTGGTCCGTTTTGTTGTGAAATGTGGGGGTATAGTATGCCTCTGCCTACCTCCTTCGGGGATAAAGGCGTGACAATATGTATGTATGTATAGTTAAAAAAAACTCTCATACCTTATGTCATGTTCAGGCCTTAAAAATATATATAATGACGCCGCCCGCCTTATAGAATGACATATTGACTTTAGGAAATAAAGGGACACTCAACAAGTCCAAAAAAAAACTATTTTCACAGTGGTCCTCAATGTAATGGTTGTAGGAAGAAGAAAGCACGTGTGCTGGTAGGTATCCAAGATTCTACGGTACGGCAGAGAAAAGATTATTTGAATCGTTCTGTCCCGCACATGTTGTTCGGAATAGGACTGGATTAAATTGAAAAGCTTCTTACAACACCTCTCCGTATTAGATTTTAAGATTATAAGTGACTACAATGTTTCACCTCCGGCCCCTTTTATGCTCAATCGCCTGTCATCAGCACGAGGACTACTGATATTATGCAGGTGAGGTCAGCTTGGACCCCAGAGTCCAATCTTCTGTGTATTTTTTCGTGTACAATGTACCTTTCGTGTTAGTCAACTTGTTAGTTGATTTTAATATACTTACCTATTTTATTTATAAACGTATTTGAATGAAAGATAAATTTTTATTAATATATTTTTTGTGACTTTGCTTTGTTTTCCTGTTTAAGTATGTATGGTAAAATAGTTGACAACTTTGACACTTTGTCGGCGACTGTACATGATACAATCAAGTTATTGCTCAACTACTTTCCACCCTCAGCTTACAACAATAAAAAATATTCATCGCCATTTCCCTATCTCTTTCATACTTACTGCTAACATTACAAGAGGAAACGAGACGAGTGTATCAATTTATGAAACGCCGAGATTGAGATATTTATCTATATTAGTGTACAGTTTTGCCTTCATCCCTGTTGTCAAAAGAGGGTGGACTAAATGTGGTATTGTTATTTTTGGCGAAAATGTTTCTGTTAAGTGCTGTGGAACCGACAAGACAAGTGGGGTGGAATGTCGTTAGGATTTATTTTTTGGTTAGACAGATTTAACTTACCAAGTACCTACTTGTTATAAAGTACGAAACATAATTTGCGCATTCAATGATTTGAAACTCTTTGCCTCCAACGATATCCAATTGAAAGACTTACTAAAGGCAACTGAAAACTTTAGTAATTCTATCAAGATGGAGTTTGGTGTAGACAAATGTGCAACCATGCATGTTAAAAGAGGTAAGATTGTGGAATCTGAAGCCATGGAACTTTCAGATTCCACAAGACTTAGATCCCTTTCTGCAAATGAAACCTACAAATATTTGGGTATGTCACAGGCATAAGGAATTGATGACAAGGGTATGAAACAATCGTTAATGGAGCGTTTCCTGGGCTGCCTGAAAAAATTACTGAAAAGTCTTTTATCAGGCGGAATCAAGGTGCGCGCTTATAACGATTGGGTCATACCATTGTTAACCTACTCCTTTGGCATACTCAGATGGACTCAAACAGAGCTGGACACCCTGGATAGAAAAGTTCGTACTCTGTTTACTGCATACCGAATACATCACCCACGTTCGTCAGTCATGAGGTTGTATATCCCGCGGAAGTTTGGGGGTCAAGGCTTCTTAAATGTTAAGACTCTCCACAACAGCGAGATATGCAACCTTAGAGAATATTTTCTGTCAGCGGACGTTAGTATGCATCGGGATGTAGTAGCAGTAGACAATGGACTACCCCGCTTAATCTGGCTAAAAAGAACTGGTGCAAACCTGTGATACTTGTTGAAAGGTCGTGATGCTGTCCACGTACATTTGTCTATGATGTACTGCATTTGAATTTTGTATTATGTTCTTTTATTTTTGATGTGCGGTGTCATTGTGTATTATATTTTCTCATGTACAAGTAAACACAATGTTTTCAAGTATTATTTACGTTTTAATTAATTGCTATAGCCGCTAGTCCACCCTATCAGTGGTAGCAGAGCGTGGTTGAATAAATATCTAGTAGCAAATGGAAGAAGCATATTTAAAATCGAAAGTAAATGAGAAAATAAAAGTTATAAATGAGCTCGAGAATCAGAAGCATAGAACCGTTGAACAAATCAAATTACGATACCTGGTGCTTACAAGCACAGGCGATTCTCATAAGATACGATTTGTGGGAATACGCTAGTGGTAATAAAACGTTAGCGGCAACTGCGACTGCCGAAGAAAAGAGTGCGTTCATAAAGGAAGACTTAAAGGCAAGGTCAGAGCCATTTTACTTATATCTCCACCAGAACTTAAACAAATTAAAGGGTGTAATACATCCAAGGAGGTATAGGACAAACAAAAGTCTGTACATCAAAGTTCAGGGCCGGCAAGAAAGGCTACGCTATTAAAGCAACTAGTATTGAAGAAAATTACTCGACAAGAAGATGTGAGAGACCATCTCAGTAATTTTATGGATGTAGTAGGTAAATTAGAAGACATGGATGTCAAAATTCATCCAGAGTTATTAAGCATAATGATGATGTACAGTTTACCTACAAATTACGATAGCTTCCAAACGGCAATTGAGTCGAGAGATGTTCTGCCAAGGCCTGACAATTTAAAAATAAAAATCGTAGAAGAGTACGAAGCAAGAAGGCAAACCGATGCGAGTGAACCTCAGACTTCAGAGTCATTCTACACAAAGACAAAGAAAAAGGTACAATTTTGCAAGAACTGCAATAAGAAAGGGCATTCCACAGAAGCTTGTTGGTCAAAGAAGAGACCCAATAACCCCAATAAAACTAAAGGTCAAGAAAAGACATATAACATCTGTTTAACAACAGGAACGTCGAAATGTAAAGGCAATTTATTTTGTCTTGACAGTGGCTGTACGTCACATATGACGGGTGATAAAAGTATACTCCATAACTTACTCCCCGCGAGTGACACTCTAAAGCTAGCTTCAGAAAAGCATACGACCGAAGTTAAAGGGAAAGGAAAAGCCGAACTTTATAGAAAGGATCGACGCTATAAAATTAGTCATTCTGACACATTATATGTACCTGATTTATCGAATAATCTAATTTCTGCAAGCAAAATTACAGATCATGGCTATAAGGTTCTATTTGAAAAGAAACAAGCTAGTGTCAAAAAAGGCGGGAAAACTGTATTAAAAGCTAAAAGAAGAAATGGATTATACTACCTTGAATTTGATAAACTGGAAGAGACAGCAAACTTCACATCTAGTGATGAAAGCGAAATTATGAAATGGCATAAGAAATTAGGTCACATTAATGAAACAGACCTAAAAGAAATGGTTAAAAATAAAATGATGCGAGGACTCGACTTTAAAGAAAAAACTTTGGGTACCTGTGAGACTTGTATCAAAGGCAAATTTTCCACTCTACCATTCCAAAGCCATGGACAAATAATCTCTACCGAAGTGTTCCAGATAATTCACAGTGACGTGTGTGGCCCATTTGAGAATGAATCAATGGCCGGATCAAAGTATTTCGTTACATTTATTGACGACTATACAAGATACTGCTGTGTTTATTTCTTAAAAGAAAAGAGCGAAGAAATTGATAAATTCAAGGAATATAAAAACTATGTTGAACTGTTTCATAAGAAGAAAATTCAAAATCTACAATCTGATAATGGAGGCGAATACAGGACTAAAGCGTTTGACAAATTCCTCAAAGATAACGGTATAAGCCGAAGACTATCTGCACCTTATACCGCACAGCAAAATGGCATGAGTGAAAAAAAAATCGGTCGATGATGGATAAAGCCAGATGTGCGAAGCTAGATGCCAATATACCTGCAAAATTATGGGCAGAAGCAGTAAACACTGCAAACTATTTGATAAATAGAGGCCCAGCAAGAGCTCTCAAAGGCAATTCCCCATATGAGAAATGGGTACAACGAATTCCATCAGGAAATCACCTGCACGTATTCGGAAATAGAGCGTTTGTGATGAACAAAAACCGAAGAGGAAAATTCACTGCCAAAGCCACAGAAGGAGTATTCTTGGGATATGCGGAATATACAAAAGGTTTTAGAATCTATATACCCGAAAGGAATGATGTTGTTATCAGCAGAGATGTAAAAGTAATCGAAAAGATGCATTATGGCGGTACTCCTGCTGAAAAACGTGAAGATCTTACTCCAGAACCTGAAACAGAACAAATTGACATTTATATTCCAGAAAAAAGAAACAAAATTGATGGGAACACTTACCTTTTCAGGAATCAAACCCCCTTTATTCCAGCTCTAGTCAAGACCCTGTTGATGAACCATCTCCCTCAAGTTGAAGACCGCAAAGAGACGTGAGACCACCGGTATGGACCAAAGATTATGAGTTAAGTAGCGACTTAGCGACGGATTTTGACTGCTCTTTACTCACATACAAAGAAGCTGTTACTGGCACCGACAGACGAAATTGGGAGAAGGCGATTAAAACTGAAATGGAATCATTACAGAAAAATACCACCTGGGTATTAGTTGACAAGTCAGATGCCAAAGGACACAAAATACTGTCGAACAAATGGGTATTTCGGATTAAAGATGACGGTACGTACAAGGCTAGATTAGTCGTTCGTGGATGCGAGCAGAAAGGAAACCTGGATTTCGAAGACATTTATAGCCCAAAACTTTATTAGCAATTGCCGCATCTAAATCTTACTACTTCATGACATTTGACGTCAAAACAGCTTTCTTATACGGAGAGTTAACAGATGAAGTTAATATGAAATTACCTGTTGGCTATGAGACTGACTGCAATACAACAGAAGTAGTTTGCCGATTAAAAAAAATCATTGTACGGATTAAAACAAGCTCCATTTACATGGAACAAAACTTTTACCCAAGTGATGTTTGATTTGGGATTCAAGACAATCAAAACAGATCGATGCGTTTTCATAAACGCAGATAAGTCAATAATAATCGGACTATTCGTTGATGACGGACTTGTAATAGGAAAGGACAAGAAAAAGATCGAAGTTATTTTGAAGAAACTTGAAACCAAATTTGAAATGAAAAAGAATGAAAATCCAAGTACTTATCTGGGTATGCAAATAAAAAACTCAAAAGAAGGAATAATTCTTACTCAGAGATCCTACATAAATGACGTACTGGAAAAATACAACATGAAAAATGCCAAACCTTGTGACACGCCCGCAAGCAGCGATTCAAAGTCGATACAGGAAACTGCCCAGGAGAAGGAATATCCCTATAGGGAAGCAGTGGGAAGTTTACTGTACCTGTCTACCAGAACCAGACCAGATATCGCACAAGCGGTCAATCTAGTTAGCAGGAAGGTCGAAAACCCCACTAGAGAAGACGTCACAAAAGACAAGAAAAAATTCAACCAAAGAGAAAGGCATTTTGTTTAAACGAAACAAACCGATAGAGAACATCGATGCTTACAGCGACTCGGTTTATGCTGGAGACCATTACATTGACGCGAAGAAGCACTTCTGGCTCCGTGCTAATGATAGCTGATGGACCAATATCATGGGCATCCAAGAGGCAGCCTATAGTAGCGCTATCGTCGACTGAAGCGGAGTACATAGCCGCAGCAGACTGCTGCAAAGAGGCATTGTATCTGAAATCTCTATTACAAGAAATAACCGTTTTGGAAATAAAAATAAATTTGCATGTTGATAATCAAAGTGAAGTCTGGATCCTTCAACAAAAGGTCGAAGCACATAGACGTGCGGTACTATTTTATTCATAAACACGTCGTGCATGGATTAATAAATATTAGCTACTGTCCCACAGAAATTCAGTTAGCTGACGTAATGACAAAACCATTGTCAAAAGTAAAGTTTGAAAGACACTGTGCAAGATTAAGGCATGTATAGAAACGTGTCTCGGCAACATGAGTGAACATCAGGAGAAGGTGTTGGAAGGTCGTGATGCTGTCCACGTACATTTGTCTATGATGTACTGCATTTGAATTTTGTATTATGTTCTTTTATTTTTGATGTGCGGTGTCATTATGTATTATATTTTCTCATGTACAAGTAAACACAATGTTTTCAAGTATTATTTACGTTTTAATTAATTGCTATAGCCGCTAGTCCACCCTATCAATACTCACTACTGATGATCGCAGGGAGATATGGAGGAGCAAGGAGCTGCATGGACGATTTTTCCGGGCCTTATACAGGTCTGACGTAGATTTAACAGCATCTGTTTCCTGGCTTCGGTTTGGTGACCTCTTTGGAGAAACTGAAGGTTTTGTCTATGCAATTACAGACGATGTAGTAATGACGAATAACTATCGGAGGTATATTCTGAAGGATGGGACGATTGACATTTGTCGGGCATGTCATCGTCCGGGAGAGAATCTATTAGACATATTATTTCTGGTTGTTCTCGTCTTGCTAACGGGGAGTATTTGCATAGACACAATCAAGTAGCCAGGATTGTCCATCAGCAACTAGCTCTTAAATATAAACTTGTAGAATTGGAGGTGCCCTATTACAGGTATGTTATAGGGCACCTCCAATTCCACAGTGGACCCAGTTCTTGAGAATGGTCGTATCACTTTGTACTGGGATCGATCTCGTAATTGAAACTTAGCCTTAACTTATGGCCTATCATTACTGACAGGACTATTGTTGCCAATAAACCTGATATAGTGGTAATAGATCGATTAGAGCGTCGCGCAATGATTGTTGATATTACCATCCCACATGACGAAAATCTCCTGAAAGCTGAAAAAGAGAAACAATTAAAATATTTGGACTTGGCTTACGAGGTTGTCGACATGTGGGATGTGGATTCAGCAATCATTGTCCCGATAGTCGTATCAGCACATGGGTTGATTGCCAAGAGCCTCGATCAACATCTTACGAGTCTTGCGTTAGGTATCTGGATCAAGGGCTTGATGCAGAAGGCAGTTCTCCTTGATACGGCACGCATTGTGAGGGGGTTCCTGTCTCTGGAACCATAACCACCGGTAGCTTGGTCCCTGTACCCGATACCGGTGGGCTAATATTTTTTATATTTTTAAATGTTTATGTTTTTATAGATATATAACTGAACTTAACTTAACTTAACTATCTTCACGCTGTATCCCTGACGGGGTAGTCAGAGAGGACAGATCGCCAGGTTTCGCGATCCATGCATACTTCTTTCGCTTCTTCGAGATTCATCAATCGTTTTATACACGCACGTCTGGGTATCCGAGTACTTTTGACCTTTCCGTTTTTGAGCAATATGCTCACGTGGTCTTCATATGTAAGTCTCGGCCTACCCTGACCTCTTCTACCCTCTGCTTTCGCACAATATATATTCTTCGTCAATCGTTCCTCACTCATTCATTGGACGTGTCCAAACCAACGGAGCACGCCCTTTTCCAGCTTAACGCTGACACTTTCATTCAAACCTGCCATATTGCGTATCACTTCGTTACGTATTCGGTCGGCCAAGGTAACGCCGCACAATTTTCGAAGTGATCGCATCTCCACAGCATTCAATTTACTTTCATGCATCTGCTGACATACCCAGGTTTCGCTACCGTAAAGCAAAGTTGGCACTAGCACTGCGTTATGAATCGCCAGTCGTGCTTCTTTTACGACGCTTTGTCGCTTTACTAATTGGGACAAAGGACCGTTAACTCTGTTTCCGGCAGCTACTCGCCGTTCTACATCCGAATCACATCTTCCATCCGCTCTAAACATACTCCCTAAATACACAATTTCATTCACTTGCTCTAGACGTTCCTGGTTTACCCTAATCTCGCATTTAGTTCTTACGTCATCTCTTTCAAATACTAGAACCTTAGTCTTACTTGCATTCAAGCGAAGACCCTTACTTCCACACTCCTCTTTCATATTAGTGACTAATGCCTGAAGGTCGGCTTCTGATGAGGCCCGGAGCACCGCATCATCAGCGTACAGCAGACAGTTTACTGAAAAGTCACCCAAATTCACACCCATATCACAATCTTTCAACTTCTGCAGGCAACTGTCCAGATGCAATATGAACAGCCAGGCGGACATGACACAACCCTGTTTGACGCCTGTACAGACATCAAAAAGAGGTGACACATCCCCCCCCCTACTCGCACGCAAGCCTTACAGTCCTTATAAAGCGACTGTATTGCCCGCAACAGCGAGCTGTCCACACCATATCCGGGCAGCAAATCCCACAGAGTTTCCCTCACAACGTTAACAAAACTACACAACGAATCTTTCTCCAGATCCATAAAAGCGCAGAAAACCCTCTGGCTAATAGCCAGAAACTTCTCCGCGCTCATGCGGAGAGAAAACACTTGATCCATGCAACCTCTTCCACGTCGGAATCCGCATTGAGCCTCCCATAAATACCTTTCAGACTTTTCTTGCATTCTTGCCGTTATAATCTTTGCATACACCTTACTAGCTAAGCTGACCAAGCTGATCGCCCTGTAGCTGGAGCAGTTTAGGCGCGAGCCTTTCCCTTTGTAGATAGGTACTACAACTGCTATTCGCCAGTCATCTGGGACCTCACCCGTCTGCCAGCACAAGTTGCATAACAGACATAGAGTGTCCCAGACGCGCGACTTACCGTACTTGATCATCTCAGCAGTAACTCTGTCTTTTCCCTCAGCCTTACCATATTTCATACTTCTTATCGCTTGTTCAATTTCTTTCATACTAATGACTTCAATGACATCGGGATCCGGAGCATCGAAGTGAGCTCCACTTCCCGATGTGGCATCTCTGTCTTTTCTTGCATACATCTTTCCATAATATTCACTCCATCTCTGCAGGACGTCAGTTTGGTCTGTTAGGACGTCATTGTTAACACTAAGCACTTTATTCATACTGCAGATTGCCGAACAACTCCGGGTCTTGCCTACCTCTTTCCAGAAGAGCCTGGCATTATCCCGGAAATTGGACGACAACCTTTCATCCGCTTTCATTCTGCACCTTTCACGAGCTTCTTCTATCAGTGCCTTCGTGTTAACTTTTTGCAGCTTGTATCTCTCTTTCATATTAAAATCATTCCGCGAGGCTGAGTAGTCTAACCATGCTTTCTTCTTCATTCGAACTGCTTCTTTCACTTCCTCATTCCACCATGCGTCACGCTTATTACTACTGCTTCTTCTCGTTTCTCCACACACTTCTACAGCGGCATTTATCATACTATCCCTAAGGTTCTGCCATACACTTTCCACATTCTCACTACTAACATTGACGTCGCCAAGCTTTTCGGCTACCCTTTCTTTATATTTATCCCTAATGGATGCATCCTACAGCATAGATATATTTAAAAATGTAATTTATATGTTTGTACTGTAAATAAAGAGAATAATAATAAACTTTATTTCAGATAACATGATCCACATTTTGTAGTAATATCTAAAGATTAATGTGTTAGTACAATCATTATAATTAATTAAATTTCAATAGTAAGCAGATATATACACAATACACAAGATATACACAATAAATACAGTGAACTGAACAGTGTACAAAGTGAGTTGTATATGTTACACCTGGAGTGTAGTGTTTGTGACCCTGAACATTTAGAGGGTGAACTTAACCATGTTCAGGAGGTACTTAGTCGAAACAGATATAAAGTGAAGCGATTACGACAGAGGCAGGCAAGGCGTGTTAGGCATCCAGAGGTTAAAAGACAACCTGCCTACTTGCCCTATGTGAAAGGAGTAACAGATAAGATCGGAACGGTGTTACGAAAGTATTCAATTCAAACTGTGTACACGCCGGGGGCTAAAGTAAACAAAATGGTGGGCACACCGAAGGATGTACTACCTTTCCAAACGCCGAGCGTTTATAAAATAAATTGCAGCTGCGGTAGTTCCTACATAGGCCAAACAAAGCGGACCATAGCTGAAAGGATAAAGGAACATATCGCCGCTGTAAAGAACCGGCAGACCAACAAATCAGCGATTGCAGAACATATATTACAATCAGGCACTAATCACTGGATTGAGTGTCACCGTCCCCAAGTCCTCGCCACTGACCGCCATTATTATTCGAGAATGGTGCGTGAAGCAATTGAAATCAAAAAACACACAAATTTCAATAGAGAGGAGGGCTTCAAATTATCTACGACGTGGAATCCAGTCATTGATATCACACTACCTCGTTGTTTTGCACAGTCGGGTAACGCTCGGAATACGGACGGCCTACAAAATAGGGACATTGTCAGTGTTGTGTGTACTGGTGCGTGGATAGACAATATGAGGGTAGATTCAGACGATTCTACCTCACAATCGGAGTGACACCGCCTCTTCAGTCGGCTTGTGACCACGACTGGTGCAACGCAGTCGAAACGTAAAGCTATTTAAGGTAAATAAGCATGGTCGCGGTAATACTTGTATTTTACACTTATTTTAATCATGCATCGCGAAAGTTTAAAAGTTAGTATTACTAATAGAAATTTCATTAAAATTCTTCTTTCTCATCATCTTTAATTTCTGTTTATTATTTCACTTAAACAAATGTCCTGGCGACAGAGATACACTTTTAAGTCCAGTGTGCAAGGAAAGGCGAGTCCCACGGTCAATTAGTGCCCCCAGAATCGAATTACCGCCCCGCAATCTGCAAAGCAACGCGCATATTCTTTTCCGCATTATGGCCTGGAAGCAATCAACATGAGCCAGAGCAAACATGCCAGATGCGCTGCAGAACCGAGGCAGCCCCATCAACATCCTGAAGGCGTTGTTATATTGGACTCGCAAGGCGCTAATGCCCCCCCTCCCTTAATTAAACCAGTGTAGTGTACTCCCAGGAGCAGCTAATGATCTTTTTATTTACGGCAACGATTGCTGTCACTTTGACCTCCGAACCCTTGTCGGGCGCCTGCGTTGTCACCTCCTCTGTTAATCAGCAGGTGCACCGCAAGCTGGTGAGTCACTTGGGCCCCGGGATCTTGGTGGGGCTACCTACACTAGCTTTCTCCAATATATGTGGCAACAGATTCTACGCGGGAAACTTGACAAGTAGGTACGTACGTTTGCTGTATTTTTTTTTAAAACTAGTGCATTTATCTTGTTTTATGTGCGGTAGTGGTGGTTTTTTGGACATAAAAGTTGTGTCAACGTGCTATAGTGAAAGAAAATGATATATTTGTAGTGAAATGCTATTTTCTATCTTGGCGCGTAAAACCCACTGAAAACCTCAGTATAACAACCACCATTATGTTGAAGTGAGACTGACCTTGACTTAAGACTAGACTTGGCTAAGATAGAGGATAGGGACATTTTAGATAATAAGAAAGAAGATTGAAGAAGAACGAATGAAAATTTGGCTTAAAGGTCTTAGTAACCAGGCCGTAACATAAATATTGAAAAAAAATTGTGGCTATATAAATGAGTTAGGTAGTATTTTTATTTGAAAACCTCGGAAAACTCCCAATCATCTCTACAAACGCCTACATCGATACAAGATGCATACGCCACAAGCTCTTACTCCCCTTACAATGCATTCTACATCACTGTAGATAAACTACCGTTGATAACAGCTAAATTATGTCGTTCAGAATCTTATCTTTATTGTAGTTATCCATTGGTATGTCAATGGCTGATTTATTTGTCCCTTCGCTAGCGCCAGTGTATAAAGGGTCCGGTCAAGTAGGTACATTGGGGAACGGCTTTACCTGTTGGACTTCCTACATTATAGACTACAAGCCAATAATATACTTAATACGTTGAAGCGCTCGTGGCCCCCCTAACTCCGTGTTCTGTAAACGATCACTGCGTTAAGCAACTTTCGATATGACTGATCACGGATGGGTGACCACTTTGTGGCATTAACAATTTTCGTGCTTCAGATGGCACGTTAAGACGTTGGTCCCGGTTGCCAGTAACAAGGCAGTCGTTAAGCCAAGTTGATGGCTTTATGGGCGGATTGAAAAATTTGTCTATTTCAATACGGCAATGGGCTCACCACCTATTACGTGGGACATTAATACACACGGAGAAAAGTGATTGCATAATATGCCTCTGCCATCCCTTCGGGGATAAGGCATGATTGCTACGCTTCATACGCCACTACTTGGTAAATTTGAAATCAATTTCCACGTATAAACTCGCCTTTAAATGAGAGAACAATTTGAAAAGTGATGACATATGACTTGAGAGTTATTTGAGCTTGCGGATCATCTTTCTGATCCCTAGAGGAAAGTTCCATTGCTGAGTCAGACAGGAACTTTTCCTCTGGAATATCCCAGAACTCGGTAGAGGCGAGATGCACCCCGGGAGTGACGAGAGAAGTGAAAACTAAATTTACCTATTAGTAATTTATTTATCCAGACGCGTTAACGATCTGCTATATGTATACTAGTATATGCACACACTATAGCTGCGTCTCGTAACGGTGTCGCGAGTCCAGAGATTTTATCTCATCTAAGAAATATGCGTACCGCTCTAAAAGAAGTTTTCACATCAATAACACTTGTACTATTCAGGTCAGATTAAAAACTAAATAGTGTGAAATAGTACAAGTGTTATATTTAAAAGATATGTGGCATGTTCCCCTATGCGCTATCAATTAACAGTATAAATAGTTATGTTTGTGTGTGTGTCCCTCCTCCTATAACCTCGACCTCTTCAAGCAGAGCGTCAAGAGGCAGATTATTGAGCGGTCAACTTGAGGGCCGAAGTCAATAGACTAGTGGACTTTCATAGTGGCCGTCAATTCCTCAGATGTGGCCATGGCTTTCAATCAAGCGAGCGACGTCATTTTCAGGGGTTGAATATAAAAGAACTCCGCGAATAGGTGCCTACAAATCAGGTCTATTTTTTTAAAGTCGGTTTTTAACCGACTTTAAAAAAATAGACCTATATGTTATAAATTATAGTTGGTAATAAAACTGTGACATTCAATATCGTCAATGGACCGTATCGCGTTGTAAATCCGCGCTAGTTATCGACAAATCTCTTAACTAGAGGGGACACAAGTTGTTTTCAAAGATCAAGTGAAACTAGAACTGGCTCGCTTGGCACTGAACATAGGGATGTGTCTCTGCATTAAACATTATAACAATACCAACTACATACGATAATTACGGAAATTTAGAGAATCGCGAAAACACATATATCTAGGCCGCCAACCTAAGGGTCACTATTGGGACCCTATGGACTGGGTTAGCGTCCTCATTCACAGTAGTCTTAGCTACGCCTGATGCTAGGCGGGCAGCGCCATTTTGACGTGTCATTTCTTTTTTTAAATCCGTGATCTACCAGAAAATAGTTAATTAGACATTATAATAGTAATTTATTTATTGATTAATTTATTTAAGTATGTAGGATTGTAGGTATATCAGTTGTCTAGATTCCATAGTACATACTTACAGGAACAGGAACATGTAGCCTAGCACATAGGGATCATACACCTTTCCAACTGTCTATATATTATTCCGTTCAGTAGATTTATAGATTATCCTCCTACAAAGTTACAAACTCCAACTCTTTCAATAATGAAAAATACCAAAAGAAAATAATTTCATAGTTAGCACATTTCACAATACTTTAACTCCCATTGGAGGTGATCCATTACCGTTGTTCTACATAAGGCGGGCGTGGACTATCTGCAGTGGGGGTCCCATTCCCTATTAGATTAAAATTCTCAAAGGGCCTCTGCGTGTTAGACCTATGTCTCCATGTAAGCCTACCAAAAGCCCGGGTATCTTCAAGAAAAAAAAAAGAAAATACACGAGAAAAGAAGAGAAAAAAAATTATAGTTAACAAAAGAAAATTACAAAAATCTATGAACATCGTAAAAACAAGTGCTTCACCGAATAAAGGAAATTACTTAAGAGAAAAAATAAACTTAGTAAAAAAATGGAGATGGTGCAGGTATGGACGGTGACGTTCGGCTATTTTTTGTATCGGAAATCGTCTTATTTCCAGAAAAAAATTATGGAATAACTCACGCGTTTAAAGTTATTTATATATGTCTATACCTCAATATTATAAGTTTTATTTAGTTTTGATAGTCGAAAGTTAAAGAATCGATTCCCATAACAAAGGTTTGGTTATTCCCAAGGAGGGGAGATACGCTATATGGCACTACTAGTTGAATCCCGCGGCTACCTACGCGTGGTGAAGATTTCCTGTTCCCGTTTCACACAGGAACTTGTTTCCGGGATAGAAAGTGGCCTATGTGTTATTCTGATGTGTATTATTGTAAAGGTTCATCAAAATATATTCAGTAGAATAAGCGTAAAAGAGTAACAAACATCCATACTTACAAACTTTCGAGTTTATAATATTAGTAGTTTTAAATGTAAAAGTTGAGTGAACCCCAGAAGTGCTTCATTCAGTACTAATTTTTATATCAATGTTGTTCAATGAGCTAATGTACTGAGGCTTTCGCGTAAATATTTGCTGTCAGGGGACATCGCCTGCTACTTCAGGGGACTTGACCCCGACAACTCAACACCAAACTGTCTCAGGGGCCCCGAGCCTGATAAAAACAAATTGTGTATCATATACAGTTATGGCAGAATATGTTGCAACCATACCTATTATATTAACAACTGTATTCACCATATTCGTCCAAATAAAGATTACTGACTGATTACTGATTACTGATCTTTTTCCCAAAGAGGTAGGCAGAGGTATACTGTACACCCACATTCTTTCAGTTGTATTTTATCCTTTCCCGAGTTGTGGACGAGTAGTGGGCCGAAAAGCAATATCAGAAAATAAGATATATATATATGAGTTTACATATATACATCCATACATATTGTCACGCCCATATCTCCGCAGGGATAGGCAGAGACATTATAATCTCACCTTTCACCGTGTGCATTTTTATCCGACGTAAGTGGTGAACCCATTCCCGTGTTGAAATAGACAGGCGCAGGTTGTGGCAACCTGATGTTGAAATTTTTCAAGCCGCCCATATGGCCTTAAACTTGGCTTAACGACTGCCATATTACTGGTAACCCACAAACGGGTACGTATCTTCCTAAGCAGGGAAACGCTCGTAAATGTAAACGCCACAGAATGTGATATCCAATGGGACCACGGAATGGAAGCGGAGCGAGCGATCACCCATCTGAGGACCAGCCATGACGAAAGTTTGTTAACGCGTGATCGTTTACAGAACACTGAGCGGGACACGAGCGCTTGTAATGATTTATTGATGCAGAGAAATTATAATAGGAAAATGCAAAGAGGAATGGTGATAATAAGGTCTGCGGTACATCAGGAAGGCCCCTATCTTTGTACATGTGCTTAAATTGTGTTTTTCTCGAAATAAAATGTAAGTAAATACTTGCATAGACTGAATGTATGGGTTTATAAAGGGTCGGCAGCGCGAGTGCTGCACCTCTGGTGTTGCAAACGTCCATAGGCTACAGTGACCACTTTCCATCAGGTGGGCCATATGCCTGTCTGCCACCTCAGAGGTATAAAAAAAATTCTCTAAGGTATAGAACTTTTTTATCCGGACCACTATGCTGCGGTTGCGTGCGCAACTCCAGTATACCAACCCCGATCAGCTCTGTATTTATGGCGTTTCAAAGTCCGTCTATGTTGCAGGGAAACATGTCTACAGCCAGAGCAGTTCAAGTTACCGTTCAGGACCCGCGACACCATCGGTTTGCACCATTGGTAGTGCAACAGGTAAGGTTAAGTTGAAGACAAGTCCAAACGCGGGACGAAATGCGCATAACCCCTCTTCAGAACACTTGCCGTGGTCGATTCGATAGAATGCAGTCAAAGAGGCTGCATTTTATGCGATGAGGCCCTACCGAGAATCTTCGAGCTCAATCCAAGCCCGGATCCACTATTTTCGGCACGATGGGCATGCCAACAATCCAAATGACCTGTGATGACACACTTTATCGGTCTATTGCGACCTTTTGACCGAATTTTTCCACTTTAGATTTAGGATATTGTAGGAATGCACTATATCGACAATGAGCGAGTTCATATCGACTCGTAGTTGGCTGATTTTCGGGTGGCAGTGCCCACAACCTTTTTTTAGGGGTTGGATCCGCGCCTGGCTCAATCTTTAAAGCTCCGAAAATTCAACTACTAACAGACAGATGAAGAGAAAGTAATCATCAGCTCCGTGCCAACAATCATACAAGGCATCAACCGCTCAATATGGAGATAAATGGGAGACCTCTACGCCTTGCAGATGTACTGCCATAGGATTTAGGCAATTTGATTGATTTATGTAAGACCTTTGTTCCAAGAAATTCCTCACTATACAATTTCGGTTCTGTAAAGAGTCTACGGGGATTCTGAAGGAAAAAAGAAGGCCACAATTGGTGGGACAGGTGAACCAGCTGCACATTTGGACAGATATCTTAAAAAAAAACAATAATTTAAACATCATCCATAGTAAGTTGTGTGCGTCGATTTCAAAATCCAATTAGTATAATACGAGATATTAGTAAAAATTGCCAATTTTGTATCACAATCCCTAGGCTTCACAGCAAGTATACCAACGATCTTATCCATAGTATATATCGGTCCAAATTCATGTATAAAACAATCATCATAATCTGATAAATCGATGCAAATTAAACTGTCATCTAACTCGACGCCATAACTTTCAAAACATTTGTCATTTGCAGCTACCTTCACTTCCATCTTGTCGAAATCATTCGTTAAATAAAGCTGCTTGCTCATTGTCGAAACTGTCTTCCAAACGGCCGCTTCTACAAAAGCAGCTTTTTTCTCATCAAATACAGATGGTTTTATAGAAAATGGATAAGTATCAATGTTCAATTTCGCGACGGCAATATCATATTTTGGCGTCGGTTTACTGATGTTGAATTTTTCATGCAATCTCCAGAACAATACCGGGTATGTGTGGCTGTAGTTTTTGGCGAAATCTTGGAAAAGGAGGATGCGGTGGGTTGCTCCTGGACGTCTGAAATTAATAAATAAATAGTTTTAATAGATGACAATAGTTTAATTTCGATGTAAATTGAAATTGAAATTATTTGGTGGACTATGTAACATTATATTCTCTAAACAGAGATGAATACAGCGTAGTACAGTGACTGATGCGTAGATACATCAGGTACTCAGAAGTACTATATTGTTTTTACAACAACAGAGGTGCTACACTCCCGCTGTCGACCGTACGAACACCTTTTTTTTAAATCCCCCATACTGTAGACGTTCGGGAAAACCCAGGGATTTTCTTACCTCCCTGTAAGAAAATCCTTATATATTCAATAGGACGAGAACGCAAAGATGTTCATCCACCTTGTTTAAGACGAGCGGTGCAATCATAGAAAGTAGCCGTGGACATAATTATCAAACATTTAAATACATATTTGGGATAGTTGTACCATGAGATTTGTAAGATAGAACTGGTTCCAATGCAAACACCCAAAAGGTGGTGCTGCTTGAACCACTACCATACTCAAGTATTCCTAG
This sequence comes from Thumatha senex, assembly GCA_948477245.1. NCBI lineage: Eukaryota > Metazoa > Arthropoda > Insecta > Lepidoptera > Erebidae > Thumatha > Thumatha senex. The sequence goes on from OX419753.1 coordinate 13,199,563, forward strand.
AGAGTTGATATTGCTAAAGAGAGATGTTGACAATTAGTTGACTGGTCGTTTGTATATAAAAGGAATCTGTGGTTGACTAATACTTTAACCAACTGTTTAAACGGCTGCTTTTTACGATTTCCATGGTTCTATCACTCACCTGCAATGTGCTGAAGTCACTACCCATTTTATCAACACTACGCTAGCAAAACAAGCAAAAGACCAAAGCGTCGACGCATTTCTGGTCACAGCAGCCACGTACGGGAACCTCTCAGCGATGGGGAAAGATGTATTTTCATTTAATGATATCACTCCCATAGCTTTGGTGAACTGGTAAACTCCTCCTCCGTGAAGACCGAACTCCCGTTTCCTCTCCTCTACCGTTATATCTGTGGCGAACTTCACCATGACGCAGACCGCCATTATCGCCAGAAATATTGTGGTGGAGAGTATTATGCACGCGGCTTTCATTGTAGATTTTAGGGTGAAATGTTTTTAAAGAAATTTAGATTCATGTCATCTCATGTTAGTTTTGTGACAGTTATGACTTCTATCGTGTCCATGGACTGACAATGTGTAACAGATTTAAAAAAGGAGAAGGTTCTTATATTCGTTGGATATTTTATTTAACTGCCTCTGTGGCGCGGTGGGAGTGTATCCGACTGCTAGGCAAGAGGTCGGGTTCGATTCCCACCCAGGATAATACTTTGTGTGATGAGCACAAAGGAATATTCTGTGTCTGGGTGTTGTTTATCTATAATATGTATGTATTTAGAAATATATAAGTATGTTTATCAGTTATCTGGTTCTCATAGTACAAACTCTGCTTAGTTTGGAATCAAATGGCGTTGTGTGAGTTGTCCCAACGATATTTATTTATTTATGTTATGTTAGAGGTTACAACTACTTCAGGATTTAATGTAACGTTACGGGCTATCACATCTTTTATATCCCTAGGATATCCTTCCGAGGATTTACCTGGATGCCCGGCGGAAGACTTTGTGTGGGATTTCCAGCCCTGGAGAGAGACATCACTAAATAACCACGGTGCTCCGCCTTGCCTCTCGAGGATAAAGCACTGTGACAAGTTTCATAGTATGATGCAAAGACTTGTGGAATCATCATAACAGTAACTACATTTTTGTAAATAGATAGATAATTCTTTATTGCATACCATTACATACAGTTTTTCAGAACTTAAAACTACAAGTGAAAGTACAATGTGCAGTCTTATAAGAGCTAAGCTAAGAGCGATTTCTTCCAGACAACCTTTCAAGGTAACTTTACAACAAGCTTCCGTATGACCTTAGAGATATACCAGTAAATAAACTTATTTATGTATCTATCACGTCTTAGTACATAAACTTAACACTTTAATTAAGAAAAATCTTTTCGATAAAGGCTATTTTACGCCGATAAAGACTATTTGCAGGACAGGGATACCTGGAATATATAAAAAAGCCTTTTGAGTTTCATGCCGGTTCCAATAGAAAAATTGTAAGCGCCATTGAAATGGTGTATGCAAAATAATGACATTTTTAAGAATCTTTTGACTCGGGGGATGTTTGTCCTCAAACCTTACCAAAACCCTTGAAATAAAAATATTTTTGTATCACAAAATAAATTTATGATTAATTCTTCTTATATACGGACCATTTGTAAACCAAAACTAATGCTACAAACATCTTTAACGTAACAAAACATTGCATTTTATACCTTAATCCCTTGTGTTAAGAAGGCATTTCTTGTAAACGCTATTCAAATATAAATAAAAAGACTTTATTCAGTGGGGATAAAGTTGAATTTTGAATGTGAGTTGTTTATAGAGGGTGAGTTTATGAAAATAGTTTTATGTTCCGTAGTGAATCCATTAGAGGATGAGATGTAAAAGTCTTGGGTTTAGGATCGTTAGTACAATTTTACAATTCCGATAATATCTGATTTTCAAAAATCCAGTAGGTAGGTATACTTTTTTCAGTTCTGTGAAACTAACAAGAGATTATAAATACTTATGTAATTATTTTTTATTCGGTGCAAAAAATAAAATATAAACAAAACAAAATAGTAAAGATGAAACATAAAATAGAAAACTTTAACTGAATAATAAAACATTTATCTTGCACTAAATGGGCGTCCAGTTCAGCATATGTCAGGAAGTGTCCTGTTAGGGCCTGACGCTGGTTTTCAACTGGACCCCTACACAGTTGAGACCGATGATGCTGTGCTGAGCGCTCTTCGTCCATGTACATTTTAAGCATGCACACTTAGATAAAAACTACATATAACATAGGTATCATACATACACATACACAAATCTACACATACATATAGGCTGATACATATATGTATTAAATACAAGTCGCTGTGTGGTGTAGTTTTATATTCCCGTTTCCCACTGGAACTTGTTAAAAAGTAGCTTATGTCCTATTCAAATTGTAAAGCTATTTTATTGTAGTTTCATTAAAATACGATAAGTAGTTTTGGCGTGACAAAACAAACATCTAACAACGATCCATACAAACTTTCACATTTATAATATTAGTAGGATTTATAGCTATTGGTCTAGGGGAGGTTTGCTTAGCTTTAGAATCAGGATCTATAGAAAATGTATAATTGTACAATCTATTTGTACAATGTATACATATTTATATACATTGCAAATTATATACATTATATATACATTGCAAATTTGCTAGAAAATAAGTATTAAATCAGCTGACACTTTCGTATGATTGCTTGTTATTGAAATATATTCAGTACAATAAAAGTATTTAACAAAGCAAGTTGTTTCTATCATCATCATCAAGTATTCCTAACAAACTAACATATCAGCATCTAAGGCGGAGAAAATTCTCTACATAAATAAAATATTTAAAAAACTCAAACAAATAAAGAATCATAAAAATTTGACCAATCCATTCTTGAGTTATAAATGGTGTAACAAACATAAGTTAATTATCTTCACGCTGTATCCCTGACGGGGTAGTCAGAGAGGACAGATCGCCAGGCATCGCGATCCATGCATACTTCTTTCGCTTCCTGCAGATTAATTAATCGCTTCATACATGCACGTCTGAAGTTCGTCTACAAGTTCGTTATATGTTTAAAATAAATAAATAAAATATAAACATCTAGAAAGCCATTACTACTAATTATATCAAAAAAAAACACAGAGCCCTAAGCTAAGTTTGAGCGATAAGTGTCAGGTTTTAAGAAATACAAAGGATTTGAACCGCTCGTACCTAGCTCACGGTTCTGTAAACGATCGCTACGTTAAGCATCTCTTATACAATCGGTGTTGAGAAGGGTGATCGTTTAAAATATTTTTTATTTACTACTCACGTGGTACTCCCCCCAAACGACGGACATAGTGTGCTTTTAGTTGGTAGGAGTTTTGCATAGCTTCCCTGAGGATTTTCAGGAAAAAAAAAAACCAAAAATAGGGCACTTAATCAAGATTTGAACAAAGTACTCTCAAAAACGGTTTTTAGTTCCAAAAAAAATTAATGTCATGTTTTTTTTTCATATCAAACCTATGCTATTTACGCACTTACAACATTACCAAATTATTAAACTGCGGTCAAAATTCATACCAAATTTCAAATAAAATGGACACTTACAAGCCAGATCAACATATAAGTCGCCAGTGGTGAATTATCAGCCCCTGGAGTCTCTGCGCTATCCCTTAGCGCGGACATAATTGGCAGGGTCCAGTTTAATAGCTCATTACTGCCAACACATATGGCTTGCAGTCTTAATTTAATGAGGTCAAAGTTACTATACGTTAGTATACTATACGATATATATATATATATATATACTATACTATACGATAGTTTTTCTTTTGACCAATTGTAAAAAAGGTAACGTTTTTAAGTCGTTTACAGTAATTGTCTCTGACTTTAAAAATGAAATGAAAATCAATGTAAGTTTATCATTCTATGAAGGAAGGGCCGAGGGCAAATAAAAGGTATAAGTTGACAAGGAAAACTGGGTAACTTGTCTTGTATGAAAACACACAGCTGACCCGCCCGTGACATACTTCAAACCCCGTGGCACCCATTTAATCCCGTCGTTTTTTAATTTAACAATAATATATGAATATTTTCCAAATTAGTTTATTACTTACTCCGCTCTCCAGTGCGGTCCGTTTGAATTATGGTTATACGAAATAATTTCTTAGCGCATTATTTTGATTTTGCATAATATGCGTCTGTCTATTTCAATACGCATATTATGCATATTGAAATAGTCAGACGCAGGTTGTGACTATCTTCTGTTGAAATTTTCCGCCCATAAGTCCTTCAACTTGACTTAACGACTGCCATGTTACTGGCAACCGGGACCAACGGCTTAGCGTGCCATCCGAAGCACGGAAACGCTCGCAAATGTAAATGCCACACAGTGTTCACCCATAGCGAAAGTTGCCTAACCCAGTAATCGTTTACAGAACACTGAGGGCCGTATTTTAGAACGTTACTCAATACTCAAGAAACGCTTGAGGCTAGTTTTGCCATATAAATACTACTCTCAAGTGTTTCTTGAGTATTGAGTAACGTTCTCAAAATACGGCCTTGAATCCGCGGGACCGCGAGCGCTTCTTCTTCTAAACTTTAGGGTTTAAAAGTATAAACAGTCTGAGCAGCTTGCTTGATTGTCTCGCCTTAATTCTGGGCTGATGTCATCATCATCATTATTAATGACATTCGCTCATGACAACACTATCTATACTAATAGTATAAAGCTGAAGAGTTTGTTTGTTTGTTTGGTTGAACGCGCTAATCTCAGGAACTACTGGTCGTATTGGAAAAAATATTTTTGTATGAGATAGCCCATTTATCGAGGAAGGCTATAGGCTATATATTATTACGCTACTACACTGGGGAGCAGAGCAGTAGTCATAAATGTCGACCAATCAGGCAAATGTTTATGCATCATTGTAAAATTTATAAGCGACGGGATTAAATAGGTGCGACGGGAGGTCGAAATATTCCACGGGCGAAGCTGTGGGGGTCATCTAGTTTGTTATAACTTTAAAAGGGTTCAAATCCATGTTTCACAACAGTTTCAACTCGATTCCACTCAATCGTTAGCGGAGTATAATTTAATTGAGTACGTCATAAATATCAGTTTGCGCTAACCGGTTTAGAACCCCACATCGTTCGGAGCGGCGATTTATTTCTACTGTTACTTAGGGTCCGGTGCCCTAAGTGAGACACATACTACATTACTGCAAGTTAAAGAAATGTTAAAGGGGATGAAATTGAAGTAATCTTAAAAGATAAATGGCGAAAAAAAAAGACAAATTCATATTTTCGTTAACAACTATACCCGCACATCTGGGTATCCGAGTACCTACTTTTGACTTTTCCATTATTGAGCATGACTTCTACCCTCTATTCTCGCACAATATATATTCTTCGTCAATCGTTCCTCACTCATTCGTTGGACGTGTCCAAACCAACGGAGCACGCCCTTATCCAGCTGAACGCTGAAACTTTCATCCATACTTGCCATGTTGATAATATAATATACGAAAGGATAGTAATTATTAAGATATGCAGTAATTATATGGCCAGAATTATAAACATTAAGGTCAATTATAAAGCAAGAGTCAATATAAAGTTGTCACACATTTTTTTAAAATTAAATTAAAGATTTACTTAATTAATAAAGAGACAACTAATTAAACTAACTTTTTTCATACAGCGCTAAACGGGGTAACCTTAGGTAACGGGGGCCTTAACGGGGTAGACAGAGACGACAAACTGCCAGGGCTTCAAGATCCTTTCATACCTACTTCTTTTCCTTCCTGTTCGTTTCACACACGATGAGAGGCTCAGACGTAACTAAGTAAATACTTTCCACTTTTGCTTCTGCTCCTGTGGTCTTCGTAAGTAAACCTTAGTCTACCTTGACTCCTTCTGCCTTCTTTTTCGTGTGGAAATACTCATGGATGCTATACTGAACTAAAACCACTGGGTGCCCGTCTATCTTTGTCTAGCTCCAGGGCTCCTGACTTTTCTTCTACCGTATTTTTAACACGATAATTATTCTTAGTAAAAAAAAATATATGTAACGCAAAGGTCACGAGTTCAAACCTCGCCTAAAGCAAGTTGTATATTTTCACAACAATATCTGCACATTATAATTATAGAAATCCGTAATTTCACAGAGCATTCTTAATCTTTTTACAAGTAAGCCCCCCTGCCTAAGGCGGTATGCGCGCAATAAATCAGCCCCTCCCCTCCGATCAAGTCTGTTTGGCTCATTGACTCTCATCTACATAACGCCAGACATGTAGTGAGATGCTGGAATACATACAAATGTTACTTTGTTTATTCTTAAGAATGTAGTGGATTGAAATTCCTCAGAAGGTGGTAGTTCTGACAGCAGTCAGAGCCTCAATGTTTATTGTTTTATCTAGTACTTACATATTAGTAACGCTTTGGAATAGCTGATCACAAGCTAACTGATAATTGAGTGAAGAGGCTAGCGAAGCGAGCCGACGAAAGTCTCCGTTTTAACTCCACTGTTACGGAAAATATGCTAATGATGTCCGACCATCCGTCCGTTCGTCCATTCAGTCTACAGATCGTAGTTTTCATCAGATTTGCATGCAACTTGGTATGGACAATCCTTGATGTCGCCAACAACTATTAGAGAGGGAGTTTTTTGATCGGGTGGGAAATGGAGGCAGGTAAGGGGAAATGGTCCCATAGTGGTTGGCAAGAGTGCTAAAAAAAAAGAATTTTGATTTTTTTTTAATCGATAAAAAAAAAGTTGTACTCCGAAGTCTACGGTTCACAGAACCACTAGTCATAGATAATTATATCAGGCGTTGCGTCGCCACAACTTGTGACAGTCGGAGGCTGCTTGCCACACTCGTCGATCCGGGACGCGAAGAGATTGGTTAACTAGTCCGCCTTCTCTCGAGCCTTGTGGGCCAGCGATCGGTCAGGATATCGCCGTCAGGGTATCGTAGCGGTGGCAGCAAAGGTCGGCAGAAGTTAGATCGCACGGCTTTGGCCAGTTGCCAATATCCTCGGCTACCCATGGGATGCGAGGTAAGTTCCTGGGCGAGCTATGCGCTGGGCCTCCGCTCTTATAAAAGCCTTCTTGCTGGCCTTCGTTGCGTCGTGAAAATATTTTAAAAAGACTGTCTGGTTAACAGCGATAAACTCAAAAACTACTGAACATTCAGTTTCAAACGGTTTTCACGAATAGACAGAGTGATTTTTAAGTAAGGTTTGGGTATATAATTTATTACATGTTTCCGTTGTACGATTGAATATAAATCGATGTACCTATATGTCACCGGAAAATAACAAGAACTGCAAATATAAAAATTTCCAAAAAAAATCTAGGAAATATACTAACTTTCGGTTAGGTTGGGTTAGGTTATTTATAAATTTCCTAGAAAATTTATAAATTTGCGGTTGTTGTTATTTTCCGGTTACATATACACTTTTTATGTTTAATTTTATTTATCGAAAACCATGCGACCGATTTCGTTAAAATTCAAATGGGACCATCTGGAAAGAACACCCTTTGAAATAAAAAGAAATCCCAAAATCGAACAGGCATCTTCAAGTAATTCGTGAACATACATAAAAATAAAATCGTTGAATTGAGTACATCCTTATGTTTTGAAGTCTGTCAAAAAGTGTTAACAATTAGAAATACGAAACTCATAATGCATAATCATGCTTTGTCCATATTTCATTAACAAAACAAAAACGAAAAACAATTTCAATAATGAAGAAAAATGCCGAGTCACATTTTATATAAAAAAAAAAACAACTGTAGCTAATAATAAAACTGCAAGATCATAAACAAGTGTTCTGAACAGATCGCACAGTATCCGGTTAGATACTTCCGGCGTGACGTCACTGACGGGGTTGGGGCGATGCGATGCGATGTGAAGATGGTAGTGTAGGGTGAGCATCATTTGAGAATTTAGGGATAGGTCTTAGCATATTTAATGCCACTCTAACAATTATCAAAGTACCGGCAAAAATACATAGATCATGGCCGAGCATGCAATTTTCAATATGGCCGCAAGTCTCTAAACGCAGTTTAAAAGAAATGTAAAAATAAAATTGAAGCGCTCGTGGTTTCACTGACTCAGTGTTTTGTAAACGATCACTGCGTTCAGCAACTTTCACTATGGCTGGTCACGGATGGGTGACCACTTTGTGGAATTTACATTTGCGAGCGTTTCACTTTAAGCTGCAAAGGCACTTTAAGCTGTTGGTCCCGGTTGACAGTAACATGGCAGTCGTTAAGCTAAGTTGAAGGCTTTATGTGTTGTTTTAAAATTTTTTGGAAGCCGCAACCTGCGGTTGTCTATTTGAACACGGCAATGGACTTACCACCTATTATGTGAGACAGGAATACACACAGTGAAAAGTCGGCGTACAATACTCTGCCACCCCTTCGGGGATAAGGTATGATTGATTGATTAAGCTAAATAAACTAAAACTTTGGGTAGACACTGATAAACTCTAATCAATTATGAGATTTTTTTTCTGAAAACATTTTTAATGTCTTTGTGTCCATTTGTTTCGAAGTGACCGCAAAATCCAGAGATTCAATTAATACTTAGTGAAGTATTATAAAAAAAAACCCACAATATTGCAATTTCATAGGGGTTTTCACAACTTTTAGGTACGTTTTTCGTACAAGCGCGTGTTCACACATAATATTGTCGTAGCAAAACCGTTGTAATGATTTAAATCGTAAACCTATCTTACTAACCTGATTGGCATACAATTTTAAATGGGACCAAAAGGAAGTACAATAAGAATAAAATTATTTTCCAAATTGGTTTCTTTCACCTTTTTCACTTCATTCACTTCTTTTCAATTCATTTTTTAAATGAATACTGTTCCACTAAAATCAATTTTATAATCGCCCTCAATACGGGTGCTTCGATCCCTGAGTCGGGGCACCTTCAGTGAGCGTGGGATGATGTGGGGGTGAAGCGACTTCTGGAGCAGTTGTTGGAAGGGGCAACGGGAGCCGATAAGGCTAGACTGCGGGCTGTGTCGCAACCGGAATCCGGAGCGTGGTTACAGGCGTTACCTTCGCCCCACCTGGGCACTCTGCGTGTGGCAGTGGCTTTACGCCTGGGCTGTAAGGTGTGTGAACCCCATATATGCACCTGCGGTTTCATGGTGGAAGCGGATGGCCATCATGCCTTGAGTTGCCGGTGCACTGGGAGGTTTTCGCGTCACCACGCTCTTAACGATATAATCCGTAGGGCCCTTATATCGGCAAACGTGCCTTGCTTGCTTGAGCCTCCGGGTCTGAGCAGGTCGGACGGTAAGAGGCCGGACGGGCTGACTTTGGTTCCCTGGAACAACGGCAGGTGCCTAATTTGGGACGCAACTTGCGTCAGCACCGTCGCCGCCAGCCACCTTAGTCGCACGGTTAACTCCCCGTCTGCTGCAGAGGAAGATGCCGGCTCGAGGAAGAGACTAAAGTACGCTGATTTGGAGTCGCTGTACCACTTCGTGCCGGTGGCGGTGGAGACCCTGGGGAGCTGGGGCAGGGAAGCCAAACATTTCATAAAGGATATTGGGAAAAGGCTCCAAGAGACGACTGGTGACTCTCGATCCGGATCGTTTCTGGTGCAGAGGCTGGCCATCGCTATCCAGAGTGGATACGCGGCAAATGTGATGGGCACCTTTCCACCGGGAAAGGTCAGGAGCGGGTATTTAAATAGTTTGTAAGGTTGACATTATTTGAATTTTAAAAATGTAATTAAAAAGTAAAAAATTATTATCAAGAAACATAATTTAATGTAATAAAAATTGAAAAATTATTTGAACATATAAATATAGAAATACCCGAGGTACATTGCAAAGTAATACTAGATTAAGAGTAGCGGAATCTTTTGGTTATATTTATTTTTAGCGTGCAGAGAAAATTGTTACAGAAGATGACATAAAAATGCATATTACGAAAATGGGTGAAGAATGCCACAGTATTGAACTTCTTAAACAGTTTAAATAGACTAATTTTAACTGTTTTAAGGTAACTGTTCCGCTCTCTAGATTAAATATATTCTTCGCAACGGATTTTTTGGCCACAGGGCTTAGTATTTCGTCGCTTCTATCAACAGCGTCCTAGTTCGGGTTATAACGTCGAAAAATCTAACAATAATGGATGTGCAAGGTAAGGAAATGACTTTTGTTTCTTTTAATTGTAAACCAATTAAAAGGTCCGCCGATCATGTAAGAGATATGTGCAAGTACGCAGATATTATAACCCTTTAGGAAACCTGGCTACTGCCTTGTGACTTAGGTTTTGTGAGTAGTATTCACTCGGAGTTTGCCTGCTATGCAAAGTCATCTGTGGACACATCAATCAGTAGGTGTTTTGCGTGGCCGTCCATATGGATGTGTGGCGTTGATGTGGCGATCCAGTGTATTTACAAATGCGAGAGTAGTAAAATGTGATAGTGACAGATTGGCAGCTGTCGCTTAGAAGTAGATGACAGAAACATATTCGTTTTTACTGTATATACGCCTACGAACTGCGAGGAAAATTTTCCCGAATTTACGGAGTGTCTTACTCAAATTAACGCAATTATTGAAAGTGAGGATATTGAGTGTGTGATTGTTTTGGGCGACTTTAATGCTCATCCGGGGACTCTGTTTGGTAAGGAACTAGTAAATTACTGTAGTGAACAATCATTACAATGTTCGGACTTAATAAGGCTTGACTCGAGTACATATACATATGTAAGCGATATGTATGGTACTTGTCGATGGCTAGACCACTGTGTCACTACTGCCGCGGCGGCAGCGCTCATAAGTTGTATATACGTGCAATATGATTCTTTTTGGTCTGATCATTTACCGCTAGTCATTAAGTAAGAAAATACAATCTCAGACTGAGTTAAATTTAAAGCATTTATGGGGTGTAGGGGACCAAATGCAGATAGATTTATACAGGCAAGTGTGCTCAGAATATTTTAATAATTTTATGTCAAATTCTAAATTTATTAATACTAGTTGTAAATGTATAAGGGATTGTTATTGTACCAAATATGATAATAATAAAGAAATAGATATATTTTATGCTGAAATTATTAATATATTACAATACTCGACTGAACAAAGTGCTAGGCTCAATGAAAAGAAAAAGAAGAATAAGATTATAGGCTGGAACGTGTGTGTTAGAAAAGCACACCTTAAATCTAGGCAACATTATTTGCAATGGGTAACATGCGGAAGACCGCGTTCGGGGCCATTATTTGTAGCAATGTCAAAGTCCCGCAAAGATTTTAAAAATGTTCTTAAATCAGTACAAAATAATCAACATAACATCAAACTGGAAATGTTGGCCCGACATCATTCACTGGGTAATTTTGTGGAATTTTGGAAACAAACAAAAAGACTAGAGAGTAAAAGTAGTATGTCAAACAACATAGAAGGGGAGATGAGTAAAAAGAAAATTGCTAATATATTTAAAAATCAATTGAATGTAGTTATGAATATCAATTTTATTAATTGTAACAGTCAAGTACAAAAGACTCAGCATGGTGGCTCGGAGACCTGCTCATTGATTATAACACCTAAAGAAATCGAAAATGTAATTAAAGATATGAAACGTGGGAAGTCTCCGGGACACGATGGACTTAGCCTGGAACATCTGTTATATGCAGGTCCAAGTATACAGCATGTGCTCGCTACATTTTTCAATCAGTGTTTAAAATACTGCTATTCTGACTGACTTAATGTATACGGTAGTTGTACCAATACCAAAAAACAAAACGGGTGACATATCGAGTTCTGCTAATTATAGGCCTATATCGTTAGCCACGATAGTGGCCAAGGTGCTTGAAAGGGTTATACAAAGATATTTGTCACCGTTTTTATTTATTGATGATGCTCAGTTCCGTACACAGGTATCTACTGACATGGCAATTTTCTCGCTTAAGGAAGTAGTTAATTATTACAAACGTGATGGGACGAAGGTGTTCGCGTGTTTTTTAGACATAAGTCGCGCGTTCGATGGGCTTAAACATGAGATCCTATGGAAAAAGCTTAGTGGCACCAATGTCCCTAATGATATTATTGGATTGCTTAAATACTGGTACAGTAAACAGACAAATAGTGTCAAGTGGGGCAATGAGGTTTCTGATAGTTATAGGCTGTCCTGCGGGGTTAGGCAGGGAGGGGTGACTTCTCCGGATCTGTTTAACTTATATTTTAATATTGCTGTCAAGCAGTCTTGAGGATGCCTCGTGTGTAGGCGAAACACGTGTCGACTTGTCGACTAAGTGCCACCTTGTAAAGCGGAATATTGCAAAAGTTTTGACAACCTGGAGGGTAGGGTTTCCTTTTGCCTCTCCTACATCCTTTTCCTTGAGGAGTTCGGTTCGTCATTCCTCCGTTACAATTGGTGGAGGTTATCCTTGACCGTTGTGCGTTAGGATTGACGAATCGAGGGTGTGTGGTGGGATCCTCCTCCCCTCCTTTATTATCGTTCTACGATGGATTTCCGCCATGTAACGCCCGATTCAATTAGTTATATATTAATGACTTGATTGTCGAGCTGAGCAACACACCGGTCTGACTTAAGCTAGATGACAGATATGTAAATAATCTGAGCTATGCTGACGATATGGTGTTGCTCAGCCCCTCAATTAAAGGTTGAGAAAGTTGATATCTATTTGTGAAAAATATGCAAACGAACATAACCTAATTTACAATGTAAAGAAAACAGAAATGGTGATATTTGGGTCCGGAAAGACGCCACCAAATATTCCCAGTGTATATCTTTATGGACAACCGGTGAAAGTTGTAGACCGTTTCAAGTACCTTGGTCACATAGTGACTCAAAACCTGAAAGATGACGCTGATATGGAACGCCAGCGACGAGCCTTATACGTTATTGGAAATATGATAATTAGAAAATTTTCCAAGTCCTCAGTGGAGGTAAAACATACTTTACCTCCAATGGGAGTTAAACTATTGTAAAATATGGGGTTGGGAGATAGATGAACTGGGTGAATAGAACTATGGATGAAGACGGCGTCTGCCATTTTAATATATTATAATCAAAATATTGGCAGACGGTGACTTGCCAACTCACTATATGGGCCCCCTATACAATCACCATAGGCATGATAAGCCTGTAAGGCGACAGAGTGTGAGCGACTTGGGGTGTCGAGCGGTGCGGCGCCGGTTTCACCTTCGCGGGACAGGCCCGGAGCGGGCTTCCCCGTAGTTATGCCCTTAGAAATGACACTTCCACCCCCGAGCACATAGCTTTGGCTCCCTCCCTCTGACCGGCCAATTAAGGCAAGCCAGAGTTGAGATTTGCTGCACTCCCGGGAGTAGCACTCTCACTGCTCTCCCGTTAGGCCATTAAATCCTAACCGGTGCAGAAGGGCAACAAAACTCTGAGGAATCTTATTATTATTATTATAAAGAAACCTAATAATTTAATAAATCTATTATTATGCTAAACTAAATTTTTACTAATTTATTTTTTGATTTTCAATCCGTCGACAAATATAGTTCATGAGATAACCGATTTATAAACTTGATTATTGTTATTCTAAATCATGGTCACCATAGAAAGCGGGAACAATTTGTAACTTTCGGGCCATAGTAGCGTTTTCGCTCATAAACTTTTATAGCGAAGTTATGTATTAATATTTATAGTATACGTATATGTATTGCACCCTGTCTGCGCCATTGGGGCGCAAGTCATATAGTATTGAACCTTGATTGATTCGTTGCAATCACTCAACCGGAGGCGGAAATGGTTAGCGAGTTAAGTACAATGAGTATGATGTACATAGTTTTTGAAGTGAAAGTTCTTTATCAACGTTGAGAGAAATTTTATAGCTGTAAATAGAATCGTCAGGATTTTCGGTTACGCGCCATGTTGTTTTAAGGTGAAACTCCTTTAACAAAGTGAAACTTCTTGATCGACGTATGAGAGAAATTTTATAGCTGTAAAAAAATGTCGTAAAGAAGTTTTTCTGTGGACTCTTGTGGTACACAAAGATGTTTATTTCAAGATTGGTACCACGTGAGCAGATTGCTCAAAACTGGAAAGGTCAAAACTCAAAATTACTCGGATACCCAGACCTGCATATAATTATGAAGCGATTAATGAATCTGCTGTAAGGGAAAGAAGTAGGTACCTATGCATAAATTGCGAAGCCTGGCGTTATGTTCTCTCTGGTTACCCCAGTCAGGGATACAGCGTGAAGATAGTTAAGTATCTGTTAGTAATTCACAGCTTTTCACCAAATACATATGAAAGTAATATACATAATACATACATAAAAAAAAGGATCTGTTTGTTTCTGATACAACTGTACCTGGATTTTAATGGAACTTTCACTGCGAGATAGCTGATGTTATAAGGAGGAACTACAGCTAGCTTTTATCCCCGTGTTCTCAGGGACGGGCTCCACGCGGGTGAAACCACGGGGCGTCTGCTAATTCATTAATAAACTACATAAATAAGTATGTCTTTGTTGCTGAAGTGGTAAGCCATTGAGAAGTAGGCCTATAATTTTCTACGTAATAGGATAGGTGATAAGGCATTCGTAGTGTAAATGGAAATATATTTTATAAGTTCTTTCGACTGGAATTGATCAAAAACTCATGCTTTTGAGAGAGTGATGGAAGATTTACCTCACTCTGGTCGGCCTTCAACATCAAGTAGACTGTTTTGTTTGATTAATCAGTGCTATGCCCTCGGAATTCTTGCTGGAATATCAACTGACTCACCAACTAACTATCTTCACGCGATATCCCTGAGGGTAGTCAGAGAGGACAGATTGCCATATAACGATCCATGCATACTTCTTTCGGTTCTTGCAGATTCATCAATCGCTTCATGCAATATCAACATGCACATCTGGGTATACGAGAACATTTGAGTTTTCCGTTTCTGAGCAAACTGCTGACGTGGTCCTCATATGAAAAAGAAGCAAATTCGACGAATAAGGTAAGATATTTGGAACGAAAATTATAGAATTTTACACCATTACGATGCGCATTTGCACAGTCGTCATTGTAAATTTAAATAAAGTAAATAAATATCCATCACGCCTTATCCCCGAAGGGGTGGCAGAGGCATATTATATGACCACTTTACACCGTGTGGATTCCTGTCCCACGTAATAGGTGGTGAGCCCATTGCCGTGTTGAAATAGACAGACGCAGGCTGTGGCTACCTGATGTTGAAATTTTTCAGGCCCGCCCATAAGGCCTTCAACCAGGCTTAACGACTGCCATTTTACTGGCAACCGGGACCAACGGCTTAACGTGCCTTCCGAAGCACGGAAACGCTCGCAAATGTAAATGCCACAAAGTGGTCACCCATCCGAGGACCAGCCATAGTGAAAGTTGCGTAACTCAGTGATCGTTTACAGAACACTGAGACCGCGGGGACACGAGCACTTCATTGTAAATTTTAATACATTAAACGCGAATTATATACTAGTTTTAAAGAATAATTGTAAGTCAAGAGGATTTTCAACTTGAAGCCCAAACTCATTAGAGCTTCGAAATAAAACCATAAACAATAAAATCATCTTAACAAACTGCGCATCGTTGCTCTATGTTCTAGACAATAGATCACGTCGAGCATAGACAATTAAAATATTGTTAATGGTTGTGCCAACAGTTCGCAATTATTATTATTGTGTCTCTAGGGGGGCATTTAGTTGAGTGCGTCTCGAAATTATGCTGCCGTTTTTTCTTTAAAGACGTACTGCAGTTGCGGTTGTTTTTTTTTGTAATTATTTTATGGCCTGGTTCCTAAGAACTTTTAGACTAATTTTATTTATATCCTAAATAAATAATAGATAAATATTGTGGGACACTGTTCACACAGCGCCATCTAGCCCAAAGTAAGCTAATATTAGCTTTTAATTAGATAACTGATAAACATACTTATATATTTCTAAATACATACATATTATACATAAATAACACCCAGACACAGAATAAACCATCGTGCTCATCACACAAAGTTTTATCCTGGGTGGGAATCGAACCCACGACAGTCATAGTTCATCATCATCATAGTTCTTCAATCTTCTTATTATGTTTTAATTTGCTCCAGTCCAGTCCTTTGTCGATGTCAAGCCCAGTCCTAGGTCACTATAGCACGTTTACACAACTTTTATGTCTAAAAAGTACAATTTTTACACATAGAACACGGTTAATGCGCTAGTTTTGAAAAATAAAATACAGAAAGCGGTCTGTCATTGAGCAAGTTTTCGCGCCCAACTCCTAATAAGCTTGTGGATAAAACAAACCACAGATAATTAAAAAGTTTTTATCAAACGACGCCCATGACTCCCATCTTTGTTGTCACAGTAATTATGCCCACAATAGCATTCAACAACACCCCACTTATTTATAATGTTACAAGCAGTTAACTGTTAATACAAATTGCGATGGCAAATGCTTCGGTTTTTAATGATCAAAGTTTTAGGGTACATTTTTATTAGATACCTAAAGTTGGGTCGTAATTTTTTAGGTGTTTTCCTACTTTTTGTGTGGCGATGTGGGGGTTAAAGTTAGATATATAAATCCAATCCGAAAATCACAGTCAATGCTGGATATAGACATATATCTCTCATTTATCGGCCGATGCGGTTCTGTGACCGATATGTTCAGCCCATTGTGAGTTTAATGTGCTTCTTCTACTAGCTTTGGTTTTTGGCTTCGGCTTACCTCGTTTCGAAGTTTGTCCTTCACAGAGTCTCCAATATGTCGTCACGTCTTGGCATCCTAAGTCGGAACTGGTTAAAGACTGTTATCTTCATACTTTGTGTATGTACTAAACACATATGCATTCTGTAAACCAGGATCTACAGCAATTAATGTCCAAGACTAGAACACTGAGCTAAAAGGAAAAGTCCCTAGAAAAGTTAGAGTTTCTTGGAGACCGCATCGAAATCCAGAAATTAAATTGAAAGAGTTGGAACAAAGGTGCGTGACCTGAAAGGCAACAAGGTGTAGCATCCAATAGAATGGGGAAGCACCACGGTAACAGTACATTAAGGGTCAAATGTGAGCCAAGTATAATTCAAATAAAATGTATATCAGAAACGTTTTAACGCACGAAAATTTTCCTCAGATGCCACAACATTTGCATAGTAAAATAGTCCCGATATTACTTGTAAACAACTTAGCATATAATGCCAGTCCTTTCGTCAATTACTACATAACAATATTAAAAAAAAGTGTGTGTATACTTATGTACACGAGTTAGAAGTTAAACTTCTTTGGCGTAATAAGATAAAAATATTTTAAAAAAATTATCTTTTCCCTATCCGTTTGTAAAAAAACACTAAAAAGTTATATTCTATATAACTTTTTAGTGTTTTTTTACAAACGGATATCTTATACTATAGCTAAATTCAGGGTGATTGAAAACTACTTTGAATGTAGTTCTAAGTTGCCATGCAAACACTTATTAGCTAACTTCAGGGTGTAGGTTTTTCGCGACGGTCTGCGCGCGCATTGTAAAAATTTACTCTCATAATTTTTCCCTAACGCGCCAAAAGAATTATAACTTAAAAAAGAAAAAAAAACGACGCAAAAGGCCGTCCAATCCATCCAAATCGTTCTTAATGATTTCTTTGTCAAATTTTTTTTTGCCAGCTGGATAACCTGCGCAAGGAACAACTTCAAGCATTAATCCTTCCATAGTAGATTAGCCCAGGGAGCCGTGACGTGCTCAAGTGCAGATAGCTACATTGTGGCTTTCAATTGTTGATTCTCGCAATGACTTAAAAACCAAGTAACAGACAACTTCTAAACATAACCAGTCCAGTTTCAAAACCGCAAGTGGTAGAAACTTTACAATCGCCTATGCACTTAATCATAGTGTCCTTGATCGAATGCCGCGAACCGTGTGTCTCTATCTCCATGATTTCTTAAAAAAAAGATGCATACAGACGAACGGACAGACTAAGCAGTTTTATAAAACTTTTCTATAAAACTGGCTTCTTTCAGCCAATCATACCTGACCGTGGTCTCATTTTGAATTTCGATTAGGTATAAAGTGCGTTCCTGGAAAAGCAAAACAAAATCTTTAGCATTCTAACTATGAATGAGTCAGCAACATTTTTATCGTCAAATCTAACAAGTTCGGATACACACACCAAATGTTGTAACTAAGATGGCCGCCAGATAACAGCAATGAAATTGTACTATTCGTCTGATTTATCGATAGAGGGGTGCTTCACTTGTGCGCCATAAACTATTTTATCTGACTGAAGCGATTGAATTTCTTTCAAACAAAATTGTAATTTAAGTAGGTACTCCGTCTTTGAAAATAAATCATACGCAACCATGAGTGCAGGGTTGGTATCTGATATTACTTAGGCTCAAAGAAATATGTATTACTTACATGTTCGAATTGCCAGAGTTGTGAGAATAGTATATTCTTTATTCTATACTAGCTAACTCTCATGACTCAGCTCGTGACGTACTTCGAACCCTGTGGTACCCATTTAATCCCGTCGCCGTCGTTTATTTAGTTAGTTAGTTTAGTTTAAAGTATGAAAATTTTCCCGATTCGTTGACATTTATGATTACTGCTCCGGTCTCCTAGGTAGTAGTGTGATGATAAATAGCCTAAAGCCTTCCTGGATAAATGAGCTGTCCAACACAAAAAAAACTTTTTTAATTCGAACCGGTAATTCTTGAAATTAGCGCGTTCAACGAAAGAAACAAACTCTTCAGCTTTATATATTAACTAGATGACCCCCGTGACCCCCGATGACACAGCTTCGCTCGTGGATTATTTCGACCTCCCGTCGCACCTATTTAATCTCGTCGCTTATAAATTCTACAGCGATGCATCAAAATTTGCCCGATTTGTCGACATTTATGACTATTGCTCTGCTCCCCAGTGTAGTAGCATAATGATATATAGCCTATAGCCTTCCTCGATAAATGGGCAATCTAACACAAAAATTTTTTTTCAAAACCGTCCAGTAGTGCCTGAGATTAGCGCGTTCAAACAAACAAACAAACTCTTCAGCTTTATAATATTAGTATAGATTTATTACTCATGTGCCACGTCAACGTATTTATCACGAGATTTTAACATTTTATTTAATGGCGTGTGTTCGAAACATTTAGTTAAAAAAATCAGTGTGTATTTACTATGCTGACTAAAATGCCATAGGTATATTTCTCTAGAGCTGACTGTACTACTGATATTATTATATTTTGGACAAATTATATTGTTATATTCAGAGCATGTACCAATTGCTTATAGAAAATGTATAATTTAAGATAATAATTTTGCATGCTAGCAAGGTAGACCTAAAAGGACGAACAAGTATCAAAATGGAATACCAAACTTTGATCAGCAAATAAATGATTATGATTTGATTATACCATACTAGTTGACGCCCGCGGATTCGCCCGCGTAGAGAAGTTTTCCCGTTCCCGTTTCCCACAGGAACTTGTTCCCGGGATAAAAAGTAACCTATGTGTTATTCTGATGTATTAGCTATATTATTGTTAAGTCCCATTAAAATCCATTCAGTAGTTTTTACGCGAAAGAGTAACAAACATCCATACAAACTTTCGCATTTATAATATTACTAGTTGACGCCTGCGGCTTTGCCCACGTAGAGAAGATTTCCCGTTCGCGTTTCCCGCAGGAACTTGTTCCCGGGATAAAAAGTAGCCTATGTGTTATTCTGATTCCATTAAAATCCATTCAGTAGTTTTTACGTGAAACAGTAACAAACATCCATACAAACATTCGCATTTATAATATTATATTATGATAAAGTATTTAATGTGAAAAAAAATAAGGAATAAAACTGACGTGGGTTCAAATCCCGCTCGAGCTCTCGATAGCAAATTTAATGTTTTTTTGAATAAAATTTCTTTATTAACTATACTAATATTATAAAGCTGAAGAGTTTGTTTGGTAGAACGCGCTAATCTCGGGAACTACATGTCGGATTTGTGTTGGATATTATCGAGGAAGGCTATAGGCTATATATATCATCACGCTTCTACCCTGGAGAACGGAGCAGTAATCATAAATATCGACATATCGGGCATATCTTTATGCATTATTGTAGAATTTATAAGCGACGGGATTAAATAGGTGCGACGGGAGTTCGAAGCATGTCACGGGCGAAGCCGTGGGGGTCACCTAGTTTTACCTAGCAGAACAAAGTTTGTTGGGTCAGCTAATACCTAATAGAACTAAAATAAGTACATCGGTAAGTAAGTATTAGGTAGGAACTTTTTAACTTTTTGTCTCCTTTTTTATGTTTTGTGTACTGGGTACCTACTGGTTAAGTAATTGTGTGATGATTGCGTCGTTTTAGCCCTAGAACTTCCCCGCAAACATCCATGTTGGTTCTTGAAATACAAAATCGATATTCCAAAAATATACAATACATATTCCCTCTAACATTTTACAAGATGGCCGTTCGCGCCCACCTGTTCACCGCACTCTCATTGGTTGAAATTCCGCAATCGGATACACCCACTGTGAGGTAGGCAAGGGAAATAGTATACAGCCTAACAGTACCTACATAAATTTATATATTTTGTGAACCACTTAAACATACAGCTGCAAAATACAATGCAAGAGGATTTTGAAAAGAGTGTTAGAGCTAATAATCTGAGAAATTCCTTTAGTTTTAATAAATTAAACCTTTTAAAAATATTGAAACTTTGTTTGGACCAAGCTGTATCAACCAAATGAAAATAGATGAACGCATTGAATACTTACTTAAATTGATTTGATACACAGTTACTGTAAGTAAAATATTTATATTTTTAATTTTTAAATGGGACCAATCTCACCCACATTCTCATTACTGTGACTCCTGTATACCAGGATCTACAGCAATGTCTAAGACCAGAAAAGTTACACCGAGGTAGATCTCGGTGAAATCCCAGGAGAAGTTAGAATGTCCTACAACCCGCATCGAAATTAATCAGAAAGGAGTTGGAATAAGAATGTAATGCTTGTTCCCTCCTTTGCAAAACAAGAGACTTGGAAGGTAACCAGGTGTATATCCTATAGAAAAATGGGAAGCATCATGGTAATCTTAGCTTTTATTAGCTTACTTTGGGATGGACGGCGCTGTCTATAAAAATAAAATAAAAAAACTAAAAAAAACTAACTAACTATCTTCACGCTGTATCCCTGACGGGATAGTCAGAGAGGACAGATCGCCAGGCTTCGCGATCTATGCATACTTCTTTCGCTTCTTCGAGATTCATCAATCGCTTCATACACGCACGTCTGGGTATCCGAGTACTTTTGCCCTTTCCGTTTTTGAGCAATCTGCTCACGTGATCTTCATATGTAAGTCTCGGCCTTCCCTGACTCCTTCTACCCTCTACTTTTGAACAATATATATTCTTCGTCAATCGTTCCTCACTCATTCGTTGGACGTGTCCAAACCAACGGAGCACGCCCTTTTCCAGCTTAACGCTGACACTTTCATTCAAACCTGCCATATTGCGTATCACTTCGTTACGTATTCGGTCGGCCAAGGTAACGCCGCACAATTTTCGAAGTGATCGCATCTCCACAGCATTCAATTTACTTTCATGCATCTGCTGACATACCCAGGTTTCACTACCGTAAGGCAAAGTTGGCACTAGCACTGCGTTATGAATAGCCATTCGTGCTTCTTTTACGATGCTTTGTCGCTTTACTAACTGGGACAAACCACCGTTAACTTTGTTTCCGGCAGCTACTCGCCGTTCTACATAAAAAAATATCTTGGTATATATTGCTGGTCCTAAATATTATGACAAAAACATCCAAAATCACGAAAATTCACCCCAGAAGCACAAGATCCACTCCCGACGTTACTTGAAACTGCTAAGCCTATTAAAAAAAAAACTATAATTATTTTGCTTTTAATGTTATTTTTGCAATATTCCGCTTTCTTAAAAATGCCCTACGATTTGGACACGTGTTTCGCCTACACACGAGGCATTATCAAGACTGTTTGGCTGCCAAACAGTCTTGATAAAATTCGGTCAGTTTTTCAGTCTTGACATATTGAAAAAAGCCGAATATTGCAAAAATAACATTTAAAGCAAAATAATTATAGTTTTTTAAAATTGGATTTGCGCCATGAATGAATTGAATTTCATGATATAGAAATACATGTTAGTGTGATGGACAATTCCGGTTTTAGGTTTATTGGAGGTCATAGGATCATACACACACGGGCAGAGCATGGAGCTTCCATTTTCATAAATACTATTTTTAAAAAGAAATGTTTGTTTTGTTGTCATCGATAAACTCTGGAACTACTAATTCGCTTTACAGAATTCCTTTACCATTAGAATCCCAAGTTATTCAGAAATAACATTGGCTATCCTACTAATATTATAAACGCGAAAGTTTGTAAGAATGTATAATGTAGGTTATATTTGTAAATCTGTCACGCAAAAATTACTGAATGGATGTTGATGAAACTTTACAATAATATAACTAACACATCGGAATAACACTTAAGCTACTTTTTATCCTGGGAACAAGTTCCTCTAGTAAATGGGAACAGGAAAATTTCTAGTTACTAGTTTTAAAGTAACTACTTGAAAATATATTGATAATACATTTTTACACAGGATTTTTATACTGGACATTTTTACACAGGATTTTTATACTGGACATTTTTACACAGGATTTTTATACTGGACATTTTTATACAGGATTTTTATACTGGACATTTTTACACAGGATTTTTATACTGGACATTTTTACACAGGATTTTTATACTGGACATTTTTACACAGGATTTTTATACTGGACATTTTTATACAGGATTTTTATACTGGACATTTTTACACAGGATTTTTATACTGGATATTTTTACACAGGATTTTTATACTGGACATTTTTACACAGGATGTAATACCGGGTTCCTACCAAGACCCGGGGCTTAAGTGACTTCACCTATAAATGGTGCACCGACTTACAAACGAAATAGGCAACGACGCAGTGCCTTTATGGTTTTGAAAGGTCAGACGGCAGTCGCTTCTTTACTTATTACTTACTTTTCCTTACTTTTCTTACTTCTTTTCTTTACTTTATCACTGTGTTAGATGAAAATATCTTTATTCACGTAGGTCACAACGTAATTCTTATGAACGTCAAGATTATTGCTTCTTCATTTACATTTACTGCCAGATTCGCAATGCAATAGGTAGATCCTGAGGAAGAACCTGACAATAAAACTCATGGCCACTCTTTTTAAATGGCCAGTACCTTATTGCATTAGTTTTCATTTACATAATAAAAATTGTGTTTTTTTTTGTTTTAAACAGTGTTGTCTGTTACATTATATTTATTATGTATCGATAGAATCGATATAATATAGATTAGATAGATCGTATGTACAATAAATAAATAAAATACCGTAAACCAAAAGTCAAACGATGCTTCTCCCAGCATTTTAGCTCCTAGCACATAAAATTCTTCTTTCCCACAGGACATGATCCTGACGGAAACGGGATTTTTTTTGTTATCGTTATCCTTGCATTATTTCATGCATCTCAAGTGGTTAAAAATTATACGCGTCGTTATTTTTTTTGAACATTTTATTTAAGTCAGTTCAGCCCGAGACTACCAGGACTTTTCAGTCCGAGACTACCAGGACTTTAATGGGTCGTGCTTATTAGTGTCTAGCACCTCACTTTTTAGGCAACGGCTTCAAAATTTCTTCAAAATTTTTACATCCAATAGACATTTTATTTTATTAAATATAGTCGACCCTTTAAACCGACCCCAGTACCTTGCTTCGGAAGGCACGTTAAGCCGTTGGTCCCGGTTGCCAATAAAATGGCAGTCGTTAAGACAAGTTGAAGGCCTTATGGGCGGCTTAAAAAAATTCAACAGCAGGTCGCCACAGCCTGCGCCTATCAATTTCAACACGGCAATGGGCTCCCCACCTGTTACGTGGGACAAAAATGCATACGGTGAAATGTGGGCGTTTATTATGCCTCTGTCTACCCCTGCGGGGATAAAGGCGTGACAATATGTATGTATTTTATTTTATTTCATCCATTAATCAATATGTTCATACACATTGATGATTATGAGACTTAAGTTTCATTAATGAAAGAGTTTATGATTTTATTTTCTTTTGCACCTGAAAATTACAATTCACAAACCCAGTTTTCAAAATAAATTATTATTTTTTTAGGAAGAAAATACTTAGTATAATAGCGATATGGCGTGTGGAAATACACGTAGATGTATGTTGGTACGTCAATCATTTAACAAAAAGATAAAATAATTCGGCAGTTTCATAATATGGTGTGCGGTTTGCGCTGGAACAGAAGTCAAATGGTTATAGCGCAATCATAGGGCACAAAGCTTAGGAAATAACAAAATAATGTATCGTGTCCATATATGCCTTTTGCACATTGGTGCGATATAGCATAGCATACTATCTATACTATATAATAGCAGCTGTATTGCGATATATATTTTTATATATTTTTAGTAAAATAAAATAAATATCCATCACGCCTTAACCCCGAAGGGGTGGCAGAGGCATATTATATGCCCACTTTTCACCGTGTGGATAAAATAATAATATATTATATTATAATATAATATATTTTTAGTAAGTTTTGTATTATTAGAAGCGCTCGTGGCCCCGCGGTCTCAGTGTTCGGTAAACGATCACTGAGCTACGCAATTTTCACTATGGCTGGTCGTCGGATGGGTGACCACTTCGTGGCATTTACATTTGTGAGCGTTTCCGTGCTTCGGAAGGCACGTTAAGCCGTTGGTCCCGGTTGCCAGTAAAATGGCAGTCGTTAAGCCTGGTTGAAGGCCTTACAGGCGGCTTAAAAAATTTCAACAGCAGGTAGCCACAACCTGCGTCTGTCTATTTCAACACGGCAATGGGCTCACCACCTATTTCGTGGGTCAGGAATCCACACGGTGAAAAGTGGGCATATAATATGCCTCTGCCACCCCTTCGGGGATAAGGCGTGATGGATATTTATTTATTTTGTATAATTAGTTAGTTAAGCCGTTGGGCCCGGTAGCTACTAACAGGAAGTCGTTAAGTCAAGTTGAAGGCTTAAAAAATTTCAACAGCTGGTAGCCACAACCTGCGTGCGTATCTATTTTAACACGGCAATGGGCTCACTACCTATAACGTGGGACAGGAACCAGCCACCCCTTCAGGGATAAGGCTTGATTGATTTACCAAGTTTTGTATTGGAAACTCAAAGAAGTTACTCAGCTGTGAATCGCATATGGATTTGCGGTGACAGGTGGGTCTTTTTCTATGTTTACTATTGATAGTGACTAAGAACTAACATAACTGAATAATAATGGACAACGAAGCTATTGTAATGTATTCTATATCTACTTATGGCTTGGTTGCTAAGACCTAAGTCAATCATAATGTTGCTTTTCGGCAGCGAAACCTGGGTATGTCAGAAGATCCATGAAAGTAAATTAAATGCTGTGGAGGTGGCCGACAGAAAACGTAACTAAGTGATACGCATTATGGCATGTTTGAATGAAAGTGTTAAGCTGTAAAAAGGCGTGCTCCGTTAGTTTGGACACATACAAAGAATGAGTAAAGAACGATTGACTAAGAATATTTATTGTGCGAAAGTAGAGGGCAAAAGAAGTCAGGGTAGGCCGAGACTTACATATGAAGACCACGTTAGCAGATTGCTCAAAAATGGAAAAGTCAAAAGTACTCGGATACCCGGACGTGCATGTATGAAGCATTTATTATACCTTAATTATTTAGAAACAATTTTTGAAAAGAAATTAGTATGCTAACTTTTTCTAAATATTAAATTTAAAGTGGAAAAATTTTTTTAGTCACGAGCTGGACTCAAACCAGCGTCTTCTGGTTCAACGCACCAGACGCGTTTCCAACTACACCACCGTGACCTGCTCGTTACTGACGAATTGATCCACCTCTTTACGTCTTAAGGCGACGTAGTCCAGCTCGTGACTGAAAAATTTTTCCACTTTAAAATTGAAACTTAATTATTTAATTGAGCGAAGCGAACCGAAGCTCCCATGGAGCGACTTCAATGGCGTTTGTAGCACCGGGCAGAACTTCGCAATTTCTTGTCCTTTTCGGATTTTTTTTCTACTACGGAAATCTATTCAAATTATGCAGGTCGTGACGAAGCCCGAACTTCAAAATTCGATCTAATAAAAAAGTTATCCGCAAAAATCATGTTGTCTATGGGAAAATACTTAGTTTGATTTAACGTTTCGCTCAAATTTATGCTGCTAGCATAGGTTACACCTTTGCGACTGCGGCTACCTAGTTATTATACCTTTTCAGTAAAAGTAAAAGTAAAGTGATGAAGAGTAGAAGCGTGCACGTCGCCACCCCTGCCAGTTACGGCTGCAATTCTACTCCAACACGAGTGCCACCAGGGCGATTACTGCTAGGGCGTGCCCCCGAGGCGACGCGCACCAGTTCGTCCCCGCTGGTGCGAAAAGTGTGTGCCAGAGCGGCGTAGGGGACCGCCACCTTACACGCGCGGCCCGACACGGCGGGAAGTAGAGGATGGAGTGCAGGGTAGCTGCGTGGAATGTTAGGGGAGGAATGACAGATAAGATGAATGAGTTGATGGATGTTATGAATGAGAGAAAGTTAGATGCAGTGTGCTTGACAGAGACCAAGCGCAACGGCAGCGAAGTCTTGGAGCTCCCGGGTGGGATGCTCGCGCTTTGGTATGGAGTACCAGAGAGCGAGCATGGCAGTCGGGGGGTTGGAATTTTGCTCTCCTCGCGATTGGCCTCCGGTATGTATGAGTACAAACTGGTAGGTCCTAGAATCCTCTGGATCCGTGTAATACTTGGTTTAACGAAGATTTTCCTGGTAGCTGCTTACGCGCCAGTATCTTCGTCGAACGCGAGTAAGCCAGAGGACTTCTGGGAGAGTATGAGAGAAGCTCTAAATGTGATAGAAGGAAATGAAAGACTTATAGTATGTGGAGACTTGAATGGATGGGTGGGTACCGCTCGCGATGGTTTTGAGTCGGTACTCGGGAAGTATGGGGATAGAAGGGTGAACGACGCTGGCAAGCTAATACTGGCATTTTGTAAGGAAAAGGATATGTTTGTGGCAAACACAATGTTCAACCACAAACAAATTCATATGTATACGAGGAGATATAAGTCTAAGAGAAGCATGATATAGATCTATTCCTAATGGATAGTCGGCTCCGTAAACAGGTGATGGACACAAGGGTATATCGAGGCGCTGAGCTGGGATCAGACCACTACCTAGTCATAACTAGGATTAGGAGTCAGTTCGCGGGTTGGCGTCATCGTACCGAGTGTCCTGAACCTGAGCCGACTTATAGCATCAAAAGCGGGAAGCTGCAGGATGCATCCATTAGGGATAAATATAATGAAAGGGTAGCCGAAAAGCTTAGCGACGTCAATGTAAGTAGTGTGAATGTGGAAAGTGTATGGCAGAACCTTAGGGATAGTATGATAAATGCCGCTGTGGAAGTGTGTGGAGAAACGAAAAGAGGCAGTAGTAATAAGCGTGATGCATGGTGGAATGAGAAAGTGAAAGAAGCAGTTCGAATGAAGAAGAAAGCATGGCTAGACTACTTAGCCTCGCGGAATGATTTTAAAATGAAAGAGAGATACAAGCTGCAGAAAGTTAACACGAAGGCACTGATAGAAGAAGCTCGTGAAAGGTGCAGAATGAAAGCGGCCATAATGCCAAGCTCTTCTGGAAAGAGGTAGGCAAGACCCGGAGTTGTTCGGCAATCTGCAGTATGAATAAAGTGCTTAGTGTTAACAATGACGTCAGATCCGACCAAACTGACGTCCTGCAGAGATGGAGTGAATATTATGGAAAGATGTATGCAAGAAAAGACAAAGATGCCACATCGGGAAGTGGAGCTCACCTCGATGCTCCGGATCCCGATGTCATTGAAGTCTTTAGTATGAAAGAAATAGAACAAGCGATAAGAAGTATGAAATGTGGTAAGGCTGCGGGAAAAGACAGAGTTACTGCTGAGATGATCAAGTACGGTGGGTCGCGTGTCTGGGACACACTATGTCTGTTATGCAACTTGTGCTGGCGGACGGGTGAGGTCCCGGATGACTGGCGAGTAGCAGTTGTAGTACCTATTTACAACTTAAACTGCTCCAGCTACAGGGCGATCAGCTTGGTCAGCTTTGCTAGTAAGGTGTATGCAAAGGTTATAACGGCACGAATACAAGAAAAGTCTGAAAGGTATTTATGGGAGGCTCAATGCGGATTCCGACGTGGAAGAGTTTGCATGGATCAAGTGTTTTCTCTCCGCATGATCGCGAAAAAGTTTCTGGCTGTTAGCCAGAAGGTTTTCTGCGCTTTTGTGGATCTAGAGAAAGCATTTGATAACGTTGTGAGAGAAACGCTGTGGGACTTGCTGCCCGGATATGGTGTGGACGGCTCGGTACTGCGGGCAATACAATCGCTCTATAGGGACTGTAGGGCTTGCGTGCGAGTAGGGGGGATGTGTCACCTCTTTTTGATGTCTGTACAGGCGTCAAACAGGGATGTGTCATGTCCTCCTGGCTGTTCATAGTGTATCTGGACAGTTGCCTGCAGAAATTGAAAGATTTTGATATGGGTGTGAATTTGGGTGACTTTACAGTAAACTGTCTGCTGTACGCTGATGATGCGGTGCTCATGGCCTCATCAGAAGCTGACCTTCAGGCATTAGTCACTAATATGAAAGAAGAGTGTGAAAGTAAGGGTCTTCGCTTGAATGCAAGTAAAACTAAGGTTCTAGTATTTGAAAGAGGTGACGTAAGAACTAAATGCGAGATTAGGGTAAACCAGGAACGTCTAGAGCAAGTGAATGAAATTGTGTATTTAGGAAGTATGTTTAGCGCGGATGGAAGATGTGATTCGGATGTAGAACGGCGAGTAGCTGCCGGAAACAAAGTTAACGGTGCTTTGTCCCAGTTAGTAAAGCGACAAAGCATCGTAAAAGAAGCACGAATGGCGATTCATAACGCAGTGCTAGTGCCAACTTTGCTTTACGGTAGTGAAACCTGGGTATGTCAGCAGATGCATGAAAGTAAATTGAATGCTGTGGAGATGCGATCACTTCGAAAATTGTGCGGCGTTACCTTGGTCGACCGAATACGTAACGAAGTGATACGCAATATGGCAGGTTTGAATGAAAGTGCGTGTATGAAGCGATTGATGAATCTCGAAGAAGTGAAAGAAGTATGCATGGATCGCGAAGCCTGGCGATCTGTCCTCTCTGACTACCCCGTCAAGGATACAGCGTGAAGATGGTTAGTTAGTTAGTTCAGTAAATAAAGACAACTCGGTTCAGACACAGCCCGTGACCTTTGTCTAACCAGGACAATGCTCTAACCCAACTGAGCTACCAGAACCGCACCGAAGCAAGTTGAAATTGTTTACTAATAATATTTTTAATTGCATAAAATGTTGTAGAACAAACATGTTAATGAGTTATCTGGGGCTTACACATTTTGCCATATCTCCTTAGCATGCAAATATTAAACTTATATCTACGAGTATTAACTTATTTAGTCTATAACTGGCTCAATATTTAACAAATAGGTTTTATAAAAGCATAACACATGCTAAAAAAATATCATTATAAGAATTAATTCAGAAAAAACCAAAGTTATATTTCATTGAAAGATTTGCTTATTATACACTTATAAGATGACATTTTCTATTTAAATACGAAGTTGCATGAAATGAACAAGCAATAGGTAGGTACATTATTTTATTTGTTCTATTGAACGCGATCTTTTGTGTAGCGATTTTTTTTAAGAATAATGCAAATCAATTAATATAATAAAAAAAATCTATTATATCACTCGTGATATAATAACAATCAAAAAACCACAGTTTGATAATAGGTATCATTGTGCCTAATTGCGGTGAGATTATAGCCATAGTAAGTGTATTGAAAATATATTTATTTCTTGTTTATTTTTTTTATTATCACTGAGGTGGCAGTCAAGCATACGGCTAAATCTCAGGAACAACTGGTTGGATTTAAAAATTCTTTTTGTTTTGGCTATCCCATTTATCGAGAATGGCTATATATCATTACGCTACTACCCTGTAGAGCGGAGCAGTAATCATAAATGTCGACAAATCTGGCATTTTTTTGCATTATTATAAATGTTATTATAATAATGCAAAAAAATGCCATATTTTGTATTTATAAGCGACGGGATATAATAGATGCGATGGGAGCTCGAAGTATGTCACGGGCGAAGATGGGGGGTTACCTAGTTAAATAGATATGACTAAAGTATAGAAAAAGTGAAACCAATAAAATATGGTGTTAATTAATTTTATTTATGTTTAAATATTTACATATTGATGTAGAAATAATTCATCCTATAACTTGAATGAAGAAATAATTCATCCTATAACTATTGATGAAGAAATAATTCATCATATAACTATTGATGAAGAAATAATTCATCCTATAGCTATTGATGAAGAAATAATTCACCTATAACTATTGATGAAGAAATAATTCACCTATAACTATAGATGAAGAAATAATTCATCCTATAACTTGAATGAAGAAATAATTCACCTATAACTATTGATGAAGAAATAATTCATCCTATAACTATTGATGAAGAAATAATTCATCCTATAACTATTGATGAAGAAATAATTCACCTATAACTATTGATGAAGAAATAATTCGTAACTATTGATGAAGAAATAATTCATCCTATAACTATTGATGAACAAATAATTCACCTATAACTAATGATGAAGAAACAATTCATCCCATATCCACAATATTTAACCTTAATTGTTCGCTATTTAAGTATGTGTGAAAGTTATACCAATGTGATTCAGAGTGGTACTTGAACCGTGCTAGGGAATTCTCCTCTGTCTTCCAAGTCCTACCTTGCAGTGTGTTAACATTTTAATATTTATGCAAAATATATATCCTTTCAAGAAACAATACTAAACAACTAATTCGGCGTTACATGGCGGAAATCCATTTTAAAACTATAATTATTTTGGTTTAAATTTATTTTTTGCAATATATTTGTCTATATTGTATATAAATATAAATTTGTATATAATTGTCTTTAGGCGTAGTACCTACTATTAACTATAACTTATTCTGTGCTTTAGGACTGTTGTCTAGCTGTCATCTAGTATAATTATAAAGCTAAAGAGTTTGTATATTTGTTTGGTTGAACGCGCTAATCTCAGTAACTAATGATCGGTACTGAAAAATTCTTTTTGTGTTAGATAGCCCATTTATCAAGGAAGGCTATATAATATCGCGCCACTGCCCTGGAGAGCGGAGCAGTAACCATAAATGCCAACAAATTGGAAAAAAATCATACATTATTGTTAAAGTAATAATCGAAGGGATTAAATAGGTGCGACGGGGATTGTAGATCTGGCACGGGCGAAGTCGCGGGTGTCAGCTAGTGTATTATAATTGCATGTTGAGTACTTAGATTAAATAAAGTTGAGTAGTTTGGATCGCGATGCCTGGCGATCTGTCCTCTCTGACTACCCCTTCAGGGATGCAGCGTGAAGATAGTTTAAAAGATACAACCGTGCAAACAGCGACTTAATATTATAATATTTGCAAAGCAGTCAAAAGAAGCTCACAGCTTTATCTTTAGATGAAAAGGTAAAGCTGTGAGCTACTTTTCTTTATCTTTTGAATTTTATGATTTTATTGCTAGAACCTTAATGTCCAATCTTATTTTTGTATAATACTTCTTCTAAACATTTAAATATCTAACTTAAACATTTAATGTCTAAATTCTCGACTGGAACGCCTTTTTTAAATACAGTTTCAACTAAAAGAATAAAAATTTACCTTGTAAAGTGCTGGAAGTCTTACCCACTGCAGATTCTGTGGATGTTTAGGAGTAATTAAAAAAGATATGTCACTGCGCTTTAACATATTTCCTTCTATAATGGAGGTTGTAGAAACTTTTATGTATAAGATTCCACCATTTTACAATTAAAACATAAATTATGCAATAGTTATGGAAAATATTATACAGAAAATGTCCGCCATTTCACAAATTCCCGCTCAAAATTCTTCAACTACTGTCAGATGAGAATACTGGAGTTCTGACGCATCTGCCTCTACTACAGCCAGGTTCACTCATTTTTCTCTTTTTAACCTGTGGTTTGTAACTTGCGTCGCAAGAACAGTTCTTATAATCACATTCATACGGGTCATTAGGATAAAATACCCAATCTTCCTCATCATTAAAATCTTCATTATCAAAATTCCCTACAGCACGATGACCAGACGAAGTCAACAAACAAACCCCCACTTTATCACCCATCATTTTGTACAACTCACTTTGTTTGATAGCTATACCTATTCGTCCATTTTCTATATGATCCACATACCAACATACTTCTACATTGCAACAATTATTTATTATATTGGGATACGATAATGCAATGTTAGATAAATCGTTCAATTCTATATTTTGCGTCAAATAAAAAAATATAGGTATATTATTATAACTTTCTAGACATTCAAGCACTGTTCTATATTCATAATCTGTATATTTACCCCACCAATCATCCTCTGTTATATATTCACTTATATATTCGTTAAATATTCGCGTAAGATCAGCGTTTGTACTTCTTGCCCTCCAGAGGACGCTAGCCAATCCTTTGGCAGAGTCATAAGCGTTAAATATATGGTATGTATCGTCAATTTTCACTGCGTACTCTTTCGTTTTTAAAACATAACCACCGTGAAATGGATGCAAGCCATATTCACCCGTAGGAAAGTCCAATTTGATCATGTCATGTCCGAGGTCAGAAAGTGTTGAAATGTAGATAATTTTCTCATCTCCCACTATTAACTTATAGTCAGCATTTTTACTCTTTGGTAAAGTTCTTAAGATAGTTCTATTATCCATGTCACTTTCTATATATTCCGCAAAATCACACGTTTCGTACAATTTGTCCTTTATACACGACAAACTAACCCTGGGAAGGTCTATTCGATTTATATATTCACGGACACGTTCAATAGTGTTCCTGTCGTGAGAATTGATTGCTATTTCTTCAGCACATATTTGTAATAATGTTGGAATTTGTGGCATTGTTATTTAAACTGTATAATATTAGAGACACAGATAAATAAACAAATGTGCAGGTATTAATAGTTACACAACTACAAATGTACATCTACCCTCATACTGGTTTAATTTTGAGCAGGTCGTATATAAAACTCTTTGACATGAAGCGTACTTTTTAAAAAGCCTGGCTACGCAAGTTTCAAGGCAAATATAAATTGTCTTTATTTATGGATAGATGTAATTTTTTGTAGATAGCAGCGTATGCCTATTTAGTTCTACTTCAGTAAAGTGGTTGAAACTTCATTAAAGCTATCTGTGAAGTTTGGAAAGTTACAAATAAAGCCGCGTTCCTCTGATTAATCTAATTTCACAACACTTGTGTTCACAACATAAATCCACCATATTTCCACATAATCACATGAAAATTCCAATCTGAGTTAAGTAAGGCGAATAAATGGCGGTTATTTTTAAAAAGTAATAATACATAGTTCATGTTTTATTATTTTTTAAAACCTATTATTATTTTTAGCCATAAGAGGTTTAGTACAAAAGACCTAAAAGGAATGAAGTACTATGGTATCACCAGCCTCAAAAACATCTGCATCCGCTGCATCCACTATTACTCACAGGAAGGTCCTGTAACGCTTCCATCACTTTCATTGGTCAAGACTGATTTAAGATTCGATAAAGGTACGTGAATAAAACAGGCTAGACTTGACTATAATAGCTTAGAAGAAATATTTATACAATAATAAGATTTGGCTTAAAGACATTAATTGCCAAACCTTAAACATTCTAAAAAAAACATTGCAGTTGAACTGAATAGTAGGTGATTGGTATTTTTAGTAAATTTTGTATTAGAATCACAAATATCGCTTTTTGATCGCTTTTGTTAACTTAATTATATAAATTGAATTATATAAATTCTTAAAAAACAATATGGAACTCATAATCAAGTTGATTCTAATACACAAAGATATTGTACAACAACGCCATCTAGTTCAAATTAAGTTAACATAAGCTCGTACTATGGAATGTACAGACGACTACTAAACATATTAATATTTATTATATATTTTAAAATATAAACATATTAAACAATATTGTGAGTTTTTATACATATTTTATTAATACATACTTATAAAAATACTTGGAAAACACCCAAACTTGGAACGGACAATTATTGTGGATCTCACAAATATTTGGTCCGACCCGAGATTCGAACCCGGGACCTAGGCAATAGCAGTGTATGCACTACCCTGTGCGCTTATAGCTTTCTAGTCTCTCTACATCTTAGTGTATTCCAAGTAGCGTCCAAAATCTACTTGGATTTTTAGCCCGAAGTTTTAATACGTACGGCACCTGCGTCCGTTAGTCAGTAGGTGCTCCGCTAAAAGGTCGCTTGGGCCCCGGAGATCTACATGGGTTTATGATCTGAGCTATGTACGGAATCTATAAGAGTTCTATTTTGACTCTAGATCCTTCAAAAACTGAATCAAAACCCATGAATGGGTAACCCAATGGGCGGGTATAGGTTTTAAAACCTAAATAGATTCCTAGGAAGAGGAAAAATATTAGAAAAACAAATGTCGGAATTCAGAGGGGGTATGAAGTTTGCCGGGAATATAGAAAGAAAATAATACCGTGATCAATACTCCGATTTACTTTGACAGTTCAATCTGCATCTCTTTCGCACTTGCAAAATATCTCGTAGCTATCCTTTTTATAATATTAATAAAAACAAAAGTCCTATGTCTCTCATTGAATTATACAAAAATCTATCCTATTCAGTTGGATTAGAATCCAAATTACTTTACCCGCCCATCCAGCGCATCCCTTGTGATGTAACACGATTAAATGCGGTTATCGTTATTAAGTTGCAAACTAAAGCGAACGTCTACATTCTTAATTCAGCCGCGAATGAATTCAAATAATCGATCCTAACACAGTCACCACCGGTTGCGCGCCGGATGATTTATCTGGCTCGCAAATTCTGGAGATATTTAGATAATTTATCTTATCTATCGAAATCTAGTCATTTCCGTAGTTCAAATGTATTAACCGTTCTACCTCGATGAATTTCGAATATTAGCAATTAGAATCTCTCACCAAAAAATAAGATTTACTGTCAAAAGCTTAAGTGCAAAAAGTGCCAAGTGTACCTCTACAAATTGAAATAAAATCAGCAATATTTTAACAAAAACGATTTTCCCAGCTTTAATTTATAAATAAGGAGAAATATTTTATTATAATCAGCGACTTTTTACATAAAATAAATGGCGTATTCGAAGGTGTTCAAATCTGTGTCAAAAGTAAAAGATATTATGGAATTTAAACTGACGGTGGGAAATGAGAAGTTATTGTACATTTCAACAATTTCTGATCTCGGTGAAGATATGCTTGTATTAGATTTTCCTACGGGAGAATATGGATTACACCCATTTTTTGCCGGGTACGTCTTGAAGATGAAGGACTATTCCGTGGAGATTGACGATGCTAAAAGGGTGTTTACCACCGCTGAGGGTGACAAAGGGCTCATTGACACATTCTATGGTCGTCACTCCACGAATGTAGACCAGTTGCGCTTGTTTAACAAGTACATAAGCGAGCATATGGCTAATGATGAAGTTTGGTGGAGAAATTTCAGCAAGCATTCCTACAGGAATAAGCTTCAAGTATTGGAACTTTTTAACAACATTCCAGTACTTTTTTACTTGACCGAAAAGATTAATTTGGAAGATTTACGCAAAATCACTCTGACATCTGCGAGTAAAATTAAAAACTGTGGCAACATCGACGCATGTTGGTTTGTGACTCACTCGAAGAAAGGCAACATTGGCATCGCTGTTAAACAGGAAGAGTTTCATATTATGATGGGTAAGTTCGCTGGAGTTTGCCTCTTGGCGTCAAATGGACATCGTGCTATAGGAAATTTCGATTGTGAAGGGATCACTCCTGAAGATCCGATGCGCTTAGATTGGGCATTTTATCCTGAACATCGTTACAAATGCGAATTCGCCGACTGTCGATGTGACACCAGTAATAAGATGAGAAAGGCTCAGAAGAAGGCAGACAAAAAGTCCAAGTTTAACGAGCCATGCTGCAGCACCGACTACGAGTATTAACAGCGATAGCGGAAACTACGTTATTTGTTTTTTTTTATTGGATTATATGGCCTGGTTACTAAGACCTTTGGGCCAACACGTGTTTTGTGTTTGTTACTAGTTATAGACGTAATATATCCATAGACAAATCACCGTGATAATTGGCCAAGCGTGACTTTCTTTAAGAGCTCCAGCATCAGTAACACTCCTCTTTCTTTTTCTATTTGATTCCCAACTTAGACTGAATTTAGAGTTTTGGTCAACTTTTATTTAGCTGCTAGGAGCAGCTCTCGTTTACTTTTTGGTATTATTAGAAGCAACTGCCGTCTGAGCTCCCAATTTTGTAATGGCGCCTGCCTCCTTCACGTCAGGTTTCTTTTCAGGGTAATATTGTTCTTGGGCATTTACTCACAAACCAAAGAACTTACTGTTTAAGACTGAAAATGGAATTATTTATTAAAAAACTAAATGTACATGTTTATATGAGATTATTAATTGATTTGTTAATAAAATTTTATAGAATTTTAATATAAAATCATAAGAAATGTTGTTAATGTTTTGATTTTTTTATTAAACAGGATTAATTTTTGATAATTTTTCATTCCATAACCTTTATTGCCGAGGTTTAATATCTACCTAAAGCCTACAATGATGATAATTGTTCTATTGTTCAAACAACGTTTTTAGATCGTGACAACAGATGGCGCTACTAATTATAGCTGAGGTTAGACAATTTTATTTTAACCTTTACTACGAGTAAATAAAACATGGAATATGAGAGTAGATGTATATTAATTGACGCTTCTTTTTTTTTTATTTTTTAATCTTTATTTAATGGCCTGGTTCCTAAGACCTTTTAGCCTAATCTTATTTTTTATATCATATTTCTTCAATCTTATCTTCCAATTAGTCCTGTCCAGTCGATGTCGTGTCCTCATTGTCCGTCCTGGTCCTTGCCCTCAGTATAATGGTGATTCTTATACTAAGGTTGTCAGTGGATGTTTCGCGGCAAGAGAGAAAATAGCATTTCACTGCATATATATCATTGTCTTTCACTATAGCACGTTAACACAACTTTTATGTCCAAGAAATCACCACTCCCGCACATAAAACAAGATAAATGCACTAGTTTTAGAAAATAATCTAAGCAAGCGTCCGCACTTGTCACTCTTCCCGCCAAATGTCCAATTGACGCTTCTGTAAACTAAACTTGCAGCGTAATAAGCATCAGATATTATACCTTACGCCTAGATAATTGGTTTCTCAAGTGAAGCGAATAAATACGCTGAAATATGTTGTGATTGACTTGGCAGTAGTGTTCACAGTAATAAAATTACATTTATACTTTACACTATTATCAAAGTGTCGATAGTAGGATTGCCTGGAGAGGGCCAATAGTGTAAGGTATCTTTATCTTCATATTCTTGAGAAAATCTAATGCTCTTCAGAAAACATTTTGTGGAATACCTAATTAAAAATAGCACGTTTCATCTAATAAATATAAATACGGTGAAACGTGGGCGTTTAATATGCCTCTGCCTACACCTTCAGGGATAAAGGCGTGACAATATGTATGTATGTATGTATGAACCCCCGGCTTCGCCCGTGACATACTGCGAACTCCCGTCGCACCTATTTAATCCCATCGCTTATAAATTCTACAATAGGTAACGCATTAAAATTTGCCCGATAAGTCGACATTTATGACTACTGCTCCGCTATTTCGGCACTGTTGCAAGCGCCATGATCACGGATGTATCGTCGGAGTGGATCATGGCGCTTGCAACAGTGCCGAAATATCGGAAACTCAAAAATACATTAAAACATGGGAAATATCCCGTTAATTGTAGTAATTTGAAATGATTATCATAGTTATGGCTTACTTAGGGCTAGACAGCATTCTGTAAAATAAAAAACATGGCCAGTCTTTTTAAAAATAAATATAATTATTGTGTTACAACTGCATGACTTTTTAAAAAAAGTTGCACACCGTCGATTTATTTATTTATAAGAATATAATGAGACATTTAAAAGAAAATAAGTACAAAGGGACTGCTTATTTCTGAATAGAAATCTCTTCCAGCAGACCCAAGAAAGGAGAACGATTTAAGTAGAAAAAAGAAAAATTTAATAAAAAGTGCGTACGAAGGTTATTATCATCAAATAATTCAACATCAAATTAAATATGAATTTAAAACTATATATTCATATTTAATTAGCAAGAATTTAAAACATACATAAAATGCAAATAATACATACCTACATACATATATACATTTTCATATATAAGTAATATCCCTACTAATATTATAAAAACGAAAGTAACTCTGTCTGTCTGTATGTTACGCTTTCACGCCTAAACCACTGAACCAATTTGGCTGAAAATTGGTGGAGAGGTAGCCTAGAGCCAGGAGACGGACATAGGCTACTTTTTATCCCTGGAACAAGTTCCTGTGGGAAACGGGAACGGGAAAACGTCTCTACGCGGGCGAAGCCGCGGGCGTTAACTAGTAATGTTTGATTGTTTGTTACTCTTTCACGTCAAAACTGCTGAATGGATTTTTATGAAACTTTACAATAATATAGCTTACACATCAGAACAACGCATAAGTTACTTTTATTCCGGATACAAGTTCCTTTGGGAAACGGGAACGGGAAACTTCTCTACGCGGGCGAAGCCGCGGGTGTCAACTAGTAATATATAAATAGAATAAAATACTTAAACACCTTTGCATAGACATAAACAAGATTTGCAATCGCTGATCACAGGTGGTAGTGAGTTCCATGTATGGTGAGACTAATATGCCTTGTTAAACCATTTGGCCTTGAAGGTAGTGGTGGCATTGTCTGATGTAGTGGCAGCCTGCAGCACGTCATTCACGATGAGACAGTACAAAAGATAATTTTATTCATGTACTGGACATAAGCTTTCCTTTTTGTGTAAGTATTAATCAAACAAAGTGTGTAAGTAGGCGCCCCATTTATGATAGTTATAAGTAATAGTGCTTATTGACTGAAGTGTTCAAGCCGGGATTATCTGGGTGCCGCAAAATTGTACAAATACAATCTGGTAAATTAAGTAGCGGTATTTGTATATGGTGAGGGGCAAAGTAGGTAAGTGGATGTGTGATGTTAAATGGGAAGCGGTTCACTGTCTTAGAGATTCCAGAACAGATTATTATATTCCATTGTATTCCAGAACGTTTCTCAATACTCAATCGATGCTTGAGGCTAGTTTTTTGCCTTATAAATACTACTCTCAAGTGTTTCATGAGTATTGATAAACGTTCTGGAATACGGCCCTTGACCAAATAGCTGAAAAGTAGATATCTTTCAATGTAGCTTGGCAGAGTTCACAAGAGTTGCGTGTGATGCTTATGAACATTTTATTTTTGAAAATTTAATATTTTAGTTTTTTTAGAATGTTGACCGTTTTAAAGAAATAAATTTAATTTACAGTTTCTTAATTTTATTAATTTTAAATTATATAAATTATAAATTGTAATTCCTTAATTTTCTTTTAATTAATTAAATTAAAAATTGTAATTTCTTAATTTTAATTTGTAATTTTCATTATATTTTATTTTGGAATTAATAATAATTGTTTTTTTTATTATATTCAATTATAATTAATTATTTAGAATTTCTTTTTATTATTAAGATTACTTTCATTATATAGGCATAAAGCTGTAATAAATGTTATAGATGCATGTTGAGTAAATATATAAATAAGTCAGCTGAGATTCATTTATTTTACGTGTAGAAATCCTCATGGATGCTTTGCCCTCTCCGACCGACTAAAACCACTCGTTGTCCTTCCATTTGCCTATGGCCAGGAGTCGTGGGTGAGCCCTTAGAAGAATAAACCCCCGGCCTTCCGACACACTTTGTCCGCCACCGCGGTTTCGCTTCAGGAAGTTCAGGTGTTCTACTTTGAGGGCTGGGGAAGTGTTACCGCACTTTCTTAGGGGCGAAGGATGGTGCGTAAAGCTCTCACGCCACGCCATCTTCTAGAGCTTGCTCACCCGCCGTCCACAGGCTCCCAGCTAAGGATATGGAGGACCGTAGTTTAGCGCGAAGACAAGTCAGCCGCGACGCACCGTCGGCGCAAACTGCCGAATTAGAAAGTCAGGTCATAAATAGTATACGGAATACGAAAAGTGCAAATCTATATCGACATCATAGGGCCCATAAGTTATGATACCTGAGGTTTCCTAGGGGTATGAGATAGTATATCAATACACTTTTTTTTATACCACTGAGTTGGCGGACCAGCTTACCCCCCACCTGATAAAAGTGGTTATCTGGTATTGCAAACGTCCATAGCCTATGGACGTTTGCAACACCAGCGGTGCAGCTATCGTGCTGGCGACCCTTTACAAACCTTCTAAGACCACTTTGAAGAACCCCATACTGCAATCGTTTGGGAACAGGCAGGGAGCTCATTTCAATTACTATGAGTATGTCAAATGTTTAACAAGGATGTTTAATTTGATACCTATATTTTAGTAGTGCTTTAAAAGTAATTAGTCCACCATGTTGAGTGTTCAACCATTGTATTTAGAATGACGACACACAGCTAATCATACATTGTCATTCAAACAAGAACAAATTTATTACCTCTTGCTTGAATTAATGTTTCTTTTATAAAATAGTAATGGTTTCAGTTTACATTAATATAGACTCAATATTTGAGTTTGAAATTTTTCACTATTCACAAGTAATATAGTTAGATTTTGGCCATCCATGGGTACACAAGATTGACATTGTAGTCATGTATAATGAAACTCTACACCTGTAGGTAGGTACACATTGCAGTAGGTAGGCAGATGTCAATTTCAATTGTAGAATATGACATTCACCCTGTATAGATCTGTGGATAAACTACTTCGTCTGCACAAAGACACAAAGTCTTTAGTGTAGCTTGGGCAAGCTCGGGAGTCTCATCTATACAACTTGAGGAATATGATTTGTTACATAAGTTATGAGCTCTAGTAGTATGTACGTGATGGACAACACCTTGTTAGGCACCCCAATGGGTGAGGGTGGGGAGTGGCCGCTAATCAAAGCTTTATGTACCAATATTGGCATCGAAGGTTTTAAATTACCAACATCTATAAACTCGGAAGTTCATGAAAATAATCAGAGATGTCGCTAGTTGGCCACTGTGTGTAGCTAATGATAAAATATTCTGCAAATGGTACAGATTTCACTGTTTTTTTTTTTACTAAAACTGGAATATGCGTAATAAAAATTTATCTATATAAAATGTGTCTAGTGTATAAGCTATAAATATGTTAATAAATAGCGGGTAGGAACAAATAATTGCCACAGGTTTTAGAAGGTAGAAGTTATTTTAATTGTAAAAAGCTGGTATCTAACTGAAACTTTATTAAAAAACGCTAAATTACAAAGTCGAAATTCTAATTTAAGTGTAGATTAAAAATTCTGATTATTTTACTTATGGATTCACAACATTAAACAGTGCTTCAAGTGGCTACAACAAAAACAATGGTCGAAGTTCACATCCCAGATTTGCTACAATTGTGTGCTGAACAAGTGATCAGTGATGCCGCCGCAAATAAATATTATGATATTCTAAGCGAATACATCGAACAATTAATGCTGCCTAAAATTCCAATAATATATATCAAGGAAAACACATACTTCGTTGAAAATGATTTCAGAAACTTAATATTAATGAAAAGTAAGAACATAAATATAGTACGATCAGTACCAGAGTGGACAAACTTGGATTTTAAATTGTCAGTGGGCAAAGAGAAACTTTTGTATATCTGTTCAATTTCTGATTTAGGCAAAGATATGTTGAAAATAGACTTTCCCATGGGAGAATATGGTATACATCCATTCCGTACTGGATATATATTGAAAACAAAGGAGTATGCCGCAAAAGTGGACGATGCTGTTCATGTTTTTAATTTCCTCAGCCGAAACAAAGGATTGAGTGCTACATATTTTGGTCAAGTCATTTCAAATGCTGAGCATTTGCGATTATTCAATACATTTATTAGTGAATATATGACTGATATTAGTTGGTGGAGTAATCACACAGATCATAGATTTAGAACTGTCTTAAAGTACATAGACGAATATAGTGATATACCGGTAGTATTTTATTTAACTTGTAATATAAATAGCGATGATTTATGTAAAATAACATTAACTTGTAACTCTCCAATAACGAATTGTGGTAATGTGGATGCGTGTTGGTATGTGTTTCATTTAGAAAAAGGAAGAATAGGTATTGCTGTTAAACAGACTATATTTTACAATATGGTGGCCACGGTTGCTGGTGTTTGTCTGTTGAGTTCGAATGGGTTCCGTGCTGTAGGGAATTTTGATAAGGATGTTAGAGATCTTCGCGATGGGTATATAGATCAATCGATATATTGTGCCGAACATGAATATAGGTGTGATTATAAGCCCTGTTCTTGTGATGTTATGGATTTGTTATAGAAAAGCAATCTATTGTTATTAGAGGTCTTTAAAACTATTCTTAGAACGATAATCGTGTAGAAGGAA
Organism: Thumatha senex; assembly: GCA_948477245.1. Classification (NCBI taxonomy): domain Eukaryota; kingdom Metazoa; phylum Arthropoda; class Insecta; order Lepidoptera; family Erebidae; genus Thumatha; species Thumatha senex. The sequence goes on from OX419753.1 coordinate 13,242,303, forward strand.
CAAAGGATCCGACCACACATACCTGATTCCTCTATCCTAGCGCTCACAGTCAAGGCGTAACTCAACAAATTGTAACAAAGGAATGAACTCCTCAAGGAAAGATGTATGACAGGTAATACTTACTCTCCAGATTCTTGGACGTGTAACTATGCTTTACAAAATGACGTTAAGTCGACATATATGTTCCACCTTCACACGAAGACCTTCACGATTTATCTATTATTCGTCAGAAAACCTGTCTTTTTAAAAAATAAGTTTTTAATTTTTTTCAATCAATGTTTACAATATTAAAGCCCTCAAAATTGCTGACGAGTTGATATTTTTACAAAGGTTTTTATAAATTAAAGTCAACTTGCCTCGTTCCTTTTTTATTTATCTATACTAATATTATAGTTTGTTTGTTTGGTTAAAAGCGCTAGTCTCAGAAACTACCGGTCGGAATTGAAACAATATTTTTGTATTTCATAGCCTATTTATCGAGGAAGGCTATATATCATTACTCTACTACCCAGGAGAGCGGAGCACTAAGTAATCAAAATATCAACAAATGGGGCAAATTTTCATACATTTTAGTAAAAGTGAAACGACGGGATTAAATGGATGCGACGGGGGTTAAAATATGTCACGGGGAAGCCACAAGGGACAGCTAGTTTAATAATAATATTTGTCATGGCTTAGCTTAAGCAATCCTTAAGTTATCCATGGTCAGAAGTTGTCTTATTTACAGCATTGGCCGATTTGATCGGGGCCGGAGACATCAGGTGGACATTAAAGTGTTAAGTGTCGTAAGTATGTATGTGTAACCCTACCAAGATCTGCGGAGCCCAAGCAAATATACCAGCTAGTGTTGGACCTGCTGACTAACGGATAGGCAAAGGTGCAAGCGCTCTTACGGGACTGGGATTACTTTCTAAACGTCAATAAACCTGGGACCAAATACATCTGGTGAAATATCGGGCTTATATAATATGCCCCTTGGTGAAGAACTTGCTGCCCTTTGCCGGCGCACGTGTTTTCCTCCTCTTACAATCCTGGGTCTTGTAAGCTAAGCGTAAAAAAGCAATTCATCTATTTCCGAGCCGTTAACCAGAGCTGCTGACTATGATTGCGGTTCTCAATTACGGGTCGTCGTCTCTGCTTTCCATAAGGCGGTCGAAGCCATTTTGAACTGCCAAATTAATATTAAAAAAAATAAAAAACTGGTTAAGACACTCCCACTTAGGTGCCTTATAATCGGTTGATAACACCGGATAATTTATTTTTCTATATCTCAAATGTTATCCCAATTGCTTAGAAACCCAGCAGCTGTTGCTTGATTTTTCATTCTTGGCGTTGCTAGGAATGACTGCCGTCTGATCTCACCGGATGGTATTTGGTCTTATTGTATTATCCTGGCTAAACTTAAGTAAAAGGTTTTTTTTTCGTGTTTAAGTCCTCATGGATGCTATGCCGGCCTCCTACCGACTAAAACCACACGTATCCCTTCCATCTGTCTATAGCCAGGAGCCCCGGGTGAGCCCTCGGAAGGATAGCCCCAGGGCTCCTAACAGACTGCAGGCTCGTTCAGGCGGGGTTCGGGTGTTATCCTGCCTCTTTGGTTCGAGTGTTATCACGCATCTTTGGGGGGTGTAGGTGTTTTACTACTTCCTTGAGAGGGTGAAGGGCGTGCGTGTAACCCTCATACTGCGACACTTTCCATGGCCTGCTTCTGTAAGAACGGCGAGGAGTCCGCCCGCGGTACTCAATCGGGCGGACTCCTCGCCAAAGTAAGTCAACGGGTGGCTAAGCGTGTGAGTAAAGAGTTTTCTGTCCAATATTCTATCTCTTTGCTGTATCCTCGTCTGTTAGTCAGCACGTGAAAGTGAGGGTGACTTTAATGATGAAGTTGAAGAAGATGTTGGTAGGAGACAATTGTAACGAAGAATGAAGTTACAGGATTTATTTGAGTGATTTGAGACATCGTCTTAAAAGGTAGGTAGACGCTGATTTGCAGGGTGTGAGGTTACCCATTAAAATCTTTGGAGCCCCAATGACCTCACATGTTAGCGGTGCACCTGCTGACTGACGGACCAGGCAACAACGCAGGCGTCTTTACGGGGTTAGTTGGGAAATTACACGGCGGTTGTCTCCCAACAATGTCGAAAATGAGAAGTCTAACGATAACTGCTCCTTGCAGTCAAATTAAGGTGTGCGTTTCGATTGCTCCGCCACGGTGTCCAATCAAAAAAAGCACTCCGTCAAAAATTTGTCGAAATTTGTCAAAACCGAATGCAACAAACCAAACATTTGTCAAAGTAGAAATAAAGAAGATATTAGGGTTTAAAGTTGGCCGCGCGAACGAAACGTGGAGGATTGCGCAGCCACGGAGATCTCAGCAACTACATGGGTTATAGATCTAATTCTTTTTGTCAATTAAAGATTGAATTTGTCAAAAATTGTCGAACAAAGAAGTGTTAGCTCTGGAGCAATATTTTACGAATTATTCGCCTTTGAAATTATGGCCACGCAATCCTCCACTCGTTATTTCTTTAATGTTGATTATTTTATTAACCTTACGATTTATTGTAGTAAAATTTACACAAGAAGAAGGATCTTAATTTGTCGAAACTAATGAAAGCAATAAATACTACTAAAGTTTAGTTAAACAGGAGATATCGGTCCAAAACAAAAAGTCCGTGGCCGCGCGAACGAAACGCTACTTTGTAGGCTCATATCTCACTACCGATTCGATTCGATTCTTCTTCGATTTTTTCGGCATGTTAGCCTCATTATAATGGCGTATTGTTTTACCCTCAAAACAGCTTACAACCCGTGTTAAATCAAAAATAATGATGTCTCATATGATGTTCTACCAGGGTAACAATAATTTCGATATAATCTACTAGGAATAATTAATTTATATCATAACTTAAAGTTAAATTTTCAGCTTGTAAACTTTTTGTTTTGTTGTAATTTGATAGCCATGGAATTTCATAGAATGAGTAAAAACAATCATCACAAGAATCTCACTTGTACTGTTCCATCTCTCATCATCATCATCTTTAATCAACATCTTAATTTCTTTACTGTATAATTTGTCAAATATCATGTTAATCAAACTGTGTCAAATGGCGGTTAGAAAAGAGTGGCCATGAGTTTTATTGCCAGGTTCTTCCTCTGGCAAACATTTATAGGGCGTAAAATTTCTGGACGGTATTTCGTATGTATGTACATTTAAAATGCTGTTCAGCAATTTAAGTAGATTATCAATTCGAAATTTTGTACATAGGAAGAGGCATGTTATACACCCACATTTCAAAGTGCGCATTTTTTTACGGTCTATTTAGATTCGGAATAACAAGGCTCAGTTGAACGACGCTACGCTAGTGTCTGAGTTCTGACATTTTGGACGACTATTTTTTAATCCCGTTTGTACTGTTGCTGTTTCTTGTAGATGCTAACATAAATTTAAATGGATTTTCTGTGTTCGATATTTCGAATTGAAATTTCTGAACGAAATTCCAAGTATAAGACTTATCTTATACTTGGAATTTCGTTCAGAAATTCACTCGCATAATGTAAGTATTAACGGAAATGAAGGTAGAATTTACTTTTGTAGTTTATAACACACCTACAACGATATTACGTTCCGATTCAATGACGGTACAAGGTAGCTAAGAGAATATTATAAGTCTTTTAGAAGTTTAAAATAAACATTAAACTATCATTCGTTTACAACAATGGTTGTGGTTATCATCCCTAGTTTGTTACAATTGTCTGCTGAGCAAGTAGCCAGAGAAGCGAAAACCAATAAAAATATTCGCAGAAAACTAAGCGAAATAGAGCTTTGCAGAATAAATATAAATTACGTAAAGAAAAAAACATATTTCCAAAACTGTGATTTGATAACATTTGTCACAAGAGAATATACCGACGCAACTGGCATTGTACGATCTGTACCTAGAGGAAAAGACAACAGTGAATTGACAATCACCATTGGAGAGAAGAAGATGCTGTACATTTCAACAATAGCCGACCTCGGCGTAGATATGCTTAAATTAGATTTCCCCAAGGGGGAATATAGCTTGATAAAATTTTGTGGTGGATATGTTTTAAAGGAAAAAGATTACGAACCGAAAATCGAAGATACTGTTCATGTGTTCAGTCAATCGTCCTTAAAAGCAGGATTCGCTGGTGCAAACATCAGCGGATTTTCAGATCACACAACTCAAGTGCGAATATTTAATCAATTTATAAGTGAATATTTAATTTATAATTGCGATCGATCTTTTTGGGAATCTTACCACCCTCATAGGGGTAGAGTTGAAGTCGATTATATCCACGCCAGCCAATCAGTTCCAGTATTATTTTATTTAACAGAAGATATCAATGTTGATAATTTACGAAACATAACACTATATTGTCCTACAAATATGACAAATTTTGGTAATGTGGATGCTTGTTGGTATGTGGTTCATTGTGAGAAAGGTAATATTGGCATCGCTGTGAAGCAGAGATCGTTACATAGTATGGTTGGGGGCTACGGGGTAGGTTTGCTGGTATCGAATGGATATCGAGCGATAGGCAATTTCGAATATAAGAAAAAGTGTTATAGAAATTATGCTACTGTATCAAACAGTGCTGAAAATGCTTACAAATGTGAGTTTGAACCGTGTTCTTGTAAAGTTTTTCCTAATGCATTGAGACCCGTACCTTTAGAGCGATAAGGTAATTGTAGCGTAAGTTTTGGCCCTTACACGGAGGCAATATTCAAGGCAATGTCTTAAACATTGCCGTTGTATTAATAGAGAGAAAACAATACAATGGATTGTCTTGTAGAATGCTTTCAACTGGTTCAGTAAATTGTCTCGGGTATTAACTCCGTGTAAAATGGTCCTTAATCGTTTAAATCCTGTTCAATTTCATTGGTTCACTTACAAATGAGTAATAAGGATTCGAATATAGACCTGTTGTAATCTAATTTTAAAAATATTGACATAAAGAGGTTTCTTTATATTAAAAGAAGCCATTTACAAAATAATGTAAAATATGTTATCTAAACCTACAATAAATACAATGAAATTTACACATATATCAAGACTAAAACTTTATTTCTGAGCTCTACGGACTATTAAGGTTTTCAGTCCTTTATCCCCGAAGAAGTCAGCCCATATATAAACCAGAAATGATTTAGTAGTTAGTTTGTTACTAATCACTAACATGTGTAAATTTATTTTATTTATTGCACTTTTCTTATTTTTAACTAACTACTATTTTAATAATAGATTATGAGATTGCATTAATTTGCATAAAGCTATAAATTTATTTATTAGAATTATGGGAACATCATAATAAATAAATTTCATTTAATTTATTTATTTAATTTTTCGCACTATATCCCTGACATTCATGTACTTCTTTCGCTTCTTGCAGATTCATCAATCGCTTCATACATCACGTATGGGTATCCGAGTACTTTTGACTTTTCCGTTTGTTGAACAATCTGCTCACGTGGTGTTTATTGTAAGTCTCGGCCTACCCTGACTCCTTCTACCCTCTACTTTCACACAATATATTTACTTCGCCAATTGTTCCTCACTCATTCGTTGGACGTGTCCAAACCAACGGAGTACGCCCTTTTCCAGCTTAAAGCTAATACTTTCATTCAAACCTGCCATATTGCGTATCACTTCGTTACGTATTCAATCGGCCAGGGTTACGCCGCACAATTACTCGTTTAATTGTCCCCGTTCATTGTTATGTTTGTCAGTTCGACTGGGCGGGCAGTAAGTTTCGGGGTGTAAGGAGCCCCACCAGGAGCTCTGTTGTCCAAACGACCTCACCAACTAGCGGTGCACCTGCCGACTAACGGGCGAGGCAGCGATGCAGAACGCAGCGGGTTAGAAGGTCAGACGGCAGTCGCTTCCAACGTTACCGAAACTCAAAAGCCAAATGATAGTTGCTCCTAGCAGCCGAATAAAAGTGGACTGTGGACCCCAAACATAAATCCGAGGTGTAAAATGATTAAGGTTCAATACGGTGTTTTGTTGGTTTGTTAATTAGAGATGGCGCTACTATTTATGTCGCTTTTACAGAACAATGGGCCAGCTTGGCTATGAGCTCTTCTAAATGTTTATACTGTTGATTGATTGCACTTGGTGGAACTTGCTACACATTTTGAATAAAATCACTTGTACTTTTCTTTTTTTGTGGAAAAGTACAATGCTTTTATTCAGAACTTAATGATAATTTGCAAAATATTGTCCATAATGAAACAAGCGTCATGTACTTAATCGTTATTGAATGTATAACTGATAGAAAGGGGTGTAATTGGCTTCACCAAGTTCTCCGGGACTTTTAATTATTCCATACGGATGCAATGCATCTCTATTAAGATCTTTGTGGCTAAAGCCAGTCTCACCTGCATGTAATGCTGCCGTTGATTAAAGAACCAGATTATGGCGGAGAAAAAGTAATACTTAGTATAGGTATATACCTACCAGTCACACTCCCAAAACAATGATAATCTAGAGAGGATTGAGGCGCGAGCAAAAAATTGTCTGTAATAATATTGTTTAAAAGTTCATTAGAATCGATTTAGTAAAAATTATAACTTCCAAAACCAGAGTGATCGAAATAGCTCGTTGAGTACCTAAGCGTGTTAAAGTGGCATTGGGCTGGCCACATCTAGAACTAGGACGATTTAACCAACCATTTGGTTAAATAGTCCTAGCTATTGAAGAACCGATGGCCGATAGAGCAAACGATTTCTGGAGTGGAGACCGCAACTCGGCAAGCGTAAGGAAGGTCGACCTCGTGCCAGATTAGATTATGGAGTGAATTGGGAAAGGCCTACGTCCAGCGGTGGGCTGTGATAAGCCGATTTGATTGATGGATGAGTCAAAAAACCGTTTCAAGCTACGAGTACAAAAGCTTAAAACTCTGATTAAAAATAATGTAAAGATTATAAATAAAGAAAATGTAAAAATAAAAACATTTAATAAAAACAACATAACCTCAATGCATTAACCATAAATATTTTATTAAAGTGAATAAAAACAATTTGGTTTGAGACGGGGATTAAACCTGTGACCTCTGCCTAACCTGGGTAATGTTCTAACCACTGAACTACCCGAACCGTACCCCGTCTCGAACCAAGTTTCCTTTCTTTACTTTAATAAAATTTATGTGAAAGTTATCGTACTAATTGCTTTAAAAATTCATCCATTAACCATAAATAGTTCATTTCTGTATTGAATAACAAAATTTGTGCTAAGATCGTTAGATGCTACTTAATGCTAACACACTTAATTCAATAACTTCAAACATTTACAGTTACGATTTTTTCACATTTTGATGGGCTTTCACACTGGTAACACTTTAAATTGGTAACTGGTAACACTTTAAATTGGTAGTACAGTTAATAAACTTGAACAGTTCATTAAGTGTATTACCAATTTAAACATTCAAATTCTTTAATATAAAAGCAACATCTATTTATATTACTTGGGTTACGTACATTAAAAATAGACAACAGTTTGATCGATCAAGATCGAATGAGACCTCGAGAGCTTTGCCTTATTAGGTAGGGCGCTCTAAGCATCTGAATTATGATATGAGATACCGATACAATATTTAAAGTAAGATCAGAGCCATCTATCGTTACACTTATTAACTAAATAAAATAATAATTTATTAAAACAAAATTAATTAAATCTCCATCTGTCTCTTCATAAAATATATTGGCATGTGCGGTGTGAGTAATAATCAGTGAACCTTGCGGTTTACTGATTATTCTCCTTTTTCTTGATTTCTTTTTATTAGTCTTGCATCGAGTGTCACAACGACATCTTTTAAAATCACATTTGTATACGTGCCCGGCATCGAAAGGGTCTTCATCGTCATTCACAGGCACGTAACGATCAGAATCGAAATTTCCAACTGCTCGATAACCATTTGAGGCAAGCAGACAGACCCCTACTTGGTCATCATCAATCATGTTGAAGAATTCTTTTTGTTTTACAGCGATGCCTATTTTTCCTTTTTCTAAATGACTTACATACTAACATGCATCGACATTACCACAATTATTTATGGCAGTCGGACATGATAAAGTTATTTTATCCAACTCATCAGATTTCACAGGTTGCGTTAAATAAAAAAATACAGGAATATTATTATAATTACCTAAAATATCGAGTACCGTTCTATTTGGGACTTATAAATTGATTGAAAATTCGCAAATGATCAACGTTTGTTGAATACCTACCCCAGAGGATTTTATTTTTTAATTCTATTATTTTAATAGGGACTTTGACGCGTAGCGTATGTCAGTCCCATCGTACCCTAACCCACAATTTGCTGTCTACGAAATATGCAGACGTGATAGACGCCATGAACTCAAAAAGAGCTCCTGCATCATCGCCATTAGGTTGCGATAGGATTTTATCGAAAATACCTACATCAGCTCTGTTTAAATTCAAGACCCTTATCAGACTATTTCTAATTGATTCATACCGGCCACACTCCATCAGTAAATGTTGCAGATCTTCGAATAAGTTTGTTAAAAATAAAAATGTTTAAACCTGTAAAGATACAATCCTTCATCTAAAGGTAGCAGGAAAACCAGTTTATTATGAGTAAGACATATGTTGAAAAAGCAAAAATCACTGTTACGATGGTATCCCAGGACTGATTATTGCCAATACTTGCCCGTCTAAATATGAAGAGTTTCTCAAGAATTAAGCAAATATTGTAAGATATCTGTTCTGTAGTATGCTGTAAGATCCTTCCCTTATGGGGTACGGGGTAGAATCATCACTAAGTGAGGGATCTTCGCTGAAACGCCATAAGCCATTATCATTTGCTCTTTTCTTTTAACTAATCTTCTAGAGAGTATAGTGCAAGAACGCAGTGTGCGTAAAGAGTGCTCGGCGAACGGTTCGCACCTCTGAAAAAGGCTGTCTGAATACAGCTGAAACCGGTCGGTCTATTACTGGTCGCAAAAACGTGAGTAATCCCGTTTACTTATTTATAAAGTGCAAGAATACTCCTCAAAGACAAAACTGTAAATACGACGGTGCATAAAAACCCATTAATCGACACCACGCACTTTCAAAGTTTTCGATGGCACGATACCCGTTATATGTCAGCATACAGATTCCAATACGTTCACGAATCATATTAAACAGATTACTTTGTTTAACAGCAATACCTATAACTCCTGTTTCTGAGTGTACCACGTTCCAACATACATCTATATTACCACATTTTTTTATCTTAGAAATGCACGCTAGTGTAATTTTACTTAATTCACGATTGTTGATATATTTTGTTAAAAAATATGTAACTGGTATATAATGGTTACCGCAAAATTTTCAAGTACTCTTCTAATCGAATTTCTATCGTGGTCCACATTATATATATCTTTTAGTTCTCTTATATATTGACTTATATATCGATTATATATTCGCAATTGTTCAGGATTCTGCGTACATCCACCCCAGTCTGTACCAGAAAGTCCTCTGTCGTTGTCATAAGAGTTAAACACATGTACCACATGCTGCAGCTTAGGGGCATAATCATCCATTTTTAAAACATACCCATCACCGAATGGAGACAGTCCATATTCTCCCATGGGGAAGTCCAGTTTGAGCATATCTACGCCGAGATCCGATATTGTAGAAATATGTAATACCTTTGCACTGTCTACTGTTACTTTGAATTAAAAATTGACATGTCCCTTTGACAATGATGGTACGATTCTTTAATAGAGATGGACGTAGAATCTGTTGCAATTTGTTTGTAAAAAAAAATAAAGTTTTTATTCCACACAAAAAAATAGAGAAACAATAACAAGCCACATCTTAAAATCCTAGACACTGTGCGGAATTTGGCCTCCTCTCAGCGTAATGCTGTTTCCACTGGAGACCCAGTTTGACAGCGCTGATTTTCAGAGGTAGCCAATGACGGCGTGCATGAGATGCGCCACTACCCCTTCGCCTCGAACTAAATATACCAAGTATTATTTATACCAAAATTATTATTATTAAATATACCAAATATTTTTTTAATATTTAAAGTTTACATACTCCAATAAAATATTAAAAAGAAAAGGGCGTTTAATTATTTAAAAGGTCAGATGTACTCGGATACCCAGACGTGCATTATGAAGCAAATAATGAATCTGCAGAAAGCGAAAGAAGTATGCTTGGATCGCGAGTCCTGTCGATCTGTCCTCTTAGATACACTTTCAGGAATACAGCGTGAGGATAATTAAGTTAAATTTAATCATTTTTATAGTGCACCAAAGTAGACTGATTAAAAAGAAATAACGCAGAGATGTCGGTGGATGTTGAATCTCTGAAAAAATACTCTCCGCCAGGTTCAAGAAGTTTAAAAATCCATACCTTTGAAACTCAAAAAAGCTTGCATTGTTGCAATGATAATTATCTTTATTTACATATTTTTGAGACAAAGTAATACAAAGTAGTTCTTCTCAGAGTATAATAATGATTCACCCTGGATTTGACCTATGAGATAGTTTGTTCACTACTTTGGTCCAATGTGTACAACCGCTTCTAAATGTGAAGAACGGGAGTAGGATCCATATTTTCGCCTGTTCTTAAAACATTGTAGAGATAAAAGCGCTCTAGGCCCCCATTACGAGTAGCTTATTTGTCCGTTAACAATCATTGAGCTAATTCGATGGTCTCGGTTGCCTGAAACATGGCACTTTTTAAAAACAGTCTTCACATTAGAAACAATTTTAAAAACTTTGTAAAGTTCAATTTTAAAGTGGAAAAATATTTCCGTTACCAGCTGGACTCGAAAGAGCATCTTCTGGTTCAAAGCACCAGACGCGTTTACCTACTACACCACCTAGACCTGCTCGAAACTGACTAATTAATCCACCTCTTCACGTTTAAAGGCGCCTTTACTTCCACTTGAAAAATTAAAATTTAGAAAAAGTCTTCACGTTTCCAATAAATACTTGAGAAGAAAGATTGTAGAAGCAAAAGAGAATTATGACAATTGGTTTTCTCTTTGATGTGATACATCTCTCCGGTTAACAATGCTCATACCACCCACAATTGTAGCTCTAAACATTACCGAAATCTTTAAAATCTTACTACCCCGTCAGAGATACAGTGTGAAGATTTATCTAAAATCTTCAACCCCTTGTTTCACCATCTTAGGAGTGAAAAGGGGGGTTGAAGATAAAGGGTGGGTCTCCCTTAGAATAAAACTACCGAAGTAAACGCACACATTTATTTTCAAGCACAGACGATCACAAAACATGCGGGTTCTTCTTTACGATTTATTCTTCATTAAGCGTGTCGTACAATGCGAGTATAAGTATGACGTTCACCATCCAAGGAAGGTTTTGTACGCTGCGGTTGCACCAAGCGCCTGTACATACGCATGCGTGAAAGCGCGCGTACAGCGAAATTCCTCTTGATAGTGGTAGCAGTGTCGCCATTGGACTGATTATGCAGCCGTTATCAACATGCTGGATGAAAAATGAGAAAAAAATATACAAAATAACAAGTAAAGTAAATTAAGTGCATTAATAATTAATCTTTGAACTTCGGCAAATAACGGCAAAATTGCATTTGTAATAGTTACTTAAACCCCTCTCTTTATTATAGTGTATTCCCAGTTGCTCCCAAACTCTACCAGGATTTGGAGCCTGATGTTCTTTTATTGGGCTGCTAGGAGCAGCTATCATTTGACTTTTGTTAATCGGCATTTTTGGGAGCGACCACCGTCTAACTCCAAACCCCGTAAGGACGCCTGCGTAGTTGCCTCGTACGTTAGTCAGGAGGTACACCGCTATCTGGTGAGGTTGCTTGGACCCCAAAAATTACGGTGGAGCCTTACACACTCAATTCGATCTTCTTTGCAATTCTTGCAACATCGGGAAAGTACACACCGAATCCAGATACTTTTAGGTACACACTTAGACATGGTAATTAATGTCTTTGTTAGACACGACCTTTCAGTCAGAAAGCCTTTTTCCTCCAGAGCCCACTCAGTAGGTGAAGAAGATGACATGGGACTTACATTTAGTGCCATTTCCAGTTTCGCCATCCTCTTACTCCCGAAATGATTGCCAGTGATCGCTCTCCTCTTGATTCTGCAGGTCCTCTGCGTATACACTCCAGAGAGATCTGTCCATCTGACAGCGCAGCCACCGGAGAACCTGCCGTAGATCGCCCTGGGACGGTCTTTCACTTCTACCGTATCTCGTCTGGAAATTTATCAGGAACGGGCATATTTTTACTTCGTCAGCCTCATTTTTTTAAACAATAGGTGCTGAGACGATACAAGCAGTCACTTTCATAGGCTCGAGCTGATGACATAAAGACGCCTTGTTTAAAGCACAAGTTGCCTGAAGAGAAGTAACTAAAGTTGCTGATAGAGTATCTATGTGACTGGCGAAAACTGTTACCTATCAGATGTGCTGACAGTCAACTTTGATTATAGGAGACGCAGCGACAGAAGATGAATACAATCAAAGTAAACCTCTTTACAATCAGCAATTTAGCAAGTTCTTTACAATCCAAGCAAACCTCTACTACTGCTATGCGAAGGGTATGTGGGTAAAGATATTGCCTCAGAGCAATTTTTGATAAAATGCTAAAGCTTAAACAAAAGAAGGTGACCTTGGCTTTCTAGTTTAAGTATGATGTGCAATACGATTGGCTTATATTGACCAGATTCCTCTAAAGCAGCTAAACGCTTCGGTGGGATCTTGCCTCAACCGAAAATCCAAAATTATCTTTTTAGAATCCTACCAAAGCATAGCACCAAAACAGGTGAAGCTGTCCCATCGTAAAGAGTACTCCCTAAATCTGCTTGAACGCTGCAAGTCCTTGTCACTGTCTCCCATTTCTACTCCCTCTATATACCTCGCGATAATTCTGGAACCAGCATGATTATTCTTGGCAGGTGATATGGTTCCTTTTTAATTATTACGCTAAAACTTTGACAAAACCTAAAGAATTATATCAAAATAATGCCACGATATTCTCTCAACAATCAATGCTACCCGAGTGAATTGTGAAAAAACTGCGATACAATTCACTCGGGTAGTTGAGTGGCAAACGTCTACCTTTGCCACTCAACTTAAATTTCGGCTTTACTACATGGTTCATACGTGTTAGTTGAGTATAGTTAGACTTTTTCTTCCCGTCACCATGTGTCCGTTAACCAGCAGGTGTATCACTTGGAGATGAGGCTAGCTTGGGCCCTAGGTCTTGGGTTGGGTGGGCCCCATTCCACCTAATAGTAGTGGCTACATAAACAATACAATCTCACTTACACATCCATGTATCTGCAGTACTTTCTGTACCTAGCGATATGTCCCCTGGCGCGGGGATCCACCGGGGTCAGGGGAAGGAAGTCCCCAGCGAAGGCGTCCGCACAGTATGAGTCCCGAGGGATGTGGGTCGACGTCAGACCACACACGAAACACTGTTTGACAAACAAAATAGAAAAATATAGTCGAAAAATTATTGTAATTAGGTATAAGGTTTTTGGCTGAATTGTTGAGTGCGTTCGACGAGCGCCATACCCAAAAAATGTAATTGAATTGACTCAACTATAGTTATTATAAGTGTATGGTGTAGAATAAAGAGTATTGTATTGTATTGCACAATACATACACAACATGCCTAAAATCTGTCTGATCTGATTGTTGTCTGATAATTGGAGTTAAAATGTTTAAGATTTCAACTTTGCTGATTGGCAGAACGACTGTCATCTTACTGGCAACTGATTTAACCATAGCACACTTGTAAATGGAATAGCCATTAATCACCATCCATCTCTAAATCGACCGTAGCGTTACTGACCGTCCTGAGCTAGCCGAACAGCGACCGCTTGAAAATTAAAATCACAAACCATGGAGTTAAGTAAATCTAACTCAAAGTGCAGGTTAGATGAACTCAAAACCAGGATTATTACTCTTCTTCTGTTCTTCTTCTACTTCTTCATCATCTTAATGTATCCTCAGTTGGTTACAAACCCTAGCTGGATTTAGAGCTTTTACCTTTCATTTCAGGATTGGTACCTCTCAATCGCTGAAATGTCGCCTGCGTCATTGCGTTAGTCTGCAGGTGCACCGCTAGCTGGTGAGGTCGCTGGGGCCCTGGATAGCTTGATGGGGCCCCTTACACCTACTACTCCAAGCGGGCACGTTTTTAACAAACCTTCGCTACAACGGTTGCGTTGTCATAATCAAAGGGAGTAGTATCCCCCTGTCCTGGTCTCCTGGTTCCAGTGCCGCAGGTGGGGACGCTGTACGCTAGCAGGCTCTCATTGAACCTCTGCACCAGCTGCATATCGTAATCGTACCTGGAGAAGAGAGTATCCTATGTACTTTAAGACTGCGGTTAATTACCTACTATTTCATGTGGGGTTCAAAAGGGTTGTTTTAAGCCATTTACGGTATAAGTGCCCACTAGAAATGACAGAATCGTCCAAAAAAATTTAAGACAGACAACAAAGTGATCCTATAAGGTATCCGTGTTTTTTCCTTTTTAAGGACGACCCCTATAAATACTAGTTTGTGTTTCTGAGGCTAATATCGGAGGTTCTATTGAGATATTATAGTTATGTAATAGAGACATACGTGAGGTTAGCGATGAGCCACAGCATTCCGTGGAAGTCCACCCTCATGGGAGTTGTCAGCGTTGTTGGACACCTAGACTGAAAGGAAATACTCGAATTAATTTGAAATTCAAGAATCCGAGGTTCATTTTTGTTTCGCTGCAAGAGCGTTATTAATTATCAGTATTGTAGGGACTATTGTGAGCGACTGCCGCCTGACCTTCCGACCCCACGAGGACGCCTGCGTCGCGTCGTTGCCTCGTCTGGTAGTCGAAGCACCCCTAGTACATGGGGTCGCTTGAACCTCGGAGATCAACGAGAGACAAACGTTTTTACTTTAAATAATAAATCTACTAAAATCCGACAAAAGCGGTGTTTTTACTGTTTTTATATTTCGAAAACATTTACGGTCACAGTGCGTATAACGCGGGTGACCGCATACGTTACAACCCTGCTCCTTCAACAGTCGCGCTTCTCGTGCGCACCCGAACGCCGCGCCGCGCCCTGTTGTAATCTGTGCGAGGCTGTGACGTCATAATGGTCGCGCCTAATCTCGGAAATAAAAAAAAGGACTAAAACTTCTCGTCGTTATAACTTCGGAAATACTGTATGTATTGAAGTGAAATAAAAACTAATGTAATATAAATGAGCTACGCTCCAATGTTAGCTGTATTTAACAGAAATATATTTTGACCCTTTTGTATTCTCCATTAAATCTCCCCACATTACTCACTATTTAACGATTAAGCCGCTCCAAAGGCATATAAGGTGGAATATACCATTACTTTCGACCGTATCGCGGTTGTTTGGTAAACTTAAGTAGTTTCCCCGGATAGGGAAACAATGCGGATTCAAATCCCACCCAAAGGACTTAGGGAATCCCCCGAATCGAGGAAGAATGCGGGATCAAATTCCAATAGAACTAAGGAATATTTTTACATGAAACTTTTTAGTGATTACGCAAACCAATCACGATCTAATCGTTTCATTAAGTATCTGAAGGTCAGTTGAATTTAACTGCTTAAGCGTAGTGATAGTATGCAAATACCGATACAGTGGTTATAGGTTTGGATCCCCGGTCGGATCAAATGTTATATATGTGGGTGAATTTCCCATTCACTTTTTTGACGCGGCGGAGATGAAATTGGGATGTGATGTTAACCTATCGTAACATAGATTTTTATATGTATAATTTAAACTGTATTTTACACGCTACAAAATATTTTAAATGCCTATAGTTGAGTCATTATAAGAGGCCACATTTGACAAGCGTCAGTTTTTGCTTCATAGTGAGATGACTTGATTAAAAATATCGATTTATGTGAACGAACCGATACGGACTTCAAACATATATGAATCGAATCAGTTATTTTGAAAAAGGTAATTTATTTTTCTAGAAATGAAATAAATAAATAAGATGCGACAATACAATATTACGTTTAGTTGCACAGAAATAATTAAAAAAAACAAATGTAAGGCCTGGTATGTATTTAGATAAAAAAATAATTATTTTGTTCGCCGGACCTTCATACGTCGGTGCTCTAGAGCACTAGATCTGGGACAACTGGATGTGAGTAGCCAGCTGAGTTTCTAGACTGCTATAAAAGCACTACCTAAATTATGTTGATAGAACTGTGTGAGGATCATATTTTAAGTGATCATACGAAAAAATGAGTTGATGGGGCAATGTTGCAAGCACATTAGACCTTAACATGGTAAGAAACCAAATATCGAAATAAAATCAGCAAACATACATACTGTCACGCCTTTATCCCCAAAGGGGTAGGCAGAGGCATACTATACGCCCACATTTCGCCGTATGCATTTTTGTCCCACGTAACAGGTGGTGAGTGCATTCCCGTATTGAAATGAACAGGCGCAGGTTGTGGCGACCTGCTGTTGAAATTGTTCAAGCCCATAAGGCCTTCAACTGAGCTTAACGACTGCCATGTTACTGGCAAAAGTCAGTAAACCTGTCAAAATAAGAGAAATATTAAAATCAAAGAAAAGTATGTAAAGAAAACATGAAAATAAAGAATATATCCTACTAATTAATATTAGACGAATTGTCGGACAGCATCAGAAACCCACATGAGCAGCCTCCATGGTTGCTCATGTATGCTGACGATATTGCGCTGGCAGACGCGGACAGGGGCAGATTGGTGCGACGTGTAAAGGCGTGGAAGGAGACGCTTGAGAACGGCGGTCTGAAACTAAATGTGGCGAAGACCAAGTATTTGGCACTAAACTCGACAGATCCCACATCCGTCCGCATAGGCGGTGATTTGGTCGAGCGCATGGACCAGGTTAAATACCTGGGATCTGTTTTTCACACGTCCAGTGACATCGATTGCGATGTCAAGTCACGCATTGCTGCCGCGTGGGCCAAATGGCGGGAGATGACCGGTGTCATTTGTGACCCTAAAATGCCGATCCGGTTGAAGGGACAAGTCTACAAAACCATTATTAGACCTGTCCTTCTACATGGCAGTGAGACGTGGCCGATATTGGAGCGACACAAGCAGGAGCTGCGTGTCACGGAAATGAAGATGCTGCGGTGGATGTGTGGGGTCACGCGCATGGACCGCGTGAGAAACTCTCGCATCCGCGGCAGCCTTCACGTCCGTGACATTGCAGACAAGTTGCAAGAGTGTCGCCTTCGTTGGTATGGTCACGTCTTGCGGCAACCGCCGGGCTACGTAGGTAACAAATGTCTGGCCATGTCAGCCCCGCCGGGTCCCGGTAAAAGGGGAAGACCCAAGAAGTGCTGGCTTGACGTCGTAAGGGATGACATGCGTGCCAATGGTCTCACTACAGGGGATGCCGAAGACAGTGCGAAGTGGAGGAGAAAATGAAGGAAAGCGGACCCCGGGCGTCGCGAGACGCAACTGGTACAGACGCTCGGATGATGATGAATGATGATCCTACTAATATAATAAACGCGAAAGTTTGTTTGTATGAATTTTTGTTACTCTTTCACGTAAAAGCTACTCAATGGATTTTAATGAAACATTATAATAATATAGCTTATACATCGGAATAACACATAGGCTACTTTTTATCCCAGGAACAAATTCCTGTGGGAAACGGGAACGGGAAAGCTTCTCTACGCGGGCGAAGCCTCGGGAGTCAACTAGTACTACAAAAGAATGACGAAAAATGAGTAGGTATGATTAAAACAAAACTTTGAAAGTGGTGCACTATTTCGAATAAGTCTTATTACATTCGATTCTGCTAATAAACTTTCGATTTTCTTGTTAAACTCCCTAGTGTTTAAAAAGAATAAGGATCCACTGCCGCAACGTTGTAACGACGTTCAGTTTTTAGAACATAAATTGTTTATTTTATTTACAATGGTTTATTTGTGAAAGGAGTTAGTAAAATAGCCTACTTTGAGCATTTAGACAATAAAATATGTATGTGTGTAACTGAGAAAAGTTCAGCAATTTTGTAGTTCTAACTTCGAAAAGTTAAATAAAATTGTAAACCCGCCGTTACAAGGATACGTTGGGGATTTTTGATGAAGTGTCAAATGTGGCTTTTTAAATTGACTCAACTATAATCATTTAATGAATTATTTAAAAAAAATCCCAGAGTCTAAAATTCTTTATTTCGGTGGACGGTCCCTACTCTATTTAGTTGCGCAAAATGTTTGTTTGCCGGTTTCTGTTACACTCATTTGTTCAAATGGTAATGTACACTTAAAGTGCATAAGATGAGGTAACTAATATTATCATGATGGAACCTGGAACACTTTGATTTAATATTTTACTTGCCCCTAATTTTTATTTTTTTCACTTTCAATTGGGACAATTATGTCCCGACAACTTGAGAGACGCTTTACTATGCTTACCTGCTATACTCCACGCAGTTTTATTCTTGAGAAGGAGCTATTAGTAAGTTTGAACGGCTATGTGATCCGCAAACGTTAGTTTCGGAGTTCGGATGTTTTCTATGTATCTACATTTTATGTATCTACATTGTAACAATTGATAAACACATTATATCTATAATGTGTTTATCAATTGTCACAATAAGCTTTTATAGTGTAATTTAGGTTACACAACGTTGTTTATGAAATGTCACACAAAAACAAAAGAGAATGCTGCTGTATCTTACGATCGGTGATGATAAATTTGCTTGGAAATAAATCTAAGACTCTACTGAATAACTTAATACCCACTAGATAAGGCCACCCCTTCGGGAACGTGTGATATACGCCGTTAACGAACATTCCAGATGGCAGCGTCGACTTCGTCCATTTCGTCGATTTCTTCGGTTTTTTTGATTTCGTTGTGTTTTTTTTCTCCTACAAAATAATAAGACAGAATAAATTATCTAAGAGAACTTACTATCTTCACGCTGTATCCCTGACGTGGTAGTTAGAGAAAGCAAAAGCTTCGCGATCCTTGGATACTTCTTTGGCTGAACTGTATTATTAAGGAAAGTGATATGTTGCAGTGAACATTAGTGTTCTTTATGTTAGTGCTAAATCGCCATAAAACCACCAGTTAAGGTACCTCTGCTTTACTGGGGCAAGGTCACAGGACTTTGGAGCAAGGACTGGGCTTGACATGAACAAAGAACTGAACTTGACCAAATACTAAAGGACTTAGAATACTAATGACAAAGCTGCATGGACTGAGTTTCCTTTGTCTGCTAAAGATGGGCAATGACAAAATAACAAAATCTATGGTAGATTCACTCGTTCTTAAATATTGTGCTGTTCTCTTACAGGAGATAAAGCTTTCTTGGCTTCTCTCAGACCTCCATGATCATTATCAGCGTCCAGATACTCATAAGTTTCTGCCGCTGTCCTTTCTCCCTCGCTCGTGACCTCCCACATTTCTGTATCAGTGGACAATAAGGAGTCAGGGTTCGATTCCGTGGTTTCGTCAGTAGGAGAATGTTGGTGAATCATTAAAGTCGAGTTCCTTAAATGGATAGGTGACCGAGTGTTTTGCTTTTGGCTGGAGATGAACCGATGAAGGGCCACTAAAAAAAAAAAAAAAATTACTGATCATACTCATTGCTGAGTTGCCTGTATCAAGATTTGGATAATATCGACTCGAATCTCAAGGTAAGTTCTGTAAACGTTCACTGCGTTAAGCAACTTTGCTATAGGTGGTCCTCGGATAGTTGACCACTTTGTGGAATTTACATTTGAGAGCTTGTCCGTGCTTCAGAAGGCACGTTAAGCCGTTGGTCCCGGTTGCCAGTAAAATGGCAGTCGTTAAGCCTGGTTGAAGGCCTTATGGCTTCATTTCATTGCTTGGAAAATTTCAACAGCAGGTCGCCACAACCTGTGCCTGTCCATTACAACACGTCAATGTGCTCACCACCTGTTCCGTGGGACAAAAATGCAAACGGTGAAATGTGGGCGTATAGTATGCTTCTGCCTACCCCTTCGGGGATAAAGGCGTGACAATATGTATGTTTGTAGGTTTTAGTCAAAACTACTCTTGCCGCAACGGGTTCAAAATTTCTTCAAAATTTAACATCTAAAATAGACACATTTTATATAATTTATTCGGCCCTTTAGACCCACCCCAGTTCCGTGCTTCGGAAGGCACGTTAAGCCGTTGGTCCCGGTTGCCAGTAAAATGGCAGTCGTTAAGCCGAGTTGAAGGCCTTATGGGCGGCTTAAAAATTACAACAGCAGGTAGCAACAACCTGCGTCTGTCTATTTCAACACGGCAATGGGCTCATCACCTATTACGTGGGACAGGAATACACATGGTGAAAAGTGGGCATATACATATATGCCTCTGCCACCCCTTTGGGGATAAGGCGTGATAGATAAATAATAATAGTCTTGCTCCAATAAAATAGTATAAGCGTACTGAAGTTTTCAGTCGAGTTTACGCAATTATCATGAAAAATTTCAGTTCACTGTATATAGCACGTTGACACAGCTTTTATGTCTAATTCCACTCTTCTTTCTTTCCATTCCACTCCATCTCGGATACTGCATCGACTTTCTTCAGAGACAAGTCAGAAGAAGAAGAGTTGAAGTTATGATAATGTTTCTATGCTAAGAGATGACTAATGTATCACGGAAAGTAGGGGATAGAATAGTAACTGAAAGATCTTGTAATCTTCATTGCCTCTAAGAAAATCGCGAGTCGAACTGGTACGGAATCAACCCATAATAGGTTCTGATTAAGCTAGACCTCCAAATTGTTTGAGCGCCCATACAACTCAGAGTTCTATGTTAATTGGTAACTTTGTATGAATGAGTACACCACTTTTTTAACGTTTTTTAACATTTGGAACTTTTCCTTTATTATTCCTTGATATTGGCAAATTTCGTGATTCCGGGTCAACGAGAACTACTATTTAGCACAAGTAAAGAGTAAAATAAAAAAGTTGAAAATTATGGTTAATTTAGAAAAAACCTAAATTTGCCCAAATTTTTGTATCATATTGACTCAGAACCTTAATTAAACCTACACACTTAATAAGGACTATAGACCTCAGGATCTGATATGAATTTCAACTTGCTAGGTCTACCTGTTCCTGAGAGAATCTATGGTGACACACGGACAGACAGACAGACAAGATAGTGATCTTATAAGGGTTTCGTTTATTTCCTTTTGAGTTATGGAATCCTAAAAAAGGTAAAAGTTTAAGTGTAAAAGTTGGTAAGTGGTAAAAATGGTAAGTGGTAAAATTGGTGTTGTAAAAATGGTAAGTGGTAAAATGGTAAGTGACAAAAATGGTAAGTGGTAAAATGGTAAGTGGTAAAATGGTAAGGCCTAACAACCTTGAACTTCGCCAACTTCTTCAGCACTGAGAGTCTTCTCCGTAGAGCTGTCCAGATACTCCAAGAGCGTGGTCAAGATTTCGTTTCCCGGATCCACGGGCTGCCAAGTTTGTATTCTCTGCCGGAGTCCTCTTACTGCTTCTTTTAAGGCACCTAGAAAAATTATGACCTTAGAAACCCAACTTTATTAGCTATTTTTAGTTTACTAAAATACCAATTAATTATGTTCAAGCTGTATTCCTGACGAAGTAGCTATTCAGAGAGGACAGACAACTAAAGATGCAAAATGTACTGAATGGATTTTGATGAAACTTTGAAATAATATAGCTAACACATAGGCTGGTTTTTATCCCGGGAACATGTTCCTGTGGGAAACGAGAACGAGGAAACTTCAACACGCGTGCGGAGCCGCGAGCGTCAACTAGTCAATACCAATATTATGAAGAGGAAAGATTTGTAAGTTTGTTGAAGACTGCGGGCGGTGGCACAACATGAGTCAGGGGTTTGGTTGTTCGCGCTGCCATCGCCCAATATGGGAACTTTGTTGGACGATGACTTACTGCGGGTGGCTGTCGCTCTCCGCTTGGGCTGCAGAGTGTGTGAACCTCATCTATGCATCTGCGGTACCTTGATGGAGAGCGATGTTCATCACGGGCTGAGTTGCCGTCGCTGCACAGGCAGGCATCCGCGCCACCATGCCCTTAATGATTTAATCCGACGTGCACTGGTGTCAGCTGGTGTCCCCTGCGTGTTCGAGCCGCCGGGTCTGTCCCGCGCGGATGGCAAAAGACCGGATGCTTTGACTCTCGTGCCTTGGCAGAATGGCAAGTGCCTAGTATGGGACGCAACATGCGTCAGCACTTTTGCCGCCAGTCACCATGTTCGTACCGTCCACTCACCAGCGGCCGCAGCGGAAGATGCCGCTCACAAAAAGCGGCAAAAGTACGCAATGATGGAGTCCCGGTATATAGTCGTACCGGTGGCTGTGGAAACGATCGGCTGTTGGGGAAGCGAGGCTAAGGCTTTTGTTTCTGAGATTGGTCGTAGAATAAGGGAAAAGACTCATGACTCCCACGCCCGGTCGTACCTGCAAAAGATAGCCATTGCTAGCCAGTGTATTGGGCACCTTTGCATCGGGTATGGTCAGGGGTGGGTCATTCAGTAGGGAATAGGTGGGTGTAGCCATTCATGTGACATTTGACATTGACATTACATATGACATTTACTTATTTGAATAAAATTAAGTCGAAAATTGTGTGTATCTATACATATTTGTTATTTTTTCACGCTCAAACAACTGAACCATATAATTTGGAGTCTGGTAAGCGATGATGATAGTAGTTTGGCGCCCTGAAAACACATTTTTTATTCCGAGAGTTGTCCTGTGGGCAATGGCTACGGGAAAACTTCACCACGAGAACTGAGCAGCGGGTGTTCTCTAGTCTTACTAAAATAATTAATAATGAATGGTGCTAATTCTGTAGTTGAAAGTCACTAAAGTCACTAAACTAAATTTCTCTAAAATTTTCTTTTTTTTATTGAGAGATTGCCAAATGCTATTCTGTTATTATGTCGAACTAAACTTGGTGATATCATAAACAGCACTAAATTTGTATTTGATATCACTAAAATTCCATTTATGTGATAAAATTCAACAAAACATGTATTTAGATGCCGACTAACTTAGTGATTGAACTGTCTATGTACATTTTTCCCGTTTTGTTGAATTTTAACACATAAAATTAATTTTAGTGATATCAGATACAAATTTAACGTCTAATTTTAGTTGGACGTTTATTAATTTTAGTAACCGTTTGAAACGTGAAAACGTGTAAAACGTAACGTGAAATATGTACATAGGCAGTTCAATCACCAAGTTAGTCGGCATGTATTTACATTCGACTGTCTATGTACATTTTTCACGTTACAACGGCAATCTCTTAATAAAAATAAGGAAATTTTAGAGAAATTTAGTTCATTGGTCTCAACAACAGAATTAGCACCAAAATGACAATTTATAGAATCTGTCTGAAGGTTTGTTTGTTCACGTAGATGATATTGCTTAAGTCTTAGTAGAGGAGTTTCAGTTCATCTAAAACAAATGACGAAGAACATATATTTTGCGGAAGTAGAGGGTAGAAAGAGTCAGGGTAGGCCGAGACTTACATATGAAGACCACGTGAGCAGATTGCTCAACAACGGCAAAGTCAGAGGTACTCGGATACCCAGACGTGCGTGTATGAAGCGATTGATGAATCTGTAGGAAGCGAGAGAAGTATGCATGGATCGCGAAGCCTGGCGATCCATGCATACGTCCTCTTTGACTCAGGGATACAGCGTGAAGATTGTTTTTTATCTAAAACAACTGTTCTAAAAACGTTAAAACTCACTCCTCTCCTCTTTTCTGCCGTTAATCGACATCTCTTGGTCAGTAGATTTCCAGTCATACTGTTGGGGGGTGGGTGTGGGGGATGATAAGTTAATCTGGTCTTCTGTAGGTAATTGAAGAATATCTAAAAAAAAGGAAAAACTTCGAAACAATTTTGAAAATAGTATGCCAACTATATTCTATTTTTAATTAGGTTTTTTTTTTCTTGAACTCGAACCAGCGTCTTGTGGTTTAAAGCACCAGATGCGTTAACAACTACACCATCGATAATTACTCGAAATTGACGAATTAATCCACCTCTTTCCGTCTTACGGCAACGTAAGGCGCCCTCTACCGGCACTTAGCTAGTGCATTTATCTTGTTTTATGTGCGGGAGTGATGGTTTCTTGAACATAAAAGTTGTGTTAACGTGCTATAGTAAAAGATAATGATATATATCCACTGAAAACCTCAGTATAACAACCACCATTATACTGGGGTGAGACTGACCTTAAGACTAGACTTGACTAAGACGTGGAGGACGGGGACATTTTAGAAAAAAAGAAAGAAAATTGAAGAAATATGAATGAAGATATGGCTAACAGGTCTTAGTTACCATGCCATAAAATAATTATAATAATAAGGAGATTTTCTACTTACCTCATCTATCTATCGAGGAGATTCATCTCTTTGTGTTTTATCAGAGTAATGAGATTCTAATTTTCATTTTGAAGCGCTTTATAAAAAATTGACTCAGTGTTCTGTAAACGATCATCGCGTTAAGCAACTTTCGCTATGAACGTCCTCGGATGGGTGACCATTTACATTTGTGAGCGTTTCCGTGCTTCGGAAGGCACGTTAAGCTGTTGGTCCAAGTTGCCAGCAATATGGCAGTCATTAAGCCAAGATGAAGGCCTTAAGGGTTGTGGCTGATTGTGGGTACCTGTTGCTAAGTTTGAAAAATTTAGCAACAGGTACCCACAACCAGCGTCTGTATGCACACGCTGATATGTGGGCGTATAATGTACCTCTGCCACCCCTACGGGGATAAAGGCGTGATTGATAAACCTGCTTACCTTTAATACTTCTGAACGCAGCATTATCAAATTGGTCATCAGTAGCATTGAACGCAGTCAGTTTCTCACTGTGATCGTACGACAAGGTCTGGTTGTATGATCTATCATACTTGTTGAACAACTTGTCGGACGACGTGTCGCCTTGGTTGGTATACTTGTCGGACAACTCAAAGATGGTTGAAGTCTTCGTGACTTCTGTTGCAACTCCGTCTATTCTTCGGTTTGCAAAAATGTCTCGAAGTACTCCTGCACAATAAACACAGCGCCATCTAGTTTCAAACTTTGAACAAAGCAAAAACTTTGTACAAATAATCTAATTAATACTCAAAGCTGAAGAGTTGGCTTGATTGTTTCGTTAAACGCGTGTGTAAAATTTTACCGGATTTGTTGACATTTAATGTCAACAAAAAGGTAAAATTTTCATACATTACGGGTTGTAAAATTTACAAACAACGGAATTAAATGGGTCCCGTAGAAAAACTTTAGTATAATATCAGTATTATTAATATTTTTTTGAAATTAGTTTTGTTTTATACTACTGAGGTGGCGGACAAGAATACAACCCACTAGAAGAATAGAGGATAATATAATTCTGTAATTAGATACCGAATCCGACTATAAATTCAACGCGTATACTCTATTCTATTGCATTTTTAAATTTACCTTTTGTATCAAAAACAAAAACCAATGTGGGTTGAGAGGGTTAAAATTACGCTAAAGTACATAAATAAGTATAATTTATATATCTAATGTGGATATGTCTACCAATTTAGTTAAAATGCTTACTCTGTAATATTTTCGGTAAGGTTTTCTTTTATATAACTAAGAATTATCGCCATTACAGTACAGTATCGTTGACAGGTCGCAAGTACCCCCACTTTATTTTTGTTTTGTAAACGTACTCGTACTCGATAGAACTATTTTCTACTATGGCTACACTTTCAAAATGCTGTCATAATGTCACTAATTTTATTGAATCCATGAAGTGTACGTGACCAGCTAATCCTAGCCGTTGTTATAAGTGATGGGCCATATATGTTTACTTAACCATTACAAACTGATTCTACATATTTCCCAGAAAGGTTAAAGGTCATCTGAGTAATTCTAATAACGAAAAGAAGAGATTGGACCATTCTGTTGTCAACACCGGCGAAGTTGAATCAGTGATTCAGAAACACATCCAGCCTAGCGTCGAATCCAATTGGATTAAGTCAAAAATATCGATCTATCTATCTTCACGCTGTAGTCCGGGGTAGTCAGAGAGGTCAGATCGCGATTCATGCATACTTCTTTCGCTTCGTTAGTCGCTTTATACATGCACGTATTATCCGAGTACTTTTGACTTTTCCGTTTTTGAGCAATCTGCTTACGTGGTCCTAATTTACATTATAATAACGGTATGGGATAGAAAAATAATGAACTAACTATCTTCACGTATCCCTGACGGGGTAGTCAGAAAGGACAGATCGCCAGGCAAAGATCCATCGCGAAGATCCATGCATACTTCTTTCGCTTCTTCAAGATTCATCAATCGCTTCATACACGCACGTCTGGGTATCCGAGTACTTTTGACCTTTCAGTTTTTGAGCAATCTGCTCACGTGGTCTTCATATGTAAGTCTCGGCCTACCCTGACTTCTCCTACCGTCTGCTTTCGCACAATTTATATTCTTTGTCAATCGTTCCTCACTCATTCGTTGGACGTGTCCAAACCAACGGAGCACGGCCTTTTCCAGCTTAATGCTGACACTTTCATTCAAACCTGCCATATTGCGTATCACTTCGTTACGTATTCGGTCGGCAAGTAACGCCGCACAATTTTCTAAGTAATCGCATCTCCACAGCATTCAATTTACTTTCATGCTTCCGCTGACGTACCCAGGTTTCGCTACCGTAAAGCAAAGTTGGCACTAGCACTGCGTTATGAATCGCCAGTCGTGCTTCTTTTACGATGCTTTGTCGCTTTACTAATTGGGACAAAGCACCGTTAACTCTGTTTCCGGCAGCTACTCGCCGTTCTACATCCGAATCACATCTTCCATCCGCGCTAAACATACTCCCTAAATACACAATTTTATTCACTTGCTCTAGACGTTGCTGGTTTACCCTAATCTCGCATTTGGTTCTTACGTCATCTCTTTCAAATACTAGAACCTTAGTCTTACTTGCATTCAAGCGAAGACCCTTACTTTCAGACTCCCCTTTCGTATTAGTGACTAATGCCTGAAGGTCGGCTTCTGATGAGGCCACGAGCATCGCATCATCAGCGTACAGCAGACAGTTTACTGAAAAGTCACCCAAATTCACACCCATATCACAATCTTTCAACTTCTGCAGGCAATTGTCCAGATACACTATGAACAGCCAGGCGGACATGACACAACCCTGTTTGGCAGTATGTACGACGGACTGGACAGACACTGAACCGATGAAGGACCTACCTGGCGTCATAAGAGACACCGAGTGCTATATACATATAAAGCAAATACTCTTAACTTACTCATGGCAGTAAAAGGAAAATAGGTTCGCTTCTAGAAGAGGTACCTTTAACATCTCGAAGTTCTTGAGGGTTGAGGGTCCGCCTAATATCTGGTTTACCGAACCTTCTGACTCTGGTGTAGGTGTCCATTGGTGTTGTCGTAATGATCGGTGTGGTGGCAAGCATCGGCATCGTTATTTCAGCTGTGGATGGTTCGCTTATGAATAAGGCATTGATATATTAAGAAGAACGTCTTTTTACAATCATGGTCTGACTAAACCTCCTCAAAAGAGCCATGCAAAAAGACGTAGACGATTTTATGCGCGCTAATGGTCACAATCGGGGATGATGAAAATAGAGTGTGGAAACGTAACAGCAGAAAAGTGGGCTCTGAAGTTAGAGCTTTGGATGCACTCATAAATAACGCTGAGATACTTAGTTCTACGCGATTAGTGTAAGAGGTTTCACCAGATCTCCAGGGCCCAAGAGCCCTCACCTGCTGCTACACATGCTGACTAACGAGACGAGGCAACTACGGGGTTGGGAAGTCCGACGGCAGTTGCTTCTAAAAATCCCAAAAAAAACCATAGCTTCTCCAAGCAGCCAATAAGGGCGAACCCTGGGCTTCAAATTTAGGTAGGGTTTGGAAGTAATTTTGGAGGCGACTGCCGTCTGACCTCCCGACCTCATTTGCATCGTAGTTGCCTCGTCAGTAGGTTCACCGCCAGCAGTTGAGGTCACTTGGACCCCTGACATATTGATGGGGCTCCTTACTTAATTGCTCTAAGTCTAAATATATTCAATATTAGTATAGTAATATAAGTGAATGAAACACATTACAAATGATTGTGAGCTGAGTAATTTTTTAAGGCACTTGGTGGAACATTAAATAACACCACTTGTACTGTTCCATTTCACAACAGGTTAAGTAAATGTTGTGGAACTGTAAAAGTGGTGCTACTTAATATGATTGTAAGTTTGTAAGTTCAAAGAGTATGTTATTAGAAACGCCAGGCGGCTCTAGAAGGACCCTCACATTGACGGTGGCAAGATCTTGGCAAATTTTTATAAAGGTAGCAAAATCTTTGAAGAGTATGCATTTTAGCATAGTTAAAATATACATGGAGAATGTACTGCTTCTCCATGTATATTTTTTTATGATTAATATTTTTGCATTATTACTATGCATTTTGACTGCCTCGGTGGCGTAAGTGGTAGTGTACGTGTATATATTATTAATCCATATAATTAGTCTGATTATTTAAACCGTTTAACATTTAGATAAATTTTAAGTTAACTGTAATAATAAAAAAAATGCATTTAACTGTGTTTGTATTACTCTGCCCAAATGGTGATCGACTTTATGTATAATGCCCAGTCAATTTGAATATATTAAATATAACTCGAAAAATATTAATATTTAAGCAATTTTGAAAAAAGCTCCTTAAAGACGAGGAAATTCCCAATGAAAAAGTCCCAACTCCCGGAATTCTATCTCTATTATTTATAATTTTAATTTGACGTTGAAAATAGGGCTCCGCGCGGCAGTAACGGCATGCGCGCACCGCCGCTAAAGAGAGTTTATCAAATAAAATATGTTTTTTTTATAAAATGTGATTTAAAACATTTAAAAAAATTTGAATGTCTTCTTACCACTTGAAAGAATCGATTCCCGTAGAAAAAAATGTTTATTGAATTTGTTCCACATATGTTGTCGAATAATAGAATATTTACATTATACAAACAATGGGTAATATAAATAATAGTATTTAATTTTTTTAGTTTTAGTTGTCATATTGTGTGCCTTTGAGAATGCCGTGAGGCGAAAACGGTTAGGTTTATCAAGTAAATGTTGTGGAATTGGCACATTTTCAATAATAACACTTGTACTGTTATTATTGAAAATGTGTAGCAAGTTCCACCAAGTGCCATCAATCAACAGTATAAATTAATAGTATTTAATGTACCTATCTACTTAGGCATATCAAAGTGCCTTTAAAACCTAATATTGAGACACGACAAGCACACTTGGTAACATTTCTCTGTGTAAAACGACCTGGCAGTAAAGTTCTGCTAGTTCTTCTATTTTGGAACCTATCTATACGTAGTACTCGTGAAAACGAAATTTCCTAATAGTGGAAACAGGTGGGATTAGAGACTCCCACTAGTTCTACTATTTTGTTACACCTAATACCGTAGAACTAGTGAGGACAAAATGTCCCATTAGTTCTACCGTAGAACTGTTCAGTAGAACAACTGGGAAGGAACCGCGTTTGAGTGCTACGGAAAGAACGAAAAGTCGTTGGGTACGTCTGCCATTAGTATAGTAGTCAATAAACCATGCTGCTGCTAATTTTTGCTCAATCTCTGTACTATCGGTTTTTCAAAATATTTAGCTCGCAAAAATGACGCCGCCCGCCATGGCGTCATGACGACATCTAGCGAATTGAGGGGCACTCTCATAGTCAACATGACTACTGACTGCGTCCCTAATGTTGGCGGCCCAATGATGTGCCTCTTCACGCTCCGCTTGAAGAGCCCCGGGGTTGTTAGAATGAAACAAGTGCGCCAGCAAAGAGTTCCAGGTTTTATAGTTCGACAAATAAACATTCTTTTGAAAACGTTTTGTTCTGGCGACAATTCTCTCCGCTGTATGAGAGTGAAATTTCTGCCTGATACCTACGCGTTGTTCAGGAACGAAATGAAGAGGGGGATTATGATATGGGTATCATTTCTTACTTTCATCGTCTTCGAAATCAGAATTTCTGTATTCCTCTGGCAACTCCTCCTCAAAGTAATGGAGTTGGACCGCTGGTAGCAGGAGAATCAGCACGACGGCTCCAGCCCACATTGTCCAGAAAAGAGGAGGTTGGACCAATGGAGAAGCATTTATTTAAGGTTTACAGCATGTTGGTTGAAGATTAGTCTTGTAATGGAAATTGAGGTGAAATTTTTGCAAAAGCACTTGACATTTGACAGTAAAGGCAGTTGTTAAGATTTGATAGGTATAGATCTAGGTTACTCTATAAATACTCTCATAAGTAACTTCGAATAAACGACAAGGTTATTAAATATTTGTCTCTTCTATATCTGTGATATTTGTTGATATATTTTTTTTAAACTAAACGTTTCTTTAAAAACGTTAATAAAATTTATTCGGAGGCACTCAGCAAGCCCGTCTAAACCATTATTTATTGTAGGTAGCGGCTCCTATATCAGATTTGATAGAGATGTGTATTTTTTTAAGGTGTTGTTTTAGCGCTAAGTTTTAAGTTCCCTAGGATCTGAGCGCAGGCGTCTTGATATTTAAATTTTCTTACAAATTTTATACCAATATTAGGTACTTAAATAAACTATGCACAAATGGCTAATTTAAGAACAAAAGTGCTATGGCTAACCGCAAATATGTTATTGTCAAAGTTAGGCGGCCATAACAGTAAATTAGCTATTATAATACTAAGCAGGCGGAAGCAGGCTGAACAGGATAATGCCAGTGCCTCCGTGAAAAACGAAAATGCGGCAAAATGGCGCCTGCCCGTCGCCTGCCTGTCTGGCGCCAAGATTTTCACTTGAGCGACTCTATTATGTCGCAAGTCTTACAGAATTTGTAAAGAAAATAAAACTTGTGTCTTCCACTTACCGTATAATTTTCAATGGCAAATACGGCAGTTGAAGTATTGACTTTTCCTTGCATGCATCTGGCATTAATCTTTGGCACTGTATTGTCTACCTTATTTCAAAACAGTACAGTTACTTTTCAGATGTTTACAGTATTCATTCTAGTATCAAAGGTCCATGTACACTAGTAGTTATGATTTATTGAATTTTAGAAGAATGAAATTACTACAAATTATTACTCTTGTCTTAGAAACCCCGTACTAACTCGGTAAATGGGAGGTTTTAGGCGCTAACATGATGAATAACGATCAGTTTTATTTTTGTAATTTAGTGAATGGTGCATTTATAAAAAAACATAAATATTCGACAATGTGTAACTATGAGCATCACCATCAAATGCATTTTTCTATAAGTCGCGATTGTATTAAGTTTTTGCTATTTTATTTTAAGTGATTAAAATTTTTCTTTCTCAAAATCAATGGCATTACTTACATGGCTTAGAGGGAACTAAGCTGTGGTCCACAGCCCATATTACACTAAAGTTTGCTTAAAATACAGCGATTTCATGTAAAGCTGAATTTTTAAAAAATCACAAGTACTTAATATCTATAGTACATCATTCCAGGAATATTGAAGGCTTTTTTCTTTCTTTAATTGTACTTGATTATTGAGCATGTCGCAGCGACACAAGAATATCACACATGCCATTACTCCTGTTTTTATGATTTGTATGTAATCAATTATACTAAATTTTTTGATCTTGTTAAAGAAAATATTTTGCTAAAGACTTACTTACTCTTTGAAGTGAAACTTCTTTATCGACGTTGAAATTAATATTATAGCTATTAAAAAATCGTCACGTTTTTTGGTTACGGCCATGTTGTTTTGAAGTGAAACTTCTTTATCATAAGTGAAGCTTCTATATCGACTTATGAGAAAAAAATTATAGCTGTACAAAAAATTTAGTAAAGAAGTTCCACTTCTTACCTGTGTACTATGTTACACACACACATCTATTTTAAAAAGACTTTGTCTTTTGAAAGCAATTCGATGATTATTTCATTATTTAATAATACGTAGATATAAAATTTTATATAATACGTGATTGATATTAAACGCATCTGTTTCAAAATGACAGTACAAGCAATGCTCTAGTGAGTACACACCTTTAATAACACGCATAATACTTTTTTGTTGGCGTAGCTTTGTCTGGGGTGGCGCCAAAAACTACTTAGACAAAGGAAGATGAATTTTCGACTTTACTGTGTTTATCAAAAAGTCTAGATTTGTTGAATAATTTGAAGAAAATGGCCGCCCTAATGCTGAAAATTCATTTGGCTATGTATAAAACTGTTTTTACGTAAAATATCTATGTAATAGACTTTACCAGCGAACGGTAACAAAAGTCATGATATCCTACTAATATTTTAAAAGCGAAAGTTTTCCATTCTTATGGATGTTTGTTAGCGTTTCACGCATAATCTACTGAATGAATTTTGATGAAACTTTACAGTAATATACTCGTAGCTTACACCTCAGAATAACACTAGACTACCTATTATCCCGGGAAAAAGTTCCTGTAGAAAACCGCAATGGGAAAACTTCACCAAGCGTGCGGAGCGGCGGGCATCAACTAGTTATTTATAAAGCGAAGTCTTGGAGCTCCCGGGTAGGGTGCTCAAGCGATGGTCTGGAGTACCAGAGAGCGAGCATGACAATCGGGGGGTTGGAATTTAGTTGTCCTTGCGATTGGTCTCCGGTGAGTATCAGTAGAAACTGGTAGGTCCTAGAATCCTCTGGATCCGTTTAAAGTTTGGTTTGACGAAGATTTTCCTGTTAATGATGATGAAAAGAAAACAATTTTTTATTGTTAATATTTAATTAAAAATAAACACCATTGGCGATAGTTTCATAAAATAGTATTAACGATATTTAGTTAGTTTTTTCTCCAGTTTTCTCAAAAGGATAATAAGGATGATCCAACCACTTCTTTTGTGGGATAGTTCTGTAGTTCCTGTCGAACCCCTTCAGCAGTTCCCGCTCTGAGGCCGTCAGCTCGAAGT
Source organism: Thumatha senex (assembly GCA_948477245.1). Classification (NCBI taxonomy): domain Eukaryota; kingdom Metazoa; phylum Arthropoda; class Insecta; order Lepidoptera; family Erebidae; genus Thumatha; species Thumatha senex. The sequence continues at coordinate 13,275,267 of OX419753.1, forward strand.
CGAACACGTCCAGGTTTTGTTCGATGCGAGATTTTGTCACTGACTTTGGAAGGGGCACCACGCCGAGCTCAATCTGAAAATAATGTTTTATACAATACGTTGACTACAATTCATTACACAGACTGTTATGACTTCTTTTTCATCTTAAATCTTTCCGCTATTGTAAAACAGAATAAATGAGGTCGAACATATATCCGCTAACTTACAGACTCTGTAGTAAAGTTTTTTAAGTGATACTTAAAAAATATGTCCTACGAAGAGTTATTGACGGTGTGAATAATAATTATTGTATTTTAATAATGTATTACGTTCATGACGAATTCTAATGTTAAGCTCATTTAGGAATACAGCTCATAAAATCTTACACTAAAGCTATATATGTAGGTATTTGTTTATTTTAGAAATAGCTGGACTTTACGCATGAAACACAGGATTACCTAGTTGAGGCGCGAATATTTATTACATACCTATCTATGTAAATGCTACTTAGCACTTAGTATATAGTACATGCAAATGTATAAATGTTCATAGTAGTTAAGTAACTTCGAATTATGTAGTTATTAATAATAGACCAAGAATTTGTAAACATATGTACCAAAAAACATCTCGAAATTTTATCGAAATTTTTAAACGTTTTCCCAGTCGCTTTCAAACCCATTTATTTGGCTGCTAGGAGCAGCTATCGTTTAATAAATAAAAATAAAAGATGTGGTGTCGTGGGACACCAGGTAGGAACGAAGTTAGAACTTTCGAAAAAACTAATGTAGAAAAAAAACTCCCTCTCCCTCTCCCTCTCCCTCTCCCTCTCCCTCTCCCTCTCCCTCTCCCTCTCCCTCTCCCTCTCCCTCTCCCTCTCCCTCTCCCTCTCCCTCTCCCTCTCCCTCTCCCTCTCCCTCTCCCTCTCCCTCTCCCTCTCCCTCTCCCTCTCCCTCTCCCTCTCCCTCTCCCTCTCCCTCTCCCTCTCCCTCTCCCTCTCCCTCTCCCTCTCCCTCTCCCTCTCCCTCTCCCTCCAATCGAAATCGAATCAAATCGAATCCAGGACTGCCGCCTGACCCCGTAAGGGCGCCTACGTTATTGACTGGTCAGATAGTCAGCAGGTGCAGCGCTAGTAGGTGAGGGTCCTTGGACCCCAGGAATCTCCGTGAGGACCTACTACAAACAAACTGCACTATTAAGACTAATTTGTGTTATTTGTAAATGAATCAAAATACACTAATACACTACACACTAGGGCCATCTATTAGTCAGTTGTAGAACTAAAGATGTCCAAAGAAAACTCAACGTATCTGGGGGCCGAGTGCTATTTCAATCGTGTCGAAATAGAATCGAAATCGCCGCTCAATAGAAAGCCACCGGTACAATTTTGATAGTTTTTCGTAGTCTACTATTACAATCGTACTCCAATAGATTTCTATCGGTCGGCCGATAGATTTCTACGTGACTAGCTCACATTAACGTGCTTACTATGCGAGCTATGCCGACCACTCTTAACCGCTTGTTTCAGAATTTATCCCTCAAAGATAACTCGCTCCATAACTCTATGCGCAACTTTGAAGGCATGGACAAACCCCACTGTAAGTGTGCATGTCACCGTAGGTCATAATTGGTAGTACTTACCAAATGCCTAAGAGCTACTTGTGTGACAGTTTTGTTGTGACTCTTCGCTATCTGCTCGAGTGCGGGGTCGTCGACCCTCGGAGGAGGTGCGTCCTCAGCAGCCTTGCCGTAGAACAGAGAGCCGAAGGGAGTGTACCCCGTCACTACAATCTGCTGCTCCTTGCAATACGAGCGAAGTTCGGGCTGTTGGAGATTTAAGTTCAGCTGAAAGTAAACACAGAGTTGAAGGTTAATTTTGCTGGATATTTTATTTTATACGCAAAATTTTTAACTTTTTTATATTTAAATACGTATAAAAGTACAAACTTAAAACAAGCATACAACAGGGACATCAGAATCATCCAGAACTTGTATTGGAATCAACGTGCTACTGTCCGTGTAGATGGTGAGGAATCTGAAGATGTTGAAATCAAAAGGGGCGTACGTCAAGGTTGCATACTATCACCTACACTCTTTAATGTCTACTCGGAGGCTATTATGGCTGAAGCATTAGAAGATCTAGACTGTGGTGTCAAAGTTAATGGGAGACTAATTAATAATCTAAGATACGCGGATGACACAATGCTCATAGCATCCTCAGAGCAAGAGCTTCAGACAATGGTCGACAGAGTGAACGTGTATAGTGAGAAGGGCGGTCTTAGGTTGAACAAGGATAAAACGAAAATTATGGTAGTTTTAACCAGGCAGCATGGAACGCGTGTATATCTGTTGAGGGACACATACTTGAACAAGTAAAGAAGTACAAATACCTCCACGTACCGAGGAAATGAAATGAAATGAATCTTGGGAAAGTGATCAGGAAGTAAGAACCCGTATCGAAATAGCTCGCAGCTCCTTCAATAAGATGAAGCGTGTTCTCTGCAACCGTAACCTCGGACTGTATTTGCGCATTAGAATGCTCCGTTGTTACATCTGGCCCATTATTCTATATGGATGTGAGGCTTGGACGATCAAAGAAGACCTCAGAAAACGTGTAGAGGCGTTTGAAATGTGGGCATACAGGCGGATGCTTGCTATTAGCTGGACTCAAAAAGTAACCAATGTTGAGGTTCTCCGACAAGTAAAGCAGAAACGTGAACTTTTGCAGACCGTCAAACAAAGAAAAGTTGCCTACTTAGGACATGTATTGAGACACGATAGGTACGAGTTACTGCAACTAATTATAATGGGAAAAGTCGCGGGCAAAAGACGTGTCGGTCGGAGGAAAAAATCTTGGTTGCGTAACATCCGGGAGTGGACGGGGATAGCGAGTGCAGCCGAACTCTTTCGCCTCGCAAGAAATAGAGAGGAATACTCCAAATTGACTGCCAACCTTCGTTAATCGGAGAGGCACCTTAAGAAGAAGAAGAAGAAGAAAAGTACAAACTGACTGACAGATCTATCAACACACAGCAGAAACCACTGGGTCTCTAGAACCACGAAATTTTATACAACTATTCCCTTAGTGACGCATGAGTGCACTAAGAAAGGACTTTTTTAATTTTGTCCCCCGAAAAGGGAAAACAATGTATGTATGGAACACAGACATACAAGAGTAAGTATATGTCTGCGGTATGGAACAACGTTGTGGAAGCCTGTGGAGGTCACAATTTGTTTCATAACTAATTGATACATAGATGGAGGTCGCCCTCCACGTCTGATCCTCCGCATCCGATTTTATGAAGTTTCAGAACTCTTCAAAAAGTTAATATAAACTCACCTCCACTTGTAGCACAGCCGGCTTCTCTAGCCCATGTTCCAGCAATCTCCCGATCTGCTGCTGGTTAAAGTTGGACACTCCGATGGACTTGGTGAGCCCCAAGCTCTTCGCTTCGATCATTCCTCGCCAGGTCTCCACGTAGTCGGTGTAATCGTATGTGCCATTTGACTGTCGGTAACAAAGACATTAGCTATCTTTTCAATGGATGTTAAACTAATGTAAAGGGAGGTACGAGTAAGCTACATGTAACTGAGATAAGATGCTGCGATGGATCCACGTTATCAATCACGGCTTAACCTCGAAGGGATACCTTTTCCACGTAATAGGACGTGAGCCCATTGCCGTGTTAAATTAGACAGACGCAGGTTGTGGCTACCTACTGTTGAAATTTTTCAAGCCGCCCATAAGGCCTTCAACTTGGATTAACGACTGCCATGTTACAGGCAACCGGGACTAACGGCTTAGCGTGCCTTCCAAAGCGATGGATCGACAATCACAATATTGTGGTATAGCTATGTAGAAAATAAGCGTATGGTCATCTTTCCTCAGTCAGATCACACTAGGGATGACTTAGAATGTGACGATATACTTGCCAGTAATCTTATAGGAATGCTTAGAGAGGGGGTAGTTGCCAGTATTTTCTTTGTTATACCACGAAAACTGGATAAGTACTCTCCACCAGAAAACTTGTTTCCATCCTCTTATTACTTTAAATGGCTTAACTTATCGCTTCTCCACAGCATACTAATTTCATGCATCTTCTGACATATCCAGGTTTCGCAACCGAATAGCAACGTTGGCACTAGCACTGTTATGAATCGCGAGTCGTGCTTTTTTTACGATGCTTTGTCGCTTTACCAATTAGGACAAAGCACCACTTACTTTGTTTCCGGCAGCTATGAATCTCTTTGAATGAGGGGTGAAGTGAAGAAGCATTTAATTCGGGTGAAAATCAGGAGTACAGTGCTGTCGGTGCGGCCCAAGCGACTTGACCTGCTAGTTGTGCACCTAGGTACTGATTAACAGACGAGGCACCGACGCAGACACCCTAACGGGGTTGGGAGGTCCAAATGCAGTCGCTCCCAATAATGCTGAAACTCAAAACCAAACCATAACTTCTCCTAAGAGTCCAATAAAAGAAGACGCTTTCAAATCCTATGTGGATTTGGAGCCTACAGGGTATATCTATACTAATATTATATTCTATATATTCTACATCGTCCCTCTCCTACATCGTCATTTTCCTATCCATAAATCCTTTCCCTTCCTCATCCTCTTCCCATCATCTCTCCGCCAAGCCAAGGTTGCCGTGCCTATGTGCTGCGTGGCTAGGGGCGAGCCTAGCATTAACGTGCCTTATGCCCTGGGACCGGGCGACCCCAGAACAAGGCTAGCCTTACTTAGACAAGCGGGGCTCTGTCTAGGTGGACTTTTGTTTTCCCTTGCCACTCGTGGGAACGCTATGGAGTTTCAAAATTTTAAAACCCAAAATGGCGGCGATGCGGTTCGCCACCCGTCACGTCCCGTTTCCCATCGAGGCGAAAAGTGGGCTATGGATAGCCGCTTTGCTACACTGAATGTTAGAGGAGGATTAAAAGATAAAATTGAGGAGGTATGTGAGATGATGCGAGAGACTTATTTTTAGACATATTTTACATGTAAATTACACCATTAATTATCAAAATTACAGTAAAACATTAGCAGATTCTCGTAAACGCGATAATTTTGTCCTTTTTAAGAACGCAGCTACTCAGACAGACCATTTGAGTGTGCTTGCTAATTGTAGTAGTCCTGAAGCAAGCGGCGTACCTGCACCGGAGAGTGAACACACGCGCCTTGCAGATTTGTTTTTTCGTGAATAACTCAATTAGAACACATATATCATGTGAAAAAGATGTAATGACAGCAGAGTCTTTAGACTTACAATGTAAAATGTTAATTTGTTATCAAAATGTATGTGGTATCAGCAGCAGGAAAAATGAATATCAAATCTTCTTACAAACGCTTAAACAAAAAGTTGACTATATAGGCTTAAGTGAACATTTCTTAAATGAACTAACAGTAAATTTGTTTAGCATGGATAACTACAACCTTGTTTCTTACAATGTTAGACGTAAAAAGAAAAGAGGTGGTTCTTTAATTTTAGGACACAAACCAAAAAGTGGAAACTGTAGATTTTGTAAATAAACTGTACGTGAGAGATACTTTTGAAATATGCGGTATAAGAGATGTTGATACTGGTCTGTACCTGTGTTGTTGTTACAGAATTCCTGATAGAAATAATTTTTCACTTTTTATGAATAACTTAGAAAAACTTCTTGAATATTTATTTCGTAGGAAGTCAATAGTTTGTGGTGACTTTAACGTGGACCTACTTAAGCAGAGTGAGCAGCGAACTGAGTTTGTAAGTCTTTTGTCATGCTATAACTTTAGGAATCTTATTGATGAGCATACTTTTATTCGTGGTGACCATTGTTCCTGTATAGATAACTTTTTAACAAACTTGCCGGACACCTTTGTAAAACAGTGTAAAGTAGACCACAATGGACTGTCGGATGGGCATGGTGCCCTATTGGGTGAATTTTTTTTGGACGGTGATTTGGTTGGCTGTAATAAAACTAATCAAATCATAGTCAATAAGAGAATTTTTAATGGCAAAAACGAAGACACTTTTAGGAATAAATTACTTAAATATAACTGGAGTGGTATGGGAATTAATACTTTTTTAAAAACTTTTGGTAAAGCGTTCCATTATAGTTTTAGAAAACTTAAACAAAAAATTAAAGTGAAGACTCACTTTCAACTAAAGTGGGTCACGAAAGGTGTGAAAACGGCTAGTAAAATGAAACGCTTCTTATGTACTGGCGGCAATAAACTTGATGCGAGTGTACTCAATTATAGACAGAAATATGTTAGGATTTATAAGAGAGTCATTTCAAAAGCTAAAAAACTTACAATCAGTGAAAACCTCTATAGATCTAAAAACCAGAGTAGGGAAATATGGAAAATAATAAACAGGAGTACTAACAGACTTAAGGCAGTGCAGGTGGATATGCGTCTAAAATTAAATAACCAAATCGTAGATAATCCTGACGTAGTAGCTGACATCTTAGTGAAACAATTCGATCTCAACCACACCTTACCTGACAGTGATATACGTGACGCTGTCTTTCTGCTTCAACAGAGCACAGCAAGAGTTAAAGGCGATATGGATATCAGGCCTACTACACCGTATGAAATTACAAAAATCGTTAATAAAATGCCCAGCAAAAAATCATGTGGTTATGATGAAATTCCAATCTCTATAATTAAAGATAATTTGTTAATTTTGGCCGAACCACTATCTTCTTTTTACAATAAGTGTATATTAGAGGGCGTCTTCCCCGAACAATTGAAAATTGCTAAGATAGTCCCAATTTATAAAAAAGGAACTAAAACAGACCCAAAAAATTATCGACCAATTTCCCTATTACCCACGCTTTCAAAAATTTTCGAAAAAATTATAATAGACCGCTTAAACAGTCATCTTAACTCAAATAAAGTTATGCATACAAGACAATTTGGATACCAGCGGAGTGTTGGCACGGGTGATGCTATTTACAAGTTAATAGGTGATATAGTCAACCAATTAAATTCTAAAATGAAGGTAGCTGGCATTTATTTGGACTTAAGTTCGGCTTTCGATACTATTTGCCATAAACTACTCTTAACAAAAATGGAACACTATGGTGTAAGAGGCAGGGCCAGTCAACTTTTTGCATCATACCTGTGCAATAGAAAAATGTTTGTTGAGGTGGGAAAAATAAATTCAGATGGTTTTAAAAAGTACCATAGGTCACATATGGTACATATTAAAGCTGGCATACCACAAGGGTCAATCTTGGGGCCTACATTATTCACACTATTTACTAACGACTTAATAAATTATATAGCTAAAATATTACCTGATATACATCTTGTAGTATTCGCAGATGACACTAATGCTGTTGTAGCAGACATAGATATGCAATCCTTGAATAGTAAAGTTAATGCAACCTTAGCAACATGTTATTACTGGTTTACTGCGAATAAACTTACAATCAACACGAGTAAAACGAATGTTATGTTATTTAGGACTACGGCACGCAATAATGATAATATGAACATTGAACTGAATAAAACTAAAATTCAACTTGTAAACGAAGTTAAGTTTTTAGGAATATATATTGACGAATTCTTAAATTGGAAACGGGAATTAACAGCTCTTGATTCGTCAATTTCGTCAGCATGCTATGCCTTAAGAACACTGAGAGATGAAGTGAGTAAAAACAATCTAAAAATAGTGTACCATGCGTTAATAGAATCCAAACTCAGGTATAGTATTCAATTTTGGGGTAATAGCTACCATTATAACTGGCAAAGAGCTTTTGTTCTTCAAAAAAGGGCTATTAGAACCATCAATCGCATTTCCCAATTAGAAAGCTGTCGACCATACTTCAAGGAACTAAAAATTCTCACGGTGCCTAGTCTTTATATACTGGTGTTATTAATTCATTTTAAAAAACATGTTCATGAGTATGAGTCACATGATGACAGGTTAAGGCGGGAAAACACAAGAAGGATGGATTTCAGTAGTGTAACAATTCCACATTTAGATATTGTGAAACACAGTCCACATTATCAGGCGGTACGGGTTTTCAATAGGTTACCTAGCGAAATAAAGAATAAGTTATACACAGGATCCTTTAAGCCTGCAGTGAAAGCATATTTATTGGAAAATTGTTTTTATTGTTTAGATGACTTTTTTTAATATGAGATTATTCAATTTTTGGGACATATGATAATAATTATATAAATTATTTTATTAATTGTTAATCTTAATGATTATTTTTAATTTCTTATAATGTTTTAATTTATATGATTTTGTTCTGAATATTATTTATTATGCTATGTTTTAATGAAATAGAAATTTCATTTTATTGTGTTTTAATTTATATAATTGATTTTGTTTTAAATATTATTACATGTGTGTGTGTACAATAGATAATGTTTCATGTAAGTTACATTCAGATACAATGTTAATTTTGTTTATGAATAAATTGAATTGAATTGAATTGAATTGCTGGCAAAGTGAAATAATATTAAATTGTAAATAGGCCATAAAAAAAACCTTCCTAAAATCTTGCCGGTTCTTCTCAGGTGGGAAGCGTTCCGAACCGGTGGTCGCTTTAAATATTTTAAATAGTGTATGACATTTTGTAAGCGCCGTTAAAATGGTCTATGCAAAATAAAGATATTTTTATTTTATTTTATTTTTATTTTATTGTAGATGCAAGGATGAGAAAGAAAGTGTTAGACACTCGGGCATACCGCGGTGCCGGGATTGACACAGACCACTTCTTGGTTGTTAGTCGAGTAAGAGGTCTGTTTCAGCGGTGGCGGCATCGTGTGCATGCACCTGTTAGTGTACTAGAACGCATAAAAGTCGAGAATTTGCAAGGGATAGGCATAAAAGAGGAATTTTAGTGTAAGCTGAGCAAGAAATTTGAAAATTCTGATGACGTATGTGAGATCGAAGAAGTATGGAAGTCATTTAAGGAAGGTCTAGTGGAAGTTGCGGTGGAAGTGTGTGGGGTAAGCAAGAGAAGCCAAGGGTGTAAGAGAAAGAGAATGTGTGCAGAAGTCCGAAAGGCGTTGTCTGATAAGAAGAAAGGTGGTTGGTTGGTTGGACTGGTTGACTACAAAAGTCAATCAAAGAATGCAGAAGGCAACGGATGTGGACCTAAAAATGGCAAAAGAGGAGTACAAAAGGTATAAGCGTGTTGCAAAAGAGGTGATGAAAAGAAAGAAAGAGAATGACAGAGATGAATTTGATAAAAGGTTATCTGATGACTTCCAATAGAATATGAAATTCTTTTGGAAGTCCATAAGAACAGTGAGGGGTCAACAGACGACATCGCATCTCAACCATATCAGAAATCACGATGGTAGTCTTGTGAAAGGAGAAGAATGTGTGTTAAAAACATGGATGCAATATTTTGAAAGCTTGTTTGAAAAAGAGGATATGCAAGTACAGACTAGTATCTGGGAAATGAATGAAATTGGTAAGGAAGAAGTCATAAGTATGGAACAAATAGTCGAAGCATTGAATAGCATGAAAGTGGGAAAAGCTGCGGGACTTGATAGGATCTCTGTCGAGATGCTGAAAGCGGGACAAGGCGTGGTAGCTTGCCAGCTGTACTGCCTTTTCAAACTTTGTTGGAGGAATGGCAGCGTACCAAGAGATTGGTCTAAGGCTGTCATCGTGCCGCTTTATAAGGGAAAAGGGTCACAGCAAGAGTGCAAAAAAACTACCGCGGCATAAGCTTGCTCAGCATCGTCGGCAAATTGTATGCAAAAGTTTTGATAAAAAGAGTGATGAATGAAACTGAAGGAAAAATGTGGGATGTACAAGTAGGATTTATGAAAGGAAGGGGATGCACGGATCAGGTCTTTTCCTTACGATGCGTAGTAGAAAAGCTTTTGGCGAAAAGTCAAAAAGTCTATTGCGTATTTGTAGACTTGGAAAAGGCCTATGATAGAGTGGTGAGGAATGAACTGTAGTCAACACTGGCCAGGTATGGAGTAAACAGCCACTTGATACGAGCACTGAAATCTCTCTATGAGGGCTCCAGTGCTTGTGTCAGGATCAACGGAGCTTGCACAGACTTTTTTCACATTGAAAACGGTGTGAGACAGGGTTGTGTAGCGTCGCCGTTGCTGTTTAACCTATACATGGACAGCTGCCTGAAAGAACTGCAAGAGAGTACGTATGGTATAAAAATGGATGAACTGACCGTCAAGTGCCTCCTATACGCCGATGATCATGTAATACTAGCAACATCGGCGGAGGAGTTGCAGTTGATGGTAAACATTATGCATGATTCGTTAATAAACAAAGGAATTAAAGTGAATGTAAACAAGACGAAAGTAATGGTTTTTGAAAGAGAGGTAAGCACGACGGATTGCTCAATTCTTGTGGCAGGAGAAAGAGTAGAACAAGTGAAAGAGTTTGTATATCTGGGTACAAAATTTACGAGAGATGGAAAGTGTGACTATGACATTGAGCGAAGAGTTTTGGCAGGAAATAAAGTGAATGGAGCCATGTACGCCTTTAAGAGCAGTCAGAACGTGTCTAAGAAGGCAAGACTGGCTGTACATAGAAGAGTGCTGGTCCCCACACTTATGTATGGCAGTGAAATTGGGTATGGCAGAAGACGCATAAAAGTAAAATGAATGCCGTGGAAATGAGAAGTCTGCGAAGTATAGCTGGAGTGAAGTTGATGGATAAAGAAAGGAACAGCGTGATAAGGGAACATTGCGGTATGACAGAAGAGGTAGTGACTAAGATAGAAAAAGGGATGCTTAGATGGTTCGGACACGTGGAGATGATGGATGAAAATAGACTGACGAAGCAGATATATGTGGCGAGAGTGAATGGGCAAACTGGTAGGGGTCGATCTCGGCGTACGTATGTCAATCAAATCGACGATCTTTTGGAAAAAGGCCAGGTCAAGAGTACCCTTAACCGGCGGGCGTGTATGAAAACACTTATGAAAGTAGAAGAAGCGAAAGCTGTATGTCAGGATCGTAGCATGTGGAAAGCCATAGTCTCTGCCTACCCTGATGGGAAACAGGCGTGATAATATGTAAGTATGTATGTATGTATGTATATATTCTATCTAAGTTGAAGAGTTAGTTTGTTATTTTGTTTGAACGCTCTATTCTCATGAACTACGAGTCGGATTTGTAAAAAATCTTATTGTGTTAGATAGAGCATTTATCGAGGCAGCCTATAGGCTATATATCATCACGCTACTCCCCTGGAGAGCGGAGCAAAAGTAATAAATGTCGACAAATCGGGCAATTTCTAATGCAATATTGTAAAATTTGTAAGCGACGGCATTAAATAGGTGCGACGGGAGTTGGAAGTATGTCACGGGCAAAGCCAGGGGGTTCACCTAGTACTAAGATGTGATGAGTACTTACAAACTGTCCGACAGGCCAATGTATCAAGTACAAGTCCACGTAGTCCAGGTTCAGGTCCTTAAGGGAGCGCCGGAGGGTGGGAACCACCGCATCTTTGGCGTGAGCATCGTTGAATAGCTGTGAATATAACGGATTATACTATTTTACAGAGATATACGCTTCGATTACTAAAAATGATTGGTATTTTTGTGTGTGATCCACTAATGTTTGTTTTGGAGATTGGGTGTTTCCTATGTATAATATGTACGTATAATCTAATTTATTCATAATAGATTTGAGATACATGGCGTTACATGGCGGAAATCCATCGTAGAAGGATAATAAAGGAGGGGAGAACATCCCACCACACACCCTCGATTCGTCAATCCTACGCACAACGGTCAAGGATAACTTCTACTAATTGTAACGGAGGAATGACGAACCGAACTCCTTAAGAAAAGGGATGTAGGATATGTAAAAGTAAACCTTACCTACCCTCCAGGTTGTCAAAATTTTTGCAATACTCCGCTTTACAAGATGACACTTGGTCGACAAGTCGACACGTGTTTCGCCTACACACGAAGCATCTTCAAGATATTTGCTGTCAAGCAGTCTTCAGACAAATCGAGGGTGTGTGGTGGGATCCTCCTCCCCTCCTTTATTATCGTTCTATAATAGATTTGCCATTTGCCAACGACAGAATCTATAGTTAGCAAACAAAGTCCTCTATTACAACATGTAAATATTACAAAGTGCCCTAAAATTGCACCACCAATGCTGAAATGGTTAAGTTCGTTAGCCAGAAAGTGTACGTTTGCTGATAAATTTGTCTTGAGACCTGGATTGAAACTAAAGTAACTCACCTTGGTGGTCACAAATATATCTTCTCTCTTCAACCCTTGGCTAAACTTCTGCGTCAGCGCCCGTCCGACCTGGTCTTCGATGCCGTAGATAAGTGCTGTGTCGATATGAGTGTAGCCAGCTTCGAGCGCCCACAGCACGGCCTGTTCTATCTCGTTAGCTTTGGGTTTCACGCGACCCTGGAGCAAGCAAGCGTAATGTGAGTTGGCAGACAAGCACGGTCCACCTGATGAAAAGTGCTTACATTAGTCTATAGAAGTTTGCAACACCAGAGGTGCAGCACTGGTGCTGCCGGCCCTGTAAAAACCTTGTAAGACCCCTTTTAAAGAACCTCATACTGTAGGCGTTCGGGAAAACATAGGATGGGAGCTGATTCCACAACCGGAATCCTACTAATATTATAATCGCGAAAGTTTGTAAGTATGGATGTTTGTTACAATTTCACGCAATATTCACTGAATGGATTTTGATGAAACTCAACAATAATTTAGCTTACACATCAGAATAACACATAGGCTACTTTTTATCCTGGGAACAAGTTCCCGTGGGAAACGGAAACAGGTAAACTTCACCACACGTGCGGAGCCGCGGGCGTCAACTAGTAAATAATAAATCGTTGAATAAAGGATAATATATATCAGACTAAACCGTATGCGAGCGCTCCGGACGCAAAGTGTGAGGGTAATCAATCTGGGCATCATATCAAACAATTCCTCAGAGCACAGACCATTGTCTACCAAGTCGAAAGGTCGAAGCTGGTATTCAGGTTCACTAGCCCAAAAATGGTTGATATTAACTTAAAACCATCATCTTAACGACTTATGAAACGATTAATGAATCTACAGTCCGAGACTACCAGGATTTTAATTGGTCGTGCTAATTAGTGTCTAGCACATAAGACCTTTTAGCCTTTTTGTTACCACCTCACTAAAAAGGCATCGGGTTCAAAATTTATTCCAAATTTAACATCTAAAATCGACACATTTTATTAAATTAATTCGCCCTTGAGACTCACCCAGTTCCATGCTTCGGAAGGCACGTTAAGCCGTTGGTCCCGGTTGTCAATAAAATGGCAGTCGTTAAGCCAAGTTGAAGGCCTTATGGGCGGCTTAAAAAATTTCAACAGCAGGTGACACAGCCTGCGCCTGTCCATTTCAACACGGCAATGGGCTCACCACCTGTTACGTGGGACAAAGATGCGTACGGTGAAGTGTGGGCGTTTAATATGCCTCTGCCTACCCCTTCGGGGATAAAGGCGTGACAATATGTATGTATGTAGGTATGTAATGAATCTGCAGGAAGCTTAACAAGTATGCATGGATCGCTAAGCCTAGCGATCTGTCCTGCTAGACTACCCCGCCAGACATACAGCGTGAAGATAGATCGAAGAGTTACCTTAGAACTGGTTCCTAGCCAAGTGCCTAAAGCTATCGCTGGCATCTCCCTCCCATCGTTGAGCTTCACAACTGGAACTAGCGCTGCCGCTACCTGAAATTACCAATGGTTTTAAATACCCACTAGCCTTTAGCTTTCTTAGTGCCTGTTTGCCGGTGTCGTAATAAATAGGTACTACTTATCTATAAATCCACTTTTGAAAATTATTCTTTCAGCTATTGAATCAGTTCAATAGCTGAAAGAATATAATCACTGAAAATAATGACAATTTAACCAAGACTAAATGAATTAGATTTGTCTAGACCAATTAAGATCTAATTCATTAAATAGGACCTATAATAGTGTTATGGTGATTTCTCGCACGCTTACATTACGAATTAAACCTACTAAAATGCAAATTAAAAGCTTACAGCCTCTACTCATGTTAATAACATTCTATCGGCCGGGCGATAGAATTCTAATGGAGCGCAATTGTAACAGTAGACTACGACAACTGACATTTTTTTCTGGCGGCTCTCTATTGAGCGGCTATTTCTATTCTCTTCTGTCGCGATTGAATAAGTATACTTGACCCCGACCGTATGTCAGATAGCTCGAGGCTTTTATAGACTATATAAGTACTATTTATACGAGAAATTGTATTCAACTTATTTCGGAACTCTTCGAGAAGTTTATTGACTCCCGAGTCTCTCCGACCGACTCGAAGTTTCAGTACAGGTTCTGTTCCTTGGGAAGGAACCCATCAGTGGAATTTTCCAATCGAACCAACAGTACTAAACAAATGTCGGTTCTTAGTGCTGTCATGAAGAAGTACTGGATAAAGAATGCGCGCAACTGTAAAGCTTGTTTCGGACATACAGCATAACCAATGCCTACTAGAGATAACATTGATAACAATACCTACTTCTGAGCAATCACACCTTGACTTCGTTGCCCCTAAATGATAAGAATTACTTAATTTTAAACAGATTATTTGACTACTATCTTCGCTATCTCAGTGTTTTGTAAACGATTACTGCGTTAAACAATTCGACAGATGACCGCTTACTGAAATTTCTATTTACAAGCGTTTCCATACTTTCAAAGGCACGTTACGCCATTGGCCCCGGTTACCAGTAACATGGTAATCGTTAAGCCAAGATTTTTAAGTTTAAAAAACAGGCCTTATTGAAAAAAAATTACCGCAGGTCGATCGCCACAAACTGTGCCTGTTCATTTCAATACGGCAATATGCTCACCACCTGTTACGTAGGATAAAAATGCTTACTGTGTAATATGGGCGTATAGAATGACTCTGCCACCTCTTCAGGATAAATGTGTGACTGATGAAATATTTTTAAAAATGAAAAGAGCGCTCGCAACCTACTTTTTCAGAAAAAAAAATCACAGCTTTCTGCGTTTCCGTGCTTTCAGTACTAGTAACATGGCAGTAGTTAAGCCAAGAAAAAGGCCTGTGTCTGTCTATTTCAACACGGCAATGGGCTCACCACCTATTACGGGGGATCGTGGGACAGGAATACACACGAAGAAATGTGGATGTATAATATATGCCTCTACCACCTCTTCGAGGATTTAGATTGATATACATAATAGAACCATTGTGGCTGACACAAGACACAGAAACGGGACCCTTACCTGTCTTTTAGATACTTCTTAGATACTTTTGCTTACAGTAATAGGTACAAATTCGTTTTGTATTTTACCTATGTGGTACAGTTCAATGTTTATTTCCTTTAATTCAGTGCCTTGCAACTCATTCCTTAGCAAAATGCATGTCCCTCCTCTACGTTGCGTTGACGTATAACATTTATATGTTATACGTTAATACGCCAATACCTATTTATAAACTTTACAAAACATTTAGAACAAATAGATATTTGTAAGATCCACAAATATGTATTTCGGAGTTTGGTTGTTTCCTATGTATAATGTGTATGTATGTAAATAATATGTAGTTTCTTTATTAGCTGTCTAGATCCCATACCACAAGCTTATATTAGTTTACTTAGTGCTCGATGGCGCTGAGGAAAACTATGTCACTTCGTAAAAAAAAACTTTAAAAAAACACTACTTTACATCAGCTATCAAGGTTGGGTTATAAAGCAAGTAGTAGAGGAAATCGTTGTATTCTAATTAATAACAAACTTAGCCAAATCTTAATTCTCATTTATTCTGTCTTATTATCTAAAGTGTCGTAAATCAATAAAATAAATCGTAGATCCCGTCCCGACGGGGACATTCTAGATAATAAGAAAGATGATTGCCAACTTTGCTTTACGGTAGCGAAACCTGGGTATGTCAGCAGATGCATGAAAGTAAAATGAATGCTGTGGAAATGCGATCACTTCGAAAATCGTACGGCGTAACTTTGACCGACCGAATACGTAACGAAGTGATACGCTATATGGCAGGTTTGAATGAAAGTGTCAGCGTTAAGCTGGAAAATGGCGTGCTCCGTTGGTTTGGACACGTCCAACGAATGCGTGAGGAACGATTGACGAAGAATATATATTGTTAAAAAGTAGAGGGTAGAAGGACTCAGGGTAGGCCGAGACTTACATATGAAGACCACGTGAGCAAATTGCTCAAAAACAAAAGAAAGGTCAAAAGTACTCGGATACCCAGACGTGCGTGTATGAAGCGATTGATGAATCTCGAAGAAGCGAAAGAAGTATGCATGGATCGCGAAGCCTGGCGATCTGTCCTATCTGACTACCCCGTCAGGGATACAGCGTGAAGATAGTTAGTTAGTTTTAGTTATGATTGAAAAAAATATGAATTAAGATTTGGCTAAAATGTCTTAGTACCCAGGCCATAAAATAATTACGAAAAAAAAAACAAACAAACTAATAGGTACTACTGGTATTCGTATGAAGTCATAAGTATTTTATTGTCTGAACGAATACCACTTTATAAATATACTAACTGACCTCCACACCTTCGCCTGTGGCATACTTCGAACTCCCGTCGAACATATTTAATACCGCCGTTTATAAACATTACAATAATGTTAGCCGCTTTTTTCACATTTATGTTTACTGCTCCGCTCTCCTGGATAGTAGCGTGATGATATATAGCCTATAGCTATCTAACCAAGAAAGATTTTTTCAATTCGACCCAGTGGTTCCTGAGATTAGCGCGTTGAACTAAACTAACAAACTCTTCAGCTTTACATATTAGTATAGATTTTAAAGATAGAACTTGGTACAATACAGTCAGCTCAGTCAAACCTAGTCAAATTAAATTTATATTTGAATATTTATTATTAAAATGGGAAAACAAAATCCGGACACATGCCGGTAATTCTGAGCTTAAACTCACGGCGTACCTAACTCAGGAGGTAAGATCCCGTTCCACTCGAGACCATGACCTTTTCCATGATCTTCTGTCATGGAAAGGCCTCCATCCAATTGTGAACTAAAATACACCAAATTTATTTAAAAATAAACCAAATATATACTCACAAATGCGCAAATTAATAACACCAATATAATATGTAAGCTCGCAGCCATTTTATCTGATACACTATTTAATAAACCAATGATTATTGTTTAAAACTTCTTGACCTTTTCGATAGCGAGTGCGTTACGTTGGCTAGCGAGGCGTCCGCGCAGCCTATTCTCCGAGAATGGATCATTATCGAGGTGAACGACAGGTACTATACTAAAATCGAAGTGTACACAATCGATAACGCGTCTAAGTATGTGTATAGCTTGTACATGAAGGGGTCCGCACTACGTTACAACATTAATAACTTCGATAAAAAACACCAAGGCAACTATGGCTAATTTATTATTATATTTATATTCATTATTATGTTATATTGAAAACTTAACCTTATTTGAATACGTTGGTGATTTCTAAATTTTAAAAACTTGATTACCAAATACATAATTATCAAACTATTTAAAAGAAATAACAATAAGTGTTGTGCAACATTTTTTACACAGCGCCATCTGGCCCAAGTAAGCTAATGTATGCTTGTATGGCATACATAGGAAACACTGAAGCTACAAAATAAACACATGCGAATCACACAAATATCCCAACACGAGAATCAAACCCAAGACCTCTTATACACTACACTACCACTTTACGCCACCAAGGTAGCCAAAATGTTATTACAAAATAGCCTTATGGTGTCCATTGTACTTCCTACTTCAGTATTTCTTAAGGGTCCTCAAAAGGGGTCAAAAACTTTTCACATGATGATTGAGGCAGTTGGAACATCAGTTGTACAGTAGGTTTTTAATAAAGTCCGTTGTCGCTTACTGTACCGCTCTCCAGGGTAGTAGAGTGATGATATATAGCCTGTAGCCTTCCTCAAAATAGACTATCCAAAACAAAAATATATTTTCAATTCGAACCAATACTTCCTGAGATTAGCGCGTTTAAGCAAACAAACAAAATCTTCAGCTTTATACCTATATTAGTAAATAAATATCCATCACGCCTTATCCCCGAAGGGGTGGCAGAGGCATATCACTTTTCACCGTGTGGATTCCTGTCCTACGTAATAGGTGGTGAGCCCATTGCCGTGTTGATATGTCTATATCAACACGGCAATCTAGTCTGTCTAGACGCAGGTTGTGGCTACCTGCTGTTGAAATTTTTTAAACCGCCTATATGGCCTTCAACCAGGCTTTACGACTGCCATTTTACTGGCAACCGGGACCAACGGCTTAACGTGCCTTCCGAAGCACGGAAACGCTCGCAAATGTAAATGCCACAAAGTGGTCACCCATCCGACGACCAGCCATAGTGAAAGTTGCGTAACTCAGTGATCGTTTACCGAACACTGAGACCGCGGGGCCACGAGCGCTTCAGGATTTTTTTTTTATAATTGAGCACATTACTAAAAAAAACGGAAAATAATAACGTTCTCGAATACCCAGATGTTCATGAAACGATTAATGAATCTGCAGGAAGGGAAAAATGTATGTATGGATAGCAAAGCCTGGCGATCTGTCCTCTCTGATTACTCCGCAAAGGACACAGCCTAAAGATAGTTAAGTTAAGAAAGAGTACGGTCCTGTTAGCACATTTTACGCCAAGAACCCTAAAAAAATTATTTGCTTAGACCGACTTGTTCTACCGGTTTTTAAGATTACATTACAATCTGTATTGAAGGATCATTGTAATAATTGAGTACTAAGAAGATTGGGGTGAACGGCCATTTTCTAGTGAGATAGAAACAAAGGGAACTAAAAACTATATCCTGCAGTTTACGCTATAGACCTATCTGTGATGAACTTTTTGTTGTTTCCAGGCATTTTTTGCCATACACAATACTAAATTGTAGGACGGTATTTTACACTGCGCCATTTAACCTTAAGTAAGCTAATATAAGTTTGTTATGTGATCTAAGCGACTGATAAACATACTTATTTCTAATTGTATGTATTTATATATCAAACATTACCTGATCACATAAATGTTTGTTCCGACCCGGGTATCGAACTGAGGCCCCACTTCAGCTACTGAGGCAGTCATTTAAAGATTTTGAGATTAAAATTAAACATATTATGTCACGTAGGATCCATGACCTGTGCCTACGCTTTACGTACAAATTAACTATCAATTTTAAAATTAACTATTAAATTCTTCAACAACTTGCTATGAATATCTTGTGGCGTTGCTTACGTCACAAGATATTCATAGCTTCTTTGTTTAGATACAAGGTATAGTATTATAGATACTGTGGTATTTGTCCCTTTATTATGTATGGAGGACGCATACAACGGCATGATGTCAAGCGTGCTGACTGGGTGCTAAGTAAATAAATACTTCATGATTGGAGTGTAGCTTCTTTATCAAGGTTGAGAAATAATTTATACATACATATTGTCACGCCTTTAGCCCCGAAGGGGTATACTATACTCCCACATTTTACCATATGCTTTTTTGTCCTACGTAGAAGGTGCTGAGCCTATTGCCGTGTCAAAATGGACACTCGCAGGCTGTGGTGAAAGGCTGTTGAAACTTTTTAAGCCGCCCATTAGGCCTTCAACCAGGCTTAACGACTGGCATTTTATTGGCAACCGGGACCAACGGCTTAACGAATCATCCAAAGCACGGAAACGGTCGCAAACGTAAATACCAAAAAGTGATCACCCATCCGAGGACCATCCATAGTGAAAGTTGCTTAACGCAGTGATCGTATTATCGTATACAGAACACTAAGCCAGGAGCGCTTTCAAGGAGATTTTCGATGAAGGAAATATATTTTCAACTCTCTAGCAACAAAAGGGCACTTTTGCTTCGTGAATTCTCGAAGGAAAAGCGACTTTTGCTGCGAGCGTGATCCAAAGTAACTTTTTTACATAAATTTGAAATAAATAATAGTGCGGTCCGATACTCAAGACTAGCGCTGTTCGTACAATTATGTAATTTAATTATTTTACTTTATACTTGTAACTATATTAATTTAACTAACTAACTATCTTCACGCTGTATCCCTGACGGGGTAGTCAGAGAGGACAGATCGCCAGGCTTCGCGATCCATGCATACTTCTTTCGCTTCTTCGAGATTCATCAATCGCTTCATTCACGCACGTCTGGGTATCCGAGTACTTTTGGCCTTTCCGTTTTTGAGCAATCTGCTCACGTGGTCTTCATATGTAAGTCTCGGCCTACCCTGACTCCTTCTACCCTCTACTTTTGAACAATATATATTCTTCGTCAATCGTTCCTCACTCAATCATTGGACGTGTCCAAACCAACGGAGCACGCCCTTTTCCAGCTTAACGCTGACACTTTCATTCAAACTTGCCATATTGCGTATCACTTCGTTACGTATTCGGTCGGCCAAGGTAACGCCGCACAATTTTCGAAGTGATCGCATCTTCACAGCATTCAATTTACTTTCATGCATCTGCTGACATACCCAGGTTTCACTACCGTAAAGCAAAGTTATTAATTTATGGACGTTTTATTGAAAAATAATAATCCATCACGCCTTATTCCCGAAGGGGTGGCAGAGGCATATTATATGCCCACTTTTTACCACTTTTCAAATAATAATCACTACATATTATAAAACAAAGTCGCTTTTCGCTGGCTGTCTGGGAGCTTTCAACAAAAACGCTGTCTAAACCCTTTGAGATATAACAAAATAATTTATGGAGCAATTGTGTATCTAATGTAGGTCTACAAAAAAGTCCGCGACGATATATGTCTATATAACATGCATATAATAATACTTTAAAAAACCAGCAATTACAAAGCGGTAATTTGAAGGTTATTAACATAATTGAAATGAATTCATGAAAGTTAATTTCATGAAGAATATCTTGTCCCTTTACACCTTGCAAATTAAATGAATATCTTACGAGTTATAGCAAAATCAAAATAATGCGCAAAGAAATTAATTTCGTGTAACCATTATTCAACAGGGCCGGGCCCGCCCGGCCCTGATTACTGGAGAGCGGAGGAGAAATCAACGAATTTCAAAAATGTTCATACAATATTGTGAAATTAATAAACGACAGGTTTAAATGGGTGCCACGGGGTTCCAAGTATGTCAGGGGCGAAGCCGGGTGCGTCAGCTAGTAACTATAAAATTCAGTAAACAATAATATCGCGTAACAACAAAATATTATTAGCATTTAGTTTTGAATAATTGACATGCATTGTAATTTCGGACCGCAGTTCTAATATAATCTGTATAATCTGTGAACAAAGCGGGAATATAATTAACTAAAAAAAAACGTAACTATCATCACGCTGTATCCCTGACGGGGTAGTAAGAGAGGACAGATCGCCAGGCTTCGCGATCCATGCATCGCTGCCCTCAGTAATCAAATTGCGAATCACTCGCTATGCTCGTGAACCAATTTTAGACTACTTGGCTGGTTCGTGATTTAACATCAGCACTCGGTGCAAAAAAATACTTTTGCTCACTTGTTTAACAAATAACTATTTTCTGTTAAATAGCCCATTTATCGAGGACGGCTACAGGCTATATATCGTCACGCTTCTCCCCAGGCGAACGAAGCAGTAGTCATAAATGTCATCAATTCGGATAAATATGCATAATTACATCGACTGCCCCGGTGGCGTAATTAGTAGTGTACGCGATTGCCCTGAGGTCCCTGTTCGATTTCCGGGTCGGAACAAATATTTGTGTGATCCACAAATGTTTGTCTCGGAGTTTAAGCGATTCCTATGTATAATGTGTATGTATTTTAAAATATATAGGTATGTATATCAGTTGTCACATGTTTACTTTGGGCTAGATGGCGTCGTGTTAAAAATGTCCCACAATATTTATTTATCTATTATTGTAAAATTAATAAACGATGGGAATAAATGGGTACCACCGAGTTTCGAAGTATGCGACGGGCAAAGTCGCGGGGCACATTATAAAATAGAATGAAAACATTTTTACTGTTAATATTTTATTTAATAATATCCACCACTGACAATAATTTCCAAAAATTGTAAGTTTTAACCATATTTAGGTAACTTTTTCTTCAGTTTTCTCAAAAGGATAATAAGGATGATCCAACCACTTCTTTTGTGGGATAGTTCTGTAGTTCCTGTCGAACCCCTTCAGCAGTTCCCGCTCTGAGGCCGTCAGCTCGAAGTCGAACACGTCCAGGTTTTGTTCGATGCGAGATTTTGTCACTGACTTTGGAAGGGGCACCACGCCGAGCTCAATCTGTAATGGAAGGTTGTGATGATTGGACCACATAACATTGGAATTCTCCGCAAATCTAAATAAAGATTGACTGCCTCTGTGGCGCAGTGGTAGCAGAGTGGTAGTGTATGCGACTGCCGCGACTGAGGTCCAGGGTTCGATTCCCGGGTCGGAAAAAATATATGTGTGATCCACAAATGTTTGTTTCGGAGTTGGGGTGTTTTTTATATATTCTATGTATGTATTTAGAAATATATAAGTATGTTTATCAGTCGTCTAGATTTCATAACACAAGCTTATACTAGCTTACTTTGGGCGAGACGGCGCTGTGGTAAAAAAAAGCAATGTCCCACAATATTTATTTATTTAAATTAGGGTGATAAAAGTAAAACTATTATTTATATTTAATCTTAATGTCAAGTAAATACAATGCTTTTGTTCCGTTACATTCTTTGGACCACCGTTCTATTGAATTAACCGCCCTGTTGCTATCAATGTATATATGTACGTGACAATGTATATATGTACGTGACAGTACCGAGACTAGTGACAACACGTGCCGACATATCGCGGAGTAGTGTGCGGCTGTGCACTAGTGTGCGTGGAGGATTTTGACCACTCCTGCGTCCACGCTCCTACACTCCCGCCCTTCACCCCCTGTCACCCCGCCAAATAGACCTAATTTATGAGTTCTGCGCATGCCCCTTCCACTTTCTTACAGAGCTCATCATTCGCCGCGCAACCTATAACGAAACTAAAGATGTCCAAAGAGAACCCAACGCCATCTAGCTCAGATATAAACACACGCGGACAATGTGAGTGGATATGTGATGGTATTTTTATGGCAGAATGTCTTTGTTCCGTGTGGACCCACGGAGTCCACCCCATCGCCTATCTAAACGTTCTGTTTCAAATGAACCTCATTTTACCACACTGACATGACAAAATTATATGCATCCATGTCATATTTATAACTTTGTAGTACCAAGAGTATCAAGAGCTAAACTGCGATGGACGTATATGTCAAAACTAATAAATATTATAAATGCGAAAGTAACTCTGTCTGTCTGTTAACTTTCATTCCTAAACTACTGAACTGCTTTAAATGAAATCTGGTACTGACAAAGTCTAGAGCCTGTGAAAGGACATAGAGAGAAACAAGAAATCTTTTATCCCGAAAACAAGTTTTTGTGGATAAGGGGAGCGGGAAAACTTCACTATGCGGGCGGTGCCGAGGACATCAACTAGTATATAAACGCGAAAATTTGTTTGGATTTGTAATTGGATGTTTGTTACTCTTTCACATTATAAGAACTGAATGGAGTTTAATAAAACTTTAAAATAATACAGCTTATACATCAGAATCTTACACAGGCTTTTTTAGATACGGTTGAAGTCACGGGCATCAACCAGTGCTTAAATATCTTTTATCTTTTTTTTTTTAATATAAAAAAAATGTCTTTATTTTGCACAGACCATTTCAACGGCGCTTACAAAATGTCATACACTAAAACTAAAGAAAAAAATTGTATATTTAAACTGACCACCGGTTCGGAACGCGGCCCACCTGAGAAGAACCGGCAAGAAACTTAGGAAGGCTTTTTTTTTGATGGCCTATTTACAATTTAATATATTATGACTATAATATTTTATTTGCCAGCAGATCATTTCCAGGCATCCCTGTCATGTAAATAGTCTTGAATAGAGTAATAACCTTTTTCACAAAGCTTTCTTTTAATAAACTTTTTAAATTTATTTAATGGTAAATTTCTCAGGTCACAGGGAAGCTTGTTGTAAAAGCGTATTTAGTTACCCTGGAAAGAATCGCCAATCTTATGCAGCCGACTGTGGTGAACTAAAAGATTGTTTTTATGTCTAGTGTTTATATTATGTATATCACAGAGTTTAGTAAACTGTGATAGATTTTTCTGGACATACATAAGATTGGCAAAAATGTATTGTGATGCTACGGTTAGAATATTTACTTCTTTGAATTTTTCTCGGAGGGAGACTCTGGGGCCCAAATTATATATAGCGCGTACAGCCCGCTTTTGAAGAACAAAAATGTTATTTACATCTGCAGCACTCCCCCAAAGGAGAATACCGTAAGACTTAATACTATGAAAATAGCTGAAGTAAACCATTCTAGCCGTATCTACATCTGTTAGAGTCCTGATCTTTTTTACAGCGTATGCAGCCGAACTTAACCTAGAGGCCGTCTTTTCTATGTGCGGGCCCCACTGCAAATTGGCATCAATAGTTATACCAAGGAAGTTGATTCCACAAACTCTAACACTTGTCCATTAAGTTGAACATTGGCCGTAACTTGTTTTACATTTGGTAGAGTAAATTTAATACATTTAGTTTTGTTTTCATTTAGGCAAAGATTATTTGAGCTGAACCAATGAACTACTCTCGTGATTGCATTGTTTACATCGTCATAATTATCTAATTGTCTTCTAATTTTAAAAATCAATGAGGTATCATCTGCAAACAAAACAATCCTATTCCTGTCCCCTACATAAAATGGTAAATCATTAATATAAATGAGGAACAAGAATGGCCCAAGTATCGAGCCTTGTGGCACACCCATTGTAACCATGGATCCTACAGAACGTGTACCATTAATATCGACCCTTTGTATTCTATTGTTCAAATATGAAGACAGAAGGTCGAGAGATTTGCCTCTTATTCCATAGTGATGTAATTTTTTGCACAATGTTTCATGTTGAACGCAATGATTTTGATCTTTAACTTCCTCTACTATATTCCTCACTACACTTTTGCAAAGCTTACCAAATACCGAAGAGCAACTTGTGGTACAGTTTTGTTGTGACTCTTCGCTATCTGTTCAAGTGCGGGGTCGTCGACCCTCGGAGGTGGCGCGTCCGGAGCAGCCTTGCCGTAGAACAGAGAGCCGAAGGGAGTGTACCCCGTCACTACAATCTGCTGCTCCTTGCAGTACGAGCGAAGTTCGGGCTGTTGGAGGTTTAAGTTGAGCTGAAAGTAAAAGATTTATTTGTTGGATATTTTTTTATTTATATTATAGGTGAAAAGTAAAAAAAGTAGATTTAGTTCAGACAGGACAAAATAGCCAACATGTGGAAAAATTTAGTGTTTTTTTTTTCTTTTTTTTTAATAAATATCGTTGGGACAACTCACACAACGCCATCTGATTCAAAACTAAGCAGAGCTTGTACTATGGTAACCAGATAACTGATAAACATACTTATATATTTCTAAATACATACATATTATAGATATAATAACACCCAGACACAGAATAAATCATCGTGCTCATTACCCAAAGTTTTATCCTGGGTGGGAATCGAACCCACGACCTCTTGCGTAGCAGTCGGATGCACTCCCACCGCGCCACAGAGGCAGTCAAAGTCAAGTCTAGTCATTTATAGTGTCAATATACATAATCATCGGTCGCAAAACGTCTAATTCGCAGAATAAACTTTATTGCACACCAATTTAAATCATTAACCTAAAGAGATAATTTCAGTTTTCAAAACGTCCAATTCGCAGAATGTCCAGTTTACAGAGGATGTCTAGTCCGCAGAATGTCTAGTCCGCAGAATGTCTAGTCCGCAGAATGTCCAATTCGCAAAATGCCCAGTTCGCATAATGTCCAGTTCGCAGAATGTCTAATATTTATCGTAACGTTATCATCCCATCGATCACTAATTGGGAATCAAGAGTAGCCTTTTTTTCATTTATTTATTATTAAAGCTTGTTGCTTTAATAATAAATAAAATTTATGGTGTAGGTATGAAGGCTCATAGTTAGTTAGTAATTCCTTTGTCTTAGTAAGTAACTTTGATTAACATATATTATATTTAAATGATTGACAAATTGTTTTTATTAAAAAGGCCATTCCTGCACAACTCCTCTCTCTATGGCACAGCAATGGTTTACGTTGACGCCTTCGTGCGATCATCCAGCCGTAGTGTTTTAAGTGGAAATTAGTCAGTATTTATTCCATAGTTACACACTTCGTTGGATGATAAATTAAAAATATATTTTCTCATCAAACTAAAGACTAATCACGTAAATCGGATCATATATCTCTCTCCCGCGATCGGTGTAGATACATAAAAAAATACCAATTGAATAAAGAACCACCTCCTCCTTGAAGTCGGTTAAAAGTTATTTTACAGTGCGTTTGATTTAAAAGAAAATTCTGAACTATTCAATAGATGGCGTTGATCGATAGTTAAAATAAACTCACCTTCACTTAGTCACACACAGCCGGTATTTAGTGCAAAGTCAATTGAGCTCATTAAGTCTTTTTAGTCACTGCAGTAATCTGGTTCCTCTAAGTCCTAATCATAATCCATTTACCTATAGTTTGACCACGACCGCTGTACCGCTTACTGCGTACAATTATGTATGCAGTGCGCGGTACAGCGGTATTGGTTATAATTATACTGTAACTAGTTGACACCCGCGGCTTTAGAGAAATTTTCCCGTTCCCGTTTCCCACAGGAACTTGTTCCCGGGATAAAAAGTAGCCTATGTGTCATTCTGATGTATAAACTATATTATTGTAAAGTTTCATTAAAATCTATTCATCATATCATTAAAATAGTTTTTACGTGAAAGAGTAACAAACATCCATACAAACTTTCGCATTTATAATATTACTAGCTGACCCGCGCAACTTCGTTAGCGCCACGTCAGAGAAACAGACAAAGAGATATTAGTTAAAAAGGGTGGCGGCTAGGCTATTCTTATGAAACAACTTCTGAAGTATTTGCTTTTTTAACAACAAAAAACTGAATGGTACTTACAACTGAATAATATACACGTGGGCTATAATATAAACTGCTTGAACTGAATATCCTGTGCGAGACATTTCCTGAATTAATATATAGAGTACCTACTTTATATCCCGAGAAAACATCTTTTTCCTGCGAGAAAACCTTTTTGTGTACTAAATACTTCACGTGAGCGCAGCCGCCGGCATCAACTTTCGGAAATCTTCTTTCGGAAAAATTCCCGATTTTCATCAAAATGTGATTAAATAACAAACGTCCAAAAAATATCGAAATCTTTACCAACCTTTACATTTTTAATATTAGTAAGATTACATTCCATTGGGAATACGGGAATTTCTTTCTTGGTGCTCATCTAACACAGGTACGTAAAGAATACGTTCACCAAATTTTAGATTGAGCATGGTTTTACCTACGTAGTTCCCGTTCCCGTGGAAATACCGGGTATACCTTTCTTAGTGCTAATTCAAGGTAGATACCTAATAAATACTTTCACCAAATTTCAGGAATGTACCTTTTTTTGATAGTTTAGACTGCGAGTGGCTTCATCCTAATAGTTCCCGTTTCCGTGGAAATATCGGGAATCCCGAATTTATTGCCTATCGAAAGACTTAAAGTATACATTCACCAAGTTTCAGGTTTCCACATTTAATGTTTAGGCTTTGCGTGGTTTAATGACATGGTTTCGGTTCCCGTGGGAACACCAAATTCGCTGGCTATATTACCAGCTTAGGAGATTTTTCTAAATCTTCTCAGGTGTAGGTACGTAAGTACATGTTACTAACTTGGAAAAAGACAATCTTCCTTACAACAGTTTATCCCTTATTTACGTCCTTAGGGGTAAAAATTCGCAAAACTTCTTCATAAGGGCACCTACGTGTTAAAAGGAACCCTAGTGCGAAGTGTGGAATTCATAGCTCCTTTAGCTCCATGGATTTCGTGATTAATGAGTCAGTTAATACAGCCCCTTAATTTTTACCTATAAGGAAGTAACCTTATAGGAAAAAATTCAAAACCGTGATACACGTGCCCATTTATTTATAACCAAAAACAGGTGTACGTAAATTCATGTTTCTAACTTTATAAATGACGAACTTCCATACACAACCGTTTATCGCTTATCAACTTCCTTAGAGATAGAATTTAGAAAAAATCATTTTTAGGAGAAACTTACGTGTTAAAAGAACCTCCTTGCGAAGTTTGGGCTTCGTAGCTTTGTTAGTTTTGTAGGTTTCGTGATCAATGAGTCAGTTATTACAACATCTGTTTTACCCCCTCAAGGGTAGAATTTATCAAAATTCCTTAATACGTATTTTTTATTTTTATACAGAAGCAGATATAAGAAATTCGGCGTTGCTATGTTTGAAAATGAAGAATTTTCCATATAAACTTTCAACCCTTGTTTACCCCCTTATATGTAAAATTTTGCAAAACCGTGATACACGTACCCATTTATATGTAACTTAAAACTGGTTTACATAAATTCATGTTTCTAACTTGAAAAATGACGAACTTCCATACAACCGTAAATCGCTTATTTACTTTCCTAGGGGTAGAATTTCGCAAAATCCCTTCTTAGCGGAAACCTAAGTATTAAAAAGAATCTCCATACGAAGTTTGAGCTTCATAGCTTCGGTAGTTACAGAGATTTCGTGATCAATGAGTCAGTCAGTGATTTTGCATTTTATATATTTATTATACTGTAATATAGTGAATGTTTAAATCTTATTTTTATAAGCTTTTATAACTCTTCCATAGATAATAAAAAGTTAAAATAAACTCACCTCTACTTGTAGCACAGCCGGCTTCTCTAGCCCATGTTCCAGCAATCTCCCGATCTGCTGCTGGTTAAAGTTGGACACTCCGATAGACTTCGTGAGCCCCAAGCTCTTCGCCTCGATCATCCCTCGCCAGGTCTCCACGTAGTCGGTGTAATCGTATGTGCCATTCGACTGGCAGTAACAAAGATATTAACTATTATAAATTGAAACATTCGAGAACAGTTGGACCGTTGAGGCTAATTCTGTTTAAAGTGAAACTTCTTTATCGACGATGAGAGAAATTAATAGCTGTAAAAAAATCGTCACGTTTTTCGGTTACGCTCCATGTTGTTTTGAAGTGAAAATTCTTAATCGACGTATGATAGAAATTTTATAGCAGGAAAAAAAATGTCGTTAAGAAGTGGATTATGGCACCTACACATATTTGTTTTACAATATATGTTTTGAGTACAAAATCCAACTAACTGACTTATTCTCGTGTTTTATTCCTGTAGTGTTCCGGAACTCAATAAGCGAGTCCACGTGAGCGTCTACAAGGTCGTTAACTCGTTTGTCAACTGAGAAAGTCCTGGTATCGGCAAGTTGGCACCATAAGCTGTCTTACGAAGTGGTGGATGAAAAGGGGTAATTCGGTTACGAGAATATCTAAATGGGAAACTAAGATTTATTTATTTACTAGCTGACCCGCCCGGCTTCGCCCGTGACATACTTCGAACCCCGTGGCACCCATTTAATCCCGTCGTTTATTAATTTTACGATAATGTATAAACATTTTCCAAATTACTTGATTACTTCTCCGCTCTCAAGTACCTACTACGCTCGCGCCCGCACGGCCCGGTCGAATTTTGGTATACGAAATTAATTTCTTTGTGCATTTTTTTAATATTGTCATATCGCCTAAGATATTCATTTAATTTGCAAAGTCTAAAGGTACAAGATAATCTTCATAAAATGCTGAAACCAACTAACATATTAAAAATGATAAGGATTAATAATGTATTTGTGTAAATAGCCTTTAAATTACCGCTTTATTATTGCTGTTTTATTAAAGTATTAAAATGGATATAGTACGGTATCCTTAAGAGATAGACATATACCGTCGCTGACTTTTTTGTAGACCTATATTAGATACACAATTCCACAATACATTATTTCGCCCGCACGGCCCGGTCGAATTATTGTTAAACTAAATTAATTTATTTGCGCATTTTTGATATTGGCGTATCGTCTAAGATATTCATTTAATTTGCAAAGTGGAAAGGGAAAAAATAATCTTTATAAAATGCTGAAGTCAACTAACATATTAAAAATGATAAGCATTAATAATGTTTTTGTGTAAATAGCCTTTAAATTACCGCTTTATTATTGCTGTTTTTTTAAAAGTATTAAAATGGATATAGTACGGTATCCTTAAGAGATAGATATATACCGTCGCGGACTTTTTTGTAGACCTATATTAGATACGCAATTCCACAATACATTATTTTGTTATATCTCAAAGGGTTTAGGCAGCGTTTTCGTTAAAAACTCCCAGATGGCTCATTTTTTCCGACACCCCCAACATATATCGTTATAATTAAGTTAATGTATACAAAAACTTGACAAAATATACATAAAAATCTTCTATTAGAAACACTACCTGTCTACTACTACTATCTATTTAAAAAAATGTATCGAAATTCGTTGCGTAGTTTTAAAGATCTAAGCATACATTGGGACAGACAGCGAAAAACGACTTTGTTTTATAATATGTAGTGATGATTTATTAATTAACCAACTTATACTAACAGTATAGCACCACACATATAAGTTATAGGTTACATACACAATTATATCTAAACTTATGTTTAAGTTAACTTAAATTCAACGGACGGTTTTATATAGTACATCATAAATTTCAAATTCAATCCGAGACTACCAGGACTTTAATTGGTCGTGCTAATTAGCGTCTAGCACATAAGACCTTTTAGCCTTTTTGTTACCATCTCACTAAAAAGGCAACTGGTTCAAAATTTCTTGCAGATTTAACATCTAAAATAGACACATTTTATTAAATTTTTTCGGCCCTTTAGACCCACCCTAGTTCCGTGCTTCGGATGGCACGTTAAGCCGTTGGTCCCGGTTGCCAATAAAATGGCAGTCCTTAAGCCAAGTTGGAGGCCCTATGGGCGGCTTAAAAAATTTCAACAATAGGTCGATGCAGCCTGTGCCTGTTCATTTCAACACGGCAATGGGCTCACCACCTGTTACGTGGGACAGAAATGCATACGGTGAAACGTGGGCGTTAAATATGCCTCTGCCTACCCCTTCGGGGATAAAGGCGTGACAATATGTGTGTATGTATGTATCATAAATTATATTTTCAATAAAATTTGTAACAATAAAATATTAAAAATGTATATTATATTATTATTCAATAATAGTACTGGATGTGGTTATACTCTCTATATAGTGACTAGCTGCAGCCAGGAATCTCGGTTCCGTAAACATGAATATATCTACGGTCTCATCCCGCAGAAGAATATTGTTGATGTGGGTGAGGGCTAGGTATAGTGGACTACTAGTAAGGGTTACAGAAGAGGTAGGTACTAAAAAAAGGGGACGCTGCCGAGGGCGTAATGAACGCCTGATTGGTAGAGGAACATTTATAAAAATATATTGCAAAAGTGTAGAATAAGACAGATTACCACGAATTAGGCGGAAAAATAAATAATAAGGCTGAGATTTCTTCTAACTTCTAGACTCTGATAGGCGGCCATACCTAGCACAAATGGTGTTGGGTACATGTAGGGATAGTAACCGTACAGTTTGAGGTAGAAGTAGCGAATGAAAGATTTTTGCACTTTTTCGATCATACTCGTAAGTATATAAGATTTTTCGTGTGGATTCCAGATGGCGCTGTTAGTCTCCAATAAGCTACGGACATAAGAATTGTACAATAAAGTTATAGCATGGGGGCAGTTAAGAACCTTTGTGTGTCGCATAACAAATCCTAGACTTTTTCGGGATCTATTACAGGTTATTATAATATTTTGATTAAAGGTAAGTTTTGGGTGGTTTTGGGTCAAAATGTCTCCCCAAATCACAAATTGTTGAAACACGATTCAGAGTTTCAGGCCCGTATTCCAGAACGTTTCTTAATACTCGATCAACGCTTGAGACTAGATTTTGCCTTATAAAATCTACTCTCAAGTGTTTCTTGAGTATTGATAAACGTTCTGGAACACGGACCACAGAGTTCAACGTATAGGATTTGATAATCGGTTGTAGTGCTTTCGAATAAGACATAATAGCGCATTTATTGATATTGAGATTAACACCGTTACGAATACTCCAAGTTTAAATATTTTCAATATCTGCCTGAAGTTTAACAGTTTCATTTGTGTCATTTATTGGTAGTGTGATTTTAACATCATCTGCATACATAAGAACCATGGAATATTTTATATGTGTTGGAAGGTCGTTTATGAATATTAGAGAAAAGTAGTGGACCTAGGCTACTACCTTGTCCAATACCCGAGGTGACTGGGTAGAGCTCAGAACGATTATTTTTGTATAAAACGTATTGTTTACGGTCTTTTAAATAGTTAGTAAAGAATTGAAGCAATGGTTTAGAAAAACCTGTAGTAGCCATTTTTGTTAATGGTATATCATTGTCTACTCTATCGAAAGCCTTTTGAAAATCAAAATACGCTACATCCACTTGAGTCTTATTATTTAGGTTTGTAGCTATGAACGTAGAAATATTGAGAAGATTCGAAGTAGTAGAGCGCTTCGGTAAGAATCCATGTTGCTCTTCAGCAAACCAGCCAGCTATATCACTGTAAATTCTTTTATATAATATGGACTCAAAGACTTTACTGAATATGGACAGGACAGCAATAGGTCGGTAGTTTTTGAAGTCGGATTTAGAGCCATTTTTGTGAACTGGAAGCACTTTGGAAGTTTTCCATATTGTTGGATACACATTCGTCTGGATAGAGAGATTAAAAATATATAGTAATGGGTTTGTGAAAATCCTCTTGCCATCTCTAACAATAAATTGAGGTACACCATCTGGCCCTTGAGTTTCCTTTGACGCAAGTCGCGACATAGCTCTAAGCACTTCCAGTTCGTTGCAACGGGTAATATTAACATTAAAATTATTTGCACATATATTTGCCGAGATGCTTGCGTTATCGATACTCAAAGATGGGGTATCGGGCAGAAATGCATTTTTAAAATACTTAGTGAAATTTAAAAATTCTGATTCGATTTCCTTTTTTATTAAACGCCTGAAATATCTAAAAAACGCGTAAGATATTGGTTCGTCTGTTTATATAGCATATGATAGTTATTTTTAAGTTTGTTCAAATTAATGGTGTTAGAAGAAAGCCAGTGCAAGTAACGTAGATTTAATGCGTTTTTGGCCCTTTTGAGAGGTACGTCTTCATCAATTACTTCATTTAATAACATATATAATGTATCCACAGCTTCATTTACATCATCTCTTAATTATACCGGTTTCTAGTCTATTTATATTTTTATTTTTTTCAAGTTCGCATGGGGCCATCAATTGCGGGCACTAATCCCACCCGCATTCCCATTACTGTGACTCCTGTTTACCAGGATCTACAGCTATGACCAACACAACAAAAGTTACACCGAGCCCGATCTCGATGAAGTCCCAGGAGAAGTTAGCATTGTCTTGAAACCCGCAATGATAATTAATCAAAAGATAATTTGAGGAAGTTGGAAAAAGAACGTCACACCTCTTCCCTTCTTTGCAAAGCGGGAGACCTGGAAAGCAACTAGGTGTAAATCCTTATAGAAAAAGGGAAACACCACGGTAACAGTATATTACTGGGCCTATGCGAGCTATATTTAATTCCAGTAATATGGATGGCAGAAACGTTTAAAAGCACAAAAATTCACCGTTAATGCCACAAGGTCCGCATAGTAAACGACTCTCCTCTATCTACTCTACTTTACTAGATGTTACTTGTAAACTGCTTATATCGCTCGTTTCGCCAAATGCGACACACCCAAAGTGTGTGATGAGCGGTCTGATCATATTTTGCATCAGCAGTTTGCTCCTAAAGTTACCATGTCCTGTAAGAAATTGAGCAACACAATAATCAACAATTGCGGGCAGTCGAGGATGTCATGCAAGACTGTATATAAAAATACTGTCATCAATATTTTACCTCGATCCAATAAGGAAATACCAAATCGCTTCGCTTGGTCTTTTTTATTGCTCTTTCTTTGTGGTATGTCTATGTATAGATTCTTTGCTCAGAAAGTTCACGCTAAGGGTGTGTCTAGGGTGACGGGGTGCTTACCAGTGGTTTTATAGGAATGCTAAAGATCGGGAGAAATTGCCAGTCTTACCACAAAGACGGAATACTTCAGCGGTATATTATTGCCATACGCGAGAAAGAGATAACGCTAGACAACGTTACGATAAAGACAAATGTCGAATGCATTAAAGCAATTAATAGGGTTCGAAATGAATGT
Organism: Thumatha senex; assembly: GCA_948477245.1. Taxonomy (NCBI): domain Eukaryota; kingdom Metazoa; phylum Arthropoda; class Insecta; order Lepidoptera; family Erebidae; genus Thumatha; species Thumatha senex. The sequence goes on from OX419753.1 coordinate 13,309,527, forward strand.
GTGTAATAAATAATGACGGCCAGACCCGAAATCTTTTTATATCGATAGCTGACGTCTACATAAAAACAAATAAGAAATTACTAACTATTTACTAAATAACCGTCCAAATAAAATGTCACTAGTCTGAGATATTTTATGATAATTGGTACTAAAGTCACGTTATTATCCACTTTGGCTAAATAACATAGATTATCACGAAAACGGACACTTTCTGAAATCAGTGCAATTTCAATTTGTAATATGTAAGCTATGGATTTCTATTGATTTCGTAACTGGCCTGCATTTTTTATACCACTGAGGTGGCAGACAAGCACACGGCCTACCTGAAAGTCCATAGTCACCCTATGCTATAAACGTTAGCAACAACAGAGGTATACCAGAGGTACGGCACTGCCAAGGTGGCTAAAGAGGTGTAAAGCCACCTTCTTGCGTAAATATAACAACGCTTTTGTTGTGCTATAGGAAACCAATGGTGAGATATACTTACAAACTGTCCGACAGGATAATGTATTAAGTACAAGTCCGCGTACTCTAGATTCAGGTCCTTGAGGGACAGCCGGAGGGTAGGAACCACCGCATCTTTGGCGTGGGCGTCGTTGAATAGCTTTGGATATAAAAATATATATATTAGACACTTTTTTAGTCAGGGTAGGCCGAGACAATATGCAAGTCTCGGCCTACCCTGATTAAAAAAGTGCGAAATAATATATATGGCTTAACGGCTGCCATTTTACTGGCGACCGGGACCAACGGCTTAACGTGCCTTCCGTAGCACGGTAACGAAAGAAAGAAAGAAAGAAAACGAATTTATTGCAAATAGCACAACGTACTTACATACATATTACATACGTACATTCTTACAATTAATAAGAAAAAACAAAATGCTAAAAAAATACCTTCTGAAGACAAAGCTGTATGGACTTAGTTTCATAGGTGGGCGAAGACATATAAAAACTACAGCAATGTCTATTGTCTATTGTCTTCGACTGCAACATCAACGATGTGCCAAATTTTCCCACGTTTATCATAAAAAAATAAATAAATATCCATCACGTCTTATCCCCGAAGGGGTGGCAGAGGCATATTATATGCCCACTTTTCACCGTGTGGATTCCTGTCCCACGTAATAGGTGGTGAGTCCATTGCTGTGTTGAAATAGACAGACGCAGGTTGTGGCGACCTGCTGTTGAAGGTTTTCAACCCGCCCATAAGGCCTTCAACCAGGCTTAACGACTGCCATTTTACTGGCAACCGGGACCAACGGCTTAACTTGCCTTCCGAAGCATGGAATAACCGGAAATATAAATTTCAAGAATTATCAAGACTGCTTTGCAGCAAAAAAAAGATTTTTTGCTGCCAAGCGTCTGACCTGGCCAGTTAGAAGACGCTGGAGACCAGCTCGAGACTGAAAAAATCCACTTTTTAGGACATGGACACATAGCACACTAATTGCACACGAATTGTTTGAAATCCCTATAACTAAAATTGAAAGTAGAGAAGTCCTCTAACTTACCTTGGTAGTCACAAATATATGTTGTCTTTTCAACCCTTGGCTAAACTTCTGCGTCAGCGCCCGTCCGACCTGGTCTTCGATGCCGTAGATAAGTGCTGTGTCGATATGAGTGTAGCCAGCTTCGAGCGCCCACAGCACGGCCTGTTCTATCTCTGTACCTTTGGGTTTCACGAAACCCTGAAGCAAGCCTTAATTAGGACAAAGTTGGTAGAAAAAGGGCGTGCTCAGTTGGTTTGGACACGTCCAACGAATGAGTGAGGAACGATTGACGAAGAATATGTATTGTGCGAAAGTATAGGGTAGAGGAGTCAGGATAGGCCGAGACTTGTTTATCAGTTATCAGGTTTCCATAATACAAGCTCTGCTTAGTTTGGAATCAGGTGGCGATGTGTGAGTTGTTCCAACAATATTTATTTATTTATATTTATAGACTTACATATGAAGACCACGTGAGCAGATTGCTCAAAAACAGAAAAGTCAAAAGTACACGGATGGCCAGACGTGCGTGTATGAAGCGATTGATGAATCTTGAAGAAGCGAAAAAAGTATGCATGGATCGCGAAGCCTGATGGCGATCCGTCCTCTCTGACTACCCCGTCAGGAATACAGCATGAAGATAGTTAGTTAGTTTGTTGATAGAACTTAAAACCATCATCTTGGTGAATTAAGAAACGATTAATGAATCTGCAGGAAGCAAAACAAGTATGCATGGATCGCAAAGCCTGACGATCTTTCCTCCCTGACTACCCCGTCAGAGATGTAGCGTGATGATATATAGAAGAATTACCTTGGAAGTGGTTCCTAGCCAAGTGCCTAAAGCTATCGCTGGCATCTCCCTCCCATCGTTGAGCTTCACAACTGGAACTAGCGCTGACGCTACCTGAAAAATTTCAAATAGGTTCAATAGTTTATTTTTCAATACAAAACAGACACTACGATTTAATTTAACTGTAAGCTACTTGTTATGTTTGCAGAAGACTAACAGTTGACTCAGGACCTGGATTCTTATACACCTAATAAAGACCTTAGCATCTGGTATAAATTTCAACTTGCTACGTTCTCCCGTTCCTGACCTGAAAATCCATGGTGACACAAGGACAGACAGGCGGACAAGAAAGTGATGTTATCTTATAAGGGCTCCATTTTTTTTTCTTTTCAGCAAAAGAGCCCTAAAAAAATAATATATTATATACTCACATATGCGCAAATTAATATCACCAGTATATGTAAGCTCGCAGCCATTTTATCTGATACACTATTTAATAAACCAATGAGTATTGTTTAAAAATTCTGGACCATTTCTATAAAGAGTGATTTGCCAGTGCAACCTATTTGCTGAGAATCCATTATCGAAGTGAACGACAAGTACTGTACTTAAATCGAAATGTACATATTCAATGAGGTGTCTCAGTGTGTGTGTAGCTTGAATGTAAAGGGTTCTGTATTATTTTACAACATTTATAATTTCAATGAAAAACAATGTATCTTATAAAAGGCAAAATCACTGACTGACTCATTGATTACGAAATCTCTGAAACTACCAAAGCTAGGAAGCTCAAACTTCGTATGGAGATTCTTTTTAATACGTAGGTTTCCGCTAAGAAGGGATTTTGCGATATTCTACCCCTAGGGAAGTAAATAAGCTATAAACGGTTGTTTGGAAGTTCGTCATTTTCAAAGTTAGAAACATGAATTAAGGTACACATGTTTTTAGTTACAAATAAATGGGCACGTGTATCGTGGTTTCGGAAAATTTTACCTATAAAGAGATAAAACAGGGTTTGTACTAACTGAAGTCTATGAAGCTAACGGAACTAATACGTAGGTGCCCCTTATGTAAGGGTTTCTTGAAATTCTACCCCTAAGGCTGTAAATAAGAGATAAACGGTTGTATGGAAATTTGTCATTTTCAAAGTTAGTAACATGAACTTAAGTATACCTCTTTTAGAAGAATTTCATGAGGCTAAAAGAAAGCTCCTGTATTACTAGCGAGTTTGGTGTTCCCACGGGAACCGAATATGCGGGGAAACCACGCACAGCCTAAGCATTAAACATAGAAACCTGAAACTTAGTAATGTATACTTAAAGTCTTTGGACATACATACATACATACATATTGTCACACCTTTGTCCTCGAAGGGGTAGGCAGAGGCATATTAAACGCCCACATTTCACCGTATGCATTTTTGTCCCACGTAACAGGTGCTGAGCACAAATGCTGTTGAAATTTTTAAGCCGCCCATAAAGCTTTCAACCTGACTTAACGACTGCCACCTTATTGGTAACCGAGACCAACGGCTTAACGTACCATTCGACGCACGGAACTGGGGTGGGTCTAAAGGGCCGAATAAATTTAATAACTTAAAATGTGTCTACTTTAGATGATAAATTTGGAAAAAAATTTGAACCCTTTGCCTTTTTAGTGAGGTGGTAACAAAAAGGCTTAAAGGTCTTATGTGCTAGACACTAATTAGCACGACCAATCAAAGTCCTGGTTGTCACAGACTGAAGTAAGTCTTTTGAAAAGAAAATAAAACAATATTCCCGGGAATGGGAACTGCGCAAGTGAAACCATACACAGCCTAAACTATCAAACATAGGTACGTACCTAAAATTAGGTCTACCTTTAATCAGCACTAAGAAAAGAATACCCGGTATTCCCACGGGAACGGAACTATGTAGGTAAAACCATACAGAACCGGAAATTTGGTGAACGTATTTTTTACGTACCTACGTTAGATGAGCACCAAGAAAGGAATTCCCGGTATTCCCAGAGGAATGTAATCCTATTAATATTATAAATGTACAAATTTGTGAAGATTTGAGAAGACGTTTGTTATTTAATCACATTTAGATGAAAATCGGCGTGTAGATAGAACATTTCCTGAATTAATAGCATTTTTCGCAGGACAAAGATTTGTCCTGCGAAAAATTCTTTTTGTGCACTAACGAAACTTCACCAAAGCCGCGGGCATGAAGTATTGGAGATATTTGAAAACTATTTTTGTAGGACATGCTATAATCGACCATCAAGCCGAGAATACCGAATCAATTTTGGCATGATATGAGTTTAAATACTGATATTCTGCTCGGTTCCTTTGCGGAAGAGGATGAAATGTGTGTAAAATGTATACTTATTCTGTTCCCGCAGTTTCGTCCGCGTGTATATTATTCAGTCTTAACTCATCAACAAGTATTCTGATTTAGTGCTTTGTTGTTAGAAAGGGGATAGTTCAAAAGTTGTTTCCTAAGAAAAGAATACGCGCCACCCTCTTTAACTAATCTCTCTATGTCTGTTTCTCTTATGTGGCGCAAACGAAGTTGCGCGGGTCAGCTAGTAACAATATAAATTTAGTTTGATAATTGCATTAATATTTTTTTGATTATGGTGCAGTTATAATTTTGAAAATTCAACAAGCTGTCATAATAAATAGTAGCAATAATAAATATTATTAGTAATTTTTTACACAGCGCCATATCAGGCCATACCACAAGCTTATAGTTATTAGCTTACTTTGGGCTAGCTAAATCAAGACAACTGATTATAAGAAATACTAATTTTTATGTATTTATTATATAATCATAAATAAATAACCAATATTATACATAGGTTATATTACACTTAAACTCCGAAACAAAATTTTGTTCTGACCCGGGTATCGAACCGCCACATACACTACCACGTACGCCACCGATGCTGTCAAAATGTTTTCACAGAATAGCCTTACGGTGTCCATTGTTCTATAAAAGAAGTCAAAACAGTTTATACAGGGTAGACAGAACGATAAATATGTATATAAATAAATATCGGTGGGACAACTCACACAACGCCATCTGATTCCAAACTAAGCAGAGCTTGTACTATGGTAACCAGATAACTGATAAACATACTTCTATATAAACATTCTTCTTCTTCATATATTCCTAAATACATACATTTTTTAGATAAATAACACACAGACAGAAAAAAAATACCATCATGCTCATCACACAAAGTTTTATCCTGTGTGGGAATCGAAGCCACGACCTTTTGCGTAGCAGTCGGATACGCTCCCACCACGCCACAGAAGCAGCCAAATAAATAAATATTGTGGGAAACTTTTTACACAGCGCTATTACCAAAATAAGCTATAACTTGTACTATGGGATCTAGATAACTGATATACATACTTTAATAGTTATAAATACTAATAAAATTATACATAGGAAACATCTAAACTCCGAAACCAACATTTGTGGAACACAAAAATATTTGTTGGACCTGGAAATCGGACCCGGGACAACAGCGCGGTAGCCGCATTCACCCCACCCCTGTGCCACCGAGGCATAAATAAATAATACGATACTTCTGCCGTATGTTTCTTTGCCACCTTAGTGTTATAAAAAGAAAGTGTTTGTGTAGGTACTTATGTACACGCGTTAGAAGTTATACCTACTTCTTTGGCGTAACCAGATACTTATTCTACGTTTGTAAAAACTAAAATGTTGACTATAGCTAACTTCAGGCCATTTGAAAACTACTTTGAATATATTGTAGTTATAAGTTGTCATGGAAACACTTATCAGCTAACTTGAGGGTGTTGGTGTTTCGTGACAGTCTGCGCGCGCATCGTCATTACTCTCATAATTTTTCGACAACTTGCCAAAAGAAGTACAACTTCAAAAATAATTTAATTTCAACTCAATACGTACCTTAACGCGTTCACAACATAAAGGGTCTTGACAGACAAACGGACGGACATCAAAATGATCCTATAAAGGTTCAATTTTTTTTTTATTTGGAGATGGAGCCCTAAAAAAACCTAGATAATTTGACTAATTTCGACAAGTTACTAGGTGACCCACACGGCTTCGCCCGTGACATATTTCGAACTCCCTACATGTATGTTTAATCCCGTCGTTTATAAATGCTACAATATTGTATGCAAATTTACCAAAATTGTCGACAATATTGATTACTGCTCCGCTCTCCAGGGTGTCCTCTGGGACGATGCTATTGTACACAAAAAAAAAAACATATTCGACCAGTTGTTTCAGAGAATAGCACGTTCAACAAACAAACTCATTAGCTTTATATTAGTAGGTACCTAGATTCAACGCACTAACAGCTGCTATACATATGCAAAATTCTTAGATTACCTACAAGACATAGTTCTGATAATATGTAGATCAATTAGAAACATGTAAGTACAGAATATAATTATGATAGACTCGGTTAGTCTCCACTCGCGTAAACTCAGTGTTGAGTTAAGCTCGCCTTTGTACATCATTATAGTTGAGTCATAAAAATAGGTCACCTTTGACAAGTGGCAGTTTTTGCTTCATAGTGAGATGACATGATTAAAAATATCGATCAATGTGAACGAACGGATACGGACTTCAAATCAATATATGAATCAAACCAGTTATTTTGTAAAAGTAATAGCTTACTTTTACAAAATCTTGATAGCTCAAGAAGAAAGAAATAAATACCGTAGTACCAACCTCTCTCTCTCACCCTCACCCTCGCCCTCGCCCTCGCCCTCGCCCTCGCCCTCGCCCTCGCCCTCGCCCTCGCCGTCGCCGTCGCCCTCGCCCTCGCCCTCGCCCTCGCCCTCGCCCTCGCCCTCGCCCTCGCCCTCGCCCTCGCCCTCGCCCTCACCCTCATCCTCACCCTCACCCTCAGCCTCACTCTCACCCTCACCCTCACCGTCACCGTCACCCTCACCCTCACCATCACCCTCACCCCTCACCCTCACTCTCACCCTCACCCCACCCTCACTGAAATAGGGAGAAAGAGAAAGGTAGATATTATACACTACTCGCTTGTGTATACGACTTTCGCGCCTGCGCACGTCTCATTTAACGGTTTTATTCCACCCAATTTTTCTTACGCTTTTACTATCACATATTTTTCAGTTCGGTCGCGCAGCAAACTCCCTATCTCCTCCAAGCCTGCCATAAGGAACTTCGTTCCAAAAACAAAAAGAAGTCCTGGAGTAGGTATGGATTAGAGAAAAAATTGATTGTTTTACGCCGAACCTTCATACCTTGGAGCTCTAGGGCACTAGATCCGGGACAACTGAATGTGAATAGCCAGCTGATTTTCTAGACGGCTAAAAACACTACCTAAATTATGTTGATAGAACCATGTTAGGATCATATTTTAAGTGATCAGGAAAAATTGTGTTGAAGGGGCAATGTTGCAAGCACATTAGACCTAAACATGTAAAGAAACCAAATATCGAAATAATATCAGCAAACATACACACATACATCATATTGTCACGCCTTTATCCCCAAAGGAGTAGACAGAGGCATACTATACCGCCCACATTTCACCGTATGCATTTTTGTCCCACGTAACAGGTGGTTAGCCCATTGTCGTGTTGAAATGGACAGGCGATGGCAGTGGCGACCTGCTGATGAAAATTTTCAAGACGCCCCATAAGGCCTTCAACCGAGCTTAACGACTGCCAGGTTACTGGCAAAATCAGTAAACCTGTCAAAATAAGAGAATTATTTATGTCCAAGAAAAGTATGTTAAAGAAACATGAAAATAATGAATATATCCTACTATTATTATAAACGCGAAAGTTTGTTAGTATGGATTTTTGTTACTCTTTCACGTAAAAACTACTGAATGGATTTTAATTAAAGTTTACAATAATATCGCGTATACATCAGAATAACACATAGGCTACTTTTTATCCCGGGAACAAATTTTTGTGAACGGGAAAACTTCTCTACGCGGGCGAAGACGTGGCCTTCAACTAGTACTACATAAAACTGACGAAAAATGAGTAGGTATAATTAAAACAAAACTTTAAAAGTGGTGGACTATTTCGAATAAGTCTCATAACATTCGATTCAGCCATTAAACTTTCGATTTTCTTGGTAACCTCCCTAGTGTTTAAAAAGGATAAGGGTCCACTGCCGCAACGTTGTAACGACGTTCAGTTTTATATAACATAAATTGTTTATTTTCTTTACAATGGTTTATTTGTGAAAGTAGACAGTAAAAAGCCTTCTTTGGGCATTTAGACAATAAAATATGAATGTGAGAACTGAGAAAAGTTCAGCAATTGTGTAATTATAACTTCAAAAAATTAAATAATATTTTATACCCGCCGTTACAAGGATACGTCGGGGATTTTTGATGAAGTGTCAAATGTGGCTTCTTAAAGTGACTCGACTATAGTATATCAAATTGTGCGGCGTAACCTTGGAAGACCGCCTACGTAACAAAGTGATACGCAATATGGCAGGTTTGAATGAAAGTGTCAAGTTATAGGCTATATATATCATCACACTACTACCCAGGTAATTTTAATTAAAGAAATGTTATGGTATACTGTTTTATTTAATCGCAATCGAAGTGAAAAACAGAGTTTATAACTCGTCCACAAAACCATTTTTACCCTCGACATTACTATTAGCCTAATACTCGTACTATGCTAAAAGTCTCGGTTTTGTGCACTTATTGTAAAATCTACTATTGTTTACCTTACAGCTATCATGAATACGCATCTTTTGAGATTTTTTTTATATCATAACTTAACAATTTTTCTCGTGACATAAGTAAGGGATCCCACTTTTTCGAAAATCGAAGCCTATACTGAAGCGATCGTAAAGACATTTTTAAAGTTAAAAGCGTGAATGTAGGTGTTGGGTAGATTAGATTTACAACATCTGAGATTACAATTAAAATTACAACATAGTTTCCACAGATTTTATTTCTCAAACGGATAGTGAGGTGAATCCTTCCAAAACCTGACATGTGATACCCTATAGTTCCTTTCGAAACCTCTCAGGACTTCTCTCTCTTCCCTGGTCAGTCGAAAGTCGAAGACCTCCATGTTCATCTCGATTTTTTCAGGCCTTATCGATTTTGGGATTGGTATTACTCCTAGTTCCAGCTAGAAAAGAAATGTTATCATTTTATATCACACTAGCTGATGCCAGAAGCCTCGCCCGCGTGTTGATGTTTTTCAATTCGAGATTTCGTACGGAACCCAATTTTTTTTGAAAATCCTATGTTACTCACGAAGAACGTAGCTTTCTAATGACAAAAGAATTTTTAAATCGGCGCTGTAGTTTCTGAACTCTTTCATTACAAACCAACTTACTAATCTTTGCTTTTTATTATATTTGTAAAGACAAACTATTGTGCTGCAAATACATGTAGCGCCATCTAGTATAGAATAGCTCAAACTAATCGCAATGACTTAAAAAATACTCGCAGAAATCAGCTTGTTTTTTAAAATTCCTTAACGCAGCTAGTTATTGAAAATACTAGCGATTTTGGCTAGTTCTGAACCGTTTTTTGGGTTCCGTAATTAATACCATGCCCTTTTCTCACGGTTCCTCAAACAAATACCTTTTTGTTCTAGGTACGACAGACAGTCCACTCTGTAGTTCATGCCTGGATGAAGTACCATTACGCTACAATGCCCAAAGTACGATTATCTCCGCAGAAAACCTACCTTACGGAAGCATTAAGTAATATGTAAAACTACAGTTAGGCAGGTATTCTGCGGGAAATCATCAATTACCCTATGGGGTGATTGACTCTTTCTGTTGCTGGACATTTTTTGTACCAGTGATTTTAGAAAAGGGACGGTAGTTTTACGGAAAACCGGGGAAGCGCGCGCTATTTGTCTTGACCGTCAGCAGGCGTGATAGCGGAGAGTTGGCAGTGAGATGGCACCACCCCATTTTGAGTATTACAATTTATACAGAATTATATTATTTTCATTTTTAGAATATATTGAAATAATATAATAATTTTGGTCTTGAATCCATCAACTTGATTGCACACCTGGACTACTGATAAACATACTTTTGTGTTTCTAAACACTATGCAGAAATTATAAATAAGTAAATACATCCAGACACAAAACAAATCACGATCATATTATACAAAAGAGAAATGTATCATACAAAGGCCAACTAAGTTTAGTTGACTGTTCTCACATAACTCCAAAGAACAATGTAAATTAATTATTGTAAGCCTACATTTTAAAAGAACATTCATTGAGTTTCTTGCCAGATTCTTCTCCATGAAAGGTATGTCATGAGTTCATGACTATTCATAAATGCCTAAAATATTTTTATTCATGTAATAATATGGTGACATGTATGATGACATTAAATAAAAATATTTTCGATTTTGATTTTATCTTGGAAGGTAACCAAACGTACGACCCTCAATTTCGCAACCAGGTACACTAACCCTAGGGTCTCCAACAGGCTAATCGCTCCAATATACTCACCAGATAATTCAGTATGATCTGAGGAACAGTCTTGTGGTGTCTGTCAGCGATTCTCTGCATTACTGGAGTGTCGATACGTGGAGGAGGGGCGCCGTAGGCCGCTCGCTTGTAGAATAGCGAACCAAACGGTGTGTAAGCTATCACCGCTATATCGTGGGAATGGCAGAACTCTATCATCGAACGCTGTTGAAGATTTAAGTTCACCTGTGAAGGTCAAAGTAGGTGATCAGAGTTTTGTTATTTAAACTGAATAAAATGAGGTTACATTCAGGGATTGAGACGCACTTTCACACTTGAAAGATCATTGAAAGTGGCCTAGAATTTGAATTTTCACAATCCGCTTGAAGAACCCGAGTTTTAAATATGAAGGAAAACACATGAGCTGGTAGTATTTTTAAAACGACTCAAGATATAATGATGAGCTGACAAGTTTGTCCCAGTTACGCTGATACACTAACCAATTCGTAAACGGGGCCATTAAAAAAAAGGAGAAGAAGAACCAATTCGTCAATGAAGTTGTCAATCCAACTATAGAAAGTCAAACTCCCAATACTATGTTATGCCCCTATGGTAAAAGACTGCAGGACCTTAAAACCAAAATTGGTACGTAGGTGTCCGTTTCATCACGACAAGTGCCCTGTGGTTTGTACCAAGTACCAATTTCTTTAATGCCTGGAAATTTCTTCCGCTTGATCCTAACCATCCATTCCTGAACAACTCGTACAGGTCAGAGAATGGTACCCTATGAATGGACCCTGTGAATGGTAACGTAATTTGAACAGAGCGACCCGATCAGTATCTTCTGTAAAAAACTTAGAAATTTTTACAACGAACATGTGACTTCACTCCTTTTAAAACATCCCCAATCTTTAGACGTCACTTTGACTTGCTATAAGGCCAGTAAATCTTTTAAGACGTAAGGGCATTTATTTTAAATATACACACCTCTATTTGAACAGCAGCAGGCTTCATCTTACTCAAAGATATGATACGGTCCAGTTGGTGGCGGTTGAAGTTGCAGACTCCGATGGCCTTGGTAAGGGCACGAGCCCTCGCCTCGATCATGCCCTTCCACGTCTCCAAGTAATCCGTTTTATCGTAAGAACCGTCTTCCTGCAATAGGAAACGAAGGTTGAACTACCCATAAACCCTTATAAGGATAGAAGCTGTTGAGGAACTGAAACTGAGTAAATAAACAAAGTGGACCCTGAGCCCCTCACTGTTCAGTGCTCAGGGTCCACTTTGTTTATTTACTCAGTTTCAGTTCCTCAACAGCTTCTATCCTTATTGACGCTACGATGATGATGACTATGACTTAGCTGAATCCGCGAGCAAAAAAATGATTTACAAGCATTTGTGCCAAACTGAAGACCAGTTCACTGAAATGTTACTCATTGAGAACACCATACTGGTATCAACAGTAAAGTCACACTTTCGTGATTAACTTCACTCTTAGAAAAAGGAAATACTTAAGTGTAAGTACAGAAATGCGGAGTTGTGAGTGATGCCGTATCGTACTGAGCCGTGGCCTTTTAGGCTTACTTTATAATATTGTGGGACATTTTTTACACAGCACCGTCTAGCCCAAAGTAAGCTAATATAAACTTGTGTTATGGAATCTAGACGACTGATAAATATACTTATATATTTCTAAATACGTACATATTATTACATACGAAACACCAAAACTCCGAAACAAACATTTGTGGATCACACAAATATTTTTAATGTTTAAGTGTATTTATGTAGAATGCCAAATAAACGTGCTTTCTATCTTTTATTCCACAAGTATTTCCTTTTCTTGCCATCACAATATTTGGCCAAGATCACCAGCGCGTAATTTCCTTCTTACAACCTAAAAGAAAAGTCATCTTTTTGCAGTATAGGGTCACTGCGATAGTCCTGTCGGATAAATCATAATGGTCCTCTATATCAAGAGGTCTTTCCATGAGTTGATCTGCGAATTCTTACCTGAAGTCCTACAGGCCAATGTATTAGATACAAATCCACATAGTCTAGGTCCAGTTTCTGGAGAGACTCCTTCAGAGCTGGGACCACAGCGTCCTTGGCGTGGCAGTTGTTTGGTAACTGTAAAGATATAATTTTAATGAAGATTGGAAAAATTTTTATAGCTATTTTTATGCTAAATTTCTCATAAATTTTTAATAAACTGAAAAAAGACAATCGCATCAATGTTTAAAAATGGTTGTAACACTGTTCATTGGTATCGAATTGTTGAGTAGTTCAATAGATGGTTCTGGTCATACTCTTAAATGACAATTAAAATATGATGAAGAATTTCAACTTGATTCGACACGGTTCGGGTAGTTCAGTGGCTAGAACATTGCCATGGTTAGGCAAAGGTCACGGGTTCAATCCCCGTCTCGAATCAAATTGTCTTCTTTAACTTTATTAAAAAATAAATAAAGTTTGGTTCAAAGTTAATACGGGCTGTGCAACCTCATTATCCTATTCTCGGAATACTATCCAGACATGATATGGTCCTCAGCCTATGATATTTCCTTCAGACGGTTTGACAAATCGTTAATTGTTTGACAGAATTCCGTTTATCCGAACGAGGTTGTATGGTGGGGCTCCGTTCTCTTTAGCTCTAAACAATTAGTCTAGTATGTATCGCCACAAAATTGTTGCTAGGATCAGCTTACAGCAAAATTTGAAATGCTTTTATTTATACTACATAAGTGGTGGTAAAATTAAAAGTGGAATTTTTTTTCCGTCTCGAACTGGACACGAACCAGTGTCTTCTGGTTCAACGCACCAGACGCGTTACCAACTACACCACCGAAACCTACTCGAAAGTGACGAATTAATCCACCGCTTTACGTCTTAAGGCGACGTAAGGCGCCATCGACCGGCACTTAGCAAGTTACACGGTATGTATGTACGGAATGTATATAAATCCAAAGAAAAATTCTACTTAAAATTTATATATAGTACGCATCCTAATTGCTTTCTATATTGGTATACTTAAGTAAGTTCCCCAGATAAAAAAAACTACCATAGCCTGTTATTTAAAATATTTCTAAAATCCCTATTAAGAACCCCGTACCGAAGCTCTTTGGAAAACCCCATTAGATGACATAAAGGTATACGAGGGCTCCTGTCGACATACTTTCAGAGAGTGGTGATAATCAGACAACAGCTGGTTTACCTTGGTGATGATGAACATGTCTGACCTTCGGATAACTCCTTCAGCTATCTTGTTCTTGATACCTAGTCCCACCTGTTATAACATAGCATATTTACATTTAGGCAAAGAACCAAGGAATGTAAAGATTTTTGAATGGAGCATTTGCACCCATTGTGAACATAATACAATATGGCGGACCGCCACGAAATTTATACAACTCTATATTTAATTATTTATTTATTATTATTATCACAAACAAATATTACATTGTGTTGGATATAGGCACAGAAAAACAAAACCAGCAGATAATCAACAAAGCAAATGTACAAACACAATGAAACAAACACATAGTACAATTAATGAAAAGAAAATAAAATGTCAATAACACAAAATCCTAAAACTAATAATATTTGGGCGAAAAACTACATCGAAGTCATTATGCATTAAAATTACATAAATTTATTGATATAAAATAACAGAACAGTAATGTCTTAGATTGTATAATAATAATTATAACTAACCTATAGCATCACTATAAAACGAAAAATATACCGATATCGACTCAATCAATTCAATTATTTTACGGTTTACTATGCCCGACATCAACTCCCAGAACGTCACGTTGTTTACGCGTTATTAATAGTCAAAATTGCTGGCCCCCTGTTGATATCTCGTCAATATGACGCTTACCATGGCCAGTGTATTTTCCTTGTAAGGTAACATCTGTTATCGAGTTATGTGTATTTCATAGTTATACTTACTTACATACATATACCACAGCATAATCGTGGGTTCGATTCCCACCCAGGATAAAACTTTGTGTGATAAGCACGATGGTTTGTCCTGTGTCTGGGTGTTATTTATTTATAATATGTATGTATTTAGAAACATATAAGTATGTTTATCAGTTATCTAGATCCCATAACACAAGCTAATATTAGCTAACTTTGGGCTAGATGGCGCTGTGTGAAAAGCGTCCCACAATATTTATTTATTTATAAAGAGAAAACTTATGATCTTTCGGCTGTGCTTATACTAAATGTCTATTTAATCAGTAGGTCAACTGTGTAAAAAGTGTCCCACAATTAGTAGGGACAATTGTGGGACACTTTTCACACAGTGCCATTAAGCCCAAACTAAGCTATAAGCTTCTACAATGGGATCTAGACAACTGAAATACTTAGTTATATATTTCTAAATACATACCTTCATATTATACATCGGAAACACCCAAACTCCGAAATCAACATTTGTGGATCACACAAATATTTATTCCGACCCAGGAGTCGAACCTGGTACCTCAGCGCGGCAGTCCCATACACCAGCACTGCACCACGTCAGCAGATTTTTTTTAATTGTATTGATTCAAATAACTAAACTCTATTAACAAAGTGAGGGGCATTTTACGCCTCTGCCTATCACTTCGGAGAAGCGGGCTTTATTGGCTGTAGGTTAGTTTGATATAATTACCTGATCTTCATTCATGTATTTGGTTGCTGTATCAATCAGTCGATACCCAGCGTCAATGGCCGCCTCCACAGCTCGTTGCGTGGCATAATTTACGATAGGGAGTGGAACACCCTGTAGTTTGATCAGAATATGTGCACAGTAAGGTTTAAGAGAGTGGAACTAGTAAGGTATTAGAATAATTGTAATGTTTTGAACAATAAATAAATAAAAATTATAAAATAGGCATATTTAAAATCTTTTTCGTGCTTCGGAAGGCACGTTAAGCCGTTGGTCCCGGGTGCCAGTAAAATGGCAGTCGTTAAGCCAAGTTGAAGGTCTTATGACTTGTAAAATTTCAACAGCAGGTAGCCACAACCTGCATCTGTCTATTTCAACACATAGACAGATGTAGGTTGTGGCTACCTGCTGTTGAAATTTTTGGTTCACCACCAATTACGTGGGGCAGGAATACACACGGTGAAAGTGGTCGTATAATAGGTATCTGCTACCCTTTCAAGAAAAAGGCGTGAAAAAAATAAACATAAAATCTAAAGAAAAATTTTTAAAGCAATTATTTTGCAATTTTTTTATAAAAGCTTGAAGTTAAGAGACGCGGAGAGCCGAAGATACATGATATCGCCAAATGCATCTACGTAAAATAGCTGAAAAGTTTAATGCTGCCATCTATTGACAAGATTATTAAACTCAATAAACGCTACCTAACATCTAACGAGTGGGGTAGTGCCACGGGGGACAGAAAGTTATTTTCTACTCCGTGAACTAAGTAAACAAGCTACAACTATTCGTCAACAGATGGCAGTATACAATATTTACCTCTGCATCATACCCAAGGAAAGTACCAAGACCGAGACTTGGGATTGTTATGTCATTGTTTAAGGTCATGAGAGGCGCCACACCCGGACTACCATCCTAGAAAAACATATTTATTACCGATTCTGACTACAATCTGATGACTACAATACTGAAGACTTGTTTGTTTGTCGCGTTAATCTCAAAAACTGTAGCTATGAATCGAAAAAATCTTTTTGTGTTGGATAGCCTAGGAGAGCGGAGCAGTAATCATAAATGGCAAGCAATCGGGTCAATTTTCATACACTATTGTAAAAATTATTAACAACGGGATTAAATGGGTGCAACAGAGTTCGAAGTACGCCACGGGTGAAGCCGCGGGGTCAGCTAGTAACCAGTATATTCAAAAATACGCTCAAATTCCTAGAATTATAAGAATATAAGATAAAACAAGACCCATTTCTAACTTGGTTGGTTAGCACTAAAATTACCTGACAAAAGCATTCCTTCTTTGGATTCTTCTGTTTAACATCTTCGACATACAATTTAAGTCTTGCTAGTTCCGTTGGTCCCACGACGCAGGTCTGAAACAAGTCTTCTTCCCAATCTGGGTTAGGACGCAGCAACTTGCCTGGTCTATTCCAATCCATTACTTTACAGGAATACAAATTTTCCAAGTGTGAGTTATTTTGGTCTACTTCAAGAAACTTTTCCAAATTTAGGCTCGATATTAGTTTTTAGACAGTTCCGACTAATATTGTAGTCATCTACTTAAATAAATAATTTAACAGTTAAATGTGCTACTTACTACATAAATTGAAAATTCATTTAAACATAATTTAAATACAAATGGAAATAATCAAAACTATAAATGTTTTTCTGTAAAAGTTTACAATCATTTTCATTTTATTTTGAAACACGTCCCCAGAAATGTACTTATCTTCGAAATTTTTATTTCTACGCTGTTGAGACTTACTTTTACATAGTTGGTTGAATTACTGACCAACTTATTGACACCATTAACTGGCTATAGAATTTTCGATTTAAAATTATTTTGGCTTCGTTTATCTTAAACACTTCTTCTGATTAAGGGTTGTATTTTAGGGGTTGATTGCTGAAAGTCTTTATTTTTGTTCGGTCATCGTAATCTGTATAACAGAGGCTGTTTTTTCTGTTTTGGCACGTAGGCGTATACCAAGTAGTAAGCAAAGAATTGGTTCATCATTTTTAGTGATTTCTTTTTAGACTAATTGCATTTTTTGGGTCTATAAATATTTTGCTAAAGCTGTGGATGACAGTTGTGAGTGCTGGTGCTGGAGGTTCAATATTATCATGTATGTAGTACGTATTCTAATCTATGAATATTACTATAATACTCTTTGAGCTGGAGATAATCTACTTAATAGTTTTATCCTCTTTCGTGATCATTATTCTTTATTCTCATTGACAAAATAAAATAAAAGCCTGTACTTTGGTCCTAGAGCTTGTACTTCTTTTCAGCTTTTCTTTTTCAGCTTTTACCAAAATATCTTAGTACTTTAAGCTTAATTACTATATAAATACAACCCCCTCCCCCCCCCCCCCATGTTTACGATATTGACAATCATCACCATCCGAGCGTCTGTCTGAGTTGTGTTTACGGCGGGGTCTGCTTTCCTACTTCTTCTCCTCCACTACGCACAGTCATCAACACCCCTAGTAGCGAGACCGCGGATGCGAGAGTTCCTCCACACAACTACCACAGTACTTTCATTGCCGTGACACGCAGCACCTGCTTGTGTGGCTCTAACAGAGACCAAAGGTGTTATAGACCTGTCCCTTCTGACCGGTATTTTTGAGTCACCAATTATACCAGGCATCTCCTGCAACTTGGCTTACGCAGTTCCAATGTGTGTCTTGACGTCACAATCGGTGTCATTGGACGTAATAGATATCCCAGGTATTAAACCAGGTCCGTGTGCTAGACTAAATCATTGCCTATGCCGACGGGACCTGTAGAGTTTAGTGCCAAGTAGTTACTCGGTCTTGGCCACAATAAGTAACCATGGAGGCTGATCATGTGAGTCCCTGATACTAAACTGAACAAAAATGGACTAAGGACCAATTGGGGTACACTAGCAAATCGAAACGATTTTGAAGTTCCGATTAAAACTTTTTGGACCCCAAATCTGTTTAGAGAGCAGAAGGTCAGAAAGTATACTTTATAGTTCGTGATCTTTAAAATTTAGGGATGCTCGGTCAAATCGTTGATCGTTTTCGGCATTTAACCTGTTTATTACAAACATCTCTAAATATTCACTTACTGTCCGTTGTCAAGACGTCTATCTCGTTCCTTGCGACCTTGTCGGAGCTTCGCCAAGTCCATTTTCTGTACGGCTTTTTATTACAGTAAGAATTCATTAATTTATTAATTCATTAATTCATTCCTCTGCGACTCGAAAAAGTTAATAAACTCTGTGCACCACGCCATAAAGACCGATCACCGATCACGACGCCATTTACCGCAGTGCTGTAGTCAATAAAAAAAATCTTTGGCGGTAAAGTATATACCAACGTTATAGTGAGCTTTAGTAGTACCATATAATGCTGTCGCTATGACCTCGTGCACAGCCTCAACTGCCTCGTCAGTGCTTCTCGAGGTCGGGCCATACACTGGAATAGGTACACTGATGCTCAAGGATACCTATGTGAGCTTCAGTAAAATTATGCTTACCTAGCCGACACACTGCTGCTTCCACAATACTGCTAACAAGGTCATTCATCATAAAACCTCGTAGGAATACCTTCCATCACCTTTCCGAAAATAGAAATGGTCGCTGGACGCAAGAATTAGTGTGTATTCCCCCTTTCTTCGGAGCTCGCATAAACTCGATATGGGCCAGTTTATGCTACCTCGTTCTACCTCAAGTTCGGTAAGGCGCTCGTTCAGCCGTAAGGTATTTCCATAGGTTGCCAGAGCCAATCGTGTATGGTAGCCTCCTGTAGCCCGCAGATTCTTGGCATCCACTCTTCCGCCGTCACTCCGATTGAAAACCTGACTACGCCCGTGATAGGTAGGTTTTTTAATTTACATAATATAAAACTTTTTGCTAGTTCAAGTAAAAAAATAATAATAACAGATTACAAAAAGAATAGTTTGTCATTTCATCTCCAACCTTACTGTCATTTTAAGCATAACATGTAAAATTACAAATAATCTCCATCGCATGTCTGTTTTTGGCTGAATCGTTGAGTTCGTTCGACGAGTGCCATACCCAAAAAATTGAATTGAATTGAATCAGGAATAAAAATTATTTAGTAAAAGCATCATAATGTGGGCTCCAATAGTGGCACAACTGTTCGTGTATATGTACAAACCAAAAGACGAACCTAGCACAGACTTGCCTCAATGAATACAAGCTCTTCTGCAAATCCAGTCGATGAAAATGACAGCTTCTCGTGTTCCTCTGATCAGCAAAACGTAACGTGATTACTCGTTGGTACAGGGGAATTATGTTAAAAGTAGTCGATGATCAGGCAGATAAAACTAATTGCAGATAAGTATAATAAGCATAAATAACAAATTTCGCAACCAAATTTGTTACCAGAAGTCAATAGTCAAGCTGCTTAACCGATTACAGACAACCAAGAAACTAGACTACCTACAAAAAAATACCAAAATCCGAACCCGCACATCATTTTACCACCAGTACTCAATAATCAACCAAACAACTACAGTCAACTAAGGAATTACACAACTACAAACAAAATTCGACTACGCACAAATTTTGCAACCGGAAAATAGACTACTTACATTTTTTTAACAAAATTTTTAAATGATCGGTCATCCATGGCTGAACCTAATGAAATATGCCATGAAACAACATGCAAAGATCCCGTCTGGAAAGATGATTTATTAATAACTGGACATTCTCAAGCGCCCATGAAGGACGCTAAACTTTTGGGTACTTGCCATTGCGAGGTGAGCATACATTGTTGCTGTTGTTACTGTTCCTGCTACCTTAGGTTCATTTTAGCTATATCTCTATTTCTTTGTTAGGGTAATGTAAACACACATGTGTTTCCACATTATATCAAAGCCTCAGAAACCTTAGTTCCCATGACAGTCTCATGAGATCAACAGTCACACCTCACAAATATATTGATTCTTAATTATAGAATTAAAAAATATGTAATTTTGTCTTATCATATATATTATGATCCCGTGGCCATATTTTATTTTTCCATGGAGATGCGATCTCTTCGAAAATTGTGCGACGTGATGTATCTTTGACCAACCGAATGAAAGAAAATGTTAGGCAATAGTAGGCAGGTTTGAATTAAAGTGTCGTCGTTAAGCTGGAAAAGGGCGTGCTCCGTTGGTTTGGATACGTCCAACGAATATGGTTATAATATATAGTTATAAGTGGTCGCTTTAAATATTTTAAATAGTGTATGACATTTTGTAAGCGCCGTTAAAATGGTCTATGCAAAATAAAGATATTTTTATTTATTTATTTATTTATTTAATAAGTGAGGAACGATTGACGAAGAATATATATTGTGCGAAAGTAAAGGAGTCAGGGTAGGCCGAGACTTACTTATGAAGACCACGTGAGCAGATTACTCAGAAACGGAAAGGTCAAAAGTACTCGGATACCCAGACGTGCATGTATGAAGTGACTAGCTGATTCCCAGCAACTTCACCCGCGTGGTAATGTTTCCTATTCGAGATTTCTTACGAAACCCTATACTTTTTGAAAATCCAATATAGCCATGTTACTTACGAAGAAATGCAGCTTTCTAATGGTGATAGAATTTTTAAATCGGCCCAATAGTTTCGGAGCCGATTTATTACACAAACTTACAAATCTTTCCTTTTTATATCTCATATTAGTATAGATTCATGAATCTGCTGGAAGTGAAAAACGTGTGCATGGATCGCGTGCTCTCTGACTACTCGGTCAGGGATACTGAGTATAGATAGATATAATATGCAACTGGGAATATTTGTAAGAATAAGGGAAGAGAATACGTCTACTGCCCGTTCGTTAAAAAGGCGTGAATTTATTTTTGTTGCGAGATGAGATGTTATTTATGTAAATTACCAGATGCCAGCGGAGCCCGACTCGTGCTGTAAATTCTGCCAGAAGTGTCAAGAAGTAGCTTATGACTTTGGAAGCTTTTTTAAATCCACACAAAATCTGAAGGTATTTAAAAAAAATAGTAGTACTTAGGACATTTTTCACAGTGCCAATTTTATTTAAAATAATATAAGGTTATGGTATCTAGACAGCTTATTAACATAGGTAGGTACTTAGTTATTTGTACATATTACGCACTAGGCTTCGCCCGTGAAATATTTCGCACACTGTCGCACCTATTTAATCCCGTCGTTTATAATGATGATTATAGCCGTGATGGTATATAGCCTTCCTCGATAAATGGGTTACCCAACACAAAAAGATTCTTTTAATTCAAGCATAGTACCTACCTGAGATTAGCGCGTTCAACCAAACAAACAAACAAACTCTTCAGCTTTATAGATAAACAGTAGTGTATAACAGAAATGTTTGGTCCTTACCCGCGTGGCAGCATAACCAGTCACTTGGTTTTCTGTTTCTTAAGAAAACTAATGTACTTAGTTTCTCAATTGAGTCTCAATCTGGTTCCCACGGGTTTGACCAAATGGTGGAGTTTTCCCGTATCCGTTTCCCACAGGAAATTGTTGCCTTTTTTTCGTGTGGAAATACTCATGGATGCTATGCCGGACTCCTACCGACTAAGACCACACGTTTCCCTTCATCTGTCTATAGCCAGGAGTCCCGGGTGAGCCCTCGGAAGGATAGCCCCAGGGCTCCTGACAGACTTTGTCCGCTACCGCAGGCTCGTTTAGGGGGGGTTCGGGTGTTATCTCGCTTCTTGGGGGGGTGTGGGTGTTATACCACTTCCTAGAGAGGGTGCGTGCGTGTAACCCTCACGCTGCACCACTTTCCATGGCCTGCTTCTGTAAGACCGGCGAGCAACCCACCCGCCGTACTCAGGCCGTCGGTCACGGAGACCGGTAGTCTTGGGCGAAGGAAATTGTTGCCTAAACAAAAGTCAATATCTGATAAAATATTAATCCAGAGTGTCAACTATCTGTATTCTAAATTTCAGCCAAATTGATTCAGGGGTTAGAGCGTGAATAACAAAGATATGTACAAACTTTTACACTATATTAGTTGAATCTACATAACCTATTTATCAAAATAAAAACTGGCCCCACGATGCAGGCAGCATTCCCAGGCTGAATACTTAGCTTTGGAAAGCATTCTCTGCGCGTACAAATGAAAATGTTATTTTGTTTTTGTGTTTCAGAATAATTTATGCAAATACAAAGACAAGTTCAAGGAGAAGGGTGGCTTTTGTTCAATCCAATGAAAAAGAGTTGAAAACTGATTCGCAGTAGGGTAAGACAAAACTAACTTAGAAAAAATTGTGTGTGTACCAGAGTACACGGGTAGATAAGAAGTGAAACTTCTATACGACATTTTTTCAGCTATAAAATTTCTCTCATACGTCGATAAAGAAGTTTCACTTATGATAAAGAAGTTTCACTTCAAAACAACATGGTGCGTAACCAAAAAACGTGACAATTGTTTTACAGCTATAAAATTTCTCTTAACGTCGATAAAGAAGTATTACTTCAATAAGCCTATCAATACATTCTTCTGTGTGTCAAGATGTCCATGTTGTGTGGTTTTATTGGGCAATAAAGGTCTGGTTGTGACAGCTATCTGATCTTTCAACCCTTATATATTTTGTTGGACATTTTGTTTTACACGGCGCCATCTAGCCCAAAGTACGTATCTCAGGAACTACTGGTCGAATTGGAAAAATGCCTTTTGTGTTAGATATTTTATATCTTACATTTATCGAGGAAGGCTATAAGCTATATATCATCACGCTACTTCTCTGGAGAGCGAAGCAGTAGTCATATATGTCGACAAATCGGGCAAATTTTAATACATTATTGTAGAATTTATAAGGGAGGGGATTAAATATGTGCGACGGGAGTTCGAAGTATTTCACGGGCAAAGCCGGGGGGTCACCTAGATCTTATATATTTCTACATACATAAATATGATAAATGGGAAACAACTAAACTCCGAAACAAATATTTATGAACACACACCGAAGCAGTAAATATACCCTTAAAGCACCTGCACTAGTTTCTCTTCTGTTAATCTATGGGTGTACAACGTTTAGGTAGGTTGGGTGTAACGGGCCCTATCAAGATCTTTGCTAGCCTCTTGCACCTGCTGATCAACAGAAGAAGCATTGACACATGTGCTGTTACGGGGTTGGGGTGTTAGCCGACAGTCGTTTCTAACCATCCCTAAATTCAAAACCAAACACTAGCTGCTGCTGCAGCCAAATAAAGGTGGACCCCAGAGTGTAAGTCCAGGTAGGGTTTGGAAGCAGCAGCGAATACACTTAATATAAAAAAGACGATCAAAAGATGGAAATCGTATAATCGCGTCTCGGATGACGTCAAATAAGTCTCAAGAACCCCGTTTTTCCCCAAATGCTACCAGAACACAGATATAGTCAGTTTTCATGACCTTTTTGGATATATCAGTAACTCTCAAGAAGGCGGTGGAATTTTGTGCACTCTATCTGCTGTCTATGGCGAACAAAATGGACAACAGCGTCAGTCTTGCCTACAGCTACCACGCAACCATTTCGCTATTTCATCAATTTCGGGATTCTACTAGAGCGTGGAACACCGTATCCGCGGCACAGTGTTAATAGTAGAGGCACTAGAGATATCATGGTATGAGCCTCATACTATGAGGTACTCCCCGAAGCAATCGTAGCTGGTATTCTTCTTTATGTAATTCTCTATTGTGGCGAGCCCTACGCTTGGTTGCTCAAAACGTTTCTACCACACATCTACGATGATCCTGTGGCGCTGGGACTAGTTCTTCTAAATCTCCTTAGCCTCCTGGAGCCTTTTATAATGCCGCAAGAACTTTTGATTTTCTCAGGTCCCATGGAGGTTCTCTCGCTAAGATATTCACCGTTCAAATCTTTATCACCCTAATGGTTTAGCTGACATGAAGATTAATATTCGTTTTTACATAGCAAAGGTTTTTTTACATAAAAAAAACCTAAACGTAATTAACTTGGAGCTGACTGCCTCAAAGCGGGAGTTGCTAAATTCTACAGAGCCTACAGAATTTATCCCCTAAGAATGTGGTCCGTCGTAAAATGAAGATTTAAATAACGAAAACTAACATGTGGTCGATGTATTAAAACAGTAACTAGACAAAATAATGTTTTTATTCAATTACTATTTGACGGCTTCGCACGCGTGATGAAGTTTTCCTGTTCCTATTTCCCACGGGAACTTGTTCCCGGGATAAAAGTAGCTTATGTGTTATTCTGATGTGTGACCTATATTATTGTAAAGTTTCATCAAAATCCATTCAGTAGATTTTGCGAGAAAGAGTAAAAAACAACCATACTTACAAACTTTCGCGTTTATAATATTAGTAGGCTATACACACACACACACACATCACGCTTGTTTCCAATGTGGTAGGTCTATTACATACGCTATAAGGGTAAGAATAAATTAATATTCGTTAAAAAGTGCCTAGGATCCCGAGAGTTGGCAGCCAAGGCTGGCCAGGATCCCAAGGACTTAATTTCTAACATGGTGTCTATTCACTGTGTTGTTACTGTGTTCACTGTGTATAAATTATACAAGGAATCAAAAAACCCAATTGAAATCGCTTCATCACGGTAGCTGGTGTCACAGTCAGAGAGACACACAGACATGTCAAACTTATAACATACTCTTTTTGCGTTAAAAAGTAGTCCTATTTTAACAGTTTACTTTGTACCGACTTTAATAAAGGGGGAGTTATTCAATTTTCATGTGTTACCTCAACTTTTTTTCTGGGTGAAAATTATAATAAATCGTTGTGCTACCTGCTGTTACCTCCCAACTATGTAACTATCATAGCTGGCATTTCGAAACAGCGATTTTTGGGTAAACGATCCTAATGGATATAGGTACAATAATACGCGCCCAACTTCCAAAACCTAAGGTTGTAGGAACCGCATAACTACACTTGACTCTGTGGTTTGTCGAAGTAAGTTGTACCTACTTATTTTTATTACTGCAAACAATGTGTGATGAAGGTCTAATGTTATATGAGTAAAAATATAGAATTTCCACTGACCTCCATTTATATGTATGGAGGTCAGTGAGAAATTCACATCGGTACCATCGGTACACTAATTGTAGGTCGTGGTTCGTGGTAGATTCTCTAAATGAATCTAAAGAGGTGAGTTTTTTATAGTTTCCTACTCAACAAGGAACTATGTCTACAAAGAGTTCCTTATTGACTAGATTATCGCATGTCCGTCCATCTTTTACTACCCACGTAGAGGCGATATCGCCCACCCTGATAGAAAGTGGTCATCGTAACCTATAGACGTTTGCAACACCCGGGCTGCCGAACCTAAAGACGTTTGGGTAATCCAAAAATAAAAACAGGAGAAATGGCATTCAGGAACTTTCGTGTTACGCTGTGACACGCTCAACAATTAAGTAGGTACGTATGAAGTATGATTCAAACCTTCACTATTCCTGGGATCGCGTACCATAAATATTATCTATGATTGCAAAGGTTATAAATTTAGTTTTTACATGAGAACTCTGTATTTTAAGCAAACTTCGCGGTGGGATCAAAAGAACACTGTTTAATCTTGAGCACGTTGTGCATGTCGCTACGACACAAGCATGTTCCCGCATGACATTTCTTGTTATAGCAATTTATAATAATCTACCTCAGGGACGCCTCCTATACCGTCCTTTCCGTATACGAATGCATACGAGTACAAACATTTGTACAAGTGGTATTACACGCATAAAGGGGCGTCGCAGAGAGAATTAAAAGATAGTTGTGCTCGCCTTTGTACCGCGTCGAACAGGTAAAGTTAATATTTAGGTACACCAGCTCAAAAGTGTCTGTCAGTTTATTTAATAAAAAGATATACATGTGTACAAACAAAAAACTTCCTAAGTGCAATATTACTAAGTGATAAATTTGTGCGGACCTAGTGTTTACTCCACACCTGTCGTTGTACACGATTTGCCGCGCGAGGTACCTCGCTTCACCTGTGCGACAAAGGACAGTACGATATTTTTCATCCTTGTCTGCATGGCCTATTCAAGTTCTGCGCACAATCAACATTACGATATGGCCCTTCAACGCACACCACCGATCCTTCATGGATGACAGCTTATCAGTATATTATTCAAAACTGTCGAGGTTTGAAGACAAAGTTGCACACGCTTTACATGAGTATCTTAGCACATAGCTATGACGTCATTGTTTTGGTTGAAACATGGCTACATAGTGGTATATATGATACAGAATTGTTAGACCCTAGATATCAAGTCATTCGTTGCGACCGCGACCTAATAGCTAGTGAGCGATTGGATGGCGGAGGTGTGTTAGTGGCGGTGAGGCGCGATTTTGACGCGAGGCGATGGCAGGCGTCTCGGTCTACACCCACGGTGAGCTGTCGGTCCGCGCGGACGCTTGAGTCGCCCTCGCCCCTGGTAGATCGCATACTCATTGACTTGCGTGCTCGTAATCACCATCTTTTTATTTGTGCTGTATATATCCCGCCTAGTATGAAGTCAGATGTATATACTCAGCATTTGGAATACTTAACAACCATACTTCAATCCACTAATACAGACAGGTTTATAATAATTGGCGACTACAATTTACCCACTCTTGAATGGCTCTGTGCCATTTATGCATAGTGACTACTGCTCATCTATCAAACAGTTAATAAATTTTATTAACCTCCATAACGCTTATCAAACAAATAAGTACAAAAATATTAAAGATAGAATTTTAGATTTATTAATTACTAATATTCCCGATAGGAGATCAATGCCTGAGACTTTTTTTACTATTTTACCATTTAATTACCGTCTAACCCCTCTCACCACTAAGCCCCGAATCGAACTTAACTTTAAAAAGGCCGACTACTCAATAATTAATAGTCATTTATCTAGCACGAATTGGGATAACTTATTTCTCAATCTTCAAGCAGAAACAGCTGTATCCGTCTTTTACCGACATATATTCTCTATAATAAAAACATGTACCATCGAAAGTAATTAAATCTTCATAGTTTCCTATATGGTTCACACCAGCTCTCATACACATTTTTAAAAATAAAAACAAAGCGTGGGTTAAATGGAAAAAGTACCAAAATTTATCTGATTATCAAATTTTCTCCATTTATAGGAATAGATTCAGTATTGTATCACGGGAATGTTAAAAAAAATATTTGACTTCTGCTGAGGATAGCATTAAAGACAACATAATATACTTCTGGACATACATAAAAAATATTAAAACTAGACCTGATATTCCTAATAAAATAACATACCAAAATATTTGCTCAAGCAATACAGAAGAAACTAGCCATCTCTTTTCATCATTTTTTAAGTCTGTTTTTGAACCTTCATGTGTTCCGGATAACTATGACGATAGTAACATCCCGGATACTAATCATCAGTCCGATCTTATTATTAGTCACATAAAAATAACTAAAGAGGCTGTTCGTAAAGGATTGCGAACACTTGATGTAACTAAAGGATCTGGTATAGATAATATCTCTCCTTTTTTTCTTAAAGCAACTGCTGAAACTATTTACCAGCCCTTACAATATTTATTTAAACTCTGTCTACATGAAGGTGTCTTCGCAGACGCCTGGAAAGCTGCACGTATCATACCAGTATTCAAAGGAGGTGTTAAAACTAAAGTGGAGAATTATCGTCCTATTTCGATCTTACCCACTCTGTCGAAGCTTTTCGAGCGGCTGGTACACGATATTATTTACCCGTCAATTCATAATATTATAATACCCCAACAACATGGTTTCCTCAAACGTAGATCTACTAATACAAATTTATTGATTTATACAACATCTTTTTGAAAATATGGATAATAACTTGCAAACAGACAGCGTGTACACGGACTTTCGAAAGGCGTTCGACAGAGTGGATCACAAGATACTACTCGATAAGCTTGCCTTCAATGGCATACGTGGAAACCTGTGGCGTTGGTTCAAGTCATATATTAGCAATCTAACTCCAAAGGGTGTATTAAATGGTTTCGAGTCTGAATTTGTACCTATAAGCTCTGGAGTACCACAAGGTTAAATTTTAGGCCCCTTTTTATTTATACTGTTTATTAACGATATACCTAATTGTTTTAAATTTTTATAATTTCTTATTATATGCAGATGACCTTAAAATATTTCACACAATTACCAGTCACAACGATCTCATGAAATTTAAAAACGATTTAGACCGTTTTGCTACATATTGCTTTAATAATAAATTAAGTTTAAACCTGAATAAATGCCAATCAATAACCTTCACAAAGAAAAAGCTAATTTTTAATAACAGGTACACACTGTGTCACTCGCAACTAAACAATGTCAGTTCAATTAGAGATCTGGGTGTTATTTTGGAAAGCGAGCTGCATCTAGATTTACACGTTGATAATATAGTGAATAGGGCGTTTAAAATGTACGGTTTTGTTATGAGAAATACCAAGAGATTTACACGACCGGCCACTTACCTCCATCTTTACAAATCATTAGTTCGACCTCAAATGGAATTCGCGGTATCCGTATGGGATCCGTACTATAGTAAATACAAGCAAGATTAAAGAGTCTGTCCAGAAAAAATTCTTGCGCTCTATGCAATACCGATGTTATCGTAATTATTTGACCTACGAACAACTACTAAAATAAAATAAATAAATATCCATCACGCCTTATCCCCGAAGGGGTGGCAGAGGCATATTATATGCCCACTTTTCACCGTGTGGATTCCTGTCCCACGTAATAGGTAGTGAGCCCATTGCCGTGTTGAAATAGACAGACGCAGGTTGTGGCTACCTGCTGTTGAAATTTTCAAGCCGCCCATAAAGCCTTCAACCAGGCTTAACGACTTCCACTTTACTGGCAACCGGGACCAACGGCTTAACGTGCCTTGCGAAGCACGGAAACGCTCGCAAATGTAAATGCCACAAAGTGGTCACCCATCCGAGGACCAGCCATAGTGAAAGTTGCGTAACTCAGTGATCGTTTACAGAACACTGAGACCGCGAGGCCACGAACAACTAATAGAAGAATATAACATGCTTACGCTCGAAAATAGACGTAAATTACTTCAAGCAATGTTACTATATGATATTTGTAATAACAGATATGATTGTACAACCATAACTAATAAAATTGCATACAGAATACCTACTAGGACGCATTGCCGAAAACCCTGTTCACTCTTTGTAACATACCGCTGCTGTACAAATGCAGGGGAACGTTCCCCGTTGTATCGTTTAGTCGATTTGTACAAAAGCAGATTCAACTCGATAGATATCGCGGCAACCCGACCTAGTAGCTTCAAAAATAAAATTACGGAAACCTTAACATAGTCCTATCATTCTCTTAGTTTATAACGCATTGGTTTTGTTTCCTCATTGTTTAACTAAGCTGTGGTATATGTCGTTGGTAACACTTTTATAAGCCGTTTATATAACCCTACTATAAGTAAATAATGTATTGTGTTGTTGTTCTTTTACCCAAATAAATAATAATAATAAAAACCGTGTACGGAACCCAATTTTGTGGCTGAACACACACTTGACCAGTTATTTACTCTGTCTCTCTAAATACTCTTTTATTGTCTTTGATTAGCCAAAGCTTGTGACAGAATTGCAGAATTGGCATGATACATGTACATGACATTGTCGTTAGGAAGTGGTGGAATTGCCGGTAGGTATAGCTTTGCTCATGCTCTCTAACCATCTTACGTAAATTTAACATTGAAATCGCTTGCCATAATTGAAAAATGAATTTTATTTTTTTAGATTACAACGAAAAATGGTTTAGTAGAATATACAGGGATTTGGTGAGATATCTTTAAAGGCACATTAAGGAGCATAGAATAGATTTACTTAATAAATAATTGGCTTGAATAAAACCCGTGTGGAAAACCATAACAACTAACAGTGTTTGTGTTTGTTATCTGGAATTCAACTTAACCACAGAATTATTAACATTGTCGAATATATTATACACATATCGAGTTTTTTCACTTTAGTTAAAGGATGGTCCAGAAGAGAGTGAACTCAGGATACAGGAACAGGGATGTCTGTGAGTGTGCTCTCTGTTTTACAAAAAATAAAGGTGTAAGTAATTTTTATGTATCTATCACGCCTTATCCGACAGACAAGGCAGGGTGGCAGAGGCAAACATATTGTATGCCCACTTTTCACCATGTGTATTCCTGTCCCACGTAATAGGTGGTGAGCCCATTGCCGTATTGAAATAGACAGACGCAGTTTGTGGCTACCTGCTGTTGAAATTTTTCAAGCCGCCCATATGGTCTTCAACTTGACTTAACGACTGCCATGATACTGGCAACCGGGACCAACGGCTTAATGGGCCTTCCGAAGCACGGAAACGCTCGCAAATGTAAATGCCACAAATTTGTCACCCATCCGAGTGAAAATTACTTAACGCAGTGATCCTTTACAGAACCATGAGTCCGCGGGGCCCACATGTAATTGTACTTAATATAAATCATCATTAACCCTGGATGCATTCGAAACCGTAAGGCCGCGTTTAGAACTTTAGCGGCGCGCGGGGCTGGATACATTCCTATATTATGGGATCGTACTGGACGACAGCAGGATCGTTGCAGCAGAAATAATATAACCCCACCAAGATGAGAAGAAGGCTCAAGCGAACTCATATGCTATTGAGAAGTAAGATGGCAGAATAATAAAAAGTAGCCAATGTCCGTCTCTAGCTCTAAGCCAAATCGGTACAGCCGTTGTTGAGTTATAAATAGTGTAAATAACACGACTTTCTTTTATATAAGATAATGGTAGATTCTTAATCATCAAACGTATGTCAGCGTGCAATAGTGTAGGGAAGTGATATAATTAAATAAAATGTTTTTCTTGTCACATTACAATCTCCGCAGAAAGTTCAGTATAGTTTCCATCGCTTTACTAGAGTACAACTAAGAATTTTTATACATACACTGCTATCTATAAAAACATATCACTTATAAAAGTAAAAAAATACATTTTTGTAAAATAAAGCTTTAACCAAGGAAATCCCGCATCTTTTCCGCCTCCTCTAAAAATGTTATAGTGGCGTTCAAGCACTCACATTTCGGTCCCTACTAATTGATATGTAATTTCCATGCAAGTGAGACCGTGTCGCATGAATAATTTATTTCTACGTAGATATACTTTGTCTCATTTTAGGCTGACGGTGCAAGCAAGCAACCTCCATATGCCCCTCCTAAGCCCAAAGTACCTGTTATCACGCTCAAGGACGGCAAACAGATGCCAGCGTTGGGACTGGGCACATGGCTTGGAATCGATTCACAGGTAACTTACTTTATTGGAAATCTAGTATTAACGGAAGGGTCAAAAGTATTTGGATACTCTGACGTGAATGTATGTAGCGCTTAATGAATCTGCAGAAAAAACCCGTCAGGGATACAGCTTAAAGATAGTTAGTATTTACCATGAGAGTTGCTTTAAATTTACTTTGGGTCCGTATTTACCACTTTCCTAAATGAACAACATTGTCAAAACCATTTGTGATCATCATTTTGTGAAAGGATTTGATCCTAGATAATCTTATAGAGCAATTAGTACATTTTTATACACATGTTTTATTAAAGTGAAAAAAGACAGCTTCGTTCAGGACGGGACTTGAACCCGTTGCCTTTGTCTAATCAGGGCAATTCCTAAAGCCACTGAGCTACCACAACCGTAGCGAAACAAGTAAACATTCTTTATACTTGTATACTCCGGACAGGAGTAATGCCAGTAACATGAACCGTCAAGCTCCGTCCTGAACTAAAAAGTTAGCAAACCATAAAAAAAAAAAAACAATTGCATTAAAAAATTATAATTTTCTCGAAATGTTCCATTTATCAAAATTACCACTCGAACTATAGTTTTAGCATCAGTGATACGTCTTATGTAATTTGGGAAAGTGTTGTCTGTCTCTTTGTTTTAGTTGCGCAAATAACCTTGTTAAAAAAATATAATTATTCTGATCACCTTCTCGCAAAACAAGGTAGAAATGTTGTCACCACACCACACCTATCTGTATTTTTCTGCTGCACCATTGTTAGCCGATTGCCAGCCCGAGCCATTGCTTCCACACCAAGACTGTTCTAGACTTTCCGGTGTCTAGTGCTTCTTCGATGGCAGGAGTGACTGCTATTCATCTCCAATTCTTTCACACACAAGTTACTGCACTTCATTATCACTTCTACAGCAAAACCGTATAAAGCCTGAAGGTAAAGAGGTAGAACTGGCTGTGCTCTGGGCGCTTGACGCTGGGTACACGCATATCGACACAGCACAAATATACGGCATCGAAGACCAGGTCGGACAGGCACTGACGAAGAAGTTCAGCCAAGGGTTAAAGAGAGAGGATATATTTGTAACTACCAAGGTGAGTTACTTTTGTGCATATTGATAACCACTTTAGACCTATCTATGTCTGATAGCCCCAGACCCGTGCTCCTAGATGCTTTGTGGTGCTGCCCGGTGACCGACGTGTTCTCAGCAGAGAAGGAAGCATACTGCTAAATTGCTCCCGTTCTCTTTTGACCGCCTCAATTGAGCATTACTACCTCCTCGCTTTAAAAAGCAACAGCATTCTGAAATCAAACTGGGGATATATTTCCTTCCAAGTATTTGTCACTTTTTACAGGTAAACTCGTATAGTACTCGGTCACGGGTCGACTTTTGTTTTGTAAATTAATGTCTGTGTCATCTAGCTCTCATTCTCGCCATACAGCTCTACATCGATGCTCACGCCAAGGATTTGGTGATACCTACCTTGCTTTGGTCGCTGAAGGACCTAAATCTGGAGTACGTGGACCTGTACTTAATACACTGGCCTGTTGGACATTCTGTGAGTCTTCTCTTTTCTTTCTCATGTTCCATCTACCAGCACACTGTTTCGCTCTTCCTACAACTCTAGAGCGGAGCGTGAAGAGGTATATCCTAAGGCTGGCAACTGGAAGGTTCTAAATCGCAGCAAGGCTTTCCATAAAGCAAGCGGCGTCATTTTGATGAGATATATTTAAAAAAAGAAGATATTTCCAGTGCTATTTAGCAGAACGGGCAAGACCGACTAAGCAAGCTGATCACGCATGGCGGGCCGGGGCCCATAGGGTGGATGTTGGGCAACTGTATAAGGAAGTATATGTATTTAGTCTAAAGAAAGAACTTTCTATGCCGCTAGTCATTAGAGGAAGTTAGAGGAGTTTGCTTGTAAACGGGGTAGTTCTATACTTTGTTCGTGTATCGAATAGGAATGTTGTGTGGCGCTGGCCATTTAAATACATTTTTAATACCTTATTGTATGTATTTTAAAGAACACTACCGTTTCGTTAGAAAGTCTGCCTTTGCTAGTCACTGGTGTGAAGTGAGTTGATGAAACTTGATTGAATGTTACGAGGCTAAATCGAGAAACAGTGATGGAGTCACTGCATGCTTAACGCTAACAAGTATAGGATAACTTCATTAATTATTTAGCAGTTTCTGTAGATTTCGTATTGTTCATTTTCAATAGTTGGACGGCAAATACGATTCCATCGACTACTTGGAGACGTGGCAGGGAATGGTCGAAGCGAAGTGTGCGGGGCTCTCCAAGTCCATCGGCGTGTCCAACTTTAACCAGCAACAGATCGCGAGATTAATAGACAAGGGTCGCGAGAAGCCGGCTGTGCTACAAATAGAGGTGAACACAATATGGCCACAGTATAAAGAGAGAAAACCTACGATCTTTCGGCTGTGATATGGATCAATTATCATCATCTTAATTTTAAACCAGATTGTTTATACTACAGAGCCCGGGCTGACTTAACGATTTTTTAGATTTCCGTAAATCATGGCTTAACTTCTCTTTTTACGTTGCTACTTGTACTTCTTGTTCGCCCGTCCACACGTCTGTCTATCTATTTGTTCGCAATCCCGTTGATACTAGAAAGCTATAATTCGGAATGATACCGAAAAGTGTTGAATAAAATCTTGAAAACAATTTTTTTACGTAGGTACTTTACCCAAAGCAAAGATGGCAATGCTAATGCCACTGCCAACGCTACTTTTCGATAGTGAAACCGCGTATGACTTTAGAAGATGAGACGATGGAACGTTGGCCGACCCAATACGTAACGAAGTCATACGCAATATGACAGGTTGTCAGCATTAAAGCTGGAAAAGTTCGTGCTCCGTTGGTTTGGACACGTCCAGCGAATGAGTGAATATTATAAGTGCAGCATTGGAGATTTGATTTTGAATCACTTCCGATTTAGTAATTCAAAATCAAATCTCCAATGCTGCACTTATAATATTGTTGACAGGTAAACCTAAACCTGCAACAACCCAAACTCCTGGAGTACTGCAAGAACCAGAACATAGCCGTGATGGGTTACACGCCATTCGGCTCATTGCTGAAGGGTGAAGAGGCTAAGGACGCTCCACCACCGAGGATAGATGACCCAGCGCTTGTGGAGATGGCTAAGAAGCACAACAAGATCGTGCCACAGATTGTTTTACAATATTTGGTAGGTCCAAACACACAAAAGACTGCCTCTATGGCGCGGTGGGAGTGTATTCGACTGCTACGCAAGAGGTCGTGGGTTCGATTCCCACCCAGGATAAAACTTTGTGTGATGAGCACGATGGTTTATTCTGTGTCTTGTCTATTATAAAATGTATGTATTTAGAAATATATAAGTATGTTTATCAGGTATCTGGTTACCGTAGTACAAACTCTGCTTAATTTAGAATCAGTGGCGTCGTGTGAGTTGTCCCAGCGATATTTATTTATTATTTTATATTTATAAAACAACTAAAAAATGGTGGGCACACAGAGCAAAGAATCATTGTCACTCGAAATCTACTACAGACACTTTAGTCTATATATTTCATACAAAAGCGTGTCAGGGGGCGCCGCATTTTACTCACAAGATTAGGTGCAATAAATTATACAGACAAATGGCAAGCAACTGATCTGCGTATGCAACTTTCACCCTTTTTTATACGTGTGGAAATCCTCATGGATGCTATGCAGGACTACCACCGACTGCCAGTAGCCAGGAATCCCAGGTGAGCCCTCCCCTTTTGTCTCTATCATGGCACGAGCGTGGGAACAAACTTCATTCCTTTTGACTGCCTCTGTGGCGCGGTGGGAGTGCATCCGACTGCTACGTAAGAGGTCGTGGGTTCGATTCCCACCCAGGATAAAACTTTGTGTGATGAGCACGATGGTTTATTCTGTGTCTGGGTGTTATTTATCTATAATATGTATGTATTTAGAAATATATACCTAAGTATGTTTATCAGTTATCTAGATCCCATAACACAAGCTAATATTAGCTTACTTTGGGCTAGATGACGCTGTGTGACAAGTGTCCCACAATTTTTTTTTATTTCTTAATTGTTATGTGGGAATTTCAGTCATCCAGCCAGTAGCCAGTAGTCACTGCTGGCTCCCAATTTAATTTGGGGGGAGGTGGGGGTGGCGTGTCCAGCACTGTGCTGATCAGCTGGGTTGGTACAGAGTTTTGTTTCTAGTCTTCCTTCGCTTTGTCATGGCCTCTACCGTTAGACGGCATGTTAGATATTGATCCCGGAAGATCTAGGTGGAAAGACGGAAAAAAAATGCAACCAATGTGTACACAACAATATAAAAACCCGGTTTACAATTTAAGTGTAGTGGCATTTGTTAATAGGTATCTATACTAATATTAATAAGAGGAAAGGTTTGTAACAAGTTTGTCTGTAATGAATAGACTCAGAATCAGAATCACTTAGGCCGATTTCAAAAAGTATTTCACTATTAGAAATTATTGTAGATTTTCAAAAAAGTTCCGTACAAAATTTTGAATAGGAAAACTTCACCACGCGGGCGAAGTTGCCGGCATCAGCTAGTTCCACTCGCCGGTTTCGCCTCACGACATTCTCAGAGGTCATCCTTGATCATTATTGTACCTACATTAGACACAATATGACCAATGGACCTAGTAGATATAGTGGTGTTGTTTAATATGTACAGCAATTTCCTCCAAGTGATATCAATCGACGGTATAAAAAGTATAGACAATTGTAAAATGAAAATAAGCACATCGTAGCAAAATTTTATTACCCCGCCTCATTACACACAGTGACAGCACAATACTGTCCACCTTAACGCACCCTTTCGCATAATGGTCCAGGGGGATGCTTCCAAACGCAACTAAGTATACTTAACCTGTAGCTTACGATTTGAATTTACCTGATTTTCAGATAGAACTCGGAGTAGTTCCTCTTCCAAAGTCAGTCAATAAGACTCGGATTGGAGAAAACCTGAACGTGTTTGACTTTGAACTGACTTCGCCAGAGCGGGAGCTGCTGAAGGGTTTCGACAAGAACTACAGAATTATGTCAAAGAAGAATTTGGTAGATCACCCGTCCATCCGTTTGAAAAGAAATAAATTATCTCAACAATTTTATGAAGTTCTGAACGCACTAATGTCTGGAATTCATTTTTAGGTTTGATATTTTGGCAACTGTTACTTTTTGCTTTAGGGTGTAATAGGCCCCACCAATTTCCGGGGCCTAAGTGCACACCTGATAGTGGTGCACCTGCTGATGAACGGAGGAGGCAACGATGACGCAGGTTAGATGCTGTTGCTACCACAATTGCCAAAAATAAAAAGCCAAACCAAAACTATTTGGCGGACCTCAGGCTTAGGTACACTTGAGAGTTAAAGACCGGTCGTAAACAACCCCTCCGACATATGTAACATTGGTGACCAAGGTTACTCCTATCTGTCGGTTGTTGCTCTCTCCAGGGACCTATCAAGACTTGATCGGCCCCCGACCGAATTATCTTTTCAACTACATGGTCGCCAACTATCAGCATTCTGAAAGAGTAGGAGTGGCTTTTTGGCATACCACGTTTTCACCGGTCTCAATTTTTTCAAATCTACCAGGCGACACTCTTCAGCTTTAGATTTTTATTTTCATTAAAGCTTAGATCCAACAGCCAATATAATTCAAAGTAAAGCTCTATAACTCCTTTATGATCGAACGGCTTCATTTGTATTCTGAATTTCTATTGATTTGTTTTTAACTCTCGCACCAACTCACTCTTTTTCTTAACAACTTATACCCGTTACCTACATTCCAATAGAAGGGGTATTTGACAATACTGTATGGACTGAGTTTCCTTTGCCTGCCCAATGGGCGAGGACAAATAACAACATCTATTTCGAAACTGGCAGATTCTGGGACTCTACACGGGAAAATTTACAAGTGCGGACGCTTACTGTAGGTATATTATTTTAATATGAATTTAAATATAAACATTCATCACGCCTTATCACCGAAGGGGTGGCAGAGGCATACTATATGCCCACTTTTCACCGTGTGGATTCTTGTCCCACGGAATAGGTTGTGAGCCCATTGCCGTGTTGTAATAGACAGACGCAATATGTGGCTAACTGCTGTTGAAATTTTTCAAGCCGCCCTTAAGGCCTTGAACCAGGCTTAACGACTGCCATTTTACTGTGCTCGCAAATGTAAATGCCACAAATTGGTCACCCATCCGAGGACCAGCCAGAAAGTTGCGTAATCCGTGACCGTTTACAGAACACTGAGACCGCGGAGCCACGAGTGCTTCATTCGTTATCCTTTTAATTAAAAAGATTTTAGTAACCAGGCCATAAAATAATAAAAACATATGGCAGATTCTGGCCATGGCAATTCTTTCGCTTGTCATTTCGTGATAGCGTGTTTAGTTGGTGAATATTTTGTATTTTATAAATCTACTAACGTGTGTTTTAAGTATTCGCATGTTTTATAGTGACTATCAACTTGTGTTTCAGACATCCAAAATGCAAAACGACGCTGGTGAATTCGTTGACTTGTACTGCCCGAGAAAATGGTAAGCATGTTGAGGTTATAAAGACTTGTTGACCACATTTTTAGCACCAAACATGATTTTTGCATGTATTGTATATCGAAAAACTAATATTAGTACTAAAACTACTGATTACCTACAACTTTTTACTAGAAGGTACACAAATCAAGCTAAAAAATTTAACATAATGAAATCTTTATTGTTGCCT
The DNA here is from genome assembly GCA_948477245.1 of Thumatha senex. Taxonomy (NCBI): domain Eukaryota; kingdom Metazoa; phylum Arthropoda; class Insecta; order Lepidoptera; family Erebidae; genus Thumatha; species Thumatha senex. The sequence continues at coordinate 13,347,941 of OX419753.1, forward strand.
CATGTCATGCTAGCATTCCTAGTTTTGATTGCAAATAATTCAACCAATTTACTCCTATAACTTATTTTAAACTTAAATTGAAAGGTACTAAATAAGTTCTGAAAATTAATTATCAGGTAGAGTTTGTTGGGTTGAACACTGCTAGTCTCAGAACCTACTGGTCCCAATAGAAAAAATTTTTTTGTTGGTTAGTCCAGTTATCGAGGATGGCTATAGGCTATATAACATCATGTCACTACCCAGGAAAGTGGGGCTGTAATTATAAATGTCAACAAGTTGGGCAAATTTTTATACATTTTTGTAAAAGTAATAAGCAACAGGATTAAATGGATGCGACAGGGATTCAAAGTATGTCATGGGTCACTTGTCAGCATAAACTAGTCTTAGTTTAATTTGGGCTAGATGGTACTGCATAAAAATTTTTCGGTACAATATTTATCAACTATCAATGATCTCTGTGTCTAACATGTCGAGCAGTACAGTAGTTCATCAGTAATAATTGATAACAATACTTTTTCACCCATGAGTACTGTTATCATTACAGCTACCATACCATCCCGCCTTTATCCCCGAAGAGGTAGGTAGAGGCATAATATACTCTTACATTTCACCGTATGCATTTTTGTCCCATGTAACAGGTGGTGAGCCTATTGCCGTGTTGAAATGAAAAGGCGCAGGCTTTGGCGACCTGCTGTTGAAATTTTTCTTGCTGCCCATAAGGCCTACAACCAGACGTAACAACTGCACTGTTACTGGGAACTGGGACCAACGACTTAACGTGCCTTCCGAAGCACGGATACGCTCGCAAATGTAAATGCCACAAAGTGGTCACCCATCCAAAGAACACCTATAGCGAATGTTGCTTAACGCAGTGATTGTTAACAGAACACTGATTCAGCGGGGCCATGAGCGCACAGCCACCATGCAATCAACAGCAATAACAGCAATTACTCATAGCCAAATCTTAACTTTTAGGACCCATCTGCACAAGCAAGAGAATTGCAGTGATTAATTGTATTGCCAAGTATTTGTATACACTCTGCTTATATATTTGTCGCAATTATCTTGTGGAGAAGTAGCTCAGAGAATGCACAAATATATGGCACTATAATTCTCACCAAATAGTGTCTGGTCTGCTTTATGATGTTGTTAAATTATATACTGTAAAAATGTAGAATTACAGGACACACCAAACTCTATTAATAATATAGACGCTCAGAAAGCATGCTGTCATGATAATTAATATTATTTTTATGCCTGTTTCAGCTCGGCCTCTAACCGCCTGATCCACGCTAAAGACCATGCATCCGTGCAGCTGGTGGTCGCTGATGTGGACCCCACAACTGGCCGTGCTGCAGAATCCTCCAAGATGTATGTAGTGTGTGGAGCAATCCGTCGCATGGGAGAGTCTGATGACTGTATAGTCAGGCTCACGAAGAAAGATGGCATATTGGCTAAGTAAGTGTATATTATATTAAAAATCAAACAAATAGCTAGTAGTAGAATGACAGAGGCACATTATATGTCCAATTTTCACCATGTGTATTCCTATTCCTCATAATAGGTAATGTGCCCATTGCCATGTTGAAATGCTAGCAAATGTAATTGCCACAAAGAAGTCACTCATCCATGTCCAGCCATAGCGAAAGTTGCTGCTCCCAGCTGCCTAATAAAAATGGAGGTCAGGTCCCAAATCCTGTTAGGCTTTGGAAGCAAATGGGAATACAATAAGATGAGAGGAGGAGCAGCTATGGGCTGGTTTTTATTTTTGACTGTGAAAGCTAATTCAGTCGCTAACTTTTCAACCCCATGAAGGCTGTGGTGTCATAGCATTATGAACAGGTAGCACTTACATCTGTGAGCTTTGGATTCTTCAGATCCTCCAGAAGATAATGGGATGGCAGTGGGGGATTTATGGAAAATGTCTTCTGTAAGCACCAATTCCATGGGTCTCATCATCTATTATCACAATTTCTCGCATTAGAGGCTATGGTCCACATACTATGTTCCATTTTCATACCTACCTAATCTTTCATCTAGTGAGGATTCTTTCTTGTTGGGTCCAGCATAATTTAGGTCACCCATTCTTTTAAATATCTATTAATTAATGTTATATTTTTGTTCCAGGAACTACTAAATGGTGTAGTCACGCGAGGAGTTATATTTAAGGTCAATAAAAAAAAGTGTAAAAATTGCTATCTACTGTTTTATTTGTTACGGATAAGGTTTGAGTACAAGTTATAGCACATGTTTGAGAGTACGTTATCACTACAATGCTTCATCTTCCAGTTTCGTTGTCCTTCCTGCAATCAGTACATATAATTATTATTACAAAAAGTAGGTTGGCAGAGTTGTTACTACCCAGACGACACACTAACCAGCCTATATCACTGGTAGCTCTGCTGGGTGAAATGTTCTAGATACTATTATAATAACGTCCAAAAATAGTAAATCATAGCATATCTGAGCTGCTGGCTATCATAGCGGTCCTCACGGGGCATATCTCTGCTTTACTCATGGCCGCGCCATTTTGACGTGCAAAATGTAAATAAAAAGATCCCTAAAGAAAAGGTGAGGAGAATACCAACATCCATTGTAGGACAACTAGTCTCCTTCGATGCACAAGGCAACTCTTCACTGTACTCGGGCCTTATTGAAGATGCTCTGACGTTGCCCCTATCAGGCTTCGGCAATAGTACCTACCTATAAAGTGGTTCCCGAGCATGTCGCAAAACTATCAATGACAAAGCACAGGTGGCAATTCGCCCAAAGACAAGTCGCGCCAACAAACTGCTTATTGTATACCCTCTTTCACAAAAGCCCAGGCACGCAACGGCATAAAAAAGCAATGCCTTCGAACATAGGTAAACGATAGGCTTGGGTACTTGACTAAACTTTCTGCGACTGCATGGCGGTACAGCCCCGTTCTAAAAAAATTACCATTTGGTAGATTGTACCTACTTGCGCCGTGCCTTTGTCCGTTGATCAGGTGCACCGGTGACGGTCGTAAGCGCAGTGGTCGACTTGGGCGTCAAGGATGTTAATAAGGCCTTTTACACCTACCACCGGAGACCCTTGCGTAATTTAGCTACCTGTTGTAGAAAATAAATCACCTACCTCCACAGTAGTGACTTCACAGTCGCGACAGCTGCTCCATCCAAGGTACTACTGCTTCCCACGGCCGCCGCAGCCCGGGCGGGCTCCAGGCGGCGGCCGGCATATTGTCTTCTTCTTGCAGCCGAGGACGGCCGTCGCGTTCACCACCATCCAGATCATCCACCAACATAACGACCATATCCAATCGGGCAGCTGGGTAGAAACAAACTTTTGAATAGTCAATCAAAATGACTACCTATATACCTACCACAGAGCAACTGTGACGGAACCGTCGTCTTTATGGCATAAGGGAATGTGATGAGAAGGGATGAAAGTCATGTAAGTAAAAAAACAATAAATATGAAGGTTGATGGAAAGAGAGCCAGAGGAAGGCCAAAGAAAAAATGGATGAACTGTGTAAGGAGTCATATAAATATGAAAGGAGTGAATAATCAGATGACGAATAACAGGGATGAATGGAAGAAGACATACTGCGCCGATGCCAAGTAAATTGGAATAAGAGCAAGAGGATGATGTCGACGCCCGGGGTAGGTGAAAAGTAAACGGTGATGCCCCCTGACATTGATTCCCTGGGTGACATTGATTCCTTTGGTCTGTGCTTTTGCGGCTATCATCTCAGCCTATTGATATCAACTACGGGTGCACACAAGCCTCCCAGCGACCAAACAATCTAGAGGTATTTTTGAACCTACAATGCCAAATTGGCTGGTACCGTAGAGTTTTATTTTTCAAGTTTCTCCTCTATTAGCAATAGTTAATGTTGTGTTCCATTGAGTGTTACCTAATTCCTCCATGAGAAAGTTAATCAATCGCTCTCAACAATGCCGAAAGTTAGACGCCAAACGATAGCCACTCCTAGCAGCAAAATAAGTGGAATCCAGGTAAGGTTTGGAATTTGGTAACAACTGGAAAAACACTAAGATGACTCAATTTTATTATTACATAGTCGACAATAATAAAAACATTATATTTTAGTATTTGTGTGTGTGTGTGTGTGCAGTCTACTAACCATAGTATTAGCGTGATTCGCCGCTCAGCTTTTCTACGAAATAACAGCGTTGGTCCAGTAGCGGACCGGGGCCGACGGCAACCTTCACCAGTACTTGGGTTTGCAGCCTCCGGGACAACGCGGTGGTCGACAAGCTTTGGGGCCCTTTTTTCCGCACGCCAGGGAGCCCACAATCTAGCAAAGAAATGGATAAAATTTTGAAAGTCATTATTTTGCTAAATTTCTCATAATTGTTTTATAAAGTGGACAATTCGATTCAAGACGGGGATTGAACCCGTGATCTTTGCCTAACCAGGGCAATGTTCTAGCCACCTGAACTACCCGAACCGTATCGAATCAAGTTGAAATTCTTCACCATATTTTAAACGTCATTTTAAGAATTTACTAAAAATTATTAAAAAATTACTAGCAAAGAAATCTTATAAACATGAGAAGGTCGTACTTTTAGGTAAACACGTGATATCGCGCCTCGCTGTTTCCGCCTATAGGTACATTGGTCAATATCCTCATGTATGAAGTAAACGTCAAAGTATTTCATCTATTCGTGTACTCGACCAAAACATTTTGTGTAGACACCAATTGACTGCGGGTGGCCTGTACCTACCTACCTATCATCCAGTGACTGTCTCATAATTATTTACTCAACATCACACGCATAGCTAATGTAGGTGGTTTCATATTTTCAATTGGTTCCCCATGGTTTCTATTTACCAATTTGACTAGTTGACAGTGTTAAACGCTCGAAATAGATGTGAGAAATACTGCTGTCACCAACACACCGCGTGGACTAACCCTACATATTACTTGGTTAAAAGATATTCTAGTTTTAAGAAAGCGCTTTTCACACTTTTTGCCTAAACATTTGGCCTGGCCTCGTTTCCAGAAAGCTAGGCAGAAACTGTCGTTTCACTTGCATAAGCGTTGCATACATGCTTGTTACTAGGACTCCCGACCTGGGATTTTCGTTATCACATAAGGTATAAGTTTTCCGTACCTGAATCAGGAGGCACAGTAACCACCAGAGTCCAGACTCGGTAATATTCATATTTATAATGTCCCAACGCATGGAAGCTTCACTACATTGTGTTCTGTCTGCTTGTTTCTGCTATTTTTTGGATATTAAACACTTTTTTAGATAATTTTGTGTGTCATGGCCGAAAGTTTCTTTTGTTCTTCTTCTGTCAGATAATTTTCTTTTAATTTGGTAGACGTTACGGCCAGAGTGTTTATGACACTGTCACCTGATAGATTGGAACTCCACGAAGTACTTACCTACATTTGAACTTGAATCTAGCGCTAACTCAGTGTTCTGTAAACGATCACTGCGTTAAGCATCTTTCGCAATGGCTGGTGCTCGGATTAGGTGACCGCTTTGTATCATTTCCATTTACGAGCATTTCCGTGCTTCGGAAGGCAATTTGAGCCGTTGGTTCCGGTGACCAGAAACATGGCAGTTGATAAGTCTAGTTGAAGGCCTCAGAGGCGGCTTGAAATATTTCAAAAGCAGGTTCCCCAAAACCTGCGCCAATTCATTTCAACACGGCAATGGACTCATCACCTGTTACGTAAAACAAAAATACTTATGGTGAAATGTGACGTTTAGTATGCCTCTGCCACTCCTACATAAAGGCGTGACAGATGAAATGATTTCGCATATAAGTAGCGATAAATAAATATTCGACAATACCAAAACTTCTAGAAGTTAGGTCCACCACAGTATGGAGTTGCTCGTCCCCACAATAAGGGCTACCCTGCTGTGAACTAAGTACCTATGTGGAGTACAATCTTATGCTTCTACCGCTGTGAGGATGTTGTACTTAAATGTCCAGGGTCCTTTCAATTCGCACGAACTTTAGCATCCCTTGTATTGAGGCCAAAACCGCGCATGTCATCCTTAATGAGACAGACAGCAGGTAGTAAGTTCCTGGTTTCTGTTAGCCTACTACAACTACGGTACGTTAAGCCGTTGATCCTAGTTGCCAGTGACATGGCAGTCGATAACCAAAGTTAAAGGGTTTTTGGGCGGCTTGTTAAACTACAACAGCAGTTGGCTAGAATCTGTCATTTTAACACTGCAATCTGCTCACCAACTGTTACATAAAATATGAGTGTGTAGTATATATACTGCCTACCCCTTCGGTGACAAAGGCGTGAATTAGAAGCATTATAACTGACATAGGGGAGGATACGCCGCGTAGACAGAGAATACTATTATTAATACTACTAGTATTCTTTGTCTGCGATTATTAATACTACTAGTATTCTCTGTCTACGATACGCCGCATCTTGTAGGTTAAAAAACCGAAAACTCCTCAGTTAAACGTTACCTACGATTGAACTGAGACCGAGAAAAAATCAAAGAGTACATACGTCAACATTCTTCGTTGTATAACAAATTCAAACATAGAAACATGTCAGGCCGGCGTCAGTGTCAGCCAAACTGTAGTGGTTATATTCTCCTTGGTGTCAGCCGCGATGCCGTAGGAGTGACGCGTCGCGCCACCAGGCCCTGCAGTGACAGCGCTTGTCGCTTGACTTTCTCCTCCAGAAGTGTCGAAGACCTGTTCAAAACGGCGAGGAGACATGGTTTCGTCTGTCCGTGTGTTCGTCATGTGTATGTGATACCTGGTATGTCTTTGCTCTTTCTGTCATGGTCACTTGTGCAAAAGTGAAGTTCTTTTATGAAATACTGCTAGTAGCAGGCGCCTCCAGGGACTTCAGGTAAATTTGAGTCACTTTTGTGTAAAGGGAAACAAACCCTCCATCTAGCTAGCTTGGCACAGGATTGGTAGACTAATCCGACTCCTCAACTTTATTGTGTCCCTCCGATCCCTTAGATTGCATCTCGGCGTAAGAGAGTTACCTTAGTAACTAAACTACCTACGACCACATGATTTGCGATAATGTTGTGGAGGAACGCGTGGAGATGTCCTTCTTTGTGACATAAAAAGAGAATCCTCCGACCAGACAAGATGATCACGCGGTCACGACCCTACGGTTGACGCTGGGCTGTTGAATTTAGCCATGATATCATGATTCTTCAGCGCTAGAACTCTCATATGGATACAGGATTGGTAATGAGATTTTATAAGTACAACGCGATGCAGCATTTTTAGTATCGATGTACACATCGTTCGACACAATATCATCATGCGCTATTAGATAAAGGGATCAATTCTGACTAAGAGCTCAGACCCACTTGTAGCTGTAGTGAGTATGTACTTGATCCTTGCGATGCGTCAGCAGTCAGCACTCGTGCTGTCTGCTGTTCTCCATAATATACATAACCAGACTCAGAAGGACCCCAACAATTCCAGTTTGGAAACTCGTTCAAGAAAATGTCTAAAGCTGGTTAGCCCGCCGCTTATTCAGGGCATATTTGTGTGTAGCGTACCGGGGATGTCAGCGAGGTCGTCGTCGGTATCGGGCCGCTCGTGGTCAGGCGACGAGCGCGCGGCTCCCGACATCATCGATCTCGATAAGTTCATGCGAGGCGCCGTGCGACCGTCCCGCCGCTGCGTCGACGAATCGAGGCGGTGAGCTTACTTACCACATAAACTATGAGATTTCCCTGTTGATGCGGAAAGGAGAAAAAAACAAGCTGTCAGCTGCTATTTCTTCTAGCACAAGTCGGGATATTGGCGCATCTGGTTTGGTCGAGATCATATATTTTACACAGAAATAAATAAATAAATATTGTGGGACACTTTTCACACAGCGCCATCTAGCCCAAAGTAAGCTAGTATTAGCTTGTGTTATGGGATCTAGATAACTGATAAACATACTTATATATTTCTAAATACATACATATTATACATAGGAAACACCCAAACTCCGAAACACACATTTGTGGATCACACAAATATTGGTTCCGACCCAGGAATCGAACCCGGGACCTCTTGCGTAGCAGTCTGATGCACTCCCACCGCGCCACAGAGGCAGTCTCCCGTCTTTACTATGTCATAACCCTAGGCCAGACAGCAAAACATTACTGACAAGCTGAAGGCTCATCATGCCGATGGCTCGCCACCCTCAGTGAAACCAAAGTAGGCTTGATTCTATGTATCATGTATTAGAGGCTAGTCATATAGTACTAGAATCTACTTTCTGTTAACGATGAAACGCTCCTACAAATCACTTACAAATGAAAACATTATAGAAATTGAACATTTTCTTTGGGCTTTATTCCCGGGGTAATTTTGCCTTGCACTACTCGACGGGTAGGTATAGGACTTGATTTCAAGATTTTCTTCTTTGCAGTACTTCTTCTAGTTTGAGAAAGTGGATTTCGTCCCACATAAACATAATGATTACTTAATCGGCATAATGCACTACGCCGGTACGTTACGGTACGATTTCAAGTAGTTATGAGAAAAGTTGTAAGAATGTGAGCACTAACTGTCGGTCGTAACATAGAATCTGCAACGGTAGATTCTATGTTACGACAGTTACCTTTCCATCAGGCTGGCGACACCAATTTGGCGAGCCAAAAAATGACACACTGACTACTGCTCACCCTAAATCACTTTCTTTGAGGGCTTGAATTTTCTTCATTTCATTACTAGGATCGTAATAGTTTCGTCCTTGGTTACTGAAAATTGGGTGTAAAAGCTGTGGGTGTGTTGTGGGGTTGCTTAATCCCCCCTAACTAGTCATAATGCTGTACAGCGACCAGTTGGTGGTCGATGCTGGTGGAGTGGAGCGTAAAATCCCCGCTCTGGCCCAGCTGGGCAGCCCTAGCGCGCCGGCAGCCATACCTGGCGCATCCGTCCTTGCTGCGGGGCCCAAGGCCGTGACTTCCCGCGCAAGGTACAGCAGTAGCAGCGGCTCCACGCTCCCACCGCAGGCTAAACGGTTCTCGCACGACTCGGGCTTGTCGGATGGGAGCTATAAGAAGCGCAAGCAACGGCCTATCAGGTAAGGAGATTGGATTTTCGGAAATTGTTATATTATGCAGGTGGAAAAGCCCAGATTCCGCCCCGCGTAGAAGATTGGATCGCGGCAAGAGACAAATGGAGATGGCAAAGAAATGAGAATGACCTGTATCCAGTGGATTGATCGTAAGTGAAAGTGGTCCTTAAGAATCCTCTACAGTCACTGACCCATATGAGAGGCTAGGGTAATAAATAGCATTCATGTCATAAATTAAAAGGGAAAACGTTTGAGCATCGAACGTGCTCGAACTCCCTTACCGGCTGCTATCCAAATAAAGTACCGGAGACATTCGAAACTGAAGAATTTTTCCACCTTTTACGTCTGAACCTTATACCAATATATAGAATGGCGCTTATACACTTATACATAATCATGATTGTAATGACACCTGCCTAAACATTACAAAAGGTTCGACTGTTCTAATAAACTTATAGTCGGTTAAGCAGCTCCCCCAGCTAGTCGCGAATTCGATTTCCGCTCGAGGCTGTAACAATTTTTTTCAGATTATTTTACTATAATGGTGAGCATACTCATTGCTTTTCAACATTATTTCTAGCATCGATATTGTAAAGAATTTGATAAACTCTGGTTCCTAACAAGTTACAGAATTCTGGCCCTGGGATTCTTCCCGGCGCACTAGGATATTTATGACAACTTTGCCAACTTATAAAAAAATCTGTCGTACAGTCCTGCATTCTCGCAAATGTTTGTGCTACACAAATGTCTACCGCTACAACCACCCTCTCTCACATCTGATCGTAAAGTCGGTATCTTCTAATATAAATAGTTACGTTTTAGTTTGCTGCTAGGGGCTGTGTGATTTGGCTGTTTCCTTGGCATTGCTGGATGCGGTTGACTCCGAGGTTGTGCTCACTTCAAAGCCCGGGGTTTGTTTTCTGACTTTTTTTACTTCCACTTAGCACGGTCTAAGGTTATCATTGTAGTGAGGCAAACCACAAATGATATGTCATCCTCCCCCATGTCAAAGGTCTACCTCTCCCACTGGAACCATGGACCTGAATGCTACTAATATTGTAGCTAGTCTTGTTATGACACAGACGGGCCACTATCAGCGAGGTGAGCCGCAAGACAAACAGCGTAGCGCGCACGGTCGCTGGCGGGACATCGTCGGATTCGCTGCGAGCGTTCCGCGCGGTCTGTGAACGTGCGCTCCAGGACCAACAGGTATACCTACAATACCTCAGGAGTAGGAGAGGAGAACCTTCCTAGCCCTACAATTGTCTTAGATTAATAATGAGCTGCTGAGGGTCTACATCATCTGTTGTAGTAATATTCTTTCAATATAAAGATACTTTAATATTCCAGTGTGAATCGGAAAGTCGACCTCTGTCAGGATATTATGGCGGACTACAACACGATCCGAGTCACACTGTTAAAGTTAAACTTCAAACTCTCTCTCTCTCCTTATCTAAACATGTGGAGCGAGTAATTTCTGACCTCCTAACACCGTAAAGCCTTAATCGTCCGATGAAACTATTGGGAGCCTTACAACTTCATTTCGGACGGTAGTGTTGTTTTTTACTGTATATTATCCTACAGGTTCAGATAGCTCGCGTTGCTGAGTTATGTGAGCGGCTTTCGGAAAAACAGAAGCCCACCGTGCCGCCCATCGTCAACACGCGCGAGCGAACCCCCGCCCGCAAGTCTGAGACATCCTCTGCTCACACCACCGACGACACCTCCAGTACTCCCTCGTCGAGATCACGAGATTCCAGACGGAAAGACAAGCATCGGGTATTTACAACAAACATGTTGGGCGATTTGTTTACTTCTGACACTAAAGTTGTGTGAACATGTTATGAGGCAAATCGACTATGAAGTGCGACCTGTTGGTCAACTTGTTTGAAATCAGCGTTTACCATTTTCAGTTGAAATAAAATTTTGTTGGTGAAAAGCAAAGAGTGCGTCCATTGCTTTTCATCTAGAAAATATTACTTCGGGACCCTACCGAGAACTTTGTGGTACAAGCCCGTCTCTTGCAAGTGATACCTACCTATTTTATTTACTTGCTGACGACTAACTGACAATGAGCAAAGCCCTGTAAGAACACACATTCTGCCATCGTGGTACAAAAAGGTTAAATAAAAAAAAAACGAGGCCTTTTTAATGCCATCCATCGGTTTATTGCCATAGGCAGTAAGCATAATACAACAAGTTGGACTTTTTCAGCCCCAGCATGCAATAAGAGCATAAGAAACATAGCATACTAGCTACTTTTAGCATCGGCAACCGTTTTGTTACTGTTTCGACGTTGCAACGCGTTTTGACGACACTTTGCGTTGGATCGCTGCAACTAAAACACGCATTTTAGATGTGATATAGATGCTTCATTGCGCCTTCAGACTTCTTGCTGCCGGATGCAGTATCGTCATCGCGATTTCGTGCGTTTTAGTCACTGCTCCAAAACTGGTTCGTGTTCCACAGATTTTAGATCGATGCGACTGCATGTCTGAATGTGTCCGGTTATGCCGTACTGGGTACAACGGTCAGCCGCTGTGTCAGGCTTTCGAAAGCGACTCGTGTTGGCTTTTTTGACTGCGGTGTAAAACGATTGAACGTTGCATTTATCTTCTAATAAGTGAATAATTGACGGTTGCCGATGCAAAAAAAAGCAGTTTGTTTGCTATGATAACATTTAATTATTTTGCATCAGTGAGTGTTTAATTTCCTTGTAGAGAATTCTCTCGTGGAATACGGAGACAGTTCTAGGGAGGGAGGGAGTCTATCCGCATATCAGCAGTGGAGCTTCGATTCATCTTAGCTCGGTTTTTGAAGCCTCTCGTAAAGAATCTAGGTTAAGAAACCACGATATGTTCCGTAGACCGAAGAATGCAAAACCTACAAGATAATAATGAACAAGCTGGACGAGCTGAACCGCCTGTTCGCGTCGCGCGCTCGCCCGCCGGCCCGGCCGCACGTGGCGCGGCCGCTGCACGCGTCCTCGGGCTCCGTGTCCGTCAGCGACAAGCTCATCAGCACCGAGCCCACACTCCTGCAAGTGAATCCCCTTATAACTATCACATTTATATAACTGACTTCCCAACGAAATTAGAATATTGTCAATAAATATACCTACCTACATTTAAGACCACCATCAAGGCCAAATTGTTTTATTTTATACCACTGAGGTGGCAGGCAAGCATACGGCACACCTGATAGAAAGTGGTCACCGTAGCCTATAGACGTTTGCAACACCAGAGATGCAGCACTCGCGCTGCCGACCCTAGAAAAGCCTAAGACCGCTTTTGAAGAAACCCATACTGAAGAGAGAGGTAAATAAAGATTTCAGACTACATAAGTGATATAACTGTTTTAGGTTAAGTCGCTCTAATTCAACATAATATACAAAAGTAGAAATAGAAAAATAATAGCATAGAAACGAGAAGAGCTTTTTTGCAGTTTCTTGATAGTTGTCACGTCAAGCACTGCACGATGAGGCAAAAAAGTGACATGAAGCAAACTTTATGTTTAACTGAATAAACGATATTTTCATTTTCATTTGTTTACCTACTTATTAGGTAAAAGCAAAGACCCCTTAGAAGCACGAAACATTTAAATGCCGTTTTCAAAACATCGAAGTAGGTACCTACTCATTAAATATCTATACAAATTAATATCAATAAATAAATGTAAAAATACACCACGCGATTTATAGAGGTACACAATTTTTGAGACAAAGCATCTTCATTGATTAATCCAGAGAAATCGGCTTCTTTTATTTCAACTTTGTACTAAGTCGCTGTAGTAAATATAACTATAAAAAAAACTTTGGTGGAAAAAAAAAAGTTTTGGATATAATTATATAGATAAACAGCACTCGACGAAATTTTTTTTTTCAAATTCATACTGAAAAACTATTTGCTAAGCGTAAACATTTTTATTACGAAATTTGTTTCTCACTGTCTATACATTTGATTATTGAAAAATAGCCTCCATTAATTAGTCGGGGCACACACCGCGATATTTGTTCTTGGCATAAAGGTGCGTCGAGACGAGGAGACGCTATCCAAATTCGTCGCACGCACAAAAATTCTGGCAAATCTTTATAATAGCTACTGGCGTGTAACCTTCAGCGTGATATACACAAGTTTGTCTAAGCACCAATATCGTCGGTACTTCTGAGCGATGGTTACCGCTCGCAACAGCAATTAATAGTATTGTCCGTTGTGCAGGTGCCGCGCGACACTCGCGTGGTGACCAACACATGTGACCTGGACATTGCGCCTCGCACGCCTTTGAAGATCCGGCCCAATGTCACCACCGAGAGGTAAGGGACTTATTGACATCGGCCACACACCCACCCAGTACACTTATGGTAACGCATGAGATCAAAATGTAGTCTTTTAAACGCCTGACAAAAAAGAGAGAAGTTTATCCTGTGTATCTTTGTCTTTCGTGGTCCCGCGGACTCAGTGTTCTGTAAACGATCACTGCGTTAAGCAATTCAGTATGGCTGGTCCTCGAAAGGGTGACCACTTTGTGGCATTTACATTTGCGAGCGTTTCCTTGCTTCGGAAGGCACGTTAAGCCATTGGTCCCGGTTCGGCTTATCATGGCAGTCGTTAAGCCCAGTTGAAGGCCTTATAGCCGGCTTGAAAATTTTCAGCAGCAGGTCGCCACAGCCTGCGCCTGTCCATTTCAACACGGCAATGGGCTCACCACCTGTTACGTGGGACAAAAGTGCATACGGTGAAATGTGGGCGTAGGTATAGTATGCCACTGCCTACCCCTTCGGGGATATAGGCGTGACATTATGTATGTATATATGAATTTTTGTTTTGTGAGCATTGTTGATAACAAGTATAACGCTCCATGTAAATACTCCTATTGTAAATTTCCATAATCCAGATTTGGAGTACTGTAATAGGTCAATTTTGTTCAAATGCAGAATGTATTGATAATATTTTTACTAATATTAAACCAATAAATAAAGGTATTGTGGATCCTGTAGAGTCAGATCATCGTTGCCAATGGATAAAGTTTCCTAAAACTAGTAATAAAGTCTGCAAAAAACAAATTAAATATGTACCAATTAACCAAAGTCGTATGAATATTTTTAAAGAAAATATAGTAAAGAGATTGCCATATCTACCTGACTTTACTAGTGTAGACCAGTCATATACAAACTTATTTAATTTGATTAATGATGAGTTTGGCAAAGTTTTTACCTCAAAAACTCTACAGATTGGTGGTCGTCCTGTTTTCAGTGATTGGGCTACACCAGGTATTTTTAAAAGTAGAAACAAATTATTTGAATTATATTCAGAAAAATCATATAATTTTAACCAAACCTTTCAGGAATATGTTAAAAATTATTCTAAGATATTTAAACAAACATGTTATCTTGCAAAGTCAAACTTTATTAAAAATAAAATTTCTAATTCTGTGAATAAAATAAAAATGACTTGGAATATCATAAACTCTGAATGCGATAGAACTATGGTGACAGAAAGGGATTTCCACTTAAAAGTAAATGATTGTCATGTTACAGGGGACCTGGAAGTGGCGACGGAATTTGAACATTTTTTCGAAAATGTACCTATTTTGACGACTAAATCTCTGCAAGCGTCTTCCAGTTCCTCTGAACATTTATTAGAAGAATCTGTTCCTTATTGCAAGGATGCATTTGTATTCACAGATATTTGCTCTCAGGATATTATAAAAACTTTTAAATGTATTAAAATTAAGAAAACCGCGGACCTTTGGGGATTATCAGTCAAAACTGCATCATGTATCATTGAGGTCATTGCGCCGTATCTAGCAAATGTGTTTAATGACTGTGTTTCCAGTGGTATATTTCCTGATTTAATGAAACACAGCAAAGTCATACCCTTGTTCAAGGCTGGCAGCGCTACAGACCCGTCTAATTTCCGACCAGTGTCAGTGCTGCTAACTTTGAGCAAAGTATTTGAAAAAATAATTTTGAATCAAATGCTATCCCATTTTGATATTCATAAAATATTTCATACAAAACAGTTTGGTTTTACGAAAGGGCGCTCAACTTCCGATGCTGGTGTTGAGTTATTAAAATGTATTCATGAAGCCTGGGAAGACAAGCAAGATGCATTAGGTATATTCTGCGATCAAGGCTTTTGATTGCGTTCAACATGAAACATTGTGCAAAAAATTACATCACTATGGAATAAGAGGCAAATCTCTCGACCTTCTGTCTTCATATTTGAACAATAGAATACAAAGGGTCGATATTAATGGTACACGTTCTGTAGGATCCATGGTTACAATGGGTGTGCCACAAGGCTCGATACTTGGGCCATTCTTGTTCCTCATTTATATTAATGATTTACCATTTTATGTAGGGGACAGGAATAGGATTGTTTTGTTTGCAGATGATACCTCATTGATTTTTAAAATTAGAAGACAATTAGATAATTATGACAATGTAAACAATGTAATCACGAGAGTAGTTCATTGGTTCAGCTCAAATAATCTTTGCCTAAATGAAAACAAAACTAAATGTATTAAATTTACTCTACCAAATGTAAAACAAGTTACGGCCAATGTTCAACTTAATGGACAAGTGTTAGAGTTTGTGGAATCAACTGTGTTCCTTGGTATAACTATTGATGCCAATTTTCAGTGTGGCCCGCACATAGAAAAGACGGCCTCTAAGTTAAGTTCGGCTGCATGCGCTGTAAAAAAGATCAGGACTCTAACAGATGTAGATACGGCTAGAATGGTTTACTTCAGCTATTTTCATAGTATTAAGTCTTACGGTATTCTCCTTTGGGGGAGTGCTGTAGATGTAAATAACATTTTTGTTCTTCAAAAGCGGGCTGTACGCGCTATATATAATTTGGGCCCCAGAGTCTCCTTCCGAGAAAAATTCAAAGAAGTAAATATTCTAACCGTAGCATCACAATACATTTTTGCCAATCTTATGTATGTCCAGAAAAATCTATCACAGTTTACTAAACTCTGTGATATACATAATATAAACACTAGACATAAAAACAATCTTTTAGTTCACCACAGTCGGCTGCATAAGATTGGCGATTCTTTCCAGGGTAACTGTATACACTTTTACAACAAGCTTCCCTGTGACCTGAGAAATGTACCATTAAATAAATTTAAAAAGTTTATTAAAAGAAAGCTTTGTGAAAAAGGTTATTACTCTATTCAAGACTATTTACAGGACAGGGATGCCTGGAAATGATCTGCTGGCAAATAAAATATTATAGTCATAATATATTAAATTGTAAATAGGCCATCAAAAAAGAAGCCTTCCTAAGTTTCTTGCCGGTTCTTCTCAGGTGAGCCGCGTTCCGAACCGGTGGTCACTTTAAATATACAATTTTTTTCTTTAGTTTTAGTGTATGACATTTTGTAAGCGCCGTTGAAATGGTCTATGCAAAGAAAGACATTTTTATTTATTTATTTATTTAATTCTCAGTCCACTCCGCGTCATAATAAACATAAGGTTCTAAGCCTGAGCGTCGTCGGTCCTTGTAATGAGAATTACTTGGCAGGTATACAAAATAATGCAGTATTCGAAGAGTTCGTTGGCAGTTCAGACGGTAGTCGCTTTCAACAATGGCGAAATTAAAAGCCAAACTAGCCGTTAAATAGTGTATTCCAAGAAGCTCTAAATCTAGGTAGAGTATGGAAGCAATTGGGATGAGCTTAGAATGAGCATTACCTACTTGGCAGATACAGAATACAAAATAGGTAAATACTAGAGCAATATCTTATGACTTAGAGTAGAAATAAGGTATACTGCAGGTCAGAACTCAGCCAAGCTAGCGTAGCAACAAGTAATTAGGTCACGAACAAGAATGAATCCCACAGAGTGTTGACGGCCGACAGCGCCGTGGACTTGGCGAGCCTGTGCGACGCGAGGTGCGGGTTCGACCTCGAGGACCCCATACACGTAAGCGTCATGCATTATTTCAGAAAAGCGCACAATGTTTTTGAATTAACATTATATTGTTACAGATACATAGCTAATGTATCCCGTCTCGAACCATGTTAAATAAATAAATATCGTTGGTACAACTCACACAACGCCATCCGATTCCAAACTAAGCAGAGCTTGTACTATGGTAACCAGATAACTGATAAACATACTTATATATTTCTAAAACATACATATTATAGATAAATAACACCCAGACACAGAATAAACCATCGTGCTCATCACACAAAGTTTTATCCTGGGTGGGAATCGAACCCACGACCTCTTGCGTAGCAGTCGGATACACTCCCACCGCGCCACAGAGGCCGTCAAAGTTGTCCTTTTTCACTTTATAAAATAAAATGATTTTTAGAAGTTAATATGTATGAGTGTGTACAGCTGTACTCGCAAGCCAAGCGTCTGCAGGCTCTGCCGGTGCTGAAGCGGCGCGCGAGGAGCGTGGAGCCCCTGGAGCAGCGCTACGGGCGGCCGGCGCGCGACCGGGACGCGACGCTGTGTGCGCTGTGTCGGGGCTACTGGCGCTCCTTCCGACAGTCAGTACACCAGACTATACTTACTAATATATAAAGCTGAGGAGTTTGTTGTTTGGTTGCACGAGCTTCTTTTGGTGTTGGATAGCCCATTTATCGCACATTACCCGATTATCATTACGCCACTACCCAGGAGAGCGGAACAGTAATCATGCATGTCAACAAATCGGGAAAATTTACATTCAAATTTGTAAAATTTATAAGCGACAGGATTAAAAGGTGCAACGGGAGTTCGAATTGTGTCCTGGGGTCAGCTAGCACTTTTATACTTACCTACTATTTAAAAAGAGAGGTCATGAGTTTTATTGGCAGGTTCTTCCTCAGGCTCTACCTATTGCTTTGCGAATCTGGCTGTAAATGTAAATGTAGAAGCAATAATGTTGACGTTCGTAAGCGTTACTTTGTGACCTACATGAATAAACACATAAAAATAAAACGAATTCGGGACTTCATGCCCTTACCATGGCTAACTCAGTGTTCTTAAACTTTTGCTCTTAAACGATCATTGCGTTTTGGCTACGGCTGGTCTTCAGATAAATAAATTAATATTGTGTGACACTTTTCACACAGCGTCATCTAGCTCAAACTAAGCTTTAAGCTTGTGTTATGGCATCTAGACCACTGATAAACATACTTATATATTTCTAAATACGTACACATATTATACATAAGATACACCCAATCTCCGAAACAAACATATTTATGATTTTCGCAACGTATATTGTTAGGTACAAAGCCTACCTTATACTTCCGCTACTACGCTGCTATAATCCTCTGGTTGGTGTAATCCGGTCGAAACGTCGGGAAGTATAAGGTAGGCTTTGCACCTAATAATATACATCGCGATTATGACCCGAAATATCATACATATGATTAAAAATCGCGTGTGAAACATTAACAGCAAATCCGAAACATTTATGCATCACACAAATATTTTGTCCGACCCGGGAAACGAACCCGGGACTTCAGCATGGCAGTCAGCATACGGTGAAATGTGGGCGTACAGTATGCCTCGGCCTACCCCTTCGGGGATGAAGGCGTGACAATATGTATGTAAATGTTATAACCCACAGCTGAAGAATGAAGGAGCTTCTGTTTCTGCCCTCAGGTACCTCTCGTCGCAAATGTTCTGCTACCCCGGCGGCACCACCTGACCTCTCACTGCTTACCTTCAGCCACTCAGCCACTTAACTACACAATGTTATTGTTATTCAATTTAAAATCAAATATATTTTGGAATTTCTACAAATACTGCTGTTGTTTTTTATAATTTCACCTTTAACTTCAAGCTCCCTTTGATAGTGAAAAAAAAACTCGTTTCGAGACGGGGATTGAACCCGTACCTTTGCCTAACCAGGGTTGATTAATGGCGCTTGGTGGAACTTGCTACACATATTAAATCACACCACACATATATTGTGTACCTTTGAGAATGCCGTGAGGCGAAACCGGTCAGGTTTACAAAGTAAATGTTGTGGAACAGTACTAGTGGTGTTATTTAATATGTGTACTGAAATTAAACAAATATAGATCCGTCTCTTCTTCATCTCAGTGTTTTCCCAGTTGCTTCCAAATCTTACCTGGATTTGGAGCCTGGGTCTACTTTTATCTGGCTGCTAGGAGTAGCTATCGTTTGGCTATTAGTTTCCGAAGACTGCCGTCTGACCTCCCAACCACGTAAAGGTCGCCTGGATCGTTGCCTCGTCCGTTAGTGGTGCACCGCTAGCAAGGAACTTGGGCTCAGGAGAACTTGGTGAGGTTACACCCAGATGAGAGACCCTTGACCTTGCCAATCAGTGCAGACTCTGGACATGATAGTTTCATGTCCAGAGTCTACTAGACAATGAGTGTATTTGAGGTAAAGCAAAAAATAAAACAAGTATTACGGCAAGTTGGTTTTATTAAAATTAGTTTTCGAGTAAGTTACATTATTAAATTAATTAGTTCATGAGTATGTACACATTATACACAACCATTCAAAACATTCGGTTCTTCAGAACACCTTCATACAATTGTATAAAACTCATACATTTCCCAAACACCACATTTGAGTAACTAGTTTGCATTTATAGGCCACAGTATATATATAAAAGTAGTAAGGAAACTAGGCCTAAAACCAATATTACGTACATATTCTCCACTGAAGCGTTAGGGTTGTGTGTGTAATAAATATAAAATCGAACGCTTTTTGAAGTTAGACTTCTTTTGGCGCGTTAGGGAAAAATGATAAGAGTAAATTTTTTCGTTGCACTGAAGTTAGCTATAGTCAACATTTTAGTTTTTTCTATAAACGTAGGATATGGAGAAAGATTTGTATGAATTTCCTTACTCATGTCTTATATACTACTCGGGACTTCTCGCGAAACAGAATTGTACTTACATTCACCAGTAGTAGAGTCCGGCCGCGACCATAGTCGCTGCAGCGCGTTAGAAACGTCGGTAAATGGTAAATGTAAGTAGAATTATGTTTCGCGTGAAGTCCCGAGTAGTATATAAAACATAAGTATACAACGTGAAAGTTAAAAAAAATCCTTACTGCTCATATATGTTCTGTGGTTTAGCTGATGACCTAAATTAAGTTTCCGATAAATACGTCCCATAAATGGCTTGTTCATTATATTTTAATAATTTTAAGGGATTTTAAAATAACTGCCATCCACGAAACTTGTTTAAATCGATAGCTGAGGTCAACACAAACGGAACATACTAATGCACGCCACGTTGGAGAGATATTTTTCGCTTTTTATAAATGTGTTTTAAAACAAAATCCATTTCGAGGTATAAGGTTATTGATCAATACTAATGACATAGAAATGAAAAATAATGAAGGATTATTAGTATTTCAGACAACATTTAATGACGTCATTGTAAATGGACTACTTTAAAAAAATCATTAAAAATATAATTCACTGAATATTAAAAAAAATGCAAATTAGTTTTTTTAGAATGTTCTATATTTAGTAACAAATAAGGTAATTTAGTAACAAATAAGGTAATTTAGTAACAAATAAGGTAAATTAGTAACAAATAAGGTAATTTAGTAACAAATAAGGTAACTTTTTTTTATCAATTCCCATTGGTTGGTTTAGAACTCCGCAACGTGAGTGAATGAATGAAGTGAAGTTAATGAAGGGCGGTACTTCAATATATTTTGCTTATATTGACCTCAGCTATCTATTTTTATACAATTCCTGGTTGGCTGCCATTTTTTTCACACTCTACCTTTCCACAGTAATTTGAAAAGGGTCATTTATAAAACACTACCAACCTTCCAGCCATATAGCTGACGTCATTAGCAGTTATGAATGATTTTTGAAGTGATACTTCTTTATCGCCGTTGAGAGAAACTTTACAGCTGTAAAAAAAATCGTCACGTTTTTCGGTTACGCGCCATGTTGTTTTGAAGTGAAACTTCTTTATCGACGTGTGAGAGAAATTTTTTAATTGTAAAAAAATGTAAAGAGGTTTCACTTCTTACCGGTGTACTCTGGTACATACAAATATATCTTTTATAACTTTAAATTTATTTTAATGTACTGGTTAAATTAAAGTACTACGCAACTCGTGGAAATCACAAGGGACGAAGGTGGGCCGGCTTCAGCTCCTTTGACCTTGACCTCAATCAGATGTATTGATGTGTGCGCGTATATAGTCCATCAAGGCATGCAGTACGTGATGAATAAACCCAGGAGTTCTTTGAGACAAATCTGACAGCGAGAACGTAAACCCAGTTTGACGGTTTAATGTACGACAGTACTCGTTTCGTAACGAATTGTTCAGCGCAGTGGTAGAACAAACGTTGTTGGTTAAGACCTTGCTATCCACTCCTATCAGGTTGCTGGTGTATTACAAATGACCCTGTATAGTTATATGGAGATACAACTATCCTTTAGATAATTTTTAAAGCAATTAGTATGCGAACTTTACATATTTTTTTAATAAAGTAAATAAAGTCAACCTGGTTCGAGACGGGGGTTGAAGTCGGGGTCAAACCAGGTTGTCTTTTTTCAGTCTATTAAAAATTATCCTTTAACTCAGACGTTTATGGAGCTTGATAAAATTTTTAAAGCAATTATTTTGCTAAATTTCTCATATATTTTAATAAAATGGAAAAAGACAATTCGATTCGAGACAGGGGTTGAACCTGTGACCTTTGCCTAACCAGGGCAATGTTCTAGCCACCTGAACTACCCAAACCGTACTGAAGCAAATTGAAATTCTTATTATTTTAAACGTCATTTTAAGAGTATGATCAGAGCCATTTATCGAGCTAATGAACAACTCGATATCAATGAATGTTACAATCATTTTTAAACATTGATGCAATAGAATCCACTCAATCAATCAAATTAATGGGTTCAACCACCGTCTCGACCCAGGTTGTCTTATTAAAATTTATGGAGCTTTCTCGCGTTTAATTAATAGATTTGAAACTTTGCTTATCTCTCGAAGTTTCGACTATATTGCTATAGCGGTGGTCATGTGTATAGAAATTTCAATTAAACGCGAAAAAAACTGAAAACAAAATTATAAAATCCATTTTTCAAAATCAGTATGAAAAAGACATTGGCAATTCTTTGTATGCATGATCTTTTAAAACAAATTGCATTTTAAGTGCTCTGGACTCGCTGATCCCCGGCTTTACTCGCTCATACGTTTGAGTTTGTAAAGATAAAACATATATTTACAATAAACAATAACAAATACGCACGCAAAATACAATAACAAAACATGCGCTTATCCGACAAAGCGTTTTGACAACAAACAAATTGATTATCTTGATAAAAAATACTTCACCGAAACCACATTCCATCACAATTTCTTCGAATATTTTCAACGAACAGGAATTTCGGTAAAAATATTTACCGAATATCATTTGTCCTTGAATTTCGTTAAAAAATATATACATATAACCTTAAAAATATGATACATAACTAAAATATATTATTAAAAGGAGTCCCTTTAGGCAAGGCTCCGAAGATACTGGCAAATGAATTCGGTAAATAAGTTTACCAAAATTCATGGTCGTTGACTTGACGAGACTTGACTTGAGAATTGTTCAAGTTTAGCTAAGTTGCTAAAAACAGCAACAAAGTAGTCAACTAGTTGCTAAAAACAGCAACAAAGTAGTCAACTAGTTGCTAAACAAATCAGCCCACAAGTTGTGTTACCTTAATTTTGTCATTAAATTGTTGATTTAATTGATAACAATTAAATTTGTTCGACATCTTTTTGCATTTCATTTGAAACAACCAAATTAATGTATAATAATGTTAAAATACGAGTATAACTTGTATCTTTAGTTATATCGATAAAAAAATCAAATAAACAACCTCACTGTCACATTTACAACAATAGTATTTAATTTTCAATTCAAAGCGCACCTCGAGAAAAAGCGAAGCCGATATCTTTCTATGGCAAAGTTTAAAATTACATTCACTTTACGCTTTAGGTGACAACACAACACTTGGATATATTGAAGTTTTACTCAAACGGCACCAAGTAACCTTTGTGTGTACGTTAGGTGGTAAGATTCACAGAACATTGGTCCACACAGCTCGCCTGCGGGTGACTAGAGGGGCGGCGCGTGACGTCACGGCGATGACGTCACGGCGCGGCGGGGGAGGGGGCGGGCGCGGCCGCCGCGTGACGTCACTGGCTGTTGGCCAGCTCGTCCATGCGACACCTGGGACGTGGGACACACACAGTACTAACATTATGAAGCTGAAAAGTTTGTTTGATTAGACGTGCTAATCTCAGGAACTACTGGTCCGAATTGGAGAATTCTTTTTTTATTAGATAGCCCGTTTATCGAGGAAGGCTATACACTAGGATTATTTACCCACTAGACGCGTAATGCACTTAATAAAGTTTGAAATCACGTCCAATCATCTTTCGTGCGGGGAGGAAACTACACACAATGCTAACTTTTATTCATTCATACACACGTAAGATAACGCGTCCATTGGTTAATTCGTCCTAGAACTATATCTTCACGTTACTGTACAAGAGAGCGGAACAGAAATCAAAAAAGTCTACAATCGGCGAAATGTTCATACGCTTTTGTAAAAGTAATAAGCTCCGGGATTAAATGGAGGGGGTTCAAAATATGTGACGTGGGGGTCAGCTGGAGTGGCTGCCTCGACAGGTGACGGCTCCCACTTCATCTTGGGATGGATCAGGGCCGCTCTAGCTACTATATTCTTAGCTTACTTCATTTCAATTATTTTAGTTTAATTAGCTCACTAAATGCTTATGTTCTTGCAATACATCTTCCTTCATCCCTGTACGTAAGTCACCCTAAGTCACCAATACACCCCCAAACTAAACTTTCAACGTCACAATAGTACTAGTTTAGAAGTATAGGTAAGATTTGGTTAAAAGACCCTAGTAACTATTCTAGCAACACGCTATGATGGACGTTTTGACATATTACTATACTGATGTGAAATCTTCTTAAAAATCCTTTTGCGAATCCTTTTCCAACAGGAACTTTGGACGTAGATGCTGCAGTGTCATCTGTCCAAGAACGGCTTACAGTATGGTTAGCATTAAGCCATGTATCCTCCAAAAACACAACGACAAAACGGCCATCATAGCGTGCAGCTAGTGTAGGCCATACAATAATTCCAATACAAAATATTATCTCTTTTCGTAGTACAATATATGTCTCCACTCACCTGACAGCCATCTCGGCTACTTCCAGGCTGGGGTAGTCCAGCTCCTTGACGAGGCACAGTACCGCCGATAGCAGGTTCGAGTTCTTGAACGTGCACACCCTTATTAGTCTTTAGTATAGTCTATATTAAGTGCAGGCGGAAAAGCTGTGTTTTGTACTATGTTTGAATCTATAAACGACTACCTTTTGTTACAAAAAATGTGATAAATGAAGAACCGCTCGACTGATTTTGTGCAAACTTCACATAAACCATCTACAAAATAGTCCGAACAAAGCCTAAACATTTGGTTTGAATAGGTGACCGTTTTGAGTTATAAAATTTCAACGAAAAGTGGCATTGGTTTTTATATATTGATTGCATTGCATTAGGTGGAGTGCCGCCGCAGACCCGAGCAATAACGATAGAAAAATGTATGGCGAATTATAGGTACTGGTCGGATTTGAAAAAATCTTTTTATGTTGGATAGCCCATTTATCAAGGAAGGCTATAAGCTATATATCATTACGCTACTACCCCGAAGAGCGGAGCAGTAATCATAAATGTCGATAAATCAGGCAATTTTTTATACATTATTGTAGTATTTATAAGCGACAGGATTATATAGGTGCGACGGGAGTTCAAAATATGGCACGGGCGAAACCTCACCACCTAGTTATAGATAAATTACTACGATATAAAATTTGTATGAACGTGTGAGGGGCCTCACCATGGATGGGGCTTTGGAGCCCAAACGACCCCATCTGTTAGCAGTGCGGGGTTGGGTTTTTTTTTAACGTGTGGAAATTCCCTCGGATTTTATGCCGGACTCGAACCACACGGTCCTTACCCAACTGTCTATTGCCGGACGCCCCGGGTAACTCCTCAAAAAGATGTCCCAGAGCTCCCGCCAGACTGGCTCCCACCGCGGCCTCAGCTAAGCGCGGGGTTGGGTTATTTTATTATTGACATTTATTTTAATTTCTTAATTTTTGTAATTTATATAATGTATTGTAAATTTGTGTCAATATGTGACTGAGTTTGTGATATGTAAATTAAGGTAAATGAGTCTGAGTTACTTGAAATAAATCAATTATTATTATTATAGTATCTTTGGAGCCCAAACGACCCCATCTGTCTACAGTGCGGGGTTGGGTTAGCTACTGGGAATACACGTCGAAGAAGAAAATTTGTACAAAGTTCATCGCGCAATTAGAGTTTAATTTAGGACAAGTCCTAACGAGGACACTCACCCTAGTAACAGGTCTCCGGGTGAAGCCCCGGTGGTCGGCCATGACCGCGGACGGGTATTCTCTGTCCCGCTCGCGCTCGTGCGGCGCGCTCGCTCGCTCGTGTGACGTCACGCGCTCGCTCCTGCCCTCCCACGGCTCCCCACCACAGCGCGACGACATCTGCCCGTACGACTCTGACCTATGATATATGACATGTTACATTAAAATCTATGTAAAAAAGTAAACTTCACGCTGTATCCGTGACAGGGTAGTCAGAGAGAACAGATCACCAGGCTTCTTTTGTTTCCTGCAGATTCATTAATCACTTCATACACGCACATCTGGGTATCCGAGTACTTTTGACTTTTCTGTTGTTAAGCAATCTGCTCACGTGGTCTTCATATGTAAGTCTCGGCCTACCCTGACTCCTTCTACCCTCTACTTCCGCACAATATATAGTGTTCGTCAATCGATCCTCCAACGAAGCAAGCTCTTTTCCAACTTAATGTTGACACTTTAATTCAAAACATTGCGTATCACTTCGTTACGTATTTATTTTATAAAATTTATACTGATCTAGAACAAATAATAATCTTGACGAAGAATATATATTGTTCAAAAGTAGAGGGTAGAAGAAGTCAGGGTAGGCCGAGACTTACATATGAAGACCACGTGAGCAGATTGCTCAAAAACGGAAAGGTCAAAAGTACTCGGATACCCAGACGTGCGTGTATGAAGCGATTGATGAATCTCGAAGAAGCGAAAGAAGTATGTATGGATCGCGAAGCCTGGCGATCTGTCCTCTCTGACTACCCCGTCAGGGATACAGCGTGAAGATATTTAGTTTTTTTTAATCTAGGACAGAGAATAAGGACATCCAA
Organism: Thumatha senex; assembly: GCA_948477245.1. NCBI lineage: Eukaryota > Metazoa > Arthropoda > Insecta > Lepidoptera > Erebidae > Thumatha > Thumatha senex. Next base: position 13,374,255 of record OX419753.1, read on the forward strand.
AGAAATTGCATGAACAAGTTTGAACAAGCTATGTACCTCTCATATTGGAAGGGTTATCTATCTATAAGTATAGGTAATATCACAGGCTGACACTAACCTTTACAATAGACACTGGAAAAAAAATAAAGCAGTAACTTATTTATAAAAGGCGAAAGATTTATGCGTTATAACGGGAAACTATTGATTTATTTTTAATTTTTTGATATATATATTTTAGTTCAATCAAGGTTTTAGGCGCTTTGTTATAGTTAACAGTTTTTCTGTTACTCTAAAATCTTTCTAGAAAGCTCAAGTAAAGAATGCACCGCTTTCTTGGGTCAGGGACACATATAGGACTGGAGTTTACGGGTTTACAAATATTAAGTTAATACTTTTGAGTAGACAGTATGGTCTTTGACAATAGCCTGTTCCACAGCAAAAAAAATTAAAGTTATAATAACAGGACGGACAATTAACGTACATTATTAACTAGACAATTACACCACAAGAGGTTTCATCCAAGATTTTCATTGGAAAACGTTACAAACGAACTTACACCAGATTATACAGTACATACCTGTCGGGTCTTTCGTAGTAGCCCTCATGGTACTGCGGCGGCGACGACACTCGACCCCCGGAGCTGTACCGACAGTCACCGTTCGAACTGTACGAGTATTCCTGCAACATCACCCCAACACACACGTTATCACTTTTTATATACATATTATCACCGCTTCTGTGATCATGTGATTGTAGTTCATATTATTTGTTTACGAATATTCCTGCAAGATCACCCCAATACACACATAATCACTTGTTTTATACATGTTATCACCGCTTCTGTGATGGTGCGGTTTTAGTTTATATTATTTGTGTACGAGTATTCCTGCGATATCACACCAATATACACGTTATCTTCGTCAATCGTCAGTTTGATTGATCTACTGAGAAAAAAAAGTTTTGTGAAAGTTCAGTTTGAGAAGAAAAATGTGGAAAGTATTGTTTGAAATTTAAATAAATATCCATCACGCCTTGTCCCCGAAGGGGTGGCAGAGGCATATTATATGCCCACTTTTCACCGTGTGGATTCCTGTCCCACGTAATAGGTGGTGAGCCCATTGCCGTGTTTAAATAGACAGACGCAGGTTGTGGCGACCTGCTGTTGAAGGTTTTCAAGCCGCCCATAAGGCCTTCAACCAGGCTTAACGACTGCCATTTTACTGGCAACCGGGACCAACGGTTTAACGTGCCTTCCGAAGCACGGAAACGCTCGCAAATATAAATGCCACAAAGTGGTCACCCATCCAAGGACCAGCCATAGTGAAAGTTGCGTAAATCAGTTATCGTTTACAGAACACCGAGACCGCGGGGCCGCGAGCGCTTCTTGAAAAGAAATAAATAATAAATATCCATCACACCTTATCCCCGAAGGGGTGGCAGAGGCATATTATATGCCCACTTTTCACCGTATGGATTCCTGTCCCACGTAATAGGTGGTGAGCCCATTGCCGTGTTGAAATAGACAGACGCAGGTTGTGGCTACCTGCTGTTGAAATTTTCAAGCCGCCCATAAGGCCTTCAACCAGGCTTAACGACTGCCATTTTACTGGCAACCGGGACCAACGGTTTAACGTGCCTTCCGAAGTACGGAAACGCTCGCAAATATAAATGCCACAAAGTGGTCACCCATCCAAGGACCAGCCATAGTGAAAGTTGCGTAAATCAGTTATCGTTTACAGAACACCGAGACCGCGGGGCCGCGAGTGCTTCTTGAAAAGAAATGTATATTTTGATAATACTGTTGTTGAATATATTATATTAAGTTTGTATTTCTTTAAGTGTGTTGTATGTTGTTGTATGTTGTATGATGTATACTATAAGAATACTAAAAACGTAAGGTGCTCTTCTTCTGAGAAAAAGAAGTTTTGTGAAAGTTCAGTTTGTGAAGAAAAATGTATTAAGACTTAATTTTAAGTACTTAGTATTTTTAAGATTTAAGTATTGTTTGATATGTATATTTTGATAATACTTTACTAACATAGTACTTGCATTTGTGATGATGTAAGCGTGTGCATTAATACATGTGTACTATGTGCAACTATATATTATTATGTACTTACATTATGTTTAAGGGCTAGACGGAAAAATGGACAATATCTTTTTGCATTTTTTTTTGCGTGTGTAAACCAAATATCACTCTAACCTCCCAACACTTTAATGGTGTCGGTATCGTTGCCACGTCTTTTTGTCACCAGATACACCACTAGCACGTGAGGTCGCTTGAGTCTCGGAAATTATGATGGGGCTCATTACTTATGTATATATATATATGTATACTTAATGTATAGGCATCAATATGTATTGATCAAACATAATACATGACATTGTCAGTTTTTCTGCCTACCCTGTAACAAAATACACGGTGACTTTGAATTAGTATACAGGAACAAATTTATATCAAATGTGGATTCTTTTTTTTAAAGCAATTATTTTGTTAAATTTATAATATTTTTTTGATAAAGTGGATAAACAATTCGATTCGAGACGGGGATTGAACCTGTGACCTTTGCCTAACCAGGGCAATGTTCTAGTCACCTGAACTACCCGAACCGTATCGAACCAAGTAGAAATTCTCCACCATATTTTAAGTGTCATATTAAGAGTATGACCAGAGTTATCTATCGAGCTAATGAACAACTCGATACCAATGAACAGTGTTACAACCATTTTTAAACATTGATTTAATGGACTTCACTCAGTCTATGGATAATGTTTTTTTAAAGCAATAATTTTGCTATATTTCTCATATTTTTTTAATAAAGTGGAAAAAGACAATTCGATTCGAGACGGGGATTGAACCCGTGACCTTTACCTAACCAGGGCAATGTTCTAGCCACCTGAACTACCCGAACCATATCGAACCAAGTTGAAATTCTCCACCATATTTTAACCGTCATTTTAAGAGTATGACCAGAGCCATCTATCGAGCAAATGAACTCTTAATATGATGGTTAAATTCCCAAGTAAGATAAAATTTCGGGTTGCACACCGGGAGTGCCGACAGAAGACGCGTTCGCGGTCTGCGATATGTACATACATATACACATTATAGCTGCATCTCGTCACAGCGTCGCAAGATTTTATCTCATCTAATAATATGCGTACCACCCTAAAAGAAATTTCACTTCAAAAAGGGATTGTTTAACGAACTTCTGATTAAAAGGTAATAAGTTAGTAATTACTATATCTCTACTCTGTAAACCGAATTATTTATATGTGTATTTATATCGCATTTATTTATATTTCTATATATTTATGTATTTACATATAGCTATATAGCTAGTATATATATATTTATTCTGAGCTATTTTGTATGCGTGTTTATTTAGTTCTTATCTGCCTTTTTTTTAGTTACACACTTTTATTTTTTCTTTTCCTACGTATTCACGTTCTCCTCTCGGCGGTCTGCTGGCAGATATTTCTCATAGAAATAAGCAGTACCATTGTACCTATGACTCCTCATTTTGTATTTGTTGTATTCTTAGTGTGTACACAAATAAAAATAATATAAATTACTGACTTTCAAAAATGGTTCCTGTATACAATTCAAAGTCAGGGTGTATGGTGTGGTGGTCCTACCTTGACGCTGTGCGCGGAGAGCGAGTGGCGCAGCGCCGGAGCGTCGGGCGAGCGCCGCGGCTGCAACACGCCACACGTCACACGTCACACGTCACACGTCACACGCCACACGTCACACGTCACACGTCACGCGCCGCGCTACACTACCTCACAGCCTCACACGCGCTGGACCAACTACCGCGTGTCTACCCAATGTGATGTACTTCACTCGCGTGCGACAATCGCACATAATCACTATGGCTATGTTCTATTATTTAAGTGCCATACTTATCAACAGAGGGCGTTATACTTCTATATCTGAATCACGCTATTAGAATTCACGATTACCTGTATGTAACATTTAAAGTTAAATGTTAATACATTTTAAATTTTTTTGTATTGGATGAGTCAAATTATATCGAGAACATTCTTTTTTGGAAGTGTACACATGTAACTACAGTATATAATATACTAGAACTAGCTTGATTGTTTTTAAAAAGGTAATTGTTTCATACCATTAATATAAATCAATCTACATAAAAATGCATTAATCAAAAACGGGTTTCAAATATCAAATCACATTGGATACACACCATCATCTCATATTTTGTAACTACATATTAAAATTATACAGCAATCTAGCCTTATCACTTGCGGTAAATGCGTGATAGTGGTGATAGAACAAATTACAACACTATCGCAATACATAACTCTATGACATATCTACGTGAATTGTACACAAAATGTGTGTAGAGTTATTATTATGCATACCTACGCGATACTAATAGGTATTCGTGTGTGCAGTTTGTATACAATTTATCACGTGATACAAAATGTTTGTGATACGCGATATATATCACTAAAACAATTGCTTCCAAACCCTACCACTTTTATTTTGTTGCTACAAGCAGGTATCGTTTGGCTATTAATTGTCAGCATTGTTGGGAGCGAGTGCCGCCTGACCTGCCACTCCCGTAAAGATGCTTGCGACGTTGCTTCGTCAGTCAGACAACAGGTGCATCACTAGCAGTTGACGTCACTAGGGTACTTCTACGAATACTATACAAAAACAAATGTGTGTGTACCAGAGTCTACAGATAAGTGAAACTTTTTTACATGTTTATACAGCTGTAAAATTCGATAAAAATGTTTCACTTATGATAAAGAGGTTTCACTTCAAAACAACATGGCGCGTAACCGATAAACGTGACGATTATTTTTACAGCTGTAAAATTTCTCTAATTGTCGATAAAGAAGTTTCACTTCAAAAACTAAAGATCAAGATTTGAACTTAGTGGCTAAATTTATCAGCCAGCTGGATCGACAACCCAAAGCCGAAGAGATTGATCTATGAAGGTGAAGGAAGTTTTGTGTGTGACCTAAGTCGAGTGTGTAGTTGGTTGAGCACTCACCTCGTAATGCGACCGTGTCATGGCGGGGTGGTCGTATCTCTCGTCGGAGTCTGGCGAGGCTGCCACTGGAGGCGCTCGCCGCGTTGGCGACAGGGGACACTGAAATATCGCGAGTCACAGTTATTTCATTTAAAAAAAAAATGGATTTTTTTTACTTCTAAGAATTTAAACTATCATGGTCATTAACATAACTTAAATATTGTTTATACTATAAATTTTCAAGCCGGCCTTAAGGCATTCAATTTGGCTTAACGACAGCTATGTTACTGGCAACCAGGACCAATGGCTTACCGTGCCTTCCGATGCACGAAAATATTAGATAGCCAATATTTTATAGATTTTAGTTATACGTAGATTAGTCACTCACATAACTCACACAAAATTTGGACGTTTGGACCTTACACTAAGGCTAAACTATCTTCACGCTGTATCCCTGACGAGGTAGTCACAGTAAGGCTATGTCATAATATATAGGTAAAGACGTAAGTAGCGAATCTCCGGCATCGATTAAAGGAGCTGTTTTTGAGAGACCACTCAGGCACAGTACATATATTAAAGCAGTAAGAAAACTAGCATTAAATCTAGAATTATTTTCTTAAGCGTTAGGGTTGTCTAATTAATATAAATTAGAAATTTGTTTTTTACATAAATAATTACGCTATATATGAGATAAATAGCACTGGCGACATATGGCCGGTTTTAATATCCTATCTTCATTTAAACATTGATGGCTACCACAGATAAAAATTTGAATATTTAACTTTTGTGACAAATAGGTCAATGTCGTAGGTAACTCTTTCTATCGTTCTTTGGTTATTGAAACAGAAATTATCGTCGATAGATACCAATGGTAACTATATTGACATTATTTTGGAAAGTGTATGGCAGAACCTTAGGGATAGTATGATAAATGCCGCTGTGGAAGTGTGTGGAGAAACGAAAAGAGGCAGTAGTAATAAGCGTGATGCATGGTGGAATGAGGAAGTGAAAGAAGCAGTTCGAATGAAGAAGAAAGCATGGCTAGACTACTTAGCCTCGCGGAATGATTTTAATATGAAAGAGAGATACAAGCTGCAGAAAGTTAACACGAAGGCACTGATAGAAGAAGCTCGTGAAAGGTGCAGAATGAAAGCGGATGAAAGGTTGTCGTCCAATTTCCGGGATAATGCCAAGCTCTTCTGGAAAGAGGTAGGCAAGACCCGGAGTTGTTCGGCAATCTGCAGTATGAATAAAGTGCTTAGTGTTAACAATGACGTCCTAACAGACCAAAGTGACGTCCTGCAGAGATGGAGTGAATATTATGGAAAGATGTATGCAAGAAAAGACAGAGATGCCACATCGGGAAGTGGAGCTCACTTCGATGCTCCGGATCCCGATGTCATTGAAGTCAAAGAAATAGAACAAGCGATAAGAAGTATGAAATGTGGTAAGGCTGCGGGAAAAGACAGAGTTACTGCTGAGATGATCAAGTACGGTGGGTCGCGTGTCTGGGACACACTATGTCTGTTATGCAACTTGTGCTGGCGGACGGGTGAGGTCCCAGATGACTGGCGAATAGCAGTTGTAGTACCTATTTACAAAGGGAAAGGCTCGCGCCTAAACTGCTCCAGCTACAGGGCGATCAGCTTGGTCAGCTTAGCTAGTAAGGTGTATGCAAAGGTTATAACGGCACGAATGCAAGAAAAGTCTGAAAGGTATTTATGGGAGGCTCAATGCGGATTCCGACGTGGAAGAGGTTGCATGGATCAAGTGTTTTCTCTCCGCATGATCGCGGAAAAGTTTCTGGCTCTTAGCCAGAAGGTTTTCTGCGCTTTTGTGGATCTAGAGAAAGCATTTGATAACGTTGTGAGAGAAACGCTGTGGGACTTGCTGCCAGGATATGGTGTGGACGGCTCGCTACTGCGGGCAATACAGTCGCTTTATAGGGACTGTAAGGCTTGCGTGCGAGTAGGGGGGGATGTGTCACCTCTTTTTGATGTCTGTACAGGCGTCAAACAGGGATGTGTCATGTCCGCCTGGCTGTTCATAGTGTATCTGGACAGTTGCCTGCAGAAGTTGAAAGATTTTAATATGGGTGTGAATTTGGGTGACTTTACAGTAAACTGTCTGCTGTACGCTGATGATGCGGTGCTCATGGCCTCATCAGAAGCCGACCTTCAGGCATTAGTCACTAATATGAAAGAGGGGTGTGAAAGTAAGGGTCTCCGCTTGAATGCAAGTAAAACTAAGGTTCTAGTATTTGAAAGAGGTGACGTAAGAACTAAATGCGAGATTAGGGTAAACCAGGAACGTCTAGAGCAAGTGAATGAAATTGTGTATTTAGGAAGTATGTTTAGCGCGGATGGAAGATGTGATTCGGATGTGGAACGGCGAGTAGCTGCCGGAAACAAAGTTAACGGTGCTTTGTCCCAGTTAGTAAAGCGACAAAGCATCGTAAAAGAAGCACGACTGGCGATTCATAACGCAGTGCTAGTGCCAACTTTGCTTTACGGTAGTGAAACCTGGGTATGTCAGCAGATGCATGAAAGTAAATTGAATGCTGTGGAGATGCGATCACTTCGAAAGTTGTGCGGCGTTACCTTGGCTGGCCGAATACGTAACGAAGTGATACGCAATTTGGCAGGTTTGAATGAAAGTGTCAGCGTTAAGCTGGAAAAGGGCGTGCTCCGTTGGTTTGGACACGTCCAACGAATGAGTGAGGAACGATTGACGAAGAATATATATTGTTCAAAAGTAGAGGGTAGAAGGAGTCAGGGTAGGCCGAGACTTACATATGAAGACCACGTGAGCAGATTGCTCAAAAACGGAAAGGTCAAAAGTACTCGGATACCCAGACGTGCGTGTATGAAGCGATTGATGAATCTCGAAGAAGCGAAAGAAGTATGCATGGATCGCGAAGCCTGGCGATCTGTCCTCTCTGACTACCCCGTCAGGGATACAGCGTGAAGATAGTTAGTTAGTTTGGAAAATAGTAAGATAGATAGGTTATTGAGACCGGCCGGTAATGGTTTTTTTTTTAGATTAGGGTTAGGATGATCACTCTCAATTTACAACAATACTAATATAACGTAAACACTGCGATAACCGCGATTGGCCGAGTCACGCCGCGCTGCAATGTCCGCTCTTTCGGCTTGTAAATGCGTCTGTGTGAGTAGGCGGTTTCGTACATTTGTATGAAGTTTCTTTACTGCTCATATACGTACTATGACTCTGGGCCATTTTCAATGTCTAGACAAGGATTTTGAGCGGAAACTTCTCGAATGGCTCACACTTGCTTTATATTATTTTCCAAAACTAGTGCATTACCCTTGTTTTTGTGTAACAATGGTGGTTTCTTGGACATAAACATTGTGCAATCGTGCTATAGTGAAAGCCAGTGATATATTGCAGTGAAATGCTATTTTAATTCGTGCAGCGCAAATTCCACTGAAAGCCTCATTAACGCTCTGCCACGTTAAAGGGGCAAGGACACAGGACCTATGACTGAACTTGGCATCGACAAAGGATTGGACAGGACAAAATTAGAAGATACGATATATAAAATAAGTTTTGGCTAAAAGGTCTACCAAGCCATAATATAATTACAAATAAAAAAAATGTCAGGACACTACTCTGATACTTACATTATTGTACTGTAACAACCCTGAGTTAGCTAGCCGGGGTCGGGGAAGGTACGCTTTAGGCTCATATCTGATGCATTGTACAATTACAAAGGAGATTCGCTACTACCTAGTTTTTCCTATATTTTGGGCTTCGTCAGGAGTGATACATACATACATATCGTCGCGCCTGTCTCCCATCGGGGTAGACAGAGACTATGGCTTTCCACTTGCTACGATCCTGGCATACAAATTTCGCTTCTTCCACTTTCATAAGTGTTTTCATACACACACGCCGGTTAAGGGTACTCTTGACCTGACCTTTTTCCAAAATGTCTTCTATTTGATTGACATATGTACGTCGAGGTCGCCCCTTACCAGTTTACCCATTCGCTCTCTTCTGATAAATCTGTTTCGTCAGTCTACTTTCATCCATCCGCTCCACGTGTCCGAACAATCTAAGCATACCCTGTTCTATCTTAGTCATCTTCTACCACACCGCAATGTTCCCTTATCACACTACACAAGAGTGATGTAAACAAAAAATAGTCTACAGTGCTGAAAATGTATCGATTTATATATACAGAGTGCAGTAACAGATGTGACGTCACCTGTGGTTCGGAGCGCGCCGACTCCAGCGCGGGTTCGACGCCGGGCTCGGAACTGTCGCTGCCCGTCTGTGGCGCGGGCATGCCGCCAGGTTAGTTACATGGGGGGTTACACACATATATACTAACATATCATATATTAATATATCATATTAAAGAAATTGTGTTAAAATGATTAGCAATTTAGTTTTTTAAAGTAAAACTTCTTTAAGCACACTGGACTTGGACATTTAATGCGTTACGAAAAGTGTGATCAGGGAACGAAGATATATAAGTTAGTAGAAAGAGAAAAAAAAAATATCTTTATTTTGCATAGACCATTTTAACGGCGCTTACAAAATGTCATACACTATTTAAAATATTTAAAGCGACCACCGGTTCGGAACGCGGCCCACCTGAGAAGAACCGGCAAGAAACTTAGGAAGGCTTTTTTTTTTTGATGGCCTATTTACAATTTAATATTATTTTGCCAGCAGATCATTTCCAGGCGTCCCTGTCCTGCAAATAGTCTGTAACGGAGTAAAAACCTTTTTCACAAAGCTTGTTTTTAATAAACTTTTTAAATTTATTTAAAGGTAAATTTCTCAGGTCACAGGGAAGCTTGTTGTAAAAGCGTATACAGTTACCCTATAGTAGTAGAGAGATAGTTAAGTCTCGTATATTACTATAGGGGTGAGGGAGAGAGGTGCGAGTACACATTTTCTTACTCTCCTTCTCACATAGCCAGTAGATGACATTAAAGAAGTTTTACTTAAGTCGTGTAATTTAAAGCACACTCAATTTCTTTTATTATTAATTGTCGAAATGAAAGATCAGTTATCTCATTCAAAACCATTCGTGATATTTTCGACGAATACTAAACCACTCATCTGAATTTCTATCTATATTTCAAATGTGTATTTCAACAGCGAATCTATATATACAGGATCGAAACTACCAAAACTAACACTGTGTCCCTGACGGGGTAGTCAGAGAGGACAGAACGACAGGCTTCACGATCCATGCACACTTCTTTCGCTTCCTGCAGATTCATTAATAGATTCATACACGCACGTCTGGGTATCTGAGTACTTTAGACCTTTCTGAATGCACTTTTTTTCCTTTTTTCTTCTCCCTCAAATTATCATCTGATTAATTTCGATGCGGGTTCCAAGTCACTCTAACTTCTCCTGGGACTTCACCGAGTAACCGGTGTAACTTTAGTAGTGTTGGTCATTGCTGTAAATCCTGGTTTAGAGGAGTCACAGTAATGGGAATGCGGGTGGGATTAGTCCCTTTCCTTATGAACCTGCTGTGCAATTCACAAATCTCGGATTCAAACCCTCTACTGCGCAAATGTCATTGGCAATAGAGTTCTATGAATATCGATGACACTTGCGCCGTAGAGGATTTGGATCCGAGATTTGTGAATTGTACAGCTGAAGGGTCTTTAAATCGCGTTTTCGAGACTGTGGGATCGGAAGTGGATATTCAGATGATTGGCTCGTCGGAAACGTCTCGGACGGATGTGCCCCTGGTGAGTACCTGTGTGAGCCGCGCGGGCGGAGGGAACGGCTCGGGGTCGCGCTCGGGGCTGGAGTCGCTGGAGCGCTGGCGCCGGTACGGACCGAAGCTCTCTTGCTGCGGGACAACAACCCAATACCTTTGCTTCTATTGTTTGCTTTTACTGTACTTACTCGTCATTCAAGCCTTTTTATACCACTAAAGTGGCAGACAATCATACGGCCCACCTGATGAAAAGTGGTCACCGTAGCCTACGGACGTTTGCAACACCAGGGGGCCGAGTCTACTATTGACAATCCGTAGAATAGAAACTGAATCGCTGTTTTTAGCTGTCAAAATGTTAGTAAATTATCAAAAATTCAACTAACTAGTATAGCGGTTACTAGTGCGTCACTTGTTAGTAGAATTCTATCGGCCAACCGATAGAAGACTTTTGGAGTGCTATTGTAATAGTAGACTACGAAAATGGTCAATATTATACCTTTCGCTATCTTTTGAGCGATGATTTCAATTCTATTTCGACACAATTGAAATAGCAGACTCGGCCCCTTAAGGTGCGACACTGCGCTGCCGACCTTGTAAAAAAACCTTCTAAGACCCCTTGTGATTAACCCCATACTGTAGACGTATATTTTATCCCCGAAGGGGTGGCAGAGGCGTACACGTAGAAATGTGGGCGTATAATATTATACGCCCACATTTCACCGTATACGATTTCTGGCCCACGTAACCGGTGGTGAACCCATTGCCGTGTTGAAATTGATAAGAGCAGGATGTGGTGACCCTGTTGAAATTTTTCACAGCAGGCCTTCAACTTTGCTTAAAGACTGCCAACAGAGAACAACGGCTTAACTTAACGTGTCTACCGAAACAAACGGCGCCGGACAAAGCTTATCTTTGATCCTCACCGCGAAGTTTGTTTAAAATACAGTGTTTTCATGTAAAAACTGAATTTATAACCTTTTTAAGTCAATAATGATTATATGGTACGCGATTCCAGGACTACTGAAGGTTTTGATCGTAGCATGTCGCGGCGACACAAGAATGTTCCTGAATGCCATTTATCCTGTTTTTAAGATAACTGTCCTTACGGCCAACCTGCTCGAAAGTGGCCACCGTAGGCTATGGACATTTGCTACACTATATATTTAAAACAATTTCAAACACGATTTTATACTTAGAGTGTCTATGATTTGGCTTTTTATTTTCGGTTTTCCTCCCTTTCCAACCTTGTATGGAGCCTCCAACGTTGGCTCGTTTATTACTCAGCAGGCACTACTTGTAAGAGGTCGTTAGGGCCCAGGGATTCTCATGGAATTCCTTGCATCCATTACAAATTATAGAAATAACAATAATTTGAAAATAGCTACATTTTTTATACTACTGAGGTGACAGACAAGCATACGGCTTACCTGATGGAAACCCCTAGCCTATGGACGTTTGCAACACCGGAGGTGCGGCACTTGCGCTGCCGACGCTTTAAAAACCTTCTAAGACCCCTTTTGAAGAACCCCATACTGTATTCACCATATCAACCTCCAACATATTACATTTCACCATATCAACTATAATGAACGAGTTAACAAACATGGCGCTCTGCTTAAACAACCATCACTGAATCTCTTGACGTCGCTATAGCTTCCAAAAGGGTGATAGAACAATAAACGTGATTACAATACGGACCTGCTGCGGATAGCCCTCGTCGTCCGAGTCAGGGATGTGAACTCCGCGCCTCATCGCCTCCTGGACCTGCCGACGCCATCCAACAGAACGTTAGGATATATACAAGACCGGCCGTGCCCATAGCCTTGCCCCTGATATCATTTGCACCCCATAATCTATTACTATTATGTACATACATACATATTGTCACGCCGTTATCCCCGAAGGGGTAGGCAGAGGCTTACTATACACCCACATTTCACCGTATGCATTTTTGTCCCACGTAACAGGTGGTGAGCCCATTGCCGTGTTGAAATGGACAGGCGCAGGCTGTAGCGATCTGCTGTTGAAATTTTTCAAGCCGCCTATAAGGCCTTCAACCAGGCTTAACGACTGCCATTTTACTGGCAACCGGGACCGACGGCTTAACATGCCTTCCGAAGCACGGAAACACTCGCAAATGTAAATTCCACAAAGTGGTCACCCATCCAAGGAACACCTTTAGCGAATGTTGCTTAACGCAGTGATTGTTTACAGAAATCTGAGTACCCAAAAATAATTATTTTTACAATTATGTTTTAAGGTCTACCCAGTTTAAGACTTCTAAACCTGCCCTGGGTCAGTCTGTCCGTCCGTCTGTACGCGTCTATTTCTCAGTAACCATAAGAGATAGAGACAAACGGTTTGCGGCGTTCGAAACTGATTTGAAACTGATTTAAGTTTAGAAGTCGTCTTATTCCTTCGCTGCTATATATATACGTGAGGAGTAGCGAGGAGCGGATTACTTGTTTGACATTTGAATGTGCTGTCCAGGCAGCATCATCACCTCTCTGAGGTCTCTACACTGGATTAAAACTTCTGCTAGAATGTTTTTTTAAAATATTCATTAATGTTCTTGAAATCGGCGTCAACTAAGCATTAGCTGGACTTTTAAACGTCAATGTCTGATGCCTGGATACTTTAGGGCGTGCAGTTCTGGGTAATATTTACCCCAATTCTTATACAAATTATCAGGGTCTGTCGACTCATCTCTTCATTACAGTGTATTCCCACTAGTTTCTAAACCGTACCTGGATTTAGAACCTGTATTTGGGGTAGCTATTGTTTGGCTTCTTATTTTCAGCATCGGTAGGAGCGATTGCTGTCTGACCTCAGTAAGGACGCCTGAGTCCGGTGGCTGCCTCGTGCGTCAGTCAGCAGGTGCACCGCTAGCAGATAAGGTCGCTGGGGCCCCGAAGACCTTGGTGGGGCTCCCTTCATTAAGGTCTGTCTACGTCTAATTAACAATAATTTTATTCGATCGGCGACTGAGGTTGGCTATAGAACCGTACCTCGTCCGGCTGCACCGCTACATTGTCCAGTTTTTCCAGATTCGGCAAGTTTCGCAACACTGTCATTCTGTATCTGGAATAGACAAAAGTAACATATTGTAATACAGAATCCTACTAATATTATAAACGCGAAAGTTTGTAAGAATTGACGTTCGTTACTCTTTCACGCAAAATCTACTGAATGGATTTTGATGAAACTTTACAATTTTATGAAAAAGGAACGCGAAAGCTTCACCACGTGTGCGGAGCCGCGGGCGTCAACTAATATATAATATTACACCTATTACCCCGAAAGAATAGACCGAGACATTACATGCGTTACACATTCCCTCTTTTAATCAATCAAATCAGCTTAACTCAGTTCACTGCCGTCTCTCAATTTTCGTCATAGCACATGGGTCCTGCTTCTTGCAATGATCAGCTACGGGTAGTGGGTCTATTTGACTGGCCTACTCTGGACTACCTGACATTTACCAAGTCACAGTCTACACTCCAGAACCTTTCTGCCCCATCGTCTGTTCTTCGAGATAAATGGCGAATGTATTGGCCTTTAACGTTCAATCCTTTCGTTTTTAACGGATAACCTTGTTTTGGGGGTTCTCCAAAATCGACTTCAAACAAAGCTCGTTGTGTACTAATTAAAATAAATAAACAATATAGTACTGAACTTCTATGATAGTACTAAACCCACAGCAAGTGTCTCGTGTCTTCAATCATTGCGCTATAATTGAAGAGAGGCAAAATTTCGGCAAAATAAATAAAAAAAAGCTCCCTCACCCTCTACTGGCTCATAGATGCATAGAAATGCATTAGCTTCCACATCTTGCCAACCTATTGCCGTGTTAGGATAGACATCAGCAGTGGTCGTTAAGTGCCTGGTGTGTGGTATGAGCCAGTAGAGGGTGGAGGCTAACTTACACAGGTGGTACTGCTCCACCAGACCACGAATATACCTCAGTCACTTGTTATGATAAATAAAGTTGTTAATATGTCAGGTTGGAATGAAAGTGTCAGCGTTAAGCTGAAAAAGTCGGGCTCCGTTGGTTTGGAAACGTTTCTGTTTTTGAACAGATTGCTAAAAACAGAGAGGTCGAAAGTACTCGAATACCCAGACGTGCATGTATGAAACAATTAATGTTTCTGCAGGAAGCGAAAGAAGTATGCATGGATCGCTAAGCCTGGCGAGCTGTCCTCTCTGACTACCACGTCAGGGATACAGCGTGAAGATAATTTATTGTTAAGGTGAACTACTGATGCAATCTTTTCTTATCTTAGGTGTTTTACAAGCTGCTACCAAATCCAAAAAAAGCTTGGATTTGGATTCTGGAGCCTGGAGTCTGCAGTTCACTTGTATTTGGCTGCTAGGAGCAGATGAGGTCGCTTGGGCTCCGGAGATCTCGGAGGGCTCCTTACACCCAAACTTCAGAACTATACATGTTATTTGTGTCCCACACGAGACTTTTTCCCGTATGGGAAACAAGAGAAGAACAAACCCAGAAATCTGGCTAAAACTACTTTTCAAATCAATAAACCGCCGACTAATCGCTGAAATATTTTAAAGTTCATGTTCAGTTATCATGTTATAATTTTATTGTCAAGTATGAGCCGTGGCTCCTTTCGCGTTTTCCCGTACCCGTTTCCTAAAAGACGTTTGTCCGTATCCAGCGTGTCCCCGTCACTAAACTTTATCAAAATTAATTTCGCAGTTTAAACATTGACAAGTAATTAACAAACATCACAACACACTAGAACGTACAATATTGTAGGAACTTAATAAAAATATATTATGAGAATAGGAAAAGAAGATGAACATTTTGAACTCATCGATGTGTTCCCAAAGCCAGCTAATTTCGTTTACAAAGAAATCCACTCACTCCGGTACTTGGGTGCAGGGATTCTCGTCGAGCCAGAGCGAGGTGAGATCCGGCAGCCTCCTCAAGTGTCTGATCTCGCTGAGGTCTCCGATCTCGTTCTTGCGCACGTAGAGTTCTCTCAGCCGACGGCATCCTGCGAAGTCTACCAGGGTCCGTATCTTGTTGATACTGGAAAAGAATAAAAGGAGATGTTAGACTAGGTAGTGATTGTGGAGGACCAGGGGCCCAATTCTCGTCTATACGACTTAAAAGGGTAGACGGAAATTTACTGATGGTATGTCATTTGTTTCATATTTAGAAACAGCGAACAAGAGACGCAATACATTTCACCAGTAAATTTACGTCTACGCTTTCAGATCATATGATCGAAAATTGGGCCTCTGTGATTTTATTTCAATAAGATGGCAAAACGGCATAGGACTCGGCTGATCGAAAGTGCTCATTCTTTCTTCAACTTAACCTACCTAGATTTTAAGCTCCGGGGGGTCTGAGTACGGCGGGTGGGCTCCTCGCCGTTTTTACAGAAGCAGGCCATGGAAAGAGGCGCAGCGTGAGGGTTACACGCACGCCCTTCACCATCTTAATAGTGGTATAACACTCAGACCCCCAAAGAAGCGAGATAACACTCGAAGCCCCCAAAGAGGCAGGATAACACCCGAACCCTCTCTAAACGAGCCTGCGGTAGCGGACAAAGTCTGTCAGGAGCCCTGGGGCTATCCTTCCGAGGGCTCACCCGGGACTCCTGGCTATAGACAGATAAAGAGAAACGTGTGGTTTTAGTCGGTAGGCGTCCGGCATAGCATCCATGAGGATTTCCACAAGAAAAAAAAGGAAATAGATTAGATTTTAAGCTAAGTTGCCCACTTTGATTCGCTGCTGCAACTATAATTTGTTTTTTTTTTTCGGCATTGTTAGGCCTGAGCCGTTGCCTCTATCGTTGGTCACCAAATGCACCGCTAGCAGATGAGGTTGCTTGTGCGTTGATCTTTGAATAGCAAGTGTGTAACACCTGAGTGTTATCACCCTACCCTTTACACTCTTTTTATAGGTGTCAAATCCCGGGAACTATTGAAGATTGTATTGTTGTACTGCTTTTCATGAGTATTTTTCTACTTTTAATCCAGAAGGAGGAAAATATTTTTCGCGTCTATGCATCTCATCATATCATCTCATTGTTTGTTCTATTGTGACTTTCTGTAAGTCCTCCTTCCTAACAGACATTGTCATTGGTGAGCTATGATAAGATTTGTATTTGTTCGTAGAATATCAAAAGCTATCTGACAGCACTTTCGAGTTTCTTTGGTGTGTCTCAGTAAGGTCATCAGCATTGTAGATAGACACATAAAAAAATTAACTGAATTAAGCACATCATTCAGTTAAATTATTTATGTGTATATGTGTATTTCATGTTAGAATGGAACTCATATAAGCGTTCCATCGTGCGTGTTGTAGCGTTTATGATGTGAAGATGCCCTTCACTATAGTTGTTTAAAGCAATGTTACATTCAAATTATTAAAGTACGTATTTTTTGCCAAAAAGATCTGAAAATAATCCTTACACAACTAACAAACCCGGGGCCTTTATGCGAAGTGTGAAAAGGCCTTCAACTTGAGGGCTGTTAATGAATTTCCCGGCTATAACAGCGGCTCCCAAATTTTTTTTTATTTCATCAACATTTCATAAGATGGGTGTAAGGGGCACCACCAATATTTCCGGGGCCCAAGCGACCTCATCTGCAAGCAGTGCACCTACTGTCTGACTACTGACGAATCAGACGACGGGTAGCGGGTTGAAAATGAAAAGGTTGAAACAATGACGAAAACCAAAAGCTAAAATATAACTGCTCCTATGAGCCAAATCAAAGTGGACCCCAGGCCCCAAATGCAGTGCCCTCATGCGTGTTCTAGCCTGTACAACGGTCTGTGCTCTGAGGAGTTGTTTGATGTATGATGCCCACGGCTACCTTTTATCATCGCACCGTTCGCCAAAGACAGGGTGTTCACCCTCACACTTTGCGTCAGGAGCGCACGCACTCGGTTAGGTCCTATATAGGCTTTATTCCGCGTACGCTTATATTGTGGAATGAGCTTCCTGCCTGGGTTTTCCCAAACTTCTACAGTATGGGGTTCTTAAAAAGGGGTCTTAGAAGGTTTATAAAGGGTAGGCAGCGCGAGTGCTGCACCTCTGGTGTTGCAAATGTCCATAAGCTATGGTGACCACTTTGGGCCGTATGCTTGTCTGCCACCTCAGTCAGTGGTATAAAAAAGGGTTTCGAAACAACAATGAATACACTAAGATCCAGAAAAAGAAAAGGATAACGTTATTTGACGGGTAAAATATAAAAAAAAAAGATAATAAGTAGAAAGCCAAAAAAGAACGCCAGCGCAGCATTGTACTCGGAGATGCGCCTTAATCAGTGGTCATTAGGCAACACTTCCCACAACTACTGCGCTCTGATTGGCGGGCGTCCTTGTCTCGGTGCTGCAATGGCGGATACCAAGTTCCTTGTAGCGCAGACCGACTGTAAACACGTGACGTCACTAGATTAAGTTGTGAGTCTTCAAGTACCAATCAAAATCGGTCGACAACAGTACTTTTATCATTTATTTAGTCCTAAGATTGAAGCCACACATGCTACGGGTTCGGTTAACAATGACTATGGTAAACGATGTAGGCAAAGGTATGGAACCTGGAATGGGGGACCGTCTGAGACAGTTCCATTTACAAACATTATTGTGCCTCGGAAGGCTGGTTATGCCGCTGGTACCAACTGCCAGTAACATGGTAGTCGAATAAACCAAACCTATAAGCGAATTGGACACAAACCCTGCATTGGAGTCTGACTGACGTTCAATTTTATTTGCCTGCTAGAAGTAGCTAAGGGTATGGTAGAGAATGTCGTCCGACGACTCATCCCAGTAACGGCGCCGGTGTATGTACCTCGTCCATTAGTCAACAGGTGCACCGCTAACAGGTGTGGTCGTTTGTGTTCCGTAGCTCTTAGTGGAGCCACGTCCCGAATTTGAAAAAAGCCATAATAGTATTAAATTCCTCAAAGCGAGACGCCCTTCTCAGGCTATGCCTAAAGACCTCAGAATTGTAAACCTGATGAAAGAGATATCAACCTTGGCAACAGTCTCACGATTAGGGATTACGCAAATTAAGGAAAATGGTAACGCAAGGGCAGGTAAGCAGAACTTCGCTAAAACGCTGAGAAGATGACGGTTCTAGTTTTGAGACAGGCAAGCATCGGCCGACCATCACCCATCACCATCACCCGACCCAAAGAGATAATAAAGCATTAAAAAAGAAATTCAACTAAGTTCGTGGGAGTTTTCTCCAGAAAATAGGTGTGCGTGTTTCGCAGAACCCAACTTGAACCGAACGAATTTCTTTGAATTGAACGCTTCATTGTTGAACAAAAAATGATTACACAATACAAGTGAGACCACAAAATGCTCAGGAAAGTGTTTCAAACGTCAGGAAGTGCTGTTTGTAAAAGTAAGGTCACTAGTCGTTCAGATTCACAAATTTATTCATAACCGTTCCAAAAATTATCAAAAACAAAAAGACAGAAAATAATTAGAAAAATATGCTTTTAATAAGTACGTATTTCAGTTATTTACCTAAAAAAAACATATCTTTATTTTGCATAGACCATTTTAACGGCGCTTACAAAATGTCATACTCGTACACCTGAGAAGAACCGACAAGAAACTTAGGAAGGCTTTTTTTTTGATGGCCTATTTACAATTTAATATTATTTCACTTTGCCAGCAAATCATTTCCAGGCGTCCCTGTCGTAAAAATAGTCTTTAACAGAGTAATCACTAGAAGCGAGGACTTTTAATTGGCTCTCTGATGACTATGCTTATTAATTTCTTTATTATTTCTGTTAGTCTTCCATGTAATAAATAAATAAGTAATAACCATTTTCACAAAGCTTTTTTTTTATTAACTTTTTAAATTTATTTAATTTTAAATTTCTCAGGTGACAGGGAACATCATGGATGTAAGCCCTCGCCAATATCTGCGAGGCCCAAAGCGACCTCACCTACGTGGTTGCACCTGAACTGCAACTGCTGACCAAAGGACGAAGCAACAAAGCAACGCCGCGCCGGCGTCTTTAGTTAGTTAGTTATTCTTTATTGTAACACATAAAAATACATTTTATACATATTTATAAACTATCTATCTTTACGCTGACGGGGTAGTCAGAGAGGACAGATCGCCAGGCTTCGCGATCCATGCATACTTCTTTCGCTTCTTCAAGATTCATCAATCGCTTCATACACGCACATCCGAGTACTTTTGACCTTTCCGTTTTTGAGCAATCTGCTCACGTGGTCTTCATATGTAAGTCTCAGTTTACAATGTGATACTAATTTGGTTTTACAATTGGCGGCCTCATCGCAGAGGCAATTTCTTACAGGCAACCATAGGATGGAGCCCTAAATTCAGTTCTTATAATAAAGAACTGAATTTAGGGCAGATTGATGTTAAGTACATTAAAATGTCTTTATGGGAGGTCAGGAGACATTCTCTTCAATATTCATAGATTGAAAGTACACCAGTTTGATGGTAGAGTTGTGACGCGCCCTACCACCAGGGGGCCAATTCTACTAATTCAATCGCATCGGAAGAGAATAGAAATCGTCGCTCAATAGAGAGCCGACAGAAAAAATTTACAGTTTTAGTAGTCTACTATTACAATTGTGCTCCAATAGAATTCTATCGGCCGGGCGATAGAATGTTATTAACACGTGTAGCGCCTGTAAGGCTCTTAATTTGCATTTTTGGTAGTCTGTATTAATATTTTTGTGTGTACATACATACATACATACATATTGTCACGCCTTTATCCCCGAAGGGGTAGGCAGAGGCATATTAAACGCCCACATTTCACCGTATGCATTTTTGTCCCACGTAACAGGTAGTTAGCCCATTGGCGTGTTGAAATGGACAGGCGCAGGCTGCGGCGACCTGCTGTTGAAATTTTTTAAGCCGCCCATAGACCTTCAACTTGGCTTAACGACTGCCTTTAATTGGCACCCGGGACCAACGGCTTAACGTGCCTCCGAAGCACGGAAGTAGGGTGGGTCTAAAGGGCCAAATTAATTTAATATTTTAGATGACACAATAAATTTTTGTGTGTGATTGCGAAATATATAAAAGTTTTAGTAGACAAGCTTATTTTGGACTAGTTGATTTTGGAAAATATTAGACTCGGCCCCAAGGGGTATGACCGGAGGAAATACCCAAACTTCGAAATAAACATTTGTGAATTACACAAATAATTTTTCCGACCCGGAAATCGAACCCGGGACTTAAGCGGCAGTCGCATAAGCTACCGCTGCTACACCGAGGCAGTCAAATTTAATACTAATAAAATAGTCTTTTAAATACAAGTAAAGACAGTTCAGTAACATAGTCGTTTCATACGTAGTTAATTATAAGAGCTAATATTTATTCCACACGCCGTGGCGGGTGCGGCAGACAGTGCCCATTAGGACATCGTAGGGAACGCCCAGACGGGTCATGAACTCGCCAATGCGAGACGTAATTATCTATTAGTGGTAAGTGAACTGCTTAAACATTTTTAATAATATATACTTTAGGCATATTGTCTCTGCCACCTCTTAGGGGATAAAGCGTAATTGATAAACAAATTACTTGAAAGAGTAGATGGAAATTTGTAGGTAAAATGTCATTTGTTCGTCTCCGCTTGCAAGTCGTGTGATTGAGCATTGGTGTTGTGACATAAAATTAAGTAAGTAATGCTTTATTGTACCCCAAGAATATAAATAAACATATTTAGTTTATAATTTACAGGTGATTTTGAGGTGACAATTGGCGGCCTTTTCCTTGAGAAATATCGCGACGTCATCATCGAGACAGCGGGGTCGTAGCCCGTCTGCTTCACCTAGACGTAATAGAAATAGTCGTATAGTAGTCGTTTGTGATAGTGTCTGTACCTATTGAAAGGACTATAATCCAATAAATATGCGCGGTAAATGTGTGTGGAGTTGTAGACTGTCTGCTAGTGACAGAGTTAGACATTTTATGATCTGTCCCGAACAGACATCTTTGTTTTAAGTACTTATTGTTTTACTGCAGAATACCAACCTGATATTATGCGTCAAAAGCAACACCATAAGGTCCAGTTAGTAAAGTAAGTTATAATACGTAGATTTCAACTATCTACTAAAGAATCAATAAATTTAATCTTTATCAATTACCAAAGGGGTGGCAAGCATATTATACAGGAATGAAATTAAGAATTAGGCAGAGGTCTAAGTAACCCTGTTTCACCTATTGTGATTGGACTCTCGTAATATGCAGTGAGTCTATTTTTGCTGTTTAGTACTGTTACTCGCAGCCGGGACTAGCGGTGTCACATGTAACCGGAATCTAAAGCTGAGGTTTCTAGTACATTCATGCTGGTCAAATATAACCAGAAACCGGTTCACCTGCTGTTGGAAAACAAACGGAGCATTTTTCAAATCAAAAGATATACACACACACACACAAATTTTAGTGTGTTTATAGTACAAACGCAAACAACTTGTGTAACTAATACCAAGACAGCACGAACACGAACGTACTAAGAACACAAACAGTGCATCGAATCAATTTATCATACAAATTGTACTTACTACATAGATTGAGATTGAAACTTTTTTAAATACTGATTTTGTTTTTTAATTGTCTTGTAATGTTGTGTAAATTAAAAAAAAAAATGATAATGAGAATAAATCATAATGGCTTGATAAAGAACGCGAGCGAAGGGGAGACACCATCATCACCCACCCTTAACTTGTCAAGTAAACGCTCCACAGTCGAGGAATACCTTAGGAAGTTCGTTGTACAATATGACACATCACACATCCTCAAAACTGCTTGACAGACCCTAGGTTGATCATACCCATTGGTAAAATCCCAATAGTTGTATTTGGGATAGCAAGAGAAAGGAAACACGTCAAAACTTCTGTCGATTTGGATTTTGAATAGTACCATTATGAACTAAATCGTGTGCAACTGATCTGTCGTGAACTTAACGTTGTAATAAAGATCTCAATATTTGCTATTATTGCGTGGAAGTAACCTGTATGGAAGCAGAATATAATATCCGGATGATAATATCCGGAGCGGACCGTATAAGGAACTCCTGCAAGATTTGCGGCGTTAACATAAGCAGAGCTAGTGCTAAACAGAATAAAAGATGAAGAACTAAAGTAATATTTATTTAAAAACAATAGATTAATTATTTATTGTTTGATTTTGGCGAAGTTGCGTCCTGTATGTGAGTAATTTCAGTCGCAGCGAGATGCTCCAGTATTGGCGATCGGTAGGGTGGATTCCAGAAGCCGCTGATTTATTGCATAAAGCTCCTCTTTCATTGCCGAAATAGGCCACCGCAGTGTTTGGTTGATCGTTCAGAAAATCCGAGAGTCCCACATACGTCCTCCATATCCCCAGCATAACCCCAGCATACCAGAACTGTCTGCATAAAACCAAATTCGTACCAATATTCATTGCAGTAACTACTTGCAGAGTACAAGTAGTTACTGCAATGAATGTCTACTTCTTAAAATACCCAGTTCCAAAAAGAACCACATTCTAGAACGACCATTTCCAAAACGACCACTTCTCGTAATTATTACTTTCTCAGATTTCTTCATTGTAAAAGGATAATAAACGCAAAGAGGGGAAGGATGAATCACCTCGATCTGTCAATCCTAGTACACTGCAATCAATGGTTACCGCAAATAATCGTAACGGAGGAATGACGAATCGAACTACTCACGGAAAGAGATATAGGATAGGCAGCAGATACCCTTACCCTCCAGATTTTTAATAATGTGAAATATTTCGCTTTACAATTTGGCATTAAGTAGGGGCGCCTTCACCCTTAAGATTGCTTGGTAGCAAAAACCCTTCAACCGGAGTGAAGACAGGTATATCTTGGGGCTATCAACTTGACAGTCACTGTCAATAGCCGGCTCTGAAAGTAGGCCAAAATCTCTGCCTGTCGTCATACCTTTAGAAAATAATGCGATGTCCTTTTGATGAAACTTCACTAGTTTTGTAAAGAAATACCTAATACAAAACCGATGGTAATCGTTCCAAATGACAAACCATAGTCGGTGGTTATGCAATAAAAAAATTAGCATTAATTTAACCAAAAGTTAACCTAACGGATATGAATATTTGGATAGAAAGTGAAAGTTCACTATATTCGATAGCTTTTTATGTACACTAGCTTAGCACCGCAATTTCGGCGGAGACACACCTG
Organism: Thumatha senex; assembly: GCA_948477245.1. Lineage (NCBI taxonomy): Eukaryota > Metazoa > Arthropoda > Insecta > Lepidoptera > Erebidae > Thumatha > Thumatha senex. Next base: position 13,398,138 of record OX419753.1, read on the forward strand.
GAACTCCTTCATAATACATAAAATTTTTCTTCCGAACTATATAAACATTCAGTGCTCTGCCAGCGCACGTATTTCCCTTCTTACAGCCCCGGGTTCTTCAAGTGGAGCGTGATAAGGCACATCATTGAGCCATCAACTTGAGGGCCTCTATAAATAGTCTTGCGGTCCTCAATTCGTAACGATTCCCTCAGGCGGGCGGCGTCATTTTGACGAGATAAATAAAAATCTATGTTAAGGTGGGATATTTCCAAAAACCGTTCTTAGTTGATATGCCTGCATCTCATAATATCTAAGTGCCTAGATTTGAAATCCATAAGTATAAACTTTGTAATATTTCATAGAAATCGTAAAACAGGAGAAATGGCACGCGGAAACATTCCTGTGACGCCGCCCAGCTTTGCCACCTTAGTGTATAAATAAGTGCTAAAGAATCGTTTAACTTATCATGAAATGATATTGGAATATTGACCGAATGAAGTATCGACGTGGCTGGTTAGAGCGTTATTAATACACGCCCTTGGAACTGATGGCAACCATATCATACATTACTTAGCAGAATATGTACTCGTAAAGCAGTAAACAGAATGTTTACAAAAAATATCCAAGATCGATAGTTTTGAGTTCGGCAAAGTTCGGCGTCGGCTTTGAATTGAATGTGAAAGGTGGTGGCTTTATTTCAGCGTCGTTTAACCTCTTTATCCCTTTAAGACGCCTGTGCGAGGCTTCTAGACGTTAGGCCTTTGAAATTGTAGGTGAAGTTGACTTGGACCATTTTTAAGGTGGATTGTGTGCTGCGATAGTGCGGTTCGTACATAAAATGAAACCACCATCTTTAACACACACATCAATACCTCCGAACCCAAAGTCTGACTGGTCTCTCCATTTATACCCTACCTTTGACTGGAGAGACCAGTCAGACTTTTATAGTACATTACATAATTATAATATTCATGAAATGGCAAACTACGAGCTTTAGTGTTCCACTCTCCCCCGCTGCGTCACTTCCAATAGAATTGCAAGTCCTAGACGAGAATTACGGTTTAAAGCTCCTACAATATAATAAAAAACTCCTTGCCGTACCTTTTGACCGATAAAGGTGAGTTAAAATGTAAACTGGATCTGTTTTTTCATATTATATGGTTTATAAGGCTATTAATATAATTCTACAATAAAAGCAACCACCATGTGACTTCCAAATCCCTTTACAAGCAAACGGAGATCTCGGTCTAACGGTCAACAATGGGGTGTCCCTTACCTGAGTGCCAAAACCTCCACATTGGGCATCCGTCGCAGCAGGCTCACATCGCCAAGTTCCGCGCCCCTGTTGGACAAACAAACAACATTTTAGTATAACTATCTCCACGCTGTATCCCTGACGGGGTACTCAGGGAGGACTAATCGTCAAGTTTCGCGATCCGTGGATACTTCTCAAGTTTCCTGCAGATTTAATAATCGCTTCATGCATGTTATCTGGGTATCCGATTACTTTTGACCTTTCCGTTTGACCATTCCTTAATCAGTATAATATTACGATAACCCACTTTTAACACAAACTATTTAGCTTAGCAGGAATATTAGGAGTTACTGTAGCTGGTATATAATACAGCCGTTTCTAAGGCCAAAAGATATTGGAGTGGATTGGATAGATCCGTAAGATGAAATGAAGACCTCACGAAGGTCATGGACATAATGAAATAGATGAATGTGAGCGTGCCGAGTGCAAGTCTAGTGAGGATCGCTCACTAGTCGTTTTATTATTAAGCTTTTTTTCTGTGTGAACATCCTCAATGATGTTCCAGTATTGGCGAGTTTCGGCATACCGAAATACCAACATAAACCAAACATTGCCCTTCCATCTGCCTGTGGCCAGCAGTCCTGGGTGAGTTCTCGGAAGGGTAGCCCAAGGTTTTGTCTCTCTAATTATTAGATCCTCCAGATTTCTGCTACGGAATCAATTTAAAGAATAGTGCCACAAAAATGGTAATAATCATAAATCCTACGTAGCAGCTCTACGCAATCGTTCCTTTTTCTTTTTTTTTTTCGTGTGGAAATCCTCATGGATGCTATGCCGGACTCCTACCGACTAAAACCACACGTTACCCTTCTATCTGTCTATAGCCAGGAGTCCCGGGTGAGCCCTCGGAAGGATAACCCCAGGGCTCCCGACAGACCTTGTCCGCTACCGCAGGCTCCTTCAGGGGGGGTTCGGGTGTGTATCCTGCCTCTTTGGGGGGTTCGAGTGTTATCTCGCTTCTTTGGGGGGTTCGGGTTATATACCACTACCTTGAGGGAGTGAGCTACGTGCGTGTAACCCTCACACTACGCCACCTTCCCTGGCCTGCTTCTGCAAGCACGGCGAGCAGCCCCCCCACCGTACTCAGGCCCCCGGTCACGGAGGCCGGTAGTCTTGGGCGAAGACATGTCTGCGGCGCCCTCGTCGCAGACTGCGGAACTCGGGAGGGAGAGTTCTTTCTCGGTCTTTCTCCGCCGCCTCATTTGCGAGCATGACTTGCTCGCAAAAAGACGCAGCGGCGTCCCACTTGCTCCCGCTGGAGATCATGGCTCTCACCATGGTCTCCAGCGTGAGAATGTCCACGCCCAGACCCGCAACGAGGTTTCGGCGCTGCATCTCCCACGCTGCATACTCTGCCAGTGTATGCAGAGCCGTATCCTCGCTGCAGTCCGTACAGTGCTGGCACTCTGGTGTTACCTCCCGGTGTATACGCCACAGAAACTTACCGAAGCACCCGTGCCCCGTATGTATCTGTGACATCCGGTAGGTGAGGCTGCCGTGTTGCCTCTCCAGCCACTCCTCCATGACCGACGCAATCGTGCCTAGCATAAAGGAAGCGCAAAAAAATAAGACATTGAAATATCATTCAGCTCACGACAATAATCATGTCACAAAGTTATAACATACTTCCGTCACTATCAGCTGTACAATGAACAGTATTGAAATATACAGGTTGAGTTTATCTATTAAGGGTGAATTGCACGAATTCTTTGGTTATAGTTTCCGTCAAAATTAACTTTAGCAGTAACAATAACGGTAGCAATAAAATTTAACAATGATGCGTTGCACAATCCTACTTTTTGTTTTAGTTAATGTTAATGGGGTTGCAAATGTAAAGTTACTTGCTCTCCATCAAAATTGCAGGGGTATTTTTTTTGTTATGGAAACATTTCGTTCAAGCTTCATTAAAACTGTCAAAGACTAATTCAAACGTCAATTTTGCAGGCTGATCGTTGAATAGAACTATTAATAATTAGTTGAATAAAATAAGTATTTAGTTTACTGAAAACATGGAAAGTGCCACAGGATCAGCTCAATTATTGGGTTTGGATGAATATTGTATGAAGTAAGTTCACCATTATCATTCCGTCGCGTCGGTTATATATACATTCAGGAAAAATTACTAACATAATATTTTTATTTTCAAAGAAAGAAGTGTTAATTTTAGTAAAGATGAAGAAAATGGATGAGAGATGAAGGAGTGGATAAACGCAAGAGCATTATAATGTCTAAAACAACATGCATGCATGCATTCATGGTGATGAAAATTCGTCAGTTCAAAAGGAAGACTGAAGAAATATTATTTAATTTTGACTGCAGTACACCTCATTCTTCATTGTAGAAACCGTTGGCACCACCACTAAAACGTGGGTGTTTTTGATGAATGAATTTCTAGCAGACTAGCTTCCGCTTGCGGCTCTGCGCACTTTAGTTAAAAACTATTGCATGGCTTTCTTCAAGACTCGAATCTATCTCCATACCAAATTTCATCAAAATTTTGATGAAATTTTGACAAACACTTGTGTTTTAATAATATTAGTATGGATGACTGATCTTTATTCCAAAAAGACATACATATTGTCACGCCTTTATCCCCGAAGGGGTAGGCAGAGGCATACTAAACGCCCACATTTCATTGTATAATTTTTGTCCCACGTAACATGTGGTGACCTGTTGCAATGGACAGGCGCAGGCTGTGGCGACCTGCTGTTGAAATTTTTCAAGCCGCTCATAAGGCCTTCAACTGGGCTTAACGACTGCCATTTTACTGGCAACCGAGACCAACGGCTAAACGTGCCTTCCGAAGCACGGATACGCTGCGCAAATGTTAATGCCACAAAGTGGTCACCCATCCAAGGACCACCTTGCCTATAGCGATAGTTGCTTGACGCAGTGATCGTTTACAGAATACTGAGTTAGTCCACGAGCGCTGCTTTAAAAAGAAGTTGTAGCATTTATTTATTTTTTAATTTTAGGCATATCTCTCTTAAATATTAATATATATTTTAGTTATATATATATTTTAAATATTAATTTTTGTCCTCATTTTCAGGCATGATTAAGAGATACCAGGAAAACAATAGTGACAGTTTTATAAAAAGAGCTTTACGCAAAAAGAGAATTTCAGTTTTAGACAGTCTCCATGCCCTTGAACTGGAAAGAATTCAGCAAAGTATCCGGCGGCAAAAAGAACTACATGATCAAATCATGAGACAATGAAGAACAAAATAAACAAGAATTAATAAAACTTCAATTTCAAATTGACATATTAGAAAATAAAAAATACTATGATAATTAATAAATTGTTTATTAAAGTATTTAATTGTCTGTTTATTTCTACATAAATCACAGAATAAACCCTACTAATGTACTGCTATTAATGTAATCTTTACGCTGTATCCCTGACGGGGTATTCAGAGCGGGCCGATCGCCTGGCTTCGCAATCCATGCATACTTCTTTCGCTTCTTGCAGATTTATCAATCGCTTCATACATACATACACATACATGCCCGTCTGGCTATCTGAGTACTTTTGACTTTTCTGTTTTTGAGCAATCTGCTCACGTGGTCTTCATATGTAAGTCTCGGCCTACCCTGGCTCCTACCTTCTACTTTCGCACAATATATATTCTTCGTCAAACTCAATGGTTCCTCACTCATTCGTTGGACGATGACTATGTTTCGGTATTTATTCCACCTGAAGATTTGATATTTAAATGGGTACAGTATCAGAAGTAACTAGATTCCTATAAAATATCACGCACTAATGCCATCATACAATAACTTATACAGGTATCTATATTTTACCCATTACGAATGTTTATGCACGCAATTAAGCATATTATATAGAAATATTTAAGAATTTTGATTCCGAGACTACCAAGACTTTAATTGGTCGTGCTAATTAGTGTCTAGCACATAAGACCTTTTAGCCTTTTTGTTACCACCTCACTAAAAAGGCAACGGGTTCAAAATTTCTTCCAAATTTAACATCTAAAATAGACACATTTTATGAAATATATTCGGCCCTTTAGACCCTCCCCAGTTCCGTGCTTCGGAAGGCACGTTAAGCCGTTGGTCCCGGTTGCCAATAAAATGGCAGTCGTTAAGCCAAGTTGAAGGCCTTATGGGCGGCTTAAAAACTTTCAACCGCAGGTTGCCGCAGCCTGCGCCTGTCCATTTCAACACGGCAATGGCTCTCCACCTATTACGTGGGACAGGAATACACATCGTGAAAAGTGGGCAAACAATATGTATGCCTATGCCACGCCTTCGGGGATAAGGCGTGATAGATAAATAAATATTGGATTATTGTTTGTAGTGTCAAGTTGGCCGTAACGTCATTACGTCTGTTACTGTTACTATACTTTGACGGCCTCTGTGGCGCGGTGGGAGAGCATCCGACTGCTACGCAAGAGGTCGTGGGTTCGATTTCCACCCAGGATAAAACTTTGTGTGATGAGCACGATGGTTTATTCTGTGTCTGGGTGTTATTTATATATAATATGTATGTATTTAGAAATATATAAGTATGTTTATCAGTTATCTAGATCCCATAACACAATCTAATATTAGCTTACTTTGGGCTAGATGGCGCTGTGTGAAAAGTGTCCCACAATATTTATTTATTTATAACCGACGATACAACTTTTAACCGCCAAGATTCGGCTTGTTAAAGTTAGGGCCGTATTCCAGAACGTTTATCAATACTCAAGAAACACTTGTTGTTGTTGATTGAGTGTCGAGAAACGTTCTGAAATACGGACCTTAGTGTCAGATGTGACGTCATTTTAACCATTGTAAGAATGGTGCATTTCAAATAGTGTTTAACCAGAGATTTGACGGCTGGTTTGGCTTTGGTTATTGTTATAGTAAGTTGATGCAATCCACCCTAAGTATTATTTTATAAAAGAAAGTCGTGTTAGTTACACTATTTATAACTCAATAACGGCTGAACCGATTTGGCTGAAAAGTGGTGGGGAGGTAGCTTAGAGTCAGGAGACGGACATAGGCTACTTTTTATCCCGGGAACAAGTTCCTGTGTTAATCGGGAACGGGAAATCACCTGTACGCGGGCGAAGCCGCGGGCGTCAACTAGTTAAATTAAATAAATAACTAAATAATGGGCACTAGGAGGCAACTCGGATAAAAAAAGAAGAGATTCACTATTATTGCAATACCTTTTTATTTAAATCTCATCTTTTCGTGTTAGCTTTTAGTTAACGTTTGTTTGTTTGTGGTTCTTATGGACACTGTGGTTCACTTTATTTTGTTATTAGTTTTGTTGCTACTCTTGTATGTAAATCTTTGCAACACCCGATAACTACTTTGGGGATAATATTTTACAAAACAGCTTGTTAGTGGTCCACGTCACTTGAAAAAGTTACTAATGGCCTTAGTGGTTAAGGCTGTGTATTGATCAATCTCAAGCAAAATAAATAATTTTAAATGTAGATGTATACATTTGACTTTCTTCACAACCACTGCCGTAAGAGATTCAGTCCAGAAATGTCCCAAAATTGCAAAGAACCTGAACTTCAAAACTGAAACCAGTTTCAAAATCGCAAGTGGTACGAACTTCACAATCGCTTATGCATGTATTCATGGTGTCCTGGATCGAATCGCAAATCGTTTCACGTCTCTATCTCCTATAATTCCTGAGAAATAGATGCGTAGAGACGTACGGACAGACTGAGCAGTGTTATAAGACTTTTAACTTTAGGGCTTAGAAGTCAATTTTCAGGAAGTAATGGCTCCTAAACTTTTCCGTCACCATAGATATTAAACAGGTGAGCGGCGTTAAAATGTTCAAAAAGTAATCTAAATCAAGATTTTTAAGATTAAGTTTTAAATAGTGGATCGTAAATAATAAATGTTGGCACGTTATGATAACGACTCACGCTGTATAAGACCACAATGCAAGGTTACGGAGGACTATGAATGTTCACGCACGCACACATGCATCGTACCTATAATTGAATGGTATAGGCGGTGCGCATACGCAAAAAATCTCAGTTTTTTTTTATTGGGACTAATCCCACCCGCATTCCCATTACTGTGACTCCTGTAAACCAGGATCTACAGCAATGACCAAAACACTAGAAAAGTTACACCGAGCTCGATCTCGGTGAAGTCCCAGGAGAAGTTAGCATGTCTTGGAACCGAAACGAAACTAATCAAAAGATAATGTAAGGAAGTAGGAAAAGAACGTAATGCCTCTTCCCTCCTTTGCAAAGCGGGAAACCAGGAAAGCAACTAGGTGTAAATCCTATAGAAATATGGAAGCACCACGGTAATAGTAGATATAGTATGGGTCCTATGTGAGCAGAATCCCAGTATTATAAAAGTATCCAAACGTCTGTGGGTGCTCCTGACCTTTTATTGCATATAGGTATACTAGCTGACCACCGGGACTTCGCCCGTGACATACTTCGAACTCCCGTCGCACACATTTAATCAGGTTGTTTATGAAAATTTGTCTGATTTTTTGACATTTAAGATTACTACACCGCTCTCCAGGGTGAGTACTGCGATTATATATAGCCTTCCTCGACAAATGGGTAACAAATGTGCGTATGTGTGTGCTAAAATTGATCATGGACCTGGTAGTCTTTAGAAGTGCTCTTCAGAACACTAGCCGTAATAAATTCGATAAGCTGTAGCCTTTATTACCTTAATAGGAAATGCTTTCGAGAACTTTAGGTTTACCTTTTGAGGGTTTACCCAGGGCTCCCAGCACAAGAGAGCTGAACTTTGTGTGGTTTTAGTCGCTTCAAGACTCAGCTTAGTATCAGTGGAGATTTCCGCACGTAAAAAACACAGGAAATGCTTAACATACAACTCTTTACATAATTTTGAATAATTATGTGGTTATCACATAATCATTCATTAGTTACAAGTTAGAACCGTTTACGTAATTATGTTCACAACCAAGTGTGAGTAGGGTAAGGTCCGACTGGGTCTTTCTTTCGTGTACGCTTAGATTGTGGAATTTAGTCCCTGCCTGTATTTCCCGAACGTCTACAGTTAGTAGTAGTAGGGGGGGGGGAGTTACTCCGCAGTTTAGGTATATTCGGGCAGCGCGCCGCTCGGAGCGGCTAATGACAGTGGGCTGCCGCACTTCTGTACGTAGTACTATTACTTATTCTGTGGTAGTAGTTAGTTTTTATACAACTGAGGTGACAGACCAGCATACGGCCCACCTGATGGAAAGTGGTCACCATAGCCAATGGACGTTTGTAACAACAGAGGTGCCTGCTACCTCGGTGTAATAGAAAAAACTGACTTCAAAAAAGGAAGACGAAAGCACAAATCTGTTTTTATTACATGTCCGCCGACATCTCGTTTTAATGTGATCCTATTGCGGTGAGTATTCTTATGTTCGATAGGGGTAATGTTATAAGATTTGACCTCATATATACTAACATTTTACAGAGGAAAAGTTTGTGAGGTTGTAGGGAGTAATTTCTGAATATACTAAACCGATTTTGAATATTCTATCCCTGATTGCTTAGACTAATACTTTTTATGCCAGCGACATGTTCCTGTAAGAAAAGGTTACGGGAGATCCCGCGCGTTCTAGCTAGTGCTAAATAAAATCGAATCAGAGAAGCATTGAAGGATTTGCGAAAAAGAGATTATTTGTACATTCACTGAATCTATACTAATATTAAAAAGCTGAAGAGTTTCTTTGTTTAGTTGAACGCGCTAATCTCAGAAACTATTGGTCGGATTTGGAAAAATATTTTTGTGTTAGATAGCCCATTTATCGAGGAAGGCTATAGGCAATATATCATTACGCTACTACACTGGGGAGCAGAGCAGTAGTCATAAACTTGTATGCATCATTGTAGAATTTATAAACGACGGGATTAAATAGGTGCGACGGGAGGTGAAAATATTCCACAGGCGAAGCTGTGGGGTCATCTAGTTATGACAGAAAGTGGTAGTACTTTCAGTGCAGTTGACAGCCCTGTGCGTTGCGCCCGCGCTCCGGCCAATGCACTCGGTTGACATTACTTTAATTATAAATTGCACACAATGCGCTCTTGTAGCGATCTTGAGTCTATTGCGATTGCGACACACATGTAGACACTTATGCAATACCTAAATGTTAACAGTTTTTAACTATAAGTATTTGCGGTATTTAAATAATTGAAAACTATTTTTAACTCTGTGTGTCTGTTCGTTACGGCTAATTTCGGAAACGGCTGGATCGATTCTACCGAAACTTACACTGGCCGAACGCAACAAGCACTATGCGCGTTAAACCGCGCGTGACGTCCACTAGTTATATTAATTTGTGAAATGAAACCTTGTATCTACCCATACATATCTTGACTAAAGTACGTACTTTTACCTACTCCCTCACACAGTTAAAAGTTAAATGGGGAAGTATAAGTTTGTAAGTATGACTGTTTGTTCCTCTTTCACGCAAAATCGACTAAATATATTTTGATGAAACTTTACAATAATATAGCTTACACATCAGAAAAACACATAGGCTACTTTTTAACCCGGGAAAATGTTCCTGTGGGCAACTGGAACGAGAAAACTTCACCACGCGTACGGAGTCTCGGGCGTCAATCCGCGTCAACTAGTGTTATACCTATAAATGGTAAGTGCTTAGAACTAGATGTAATGTAAAAGGTAAATGCCCTGAACGGAATTTAGCTAATATATAAAACAATGCATGGAGGACGGAACTTCGCCGATGACAATAAGCCACAACGACCTCCCTACAGTAGCGAGCGATCGTTGGCAGCGATTTCTCTTAGACAAACGTTCGACGACCTCTCGTACAGTGGTAGGCGCCGCGGTACTCTTCCGGCAACACTAAGCGAGCAGCCAGGGGCCGAGTCTGCTATTTCAATCGTGTCGAAATAGAATCGAAATCGTTGCTCAATAGAAAGCTAGCAATACAATTTTGTCAGATTTACGTAGTCTACTATTACAATCATAATCCAATAGACTTTTATCGGTCGGCCGATAGAATTCTACTAACACGTAGTCAGCTGCAGTTTTGATAATTTACTAATATTTTGACAGGTAAAAAGTGGTTTTGGTGATAAGGATGGTGGGGGTGTGTTGATAGCAGTTTCCAATATTATTCTACCCGGTATAGGGAAGGAGAAAGTCGATGCGAGGATCTTTATGTAAAGGTGGAAATTAGTAATAAGAAATATATATACTTGTGCTCTACTTACCTGCCGCCCCCATTGAATAAAACTATTCTCGAGAACTTTATGGATAACTTCAACCGCGTATTTGAATGTACGGACGATGTTTGCATTATTGGGGACTTTAATTTGAGTTGTATCTCATGGTCGGAGACAAGTCGTGATAATTGCTTTAAGTCTGTACTACGCCAGAGATCATCGTTGGCTCAACATTTCATTGATTTTATTGCTCTTAACAACCTCATGCAACATAACAACATCCCTAACAATCAAAATAAAATACTAGATTTGGTCCTAAGCAATATGACTAACACGACAGTTAGAGCATCAGGAAACTCTTTAGTTAAAATTGACCCGCTTCACCCCCCTTTAGTCATATCTATAGAATACAGCAATATTGTATCATAATATTTTCCGTCCCAACTTTTACAAAGCAGATTACAATAGGATTAGAGTGGAACTAGACGGTGTAAATTGGCAAAGTAAATTCGCTCAATGCGAAAATGTAAATGATATGGTTCTGATATTTTACAAAGTACTAAATGAACTAATAGAAATATATGTACCTAAAACTAGTAATGACCAAAAAAAGAGATATCTGCCCTTTGGTTCAACGCGCAACTAATCAGGTTAGTAGGAGAAAAAAATAAAGTACTGCACAGATTTAGAGTTTTTAGAAATCCATAGGATGAAATATCCCTCCGAATTTGGCAAAACGAGCGATATAATATGCTTAATTGTTTACAAGTAACATCGGGAGTAGTTTACTATGCGGATCTCGTGGCATCGAGGGTGAATTTTCGTGTTTTTAAACGTTTCTGTCATACATATTACTGGAATCAAACATAGCTTACATACGACCCATACTATATCTACTATTACCGTGGTGCTTCCCTATTTCTATAGGATTTACACTTAGTCGCTTTCCAGGTCTCCCGCTTTTCAAAGGAGGGAAGGGGCATTACGTTCTTTTCCTACTAACTCACATTATCTTCTGATTAATTTCGTTGCGGGTTCCAAGACATGCTAACTTCTCCTAGGACTTCACCGAGATCGAGCTCGGTGTAACTTTTCTGGTGTTTTGGTCATTGCTGTAGATCCTGGTTTACAGGAGTCACAGTAGTGGGAATGAGGGTGGGATTAGTCCCATTTAAAAAAAAAATCCCTCCGAATTTTAAATAAAAGATGTAAAAAGTTGGCAACGACTTGCTATAATAATTATGTCACTAAAGTTGAAGATAATATTAAAATAAATCCTATATATTTTTTTACTTACTTAAAAGACAGACGTCGTAGCACAGACCAAATACCTCAAACTATGAACTTGGATAGCATAAGTGTATCAAACGGTTCAGGCATATGCAATTTATTTGGATCTTACTTCTCTTCGAGATTCACTGACTTATCTAATCAAAGCACTTCATCTATTACGACCGATTTTTACTTTGATAGTGTTGGAGAAATACATGTTACGCAGAGTAGTGTCATAAAGCACTTAAAAGGATATGGACAAACATAAAGGAGCGGGAACAGATGGAATCTCCCCATATTTTTTAGTAGATAGATGCGCTTTAAATTTAAGTTTGCCACTGTGTCTCATTATAAATAAGTCCTTATCGACAGGTATATTCCCCTTCATGTCTTCATGGAAAGCTGCCAAAGTAGTTCCTGTTTATAAAGGTGGTAACAAAGAAAACGTTTGTAATTACAGACCTATTTCAATTTTGTCTACTTTTGCTAAGTCATTTGAAGCTTTAATTTATCCCTATCTGATGAGTCATACCAGTAAAATTTTCATTGATGAGCAGCACGGCTTTATTAAATCTCGTTCTACGTGTACTTATTTAGTATCTTATCATAACAAACTTATCAATGCAGTTGACGCAGGTTTTCAAGTTGATGCTGTCTATATGGATTTCTCTAAAGCATTCGATAAGGTTTGTCACAAAATATTTCTCAAAAAGTTGTGTTCATACGGTGTATGTGGTTCCCTACTTAAGTGGTTTCAATCCTATTTATCTAATAGAATGCAGTATGTTGTGATCAAGGGTTTTAAATGCGAATCATACACATCTAGCTCTGGTGTTCCCCAGGGCTCCCATTTGGGTCCCTGGTTTTTCAATTTATTTATAAATGATATAGTGTCTTGTCTCAGTTACAGTGGAGCTTACCTTTTCGCGGATGATTTAACACTGTGTAAAACCATAGCTAACCCGTCTGACTGCATCTATTTCAAGTAGACCTTGATGCTATAACAAGTTGGTGTGTTGTCAGCAAAATGTCATTGAACACAAGCAAAAGCCATACCCTCACGTTTACGCGCAATCATAATATGATAAAAAATCCTTATCATATTGATGGAACGACGACACAAGAAAGGAAAGAACTAAGGGATTTGGGTGTCCTTTTCGATTCTAAATTAACTTACCTACCACACATAGACAATGTCATAAAGAAAGCATCTAAAATGCTCGCGTTCATCATAAGGAATGGTAGACTATTTTGCAGACCGGCTACAAAAATAATCTATAATGCTCTCTATGGCTGGTCCTCGGATGGGTGACCACTTTGTGGCATATACATTTGCGAGCGTTTCCGTGCTTCGGAAGGCACGTTAAGCCGTTGGTCCCGGTTGCCAGTAAAATGGCAGTCGTTAAGCCTGGTTGAAGGCCTTATGGGCGGCTTGAAAATTTCAACAGCAGATAGCCACAACCTGCGTCTGTCTATTTCAACACGGCAATGGGCTCACCACCTATTACGTGGGACAGGAATCCATACGGTGAAAAGTGGGCATATTGCCTCTGCCACCCCTTCGGGAATAACGCGTGATGGATATTTATTTATTTATTATATACATTTGGATATGCAAATGAACCGAGAAAGCCAAATTTTGGATATTACTGGGGGCTAGAAAAGCTTAAGTTCAAATTGTCGACCAAAATAAAAAAAAAAAAAAAAATTGAAAAACAAAAAAAAAAAGAGAAAAAAAAAATTGTACCTCAATGGAACCGAGTTATGATGAAAAAACTGATTTTAACGCTTTTTTCAAGATGGCAGAAAACCCATCAGGTTATTTTTGATGGTCGTAAATTTGAACTTAAGTTTTTCTAGCCACGTGATATCCAAAATTTGGCTTTGTCGGCTCATTTGCATTTGTCACCCGATTTTTCCGACGTAATGACTGGACTAATAGTGGTTTCCGACCCGAGACTGGTAAGAATATAGAAGTCGTAAAAACAGAAATACAGTAGAATATTAGTATGTCGCCGCGACACACAGAACCTGCTCAAGATTATTCGCAAACGACGCCTCGGACAGTGTTCTTTTGATCCCCACCGCGACGTTTGCTTAAAATACAACGCTTTCATGTAAAAACGGAATTTATAACCTTCGTAAGCCTAATACGTATTCTATGCGAATCCAGGACTAGTGAAGGTTTTAAAAACTATCTTCACGCTGTATCCCTGACGGGGTAGTCAGAGGGACAGATTGCCAGGCATCACGATCCATGCATACTACTTTCGCTTCCTGCAGATTCATCGATCGTTTATACACGCACGTCTGGGTATCCGAGTACTTTAAACTTTTCCGTTGTTAAGCAATCTGCTCACGTGGTCTTCATATGTAAGTCTCGGCCTACCCTGACTCCTTCTACCCTCTACTTCCGCACAATATAAATAATATTCTTCGTCAATCGTTCCTCACTCATTCGTTGGACGTGTCCAAAGCAACGGAGCACGCCCTTTTCCAGCTTTACGTTGACACTTTCATTCAAAGTGAAGGTTTTAATCGTATTTAATACATTTTTTGTTCTTGATGCTGGAAGACGTGATCGGTTTTGTTATCAGTGTGTCACGATAGGTTCCAGCTGAAAACCAGCGCCAGGCTCCCACCTGGTATCATGATGAGCTGTTCGCCCAGCGTGCAGCAATGGATGACAGAAACTAATACTGTACTGGCACTTGTGTGTGTGCATATATGTTAATATATGTACATGCGTATGTTTTTATATATGTACTAAAAATATGTAATATGTACCTTTTATTTTTAAATTGTGTTGAACCAATAAACGATTCTCTCTTTCTTACACGTACTTGCTCGTTGTACTCGCACAAGTCGCGGCGACGCACATGTTCCCGAATATGAAAATTTAAAATATATTAATATAAGGAGTCCCTTTAGGCAAGGTTCCGAAGATACTGGCAGCGTTCCCCCTTTGAATAGCTAAACTAATTCTTTGGCCGAGGTAGCTGCCAGCTCTTCGGTCTCCTGTGATGTCGACTAACCTTTTTGCTATTTCTTTAAAAAGCCTTGTAGCCCTAGGACCCCACGGACCAAGGGTCTCGACACCGAATGGGACAAAATCATATTCGGAGCCTAGACTCCTGTATTTGCATGCTTTAGCTTTTTCAGCCGCTCAGTTCCCGAATTACATTTCTTGTTTTTAACAATATTTTTTTTTTCTAATCCGCCAAATAGTTACTGAGATTAGCGCATACAACCAAAAAAACTAACTCTTATAATATTAGTAGAGAGTTAGGTGTCTGATTTCTGATACTGTGTTTACACTCTCGCGCGAGCCACGAGTGTAAACACAGTATTATGGTACATTTTTTTCGAGCCCGCGGCTCGTCTCGCAGCTCGTCTCGTGGCTCGTCCGGGAGTGTAAATGGGGTATGAGACTCGTTTCCAAAAATGCCGAGAAAATAGTCCTCCAGATTCCCACTGTCGACAATAATGTGATTGTTATTGTCAATATACCATTATACCGCGAGGTTAAGAACCAAAAGAGTATTGTTGACACAAAAACAAGAGGAGAAGTCGACAACATCAGAGGGCCGAGTCTACTATTGACAAGCCGTAGAATAGAACCAGAATCACTGTTTATAGCTATCAAAATGTTAGTGGACTATCATAAATGCAACTGACTAGCGGCTACTGGCGCGGTACGTGTTAGTAGAATTCTATCGGCAGACCGATAGAAGTCTATTGGAGTACGATTGTAATAGTAGACTACGAAAAACTGTCAAAATTATACCGGTGGCTTTCTATTGAGCGACTATTTCGATTCTATCGCGACACGATTGTAATAGCAGACTCGGCTCCTATGTTTATTGGTTCAATTGTGCGACTGTTCAACGCATTAATATAATATAATTAGCTGGGTGACGAGTTCTCATTGTAGTTCTTAAGATTAATGGATTTTTTCCAGTTATCATATAAGCTCTCGTAGCCGGTAGCCTCGCTGACTCAGTGTTCTGTAAACATCATCGCTTTAAGTAACTTTCGGTACGGCTGGTCTTCAAACAGCTGACCGCTTCGTGACATATCTATTCAGGAGCGGTAAATAGTAACAGGCAGTCATTAAGCTAAATTAAAAAGCCTTATGGACGGCATGAAAAATTTCAACAGCAGGTAGCCTCAACTTACATCTGTCTATTTCAACACAGCTCACCACATGGGACAAAAATAACTAACTAAATATCTTCACGCTGTACCCCTGATGGGGGTCAGAGAGGACAGATCGCCAGGCTTTACGATCCATGCATACTTCTTTCGCTTCTTGCAGATTCATCAATCGCTTCATACATGCACGTCTGGGTATCCCAGTACTTTAGACTTTTCCATTTTTAATAATTAAGGTGAAATATCAGTGCATAGTATGCCCTGATACCCCTTAGGGGATGAAGGTATGAATGATAGGTAAATTATCATACAAATAACAAAAACAACTAAAAATTTGATTTTAATGTGTGTTAGGTACTATTAGCTACTTTTGTGACTACACACTAAATAGTTATTGAACTTAAATCCGGTCAAATAAATAGCGAGCGCGGCCCATTCAATGACCGACAGGCACGACACGCAAACAATGAGTCACTCACGCACATATTTTGCACTAAACTGTCTACATTCTTACTAGTTGACGCCCGCGGCTTCGCCCGCGTAGAGAATTTTTACCGTTCCCGTTTCCCACAGAAACTTGTTCCCAGGATAAAAAGTAGCCTATGTGTTATTCTGATGTATAAGCTATATTATTGTAGTTTCATTAAAATCCATTCAGTAGTTTTTACGTGAAAGAGTAACAAACATCTATACAAACTTTCACGTTTATAATATTATTAAGATATACACCAGTCGGGTACGTAGGCAGAGATATATCATTAAGTAAACGAGGATGACACGTTAGCCAATGAGCTCACGAGAGACCAAGACGTGTAGAAATGTAATAGGACTCCGCGCCCCTAGGCAAGGGTTTCAGATGTTGACAATGTGATTCCAAAGTTTTGGTTTTGTGTAATCTTCTTTATATTTCTTCCTGATTACATTCAAAGACTCGGGTTATGCGCATTTCGTCCCATTCTCAAGAAATGAAAATTTTTGTTAGAGCGAGTTGTTTCAACCCTCCTACACCTAACCCCGCTAAGGGGATTTGTATCAGAGCCTCGTCTGTAAGTCCGAAAGTGAAGAACTGGTGGGGGGGAGTCTTTATACGATAAAGAACAGAAATTCATTACTTCATCTGCCAAATTGCAATCCACTGAGAAAATCTCTCAGCATTTGAACTCAAAGCTGGGTAAGTCTTTTTGATGTGACTTAAATAATTAGGTAAAAAAAGACAAAGAAAAATATAATATTACATTGAAATATTTTTAAGTGAAACCGAAGACAAAAAACGGTGTATTGAGGAAGTTTATCAACAACAAAGGATTATGAAACCTTGGGCTACCAGGCAGCCGACAGCGCGACCTTCCTGACTCCTGCCGATATCCGACTGATTACCTTTAAGGCAATCGTTTCGCCACCTAATACGTACGGGCAAATACAACTGGCGGATTGTCAAAGTATGAAATGCTTCTTTCTATGCACCCATTTCGGGATTTTGTATTGTGTGGAAGCACAAGTCAGGTTTTAAGGAGCGCTCCATGCGAAGCGTTGGTTCTTTCTCCTATTGCCTGCATAGTTCTTCCTCTACCCAAACTTATTTGAGAGAAACTCTTGGCAATTTAAGGTACAATAATCTTAACCCTAGAGCTCAACGCGGCTGTCGCATATACCTTTTTTCATTTTATTTTCTATCTTGCTGCGTATAATCCACAAAAGCAAATTTTTTTTTTCTATTAGTAAGTAATTGTACTTTGTGGCGAATGTAGGTTATTGAACTTTTAATAATATTTAGGTAATAAAATAAAATATGTATAATTTAAAGAGTATGTTTTATTTACCTGCATTCTTCTGAGAAATGCACTGTATATGCATCTGCTAATAAGCACCGTGATGTGGTCATATGCGTGAGGTATGTTGTTATCAGTAATTTTCATCTATAGTTTTATGGCTTTTTTCTATACTAGTCGACGCCCACGGATCCGCTCATGTCACGTATATGAATCTCGAAATTGATTTTTAATATAATAAAGCCGACCTTCAGGCATTAGTCACTAATATGAAAGAGGGGTGTGAAAGTAAGGGTCTCCGCTTGAATGCAAGTAAAACTAAGGTTCTAGTATTTGAAAGAGGTGACGTAAGAACTAAATGCGAGATTAGGGTAAACCAGGAACGTCTAGAGCAAGTGAATGAAATTGTGTAATTAGGAAGTATGTTTAGCGCGGATGGAAGATGTGATTCGGATGTGGAACGGCGAGTAGCTGCCGGAAACAAAGTTAACGGTGCTTTGTCCCAGTTAGTAAAGCGACAAAGCATGACTGGCGATTCATAACGCAGTGCTAGTGCCAACTTTGCTTTACGGTAGTGAAACCTGGGTATGTCAGCAGATGCATGAAAGTAAATTGAATGCTGTGGAGATGCGATCACTTCGAAAGTTGTGCGGCGTTACCTTGGCTGGCCGAATACGTAACGAAGTGATACGCAATTTGGCAGGTTTGAATGAAAGTGTCAGCGTTAAGTTGGAAAAGGGCGTGCTCCGTTGGTTTGGACACGTCCAACGAATGAGTGAGGAACGATTGACGAAGAATATATATTGTTCAAAAGTAGAGGGTAGAAGGAGTCAGGGTAGGCCGAGACTTACATATGAAGACCACGTGAGCAGATTGCTCAAAAACGGAAAGGTCAAAAGTACTCGGATACCCAGACGTGCGTGTATGAAGCGATTGATGAATCTCGAAGAAGCGAAAGAAGTATGCATGGATCGCGAAGCCTGGCGATCTGTCCTCTCTGACTACCCCGTCAGGGATACAGCGTGAAGATAGTTAGTTAGTTAGATTTTTAATAGAGTCTAAAATATCATTATGAGACAAAAAGTTCACCATTAAAA
Source organism: Thumatha senex (assembly GCA_948477245.1). NCBI lineage: Eukaryota > Metazoa > Arthropoda > Insecta > Lepidoptera > Erebidae > Thumatha > Thumatha senex. Next base: position 13,416,883 of record OX419753.1, read on the forward strand.
AAATGTGTGTGTTCCAGAGTACACAGGTAAGAAGTGAAACTTCTTTACGACATTTTTTTACAGCTATAAAATTTCTCTCATACGTCGATAAAGAAGTTTCACTTCAAAACAACATGGCGAGTACACGAAAAACAAGACGATTTTATATTCTTTTTAGAGCTAAAAAAAATCTCATTTCATTCACTTCAACAAGGGAAGATATAGTTCTGTCTACACTTGCAGTGGTAATAGAAATAATGAGCCATTTAATATTGACACTTAAATAACAAACTAATTCAAGTGCTAATGTTTTTCACCCCTTGTGCCAGCCTGTGACGTCGTTGCTACCCTCGTATTTATACAAAGGAAACTAGAATAGAATAAAAGTTTATATGTACACCAATATGAGTATTCCGTCGAAGGCGAACGGGAAGCCACTCGAGCAAGTGCCGATATTCGGTTATGTGATCATATTTGCGTAACCCAAATATGAATCTTTTACAGGAGTTATGAAGGCGCGATCGAAATAGCTGACATCGGCATAATCTAGCAAGGGAAGAAGGAGAGATTGAGTGAGCGCAATTTGAGTGACTGTTGGCAGAAAATAACGCAGACGGCACATGGATCCTGCAGATGCGAACAGTTTCCGACTGACTTCTTACAGTCGGAGTCCCCAAAGAGTGTCATCAACTAAAATACCCAGATTCTTGACATATTGTACATATTAGTAGCACAACACCGTTAAACATGATGTCAGGTAGTTGTGACCTGTCTATTAGTGACACCATATTGGGGCTGCCTATAACAGTCACCTGAGTTTTGGAGGGGTCCATATAGCTTGCTTACATATCCGCCTTCAATCTGAGTTAATTATTGAAATTGCCTCAGTCAACTACAACTTTGTTTCTTTACAATTAAATACATAAATTTATAGTAGTAATATAGTAGTAAGTATAGTATAATATACATAAATTTGATTGGTAAAATTCCTGCCTTATTGTGCCGAAAATAATTTCGGGTTCAAAATGTGAAGATAAAGCTTTGAAGAGCTTTTATTCAGGGTTTTGTAGAGTAATTGAATTCGATCTGGAGTGCCAACGACCATTGTGGGTACGAAGTACCCTCAGAGTGGGAGCGGAGTGCAACATGTGGGCGTCTGAACGTGCTTCTGACGTCTTGGGGTCAAATGCGTAAAACACTACGTCTAGAGCTCACACATAATGTCCAAGAGGTCAAAAAGAAGGGAAACTAAGAATTGTTACTTTATTTTCTAATCACTTTTCACCATGTATATTACTGTCCCACGTAATAGGTGGTGAGAAATGCCGTGTTGAACTAGACAGACGCAGCTTGTGGCTACCTCTTGTTGAAATTTTTCAAGCCGCCCATAAAGCGGTCAACCAGGCTTAACGACTGCCATGTTACTGGCAACCGGGACCAACGGCTTAACGTGCCCTCCAAAGCACGAAAACGCTCGCAAATGTAAATACCACAAAGTGGTCACCCATCCGTGACCAGCCATAGCGAAAGTTGCTTAACGCAGTGATCGTTTACAGAACACCGAGTCCACGGGACCACGAGCGCTACTTTATTTCCCAAGGCTTAAAGTTCATAATACAGTATTACCCGGTAAACGTGGCACGCGACTATAACCTATCAGAATTAATGATGGTTCTCAACACACACACCAAGGTAGATGAGGGTTGGCTCCACAAATGGTAACGCTCTTCAACAACTGTTTATTCTGTCAACCAGAAGCAACAAGCTACTTTCGGAACTGGAGCAGTAAATTCATATTAGTGGTTATCTACCAGCAAACAAATATATCTTTACCAATATATATAAATTCATATTAGTGGTTATCTACCAGCAAACAAATATATCTTTACCAATATATATAAAGCTGAAGAGTTTGTTTGTTTGGTTGAATCTCAGATTCAAATTGAAAAAAAAATGTTCGTTTCGACATTATTGAGAGTCTGCCGTTTGTACTCGCTGGAGATATTGAGGGGTATTCTTTGAGGTATCAGATTTTTCTTCCACTTTCTTTGATTAACAAATAAATAGATAAATTAAAAAAAAATCTTTCAACTGATAAATACTACTGTGAATACTATTCTCAGTTGAAAGATTTTTTTTTATTATACCGCCGAGACCATACGAGTATTCATCTACATTTGTTATTAGATAATCCGTTCATTGCGTTCAAGCTGCGTGTGCGCACGCGAAGCGAGCATAACTAATTCAATATATATAAAGAAATATGACACGCCAACACTGCGCATATCGATACAGCCATTACCGATTATATCAATATATTAATACAATCGAAATTAGTTTTGGCGTCAAATAATTGCGCAAGAGTTGCACCACTGTTTTTTTTAGTAATGTATTATGTAAAACTAGTTTGTAAATTTGAGATTTATGCTTAACTACTTTTTAAAAGATAATATTGATACCTACTACCGCGACTGCTGTAGTCCGAGACTACCAGGACTTTAATGGGTCGTGCTAATTAGTGTCTAGCACATAAGACCTTTTAGCCTTTTTGTTACCACCTCACTTAAAAGGCAACGGGTTCAAAATATCTTTCAAATTTAACATTTAAAATAGACACATTTTATCAAATTTATTCGGCCCTTTAGACCGTTTAGCCCTGTTGAGTCGTTGGTCCCGGTTGCCAATAAAATGGCAATCGTTAAGCCAAGTTGAAGGCCTTATGGACGGCTTAAAAAAAATCAGCAGCAGGTCGCCACAGCCTGCGCCTGTCCATCTCAACACGGCAATGGGCTCACCACCTGTTACGTGGGACAAAAATGCATACGGTGAAATGTGGACGTTTAATTATGTATGTACCCCGACTACTAACTACCCCGTCAGGTACACAGCGTGAAGATAGTTAGTTATTTTAGTTACATTATAAAAGGATGTAGTTTAGGAGCTCCACCAAGATCTCCGGGGCCCCAGTGACCTTACCAGCTAGCGGTGCTTCTGCTGACTAACGGACAGGAGGCAACAACATAGGGAGTGGGAGGTCAGGCGGCAGTCGCTCTTAACAATGCCGAAAATGAAAAGCCAAACGATAGCTGTTCGACTCCAGGCACCAAATTCAGATGGGGGTTTGGAAGCGATTGGGAATACACTAAGGTGACGAAGAGTTCATAAAATGAGGTATTTTATATTTTTTTACGGTTGGGTGACCACTTTGTGGCATTTACATTTGCGAGCGTTTCCGTGCTTCTGAAAGCACGCTAAGCCGTCGGCCCCGGTTGCCAGTCGTTAAGTCTAGTTGAAGGCCTTATGGGCGGCTTGAAAAATTTCACAACCTGCGTCTGTCTTTTTCAACAAGGCAATGGACTCACCACCTATTACGTGGGACAGGAATATACAAGGTGAAAAATAAATTTAAAAAATAAAGTAAAATTTCTTAGTTTCCTTCCTTTTTGACCTTTTGCCTAATACGCGCCATAATACGCCTCTGCCACCTCTTCGGGGATAAGGCCTGATAGATAAATAATAATGAAATGAAAAATCTTTATTCATGTACGTCACAAAGTAACACTTATGAACGTCAAGAATATTGCTTCTACATTTACATTTACAGCCAGATTCGCAAAGCAATAGGTGGAGCCTGAGGAAGAACCTGCCAATAAAACTCATGGCCACTCTTTTCTAACCGCCAGTAATTACATTAGTTTGATTTACATGATATTTGACCAATTATACAGTAGTGAATTTATACAAAAAACAGAACAAAAACAATGTTGTGTTCATGAAAATTACGAGTTATTCACCATCTCGACACGAGAGCCTGGACACACGTGTGATCAGTTAGTAAACTCCAAAAAATATTATTTATTATTTCTTCATCTGGACACGCCAGGATTTTTACGCGTGTCCACATAGTTAAGCAAAAATTAATACTTTAATGTTTTCGTCAAGTGGACATACCTTAGATTTTTGGGAAAAAGGTACAGTCATGTTAAGAATAGTTTCATTCATTGATTTCATAAATGAGGTGAGTTCATGAAAAATATTTCAAACGTCATCATTTTGCGTAATTTCAAGTTGGAAACATAAAATTACGCATATATCTTCTTGATTTCAAATAAATAGATAATAAGGTAAAAAAGGTTGTCTTCATTAATAAAATTACTGGGTGACTCATTCTTTTACAAGCAACGCCCTGCCTAAGTCCTTGTTAAAATTTATAGGGTAAGCTATATTTATAATGTAGGCACTCACTAAGGGGGTAAAATAAGGGATAAGCAGCTGTATAGAAGTTCGAGATTATCAAAATTAGAAATATCAGACCATGTGCTCGTGTTTCTGTTTACGAATAAATGTATTCGTGCTTCGTGGTTTTAAATATTTTACCTATAAGAAGGTAAAATAGGGGTTCTTATTTTAATGAGAAATTCTTCATTTTCGAAGAAACTAACATCAAAATTTGCATATCTGCTTCTAATAAACAAAGAGAAATATATATTTCTGAATTTTTAAAACTGTTGCAGCAAAGTTTGTCTGAAAATATGTAAAACCTTATTAGGGGCATGAATTAGAAGTCTGGAGGATGCAACAGGTGTTTATTCCAGGTTACAAATAAATTTAAAGTTGTATTGAGATTTTGATGGGGATTAAATAAAGGTTGTAAGTTTAATATGGGAAATCATTCATTTTCAAAACTATCATATATTTTGTTTACCTGCTTATGATTAAAAACAAACAAACATGTTTCAGGATTTGTAATATATGAAAACTAATAAGGAGCATAGATCAGAGGGATGTAAAGGGAGTTTAAAGTAAGCCACGGGCAAAGAAAAAAGGAAGGTAAAACTAATATATTGATATAATTATGAGGTGAATCACTCATTTTTCTACGCCCAGATGAAACTCTTACACCTAGAAACCTGATTTTTTTATAAAAATATGCCCTTAAAAGAAGGGACTTACTTAAAAGGTATTAATAAGTGATAAACAGTCATATCAAACTTCGTAATTTTCATAGTTAGAAACAGGAAAGTATTTATACCTATATCTGGTTACAGGTAAACGTGTTTAGCGGTTATTTTACCTATAAAGCTTCTTGTGTGTCAATGGAAAATAGGGAATCAACGTTGGTATGAAAGTATTTGATAACAATAAATAGGTTAGAGATGTCGGGTGCAATAGGTGTTTGCAGAGAACTTCACGGGCAAAGCCAGAGTCTACACCTAGTAATTATGAAATTTAAACTATCACTTCGAGTTCCACAGAAATAACGAGTAAAGATATACATAATTGTAATCTAAAAATACCTAATAACTAAAAATCATTACATAGAGTACACACACAGTCATAGAAAAATCATTTCAGAAATACAATGTAACTCATCTAAATATATTGTTGTATTTTTCAAGGTATGTCACTAATAAACATTAAATCATAACATATTATTCTAAAATATATTTTTAATTTATTATTTTTTCCTACAAGTAATAAAAACAGAGATTACGACTCAAAATTAATCTTCGTGACTGTACTTTGTCAATATTTTAGGTAAAATATGAAAGTGTGTCCAGTTGACGAAAACATTAAAGTATTTAATTTAAGTTTCACTATGTGGACACGCGTAAAAATCATGGCGTGTCCAGATGACAAAATAATAAATAATATTTTTTGGGGTTTTACCAACTGATCACACGTGTGTCCAGCCTCCTGTCGAGATGGTGAATAACCCAAAATTACACTTACACTTAGTTCCATTGAATTTATGTGAAAACAGTCGACTGAGGTATGTATTTCTAACAATGTTTTACAAGCATTATTTATTTAAATTTTTATTAAGTTCGTTATAAGTTCGTTCCGTACTCATGTTAAGAACGAGTTATTTAAAAATGGGTCCCGTGCAACGTACCCCAATACGAGACCGCTCTGCGAAAAATACATGCGCTAGTGTTATAACACTAGCGCATGTATTTTTTGCCAATGAGTGCAAGTTAAGGGTTTATGTACAAACTAGATGACTCCCACAGCATCGCCCGTGGAATATTTCGACCTCCCGTCGCACCTATTTAATCCCGTCGCTTATAAATTCTACAATGACGCATAAAAAATTGCCCGATTTGTCGACATATACGACTACTGCTCTGCTCCTCAGTGTAGTAGCGTAATGATATATAGCCTATAGCCTTCCTCGATAAATTGGCTTTCTAACATAAAAATATTTTTTTCAAATCCGACCAGTATTTCTTGAGATTAGCGCGATCAACTAAACAAACAAACTCTTCAGCTTTATAATATTAGTATACCTAGGTAACACTGAAAATATTTAGAACTGGCCAGAAAGAAATATTGCTAATGAAAACGTTTTTGAATTTCAATTATAGAACTCTTTGGTAACCTAATGTAATATATTGCATTCATTTGTCATTTGTTGTTGTGAATTGGCGGCAAATGTAAAACTCTTGTTAAACGTGAAAATGAACTTAACGCGAGAAAATTTTCGGTAAATGATTTACGAGTATTATGACTTTCGTTGTGGGCTTACTCAACAATAAAGCTATGATAGGCTGCGATTAGCATTTCATAATGAAGCCCCATCTCGTGCCAGTATTTACAATTGGTTTAACGAGTTTAAGTGTGGACGTAGCAATCTCAGTGAAGATTCGCGTCAGGGACGTCCATAACAGCGACTTCTGAAGATAACATCGGTGCTGTGCGACGTATAATAGAGGAAGATAAGAGAGTGACCTATCAGCAGATACGGCAAAGGCATTGGTATGAGTCAAGTTCAAAAAATATTACAAGAACATTTAGGCGTCAGGAAGCTTTGTACCAGATGGATTCCCCATACTTTAACCGACGACCAGAAACGCCTGATAAATTAGATAAGTTCAACGGCGGTGACTCAAATGCTGTATTTCCACACAGGTGATGAAAGCTGGATATATTGCTACGAACCCGAAACCAAAAGACAATCAGCTCAGTGGGTGTTTCCTTTTGAGGATCGGCCAACTAAGGTAAAGAAAGGAAGAAGTCAAGGAAAAAAGATGATAGCCTCGTTCTTTGGTCGGAAAGGTCATTTCGCAACAGTTATGCTAGAAGATGTAAGGACAGTTACTGGAGACTGGTACGTCAATCGCTGTTTGCCTATTGTATTGGAAAAAAATCGACAGCAGCGCCCTCGAAGCAGGATCTTTCTTCACCACGGCCATGCTTCAGCGCACTCTGCAAAACGGACTGTTAAATATTTGACTATGGCAGGTGTCGAGATAATGAGTCATCCGCCATACAGTCTCGACCTGGCGCCCTGCGACTTTCATTAATTCCAAAGAACTAAAGATAAACTTCGAGGTATTCGCTTTACGAGCCCTGAAGATGCGGTGAAAGCGTACGAAAATGCCATAGAAGAGACCCCTAAGGAAGAATGGGCCCACAGCTTTTCTGTGGTTCCATCGAATGCGACGATGTGTAGAGAGGAACGGAGATTACTTCGAAAAACAATAAAAGTATTAGCAACTTTCTACATTAAGCCGTTTTTTATTTTCTAAACATTTTCAGTGTTACCCATGATTTGCAAATTGTTTTCGAACAAAATACTTGAGCCTTTATTTTCCCTTCCTATATCCATGTTAGGACATAACCAGGCCGTCAAACGAAAGTAGATTAATTTTTTAAGTAAAAGATCTAGGAATCCAATTCTAGCTGACACCTGGCGAGGTGCCAGACGTGTCGACCTGCAAACGGTAATAGGTCACTGAAAAGTGGCACCAATGTTTTTAAACGTGATTTTATATTACCTACTATCACTTTTTTTATATTATGATAATAAAATATTATAAAGGGGAAAGATTTGTATGTAAGTATGTTTGTAACGAATTGGCTCTAAATGTACTGGACCGATTTTAAAAATTCTTTCACTATAAGAAAGCTACATTCTTCGCGAAAAACATAGGCTATATCGGATTTTCAAAAAGATCTAAATCTCGTATAGGAAAACTTCACCGCGCGGGCGAAGCTGCGGGCAACAGATAGTATATTATGAAGTTACGTACATACATATTGGCACGCCTTTATCCCCGAAGGGGTAGGCAGAGGCAAATTAAACGCCTACATGTCACCGTATGCATTATGTACGACGTAACAGTTGGTGAGTCCATTGCCGTGTTGAAATGGAAAGGCGCAGGCTGCGGCGACATGCTGTTGAATTTTTTTAAGCCGCCCATAAGGCCTTCAACAGGGCTTAACGACTGCCATTTTATTGGCAACCGGGACCAACGGCTTAACGTGCCTTCTGAAGCACAGAACTGGGGTGTCTAAAGGGCCGAATAAATTTAATAAAATGTGTCTATTTTAGATGTAATATTTGGAAGAAATTGTGAACCCGTTGCCTTTTTAGTGAGGTGGTAACAAAAAGGCTAAAAGGTCCTATGTGCTAGACACTAATTAGCACGACTAATTAAAGTCCTGGTAGTCTCGGACTGAATTATTCGAACTGATTATGAAATTAGTTAAGTAAAAATAAAGCTAAAGAATTTGATTTGTTAGTTTGTTAGAACGCGCTAATCTAAGGAACTACTGGCTCTATATGATCACATTACTATCCTTGTGAGCGGAGCAGTAGTCATTATGTCCACAAATCTACAGTACTGTGTCTACAGTACAGTATTGTAAAATTAATAAACGACTGTATAAAATGGATGTGATTCGAAGAACTTCACGTGCAAACCCGCGGGGGTTAACTAGTATATTACACAGTACAAAAATGACTATTACATTTCATCGACCTATCATTCATCAAAATTGACTACAATACACAACTTGACCTATTTACGAAGCAACGTCGCGAGGCGCTCTCACACCATGTGCCATGGGGTGCTCCGCCCTGGGCCTCACGAAACGGACAGTCATTCTGTAATTACTCAGATGGATAATTACCAGAGCGGCCTGGAATTAGGTGCCCCGGATATGTCGGCGATAAATATCGATTTACAACACCAATTTATTTTCCTAACTAACTAACTATCTTCACGCTATTTTCCTGACGAGGTAGTCAGAAAGGACAGATCGCTAGGCATCGTGATTCATGCATGCTTCTATCGCTTCTTGTAGATTCATTAATGGCTTCATACACGCACATCTGGGTGTCCGAGTACTTTTGACTTTTACGTTGTTGAGGAATCTGCTCACGTGGTCCTCATATGAAAGTCTCGGCCTACCCTGACTCTTTCTACCCTATACTAATTTATTTTTCGATAACCTTAATAAGACTGACGGACGAGGGTATGGAGTAGGCGCTTACAGCAGTGGAGGAGGAGTTGAGATGTTGGTAGCAACCGGGATTTTGAAGTAGAACTAATCTGCGGTGTGGGTAGAGATTAAAGTACGGTATTGCCTCTACCATAAAGGGTGGGAACCGTCTCCAACACTCGTATTACGATCTTAAGTTATAAGGAGTGGTTGCGCCGGTATACGATTCCAGAGTAGCCACGTTATTTTTTCTATGTTGCATCGCCGATCTACATTTGTTTTTAATTAATTAGTTGTCGACATTCCCACCCCGTTTCCCTTTATTCCATTTCTCTTTCGCACCTACTTTGTCTCGCATAAAAGGAGAGCGAGACAGCTGTATTACGCGCGATCTAAAGCGCCGCCCACAGATTCACGGATTGAAGGCTCGCTGTTTTAGTTCTACAATGACCGCGCGCGCGCCCGCATGAAACCTTTCGCAATAATTGTGTTTTCCATGGATAAATAGTGTTTTCGTGCAATGGAACCAGGGATCCAAGTCCAGTGACGTCCCCGGCAGCCTCCACCTCAGCATCTCGCATCAAGCAGCAAGGTAGTGTGCCCATTCCTGTTTTTCCATTTCTTTTTCCGTCGACAACCGCGTGTAAATTTCATTATTGTCTTTCCCCGCAAATACAGTCCACTTTGAATTTATTTATCTCGCCCGCTCAACCAAGGAGTAAGGCCGAGGGGTACTGCTTTAGTTTTCTTGGATCTGGACTTAGCTGTTACTTTTATCACGAAAGTTATTTAGAAAATGTCAAGCGGGATAAATAACCAGGTCAAATTAATGTGGATGCCAGTTTCTTTATAATACATTTCGTCCTCACACAGTTCCATTCCCACTGAGCCTCAACGTTACACCATCCCCATAATTTCTTATCAAGCATTCTTTGAAACTACACGCACGCCCTTCTTTGCCCTCCCCGGCCCCCAAGAAGCAAAATAACGCTTTCTTCCCCCAAGAAGCGGGATAACCCGAACCCCAAAGGCGAGGCTACAGTTGCGGATAAAGTCTATGTTATCACGTAAACCCTATGGGTTATCCTCAGCCATGGTGCCGTGTGGTATGAGGAATTTTACACGCAAAAGAGCTTTCTTTTAAAATCAGGGTTTTTACGTCTTTAGGTGTAACCAACATAATAGGTGGTGAGCCTGTTGGCGTGTTGAAATCTACAGACAAATTGTGACTATCTGATATTCGTAAATTGATATGTCTCAAATGGCCACCCATCTTAGGACTAACTTTAGTGTATGACGCTTAACATAGTGATCGTTGTCATATTACAGAAACATTACGCTGTTACGTACATAGCAACGAAAAATAATGTCTTCAAAAATGGTCACTACTAAATGCATAATAACACGATCTATTTCAAGGAATTATGCTCGGTTGGCGTGCGCGTGTCTGACAGCTGTCAGTGTCAACTGTCAATTATAAAGCAGTTATGTTATCGCAGTTAAACTCGTTAATAGCACGTAACCGGGATCGCTTGCTAATTATAGGGTTAATGAACAGTTACTATTCCTAGGTATCAGTTACACGATACCTAGGAAACGTAACAGTTGACATTATATTGAACTAGCTGTTGCCCGCAGCTTCGCCCGCGTGGTGAAGTTTTCCTATTCGAGATTTCGTACGGAACCCTAAACTTTTTGAAAATGCACTACAGCCATGTTATTCACGAAGAATGTAGTTTCCTAATGGTAAAAGAGTTTTTAAAATCGGTGCAGTAGTTTTTGAGCCTAACCATTACAAACAATCTGACAAATCTTTCCGCTTTATAATATTAGTATAGACTAGCATGAGTTTTTGACAAGCGTGTTATGAATTATTTAGTTGATATCGCCAAGCGATTTCGTTCATGGTGTCCTGAATCGAATGCCATAAATCGTTTAATAGTCTCTCTCTTATGGGTCCAGAGAAATATATATATACAGGCGGATGAACAGACTGAGTCGTTTTTTAAGACTTTTACAACATAAAACTCTAGAACTTTGTGTGTTTGCACTAAATCACAAAATTAAATTAAAAGTCAAGTCAAGAGTACCCTTAACCGGCGTGTGTGTATGAAAACACTTAGGAAAGTGGAAGAAGCGAAAGTTGTATGCCAGGATCGTAGCAAGTGGAAAGCCAGTCTCTGCCTACCCCGATGGGAGACAGGCGTGACGATATGTATGTATGTATGTATATGTATGTATGCACTAAATCACTAACATAACTCGTGTGCTTTAATGTTGTCTTTTTTTCTTGTTCCATGTACTTCAACACATAACTTGCCTATTAAATATTTCGGCCTTCGCCGTCTAGTTCCTCCCTTTTTACCTTGTACACTCACAAAACTTGGATCCTATATAAGTGTGGGCCGCCTTGCTAAACTCCTACCTAATCCATCTGAGTTCTTGGCGGAGCAACAGTACCGCCACAAGTACACACAGAAAAAAAAATACACTAATATTATCTCTTTCGCGCGTAGTACCGACAGCAAGAGACGACGCATTCGTCTCCATTTATTTTTCTCTTTCCTAATCTTTGTTTTAAGCTCAAGCTTTATTCTAAATCTAAACGCCGTAATAAATACATATAAACACCCTTATTTACCCGAGTGGGTGGGCAGATATACATCTGCCCCACATACACCCGGCACCCGTTTATTTGGTCGACGTTATAGGTAGCGTGATGAGTGCCGTGAGGAGATGATATCAGCTATGCAATTCACAAATCTCGGATTCAATCCTCTACGGCGCAAATGTCATTGATATTCGAGTTCTATGAATATCGAAGACATTTGCGCCGTAGCGGATTAGATCCGAGATTTGTGAATTGCATAGCAGATGTCAGTAAGTGCATCATTGGCCGCCAACTTAAGGGCCATTGTCAATAGTCTCGTGATCTGTGAAAGTGGCCCACAATTCCATAGCTGTCACTATGGCTGCCCATCAGGCGGGAAGTATCATTTTGGCGAGCGAAATATAGTAAACATACATACATATTGTCACGCCTTTATTCCCGAAAGGGTAGGCAGAGGCATGCTATGAGCCCACATGTCACCGTATGCATTTTTGTCCCACGTAATAGGTGGTGAGCCATTGCATTGTGTTGAAATGAACATGCACAGGCTGTGGCAACCTGCTGTAGAAAATTTTCAAGCCGCCCATGAGGCCTTCAACTGGGCTTAACGACTGCCATTTTACTGGTAACCGGGGCCAACGGCTTAACGTGCCTTCCGAAGCACCGAAAAACCCTCGTAAATGTAAATGCCATCAAGTGGTCACCCATCCTAGGACCAGCTACAGCAAAAGTTGGTTAACGCAGTGATCGTTTACTTACAGAACACTAAGTTAGCTCATACTACCTGTGTCTGGTAGCCTCCCCTCAATACTGTCTCGTAGTGGGAGACAACAGACCAACTACAGGTAGTATTGTTCCATCAGAACATAACTCTCAATCGAGTTGATTACGACTTAACTAGAATAAATCAGGTGACTCTTCTTATGTTTTCTTCTCATTAGAGGGTTATTGTCCTAACTCTTAGCTAATGGAGGTCATTGTCACTGCGGACGTGACTTCACGATACATATTTGGATCAAGGGCCGGCGCAACGGGATATACGACGGGTTCACGGTCTTACGAGAGACAGAACGAAGCTAGGGCTGTCGCTAGAAGATTTATATGCAAACTTTTATGGCTCTTATTGGAAGTGTAGTACAAATTAAAATAGTTATTGTATTGTAACATGCATTACTGCAGTATATACCTACACCAATAAAACATTTTATAAATGGGTAATACAAATTAATGGACTGACCACATAAAGACAATTTTGGCAGAAATGTATACGTATACTTTACTATGTAATGTAAAAATGTTTTAGATGTAACCTACCTACTTATTACGTTATTGACCAACTGAACCTTGTGCATAAATTTCGGCGACCGACGATACGATTGCGGCACGCAAAATTAAGGGTTTGGTGGTACAATAGGTACCATCTTTGTGTGGTAAACAGGTTGGAGTCATATCAAATCATAGCTGATGAATGAATCCTGTCGTTTATAATAATGTACGATTTGTTGACATTTATGACTATCCGCTCTCCAGGTTAGTAGCGTGATGGTATATAGACTATATAGCCTTTCTCGGTAATTGGGCTATCCAACACAAAAAGATTTTTTCATTTTGAACCAATAGTTCCCAGAGATTAGCGCGTTCAACCAAACAAACAAACTCTTTAGCTTTATATATTGAAGCGCTCGTGGCCCCGCGGTCTCAGTGTTCTGTAAACGATCACTGAGTTACGCAACTTTCACTATGACTGGTCCTCGGATGGGTGACCACTTTGTGGCATTTACATTTGCGAGCGTTTTAGTTCTTCGGAAGGCACGTTAAGCCGTTGGTCCCGGTTGCCATTAAAATGGCAGTCGTTAAGCGTGGTTGAAGGACTTATGGGCGGCTTGAAAAATTTCAACAGCAGGTAGTCAACACCTGCGTCTGTCTATTTCCACACGCCAATGGGCTCACCACCTATTACGTGGGAGAGGAATACACACGGTGAAAAGTGCACATATAATATGCCTCTGCCACCCCTTCAGGGATAAGGCGTGATGGATAAATAAATATATCGTTTAGATTATTAAAAATAACACACTCGCCAACCCTATCGCTCACGTGCACCGCGTTACATAAAACTCTGCACTCATTTTAGTCACGTAGTATAGTGTAATATGATAATGCGCCCGTCATTCTAATTTTACTGTGGCCTATTTAACTGTCATTATTTTTAGCACTCCGCAGTAAAAAAGGTCACCATGGTCGGTCCACGTGTCCCCAATCAAACTAAAATACCTTTATTAATAGAAATCTGTAATTGGTCATCTATCTATACTTTAATATATAAAGCTGAAGAGGTTGTTTGCATTTTTATTTGTTTGTTTTGTTATACTATTTTTTTTTGTGTTGGATAGCCCATATATCGAGGAAGGCTATAGGCTATAATCATCACGTTACAACACTGGAGAGCGGAGCAGTAAACATAAATGTCATCAAATCGGGCAAATTGCATGTATGCATCAATCAATCACGCCTTATCCCCGAAGGGGTGCCAGAGGTGTATTATACACCTACATTTCACCGTGTGCATTTTTGTCTTATATAACAGGTGGTGTGCCCATTGTCGTGTCGTAGTGGTAAACTGCTGATAAAATTTTTCAAGCTTTTTGGCTTAAAGACCAGCCCTAGCGAAACTTGCTTAACGCAGTGATTGTTTACAGAACACTGAGTTAGGATGGTCACGAGCGCTTCATCGGATCGGGCAAATTTTCGTAAATTATTGTAAAAATATTTGACGACGGAATGAAATGGGTGCGAGGAGTTCGATGTATGTAACGGGCGAAGCCTCGAGAGACAGCTTGTATTCAATATGTCGGTGAGACAACGGCGAAGGCAGTTGCTCCTAACTATGCCGAACATGAAGAGTCGAAGGATTGCTGCTCTTAGCATCCAAATAAAGTGGACCGGAGGCTCCAAGTCCAGTTAGGGTTTGAAAGCAATTGGGAATACACCAAGGTATTCCATTACTGGTATTCCGGAAAGACACATTATAGCAGCTAACACATAGATCAACCATCTCAGGACTGACCTTAGCATCCACACAACTCCCTTGAATTATCATCTGGTTAAATTCGATACAAGATCCAAGACGCTCTAATCTCCTGGGACTTTTCTTGGCTTACAGGTGTCACTGAATGGGAATTGTTCCAATACAAAATACATATTAATTCCATAATTATACACACCACGGTTCCCAATAGTTCTAAAGTCCTTTAACGTGACTGATATGAAGTCCATACCTAATATATCATAACTTTAAATATTTTAAATAGTGTATGAGATTTTGTAAGCGCCGTTATAATATTTTTTTTTTAATAGCGATGAATGCCGTTGTGCTCATCATGCGACAAACAACAGGCTCTCGCGTCGCACCTACATACAATCGATATATTGAACTGCCACATTCACACATTCGTTACAACGTTATGTGTACTAAAGCAAACCTTCCGTTCATACATCTGCACTGACCGAGTGTAATGAAATAAAATTGGAACAAAAAAAGGTTTGTTTGTTTACCAATCACGCCTTATCCCCGAAGGGGTTGCAGACGCACATTACACGCCCACTTTCACCGTGTGTATTGTGTGTATCCTCTGACGCAATAGGTGGTGAGCCCACTGCAGTGTTGAATGATATAGACAGACGCAGATTGTGGCTACCTATTGTTGAAATTTTTCAAGCCGCGCATAAGTCGTTCAACTTGGCTTAACGACTGCCATGTTACTTGCAACTGGGACCAACGCATTAACGTACCTTTCGAAGCACGGAAACGCTCGCAAATGTAAATGCCACAAAGTGGTCACATTACCTATAATTAGGTATATGTTAATTTTAAAAATATAAACTGTACTCTTTGCAGGAAGTTCCAAAAACTACATCTTTACTAATATTATAAAAAGGAAAGATTTGTTTGTATAAAATAGGCTCAGAAACTACTGGGCCGATTTATAAAAATCTTTTACCATTACAAAGCTACATTCTTCGTGAGTAACATAGACTATATTGGATTTTCAAAAAGTTTAGGGTTCCGTACGAAATCTCTAATACGAAAACTACACCACGCGGGCGAAGCTGCGTGCCTTAGCTAGTTGGAAAATAGATAACAATCCCTTCGGCACGAAAGGCCTATAGGCCATTATGCCTTTCTCAATTCACACTATACATACCATCCAACGCTTTCTTAACGATCAGCTCATTAAATTGTAATCAATCATCCTGTAACATACAATCTACCAAATGATTCGCTCCACACAAGCTTCAACCATTCCATAATATATGTATACACACACAGCCATTAATATTCCATTGGATTTCATTCCTCCATGACTCAGCATAAAGTTTTATAGTTGCAATAGAAATGAAATAGAGTACAATGCAGTTCCAATACAGGCGTCAGTCATAAACTTTGGAAAATTCACCCGAACAGAGTCACTGGCGTCCTCTAATTATTTATTAAAACTAAATCAGTCAAAATTGTACCGGTAGCTTTCTATTATGCGACGATTTCGATTCTATTTCAACACGATTAACTGATATATGTGAAATAGCACACTCGGCCCCTATGACTACTTCAACCTCCATAGCGAAGGCTATAACTGAGAATAATGATGATGAGCTTTTCACTAAATGCATAGCAAGTATATACGGTACTTACAAAAAAAAAATAGTTTATTTGTTCTGGGTTATCTCTGAATCGACTTTAACTATTTTATCGGGACTTTCACTGGCCGAGAGCTAATGTTATAATGAGTAACTTGGGTCACATTTTATCCCTGTTTTGTCACGGGAACGGGAACTAGGCGGGAGAAACCGCAGGGCGTCCGCTAGTAGAAAGTAAAGATCGTGTAGACCCACTATCTCGCGTATGTTTTAGCAGTGATTACACGAGTAACTCTTGAGATAGTGAAATCTACGTATCACGCAATCAGACATACATTATGATAAGACTATCAAGTTTGAGGACCGCTTAACCCCGCGTATCACAGAGTACTAGTAGCAGGGTCAACAACTCGACCCTCGACAAGGTGACACGGCTGAGTGTCATCTAAGGGGGCGAAGTTTACTATTTCAATCGCGTTAGAATATAATCGAAGTCGTCGCTCAATCGATAGTGGAACAATTTGACAGTTTTCGTAGTGCACTATTACAATTGCGCTCCAATAGAATAGTGGCCGTTCGTAAGTAAGTTGCAGTTTTGTTAGTCTTGCTTGTAGTACTTTAGCTTGACAGCTAAAACAGTGATTCTGGTTCTATTCTAGGGCTTGTGAAAAGCGATTGTGAAATATATGATAGATTTAGAAGACTACTAAGTTTTGACCAACAGCAATAGAAACATGTAGAATAGAAATAGTATGGCTTTAAATTGCAAAATAGTCGACTCGGCCCCCAGGCATGGCTAAACTGCAACATTTTCTGCGTAATATAGGTGAACCATTCTCTTCACAGGAGACACTATCCAATATACATTCTGAATAGAAACAGTTATGTACGAGTTATAAATAAATTAAACCCTCGGTTGTTACTAAATGTTCCATATGTATTTTATTGTCTAAATCTGATATAAGAAAATTATATAAGTGTAATATAATTTTTACAGACTCCAAAATAAATGAAATGTAGTGTGATGTACGGAGAATAAGAAAAAATTAAACTAGTATTCAGGCGCAACTTGTAGGTAGCATACGAGTACTAATTCTTGTAATCAAAATAAGTAGTACAAATGTGAAACGGTGGCCATACTCCGCACAAAGCTGTATAAGTGCATTCAACGCTGGATTTCAGATACAGTTATATTAATGTGACTGAAAGGCTTGCATCATATGCGGTTACCAGTAACAACCGATGATGCAAAGAAGCACGTCGATTCGATTGTACTTCACACGCTGAATTTCTGTGTATTCCTGTTCATCCAAAGGTTGCCTCGAAGAACCCTGCTGGGTGCATTAAGGCCGCCAATTGTACTTAACTGTAAGAAACCGCTATATTCCAGTACATTTTTGTTTTATTATTTATTTTGAGTGTAAGTAAGTACAAAAGCATATTATCTGTCTATCTATCACGTCAATGCACAAAGTGGATTACTAGTACTGTGAATTCAGAATTAACATTAAAAGGATAAGTGTTGTAATCTACGCAGGAACTATTTGGTCTCGTTTAGGAGATGATACACCGTCGGGACTCAATGACAGTTCAAGTCGCTCTAGAATGTTAAATGTACTCATTTTGTTGTTTACAACTAACTTATGATGTTAGTCCACCTCAAACCGAGGTCGGTTCGCCACCCACTCAAGTCGACCGACGCCACCGCCTTATAAGGGATGCACAAGCGCTGTTAGCGCGGAACTCCTGCGCAAATGCCCTTGGTATAATACAAGGTTGGCACACAACGTTGAACCGACTTGTATGAAGTACTGGGGGCCGAGTCTGCTATTTCAATCGTGTCGAAATCGTCGCCCAATAGAAAGCCACCGGTACAATGTTGACAGTTTTTCGTAGTCTACTATTACAATCGCACTCCTATCAGTCGTATAATAGACGTCTATCAGTCGGCCGATAGAATTCTACTAACCAGTGACCGCTAGTCACTAACATTTTGACAGCTAAAAACAGCGATTCTAGTTCTATTCTACGGCTTGTCAATAGTAGACTTGGGCCCCTGGAAAGCAGGCTGTGTTTTGGCAGTTATTATTGTCTACATTTCATTTCCATTCAAGCTGACTTTCGAACTTCGATTAGAAGACCTGCGTCAGAACTTCGATCGTCTGACAGTCGATATGTGACCCAGTTACCCGGTGAGGTCAACTCAGAGCCTCGAAGTGGTGGCACCTGTTTTGTACTTACTACAGTTAATATAAGGTGAGGGGACAACCCTAACACTTAGGAGATGACGCTACCATACGAGCATTAATGCAGCAAGAAGCTACTCATTAAAGTTCCTGATTCACCATAACTCCTACATGCGAGCACTTGAAACTTGTTGGTGCAATTGTTTTTTTTTTAAACTCATTGCGATTATTGAGTACGTTGAATATTCTGTGTCCACAAACATCAATAAAATCGTAATAATCGATGTCGAATGTTGACCACTGCACAGCGGTGTTAGGACATTCTTTATGCTGAACTAGCTGACCGCAGGGTTCAGCTTCCACATGTGACATACCTACTTTGATATTTATAACTTATAGCCCAACACAAAAAGATTTTTCCAATTCTTACCAGTAGTTGGTGAGCCATTAGCACGTTTAAACAAACAAACAATCAAACTCTTCATGCTTTATATATATTAGTATAGAGCACGGGCGTAGCCACGTTTTAGTATTTTTGGTGGGGGTTCCAATACTTGATTTTAGATGCTATAGGGCCCTACCTACATCTTCGGGGTCCAAGCCAGCCTCACCTTCGAATAGTGCACCTGTAGACTAACAAACAAGTTCATGGTTTAGTCTCGAATTTTCCTATATATATATATATAGGAATTCGAGACTAAACCCTACAGGGTATTTTTAAATACCAACATATTATAGGAATACCCAAATTCCAAAACAAGCATTTGTAGATCATACAAATATTATTTGTTCAGACATGAGAATCGAACATGAAGTCTTTGCGCGGCAGAGCAGGCTCTTACGCTACAGAGGCAGGGTCGATTCAAGATTCGACAGAGCAACGATCTATTGCTTTTAAAGTCTTTACTCAAGTGAAGTGCCTTGTATGGTGGCTGTATACGTAGATCGGCGGCGCCGGCGCAGGCGCGAGGTAGGTACGCTCGAGTTCCGACGCTGACTCACTGGACTATGAGTCAAATTCTCTAATTAGATTAGTGGACTCCCCGCTAACAGCTGCCGCTGTAAAGCTAGGTTCATGATCTAGTTTAGCTTTCAATATATACTAATAAAAGCTGAAGAGATTGTGTGATTAGTTCAACGCTATAATCTCAGGAACAATTGGTTCGAATAGAAAAAATGCTAACTTTAGATATTTTTTTTATGAATGTGTAAGAAGACAACTAGGTTCGAGACGGGGATTGAACCCCTGGATCTTTGCCTAACCAGAGCAATGTTCTAGGCACTGAACTACCCAAATCGTACCGGAACAAGTTGCAATTGTGTACTATATTTTAATGGTCATTTAAGAGTATGACCAGAACCATCTATCGAGCTAGAACATTGCCCTGGTTAGGCAAAGGTCACGTGTTCAATCCCCGTCTCGAACCAAGTTGTCTTCTTTCACTTTTATAAAAATCTTTTAGTGTTGGTTAGCCCATTTATCTAGAACGTCTATAGGTTCGATTATTCGTTCTAATCGTTCAATTAATAAAAGACAGGATAAAATGGGTGCAACGGTAACCCGATAGCTAAAAGACAGGATAAAATGGGTGCAACGCTAACCCGGTAGCTAAAGGACAGGATAAAATGGGTGCAACGGTAACCAGGTAGCCAAAAGACAGGATAAAATGGGTGCAACGGTAACCCGGTAGCTAAAAGACAGGATGAAATGGGTGCAACGGTAACCCGGTAGCTAAGAGACAGGATAAAATGGGTGCAACGGTAACCCGGTAGCTAAAAGACAGGATGAAATGGGTGCAACGGTAACCCGGTAGCTAAGAGACAGGATAAAATGGGTGCAACTGTAACCCGGTAGCTAAAAGACAGGATGAAATGGGTGCAACGGTAACCCGGTAGCTAAAAGACAGGATAAAATGGGTGCAACGGTAACCCGGTAGCTAAAAGACAGGATAAAATGGGTGCAACGGTAACCAAGTAGCTAAAAGACAGGATAAAATGGGTGCAACGGTAACCCGGTAGCTAAAAGACATGATAAAATGGGTGCAACGGTAACCCGGTAGCTAAAAGACAGGATTAAATGGGTGCAACGGTAACCCGGTAGCTAAAAGCTAAAATATCAATACAGGTCAATAATTACAAGTGTGTACGCGTCCTAAGCGTGATCTATTTATTACCAGTTCCATGACGTCACGGAGATTTTTTTATTTAGAGTGTTACCATGTTTAGATCATTTGATAGGTAAGCATATAAGGTGCTCTTGCGCATGGAAGCAGATAAAAGTACCTACCTATATTCAGTAACTTTGCGTACGTTAAGTTTGAGTCCGTCTCGGGGTTGGAAGTTTAAAGGGAGAAGTCTTGAGTTAAAATTTTTCGATCAACGATTTGATCCCGGGCAACACGTGCGGGGCAAAACACCATACCCATACTCGAAAAAGGTGTTTCGACAAACCTTTCCTGAGGCGAACATAAAGACTAGGGACCCATTTAAATATGAGCGCCGCGCCGACGCGCCGCCGCCGCCTCGATTTTGACCGCGCCGCCGCCGCCGTCTCCGAGCGGTGGGGCTCTGTTTAGACGATGCGAAACTGCAAAAGCTTTCACGAACCTCACCGTCATTTTGAACAAACTTTCTGACCAAAGGCACGTTTGACTGAATTGGCCATCGGTTCTTCTACAGATCTGGCCAACTCATTGCCACTTTAACTTACGTACCTTGCCAGCTGTATCGACCAACGTGATGCTCTGAAGGCACATTAAGCCGTTGGTCCTGGTTGCAAGTAACATGGCAGTCGGTTAGTTCAGTTGAAGACCTTATGGGCTGCTTGAAAAATTTCAACAGCAGGTTGCCACAACCTGCGCCTGTCCATTCAACACGACAATGGGCTCACCACCTGTTACGTGGGACAAAAGTGCATACGGTGAAATGTGGGCGTATAGTATGCATCTGCCTACCCCTCCGGGGATAAAAGCGTGACAATATGTCTGTCTGGTGCTCTGACGAATAACCTCGTTTCGAAGTTTATCCAAAGGTCATTGTGCACCATATGGCATGAACTGGCCGCACCGAAAGTGTTCACGTTTCGGCACCGTAGGTCATAACCGGTAGTACGGTGTCGTCGGCAAAGCGAAAGTGTGAGATGCTTTTGCCGTCTTTATTTAAGCTGTACACCTCCCAGTCCAGCGCCTTAAAGACATCCATAAGCGCGTTGGTGAAGACCTTGGAAGATATTACATCACCCTGTTACACCCCTCTAAGCAGCTCAATGGGTTTGATCTTTTGGTCTTGAAGCTGAACGTCATGATAGCGATGTCGTACAAGCATCTCAACACCTTGACTTGCCGCCAACCAACATAACATCGCTGCAGAGCTGCTTGAATTTTTTTTGGACTACATTTAAACGCGTTTATTTTACTCATGCTATTAATCCTTATCAAAATAAATTATTTCATCAATAAGTACAGTTTATGTAGATAATATTTGGTCTTTGAATGATTCAAATTGGACGTTTCGGCCCGTTGCGAAGTGGGCGTCACCAAGGCGGGGGTGCGCGTGCGGGAGGGGAGTTTAGATCTATGAGTAAGGTACCCGCGAGGTCGCAAAAAATCTTATGCTAAATAAATTAGGCGAAAAAAGAATCACGGTTAGCGAAATCCACGCGGGCGAAGCTGCGGGCAGAAGCTAGTGAGATAATAAAAGCATCTACAAGTAAACAAAATTTCACTTTCCCATTACTTAATCTGGTGTAATAATATTAATAAAACATAATTTAAATATATATTATAATTAAGGTGTTATGCAGAAGCCGCTATGAACTAAGTCACGGTGTTAAGCCTACTTATGTAAGTACGTTGCTGCGCCGGCGCACCCGCTCGCTCTGCGCGGGACTGGTCTCAAGCGGATTTATACTTTCACGCAAGTGTTATGAAATATTAAGCGTTTTTTTTTGCCTGTAGTAGACTTAATATTATTGTAAAATGGTGATATTCATTTTGTTAGTTACCTCCATTTTGTTTTACATTACCATAAAAGCACAATTTGTACAGTTATGTATTTTTTTAACACTTTTACGTCGAGCCTAATTACTGTAGATAGAATCTTACTTCGTACTGTGAAGTCTACTTTTTCGTATTCATACATACATATTGTCACGCCTTTATCCCCGTAGGGGTAGGCAGAGGCATACTATACACCCACATGTCACCATTTTTGTCCCACGTAACAGGTGGTGAGCCCATGGCCGTGTATATCTTTTTCGTATAGAATGGCATAAATAGTTAACAAGCTGGTATTAAACGTGTGCTGCCCAGAACTCAGCAGGATCGATGGCTGGTAAGACAAAATGTGATGCACCACATTCACTGTCGCCACTTCCAGTGACCAGACCAGATGGCCTAAGTTTACACTGCAACAGTCAACTTAGTACCGTATTAAAGCCCTTCCAAATCAAAGAGGCGGCGGAGTTGGAGCGGGAAAAGACTCTCCCACCCAAGTTCCGCAGTCTGCGGCGGTAACTCTGCAGACTTGTAATCGGCTAAGACTACCTTCCTTCATAAGGACGGTGGGCTGTTAACCATTCTTACAGAAACAGGCCCAAGACGATATTGTAACGTGAGAATGTCACGCCCTAGGAAGCGGGATAACACCCGAACCAACCCCCAAAGGAGCGGGATATACCGCTAACAAGCAACCTTCGCATAGAGCACATTGTAAATTGTACTTACTTGAGCTTGTGGGGTCATCCATCTAAACCCGAAAGTCATCCAATTCGGGACGTCCGTTCTTTTGCATTTAAGGGGCATCCAATTAGTGGAAGTGCCAATCAAATCTGTCCTCCTGCCCCCATAGCAGTGTAGTAACTTGACCTAATGTATTCCACCACAGGAAAAACTAGTAGGTATAAACTTGGATAAAATATACTTTTGCACACTTTACAAACTTTGCAAAGTGTGCAATTGCACTAGCAGCGCTCGTGGCCCCGCTGTCTTAGTGTTCTGTTAATGATTACTGCGTTAAGCAACTTTCGGGGGTGGACACGGATGGGTGACTACTTTGTTGTATTTCTATTTACGAGCGTTTCCGTGCTTCGAAATGCACGTTAAGCCGTTGGTCCTGGTTGCCAGTAACATAGCGGTTGCAAGCCAAGTTGAAGGCCTTATGGGCGGCTCGAAAATTTCAAAAGTAAGTAGACACAACCTCCGTGTGTCTATTACAACACGGCAATGAGCTCACCACCTATCACGAGTGACAGTAATGCACACGGAAAGATGTGGGCGTATAATATGCCTCTGCCACCCCGTCGGGGATAAGGCGTGATTGATAAACAAATATGGGGCTAAAATTGCGTGTGTATTGATTTATTTATTTCGCTACGGTACACTAAGAATCAAGTGCTCTAATTTTTGTATAAATTTTAATACGTAAAGTTTGTTTACATGTCGCACGCAGTTTGTAATTAAGGAAACATAATTATTCGGAAATTAATAACTAACAATGGACGATGCAGCGTCGTAAAATGTACGAGTAAACTGTTACTAATTACAGTCTGCGCGAATTTAATTACTTCTCAAATTTCACGTTATTCCATAGTTTGTTTGAGGTCTCCGTACACTGCCGCTGTGGAGCTGTTAGAACTACACGCGCGTTATAGCGATCATCATCTATGATCTAATGGCAAACGGTTACAAAAGTAAGGTGTTGATATTTTGTGGTGATCAGTACCGTCTAACGAAGAGGAGCTACACAAATCTGATACCAATCTAGTGATATAGTACGAACAAGTGTCACTGTCCATACAATACGCTACACAAATCTGATACCAATCTAGTGATATAGTACGAACAAGTGTCACTGTCCATACAATACGCTACACAAATCTGATACCAATCTAGTGATATAGTACGAACAAGTGTCACTGTCCATTCAATACGCTACACAAATCTGATACCAATCTAGTGATATAGTACGAACAAGTGTCACTGTCCATACAATACGCTACACAAATCTGATACCAATCTAGTGATATAGTACGAACAAGTGTCACTGTCCATACAATACGCTACACAAATCTGATACCAATCTAGTGATATAGTACGAACAAGTGTCACTGTCCATACAATACGCTACACAAATCTGATACCAATCTAGTGATATAGTACGAACAAGTGTCACTGTCCATACAATACGCTACACAAATCTGATACCAATCTAGTGATATAGTACGAACAAGTGTCACTGTCCATACAATACGCTACACAAATCTGATACCAATCTAGTGATATAGTACGAACAAGTGTCACTGTCCATACAATACGCTACACAAATCTGATACCAATCTAGTGATATAGTACGAACAAGTGTCACTGTCCATACAATACGCTACACAAATCTGATACCAATCTAGTGATATAGTACGAACAAGTGTCACTGTCCATACAATACGCTACACAAATCTGATACCAATCTAGTGATATAGTACGAACAAGTGTCACTGTCCATACAATACGCTACACAAATCTGATACCAATCTAGTGATATAGTACGAACAAGTGTCACTGTCCATACTATACGCTACACAAATCTGATACCAATCTAGTGATATAGTACGAACAAGTGTCACTGTCCATACAATACGCTACACAAATCTGATACCAATCTAGTGATATAGTACGAACAAGTGTCACTGTCCATACAATACAACTAGCTGAGTATCGAACCCATGTGGCTCCTATTCAATCTTCATTTCTTATTTTTTTAATAAGTTATGAAAATTTGCCCGATTCCATGACATTTATGATTACTGTTTGGCTCTCCTGAGTAGTAATGTGCTGATATTATAGCCTTCATCGATAAATGGGCTAACCAACACAAAAAAAATATTGCAAATCGAACCAGTATTACCTGAGATTAGCACTTTCTACCAAACCAACTCTACAGCTTCATAATATTAAGTTTAGATATAGATATTTACAACAGACTCAAAGCAACAGGGGGCCCAGTCTGCTATTTCAATCTTGTCAAATTGAATCGAAATCGTTGCTCAATAGAAAGCCACCGGTACAATTTTGAGAGTTTTTCGTAGTCTACTATTACAATCGTACTTCAATAGACCTCTATCGGTCGGCCGATAGAATTCTACTAACACGTACCGCGCCGGTGGCCGCAAGTCAGTTACATTTTTGATAATCTACGAGTACTAACATTTTGAGAGCTAATAACAGCGATTCTGGTGTATAAGAACCTTAAAATTAATCTTCTTTTTCCCGCGTTTTTATGTCAGTAGTAAACAGTATCCGCCTTCGACTTTCATCAATATCTCTCATATTAGCACGAAGTAGGGGTCACATTGTTGTTCTATATGGTTGGTTTATTAAGAAACAGTACGTAGTGAAAAGGGTGTCACTAGTGAACATTTCGTACTAATAGCAGTAATCAAAGACTAAAGTAAATATTGCAAGGCGTACTTGCAGTCGTCATGTTTATGCAATAAGTTGACACAGTTACGTCAAGGTCGAGCAGTGGAGCCGAGTGCAGAATGAGAGATTGGTTTATTTATTGGTTTGTTTATTTATGTGTCCCACAATATTTATTTTATTTTTACATAAGTTGAAGTCGTTTCACATACCAAGCTATCTATCTATCTTCACGCTGTATCCTTTACGGGGTTAGTCAGAGAGGACAGATCGCCAGGCTTCGTGATCCATGCATACTTCTTTCGCTTCCTGTAGATTCATTAATCGCTTCATACATGCACGTCTAGGTAAAGAACCTAAAATCTCGATTACGTCAAAATAGTAAATTTTTAAAGTCGGTATATCAAAATAATGCTTCATTTGATGATATCACATACAGTAAAGATATTGCACGCCTCACAACGTGTAGCGTGTGGTGCTTTACTCTCGACTCGATAGGCCGCTATGTGACGATTTTACAATATAAAATCACTCTTATCTCCAAAGTTAGACATTACATAAATAAAAAGGGGTGTTTTGAAAACTAGACATATTAAATTATAAAATCAGTTTTTTTTTTTTTTTTGTATAATATAACAAAAAAATGTAGTTCAAAAATTATTAGTACCGCTGTCCGTTGGTCTGTGTACTTGTTTGTCTGTACGTTTTAGAAAAATATACGCAATTAATTGTAATAAATCCTTTTGAATAAATTTCCACTTATACTGAGGATGAACCCTATTTCTTATCATGATTGAAATGATAACCGTTTTAAAGATATTTGCCACTTCTTTCGAAATAAACATTGTTTATTATTGTCTGCTAAAGAGAAGCTATGATTTGGCTTTTGCAGCAGGTGCGATTGGCTTACGTAGGGAAGATCTTATAGAGGTCCCAGTAACTACTTATATCAAGTTAACTAGTTGACCGCAGCGGCTTCGCCCGTGACATACTTCGAACTCCCGTCGCACCTATTTAATCCCGTCGCTTATAAATTCTACAAAAATGTATGAAAAATTGCCTGATTTATTGTCATTTTTTGGTTACTGCTCCGCTCTCCAGTGTGATATATAGCCTTTCTCGATAAATGGGCAATCCAACACAAAAATATTTTTTCAATTTGTTTCTACCAGTAGTTCTAATATTAGCGCGTTCAAACAAACTCTTTGGCTTATATACTAGTATGGATATGAAATATGGATAAAAGCGATACTTTGACTGCAACACATTCATCCCGAAATACTCGTAGTCCCATGGCTTACTATAAAAAAAATCTAACCTATCTTCACGTTGTATCCTTGACGGGGTAGTCAGAGAGAACAGCTCACCAGGTATCGCGATCCATGCATACTTCTTTCGCTTCCTGTAGATTCATTAATCGCTTCATACATGCACGTCTGGGTATCTGAGTACATTTGACTTTTCCGTGTTTGAGCAATCTGCTCACGTGGTCTTCACCCTCTACTTTCGCACAATATATATTCTTCGTCAATCGTTCCTCACTCATTGGTTTACTATATTTCCACCCAATTCATTATCTTGAACCACACAGCAAGTAATCCATGTCACCCGCGCGCTCTCTACTAGAGACGCCTTACTCTACATATTTCATACAACCAAGCGAGTTTTTAATTACTATAGACAAATGCGAGTGCTAGGCAACTACCAGGTCGCGTATGCGACTTTCCCCATACAGTTTGACGTAAACTTGGCACAAAGCATGAATACTTTCGTTTCTATTAGGTACGAGCGAGAGGGAGCATGTCCGGTACCTATTCAATACGCGGATTGCGTTGCGATGTAGCGACTAAATTCGCAAATATAAACACAACACAAATTATCATGTCCAAATGACTTTATCAAACAACTCCTAATGCTTTTCAGTATTTGATATCACAATGGAATGGGTCTCAGTGTTTTGTAGACGATCACTGAGTTACGCAACTTACACTATGGCTGGTCCTCGGATGGGTGACCACTTTGTGGCATTTACATTTGCGAGCGTTTCCGTGCTTCGGAAGGCACGTTAAGCCGTTGGTCCCGGTTGCCAGTAAAATGGCAGTCGTTAAGCCTGGTTGAAGGCCTTGTGGGCGGCTTGAAAAAGTTCAACAGCAGGTAGCCACAACCTGCGTCTGTCTATTTCAACACGGCAATGGGCTCACCACCTATTACGAGGAATCCACACGGTGAAAAGTGGGCATATAATGCCACCCCTTCGGGGATAAGGCGTGATGGATATCTATTTATTTTTTATTTTTTATATCACAATTCTCAACATACTTTTCAATTACATTTAACTAGCTGACCCATGCAGCTTCGTTCGTGACATACGTCGAACCCCCGTCGCACCTATTAAATCCCGTCGCTTATAAATTCTACAATAATACAATAATATTTTCCCAATTTGTAGACAGTTATTATTCTTGCTCCGCTCTCTGCCTCTCCAGGATAATAGCGTTATTATAAATAGCCTTCCTCAATAAATGGGCTATCCAACACAAAAAGATTTTTCAAATAGGTACAACCAGTAGTCCTGAGTTTAGCGCGTTTAACCAAACAAACAAACTCTTCAGCTTCATATTAGTATGGATAAGTTTTATTTGGTTATCTAATTGGAATGAGACAATGGAATGTAACAAATTCAAATCAATGTGTGTTTTCAATAAACTATTTTTTTCTTTTACAAGCGATGTTAAACAATAAAAATTTAATCCCACTGAACTCCGTACTTCTGGGTTATGGGAACATATTTGTTGATATAACAATAGAAGCATCTGAGTGTTATTATGATTTCCCACTGTTAACATACTTAAACACAGACTGAGGGCAGTATGGTGTAGTGTTACATGTAAACTACTAACCTACAACTGAGGCTTCTCTTTTTTTATACCACTGTGGCAGGTGGCAGACAAGCATACAGCAAATCTGAGGGAAGGTCCTCACTTACATAATTTGCTTATGGCACAGATAATTTTAACCAAATTAACCCCTTTTAATCAGGTGGGCTGTGTGGCTACTATATGGCCACCTCTGCAATATAAAAAAAATTTGGAAAACCCAAAAGTGCACGCCTCACACGCTTTTATTATATTATAAAAAAAATAGAATTACAAGCTTACATACTTTGCTATGAATTTTCACATAGGAGTTAAGAAATAAATAAAGTAAAGATAATAATGAAAGGGTTCTATTCCTAATTATACTGAAGCGTAAGAAAAAAAAAGACTTGATTAGTAAAGTATTTCGGTCGTTATCGTGTTAACAAGAAAATATCCGTAACATACAGACGCACGGACGTCCAAGACGGAACTTTTTTAAACAGTTTTTTAACTAGTTTTAAATATATGATAAATAGAAACATTTTAAGTTTGAAAAATCAGATGTTATGCACAAAGTGACAGTAGTACCCACCTCAACGCTTCGCTTATGAGGCGTTCAAAATAGGATAAAGCCCATATCACCCTCCAAACCTTCCACAACCCCCATTAAAAATTGTATGTTTTCTTTTGATGTGTAAGAAGGACAAACAAACTAACACATGTTCACATTTGTACTATCGGTATGGACATATAAATATAGGAGTTGGGCAATAGTTGGAATGACACCTACACACTGTCAATAGTCAGTCAGCCCGTAACCTGCCAGCCTAAATTACATACAAAATCAAACCCTATATTACAAAATTTACCAATATTGCTTAACAATAAGCTTTTTGTTTTTCGTAAGAATGTTACCAAACTATTGTTATAGGCTTAATACCTCCAAACTATATCAGATAAGAAGTGACCAGACAACCAATAGCTTATTAGTTAATAGCTATTGAACTCAGTTGTGCTTTCAATAATATGTCAGTACCTTATTTTTGGTGGTAAGCATAGATATCTTAACTAAAATCTATTTAGATATCTATGGCAATAAGCAAGCATACAGAACACCCACTTGAAGAATAAATAGGTTGAGTTGTATGTTTGATATGATTTGTAGTATGGTTGAGAGATAACACAGGTGTCTCAAGCTCCAGCTAGAATCTGGTGCAAAGATTGACATCACTAGCCAGCAGGACAATGCAGATAGTGTTATGGGAACCTTTGCACCACTGAAGAATGGGATCATTGTTATTTTTTATTTTCAAAGTATAAATATATACAATATTGCTTTATCATATTAAAATTTGGCCATATAGAATGACTCTGCCTACCCTATCAGGGATAAAGGCGTGACTGGTAGTAGTATAATGAATTATTTGGTCTTCAAAAGAAAAAAAATTGTATTATATTTTTATAACTGAAAATTGGTTTTTCCATCAGTACCGTAATTATTATTCCAATAAGATTCAAATAAGAATACAAATAGTTAGTATGCCTACTTTAGTTTAAACTAAATTATATTACACAGCATGCTATTAAATTATATTGCATTAAAATATTGATAACAAAGGTTGTGGCATAATTAGAGTTGCTATAAATTACAAAACTTTGTTGCACTCTAATAATATTATAATCATGTTCATTTAAAAGATTTAAAATTTCTAAATCTAAATATTTATATAGCAAAATATGTACATAGTAATTAAATATGTACATAATATAATATGTTCAACAAAATTTGAGTTCATCACACAATGCATGAAGACCAGGCTTAGGCTTGGCATAGTTATTTATACAGTCAAACAGGAGTTTAGAAACACTTTGTGACAGTATACAAAATTACGACAAAAACTTAAACCATGAATAGTAGCATTTTAAATGCAAACAAATACATTTACGTTCCGCCTCCGTGCGTAACATAAGACTGCGATTTCACATTTATTTCGACAAACGTTGATTGAACGGGTTGACTAGGGTCGTTTAGGAGGTTCTTTGGAGCGCAACGTTGCTT
The DNA here is from genome assembly GCA_948477245.1 of Thumatha senex. Classification (NCBI taxonomy): domain Eukaryota; kingdom Metazoa; phylum Arthropoda; class Insecta; order Lepidoptera; family Erebidae; genus Thumatha; species Thumatha senex. The sequence continues at coordinate 13,447,857 of OX419753.1, forward strand.
TGTCCCTACGTCTGACTCACTTACCAGCAGTTAAGCTTCTTTATTGCAGTGAGATCGGACTGCTTGGATCTCGCAATCACCATTTCCTCAGTGAGCCGGGCCATGGTCACTACACAACTTTGCCACTTCACAAACACAGACTGCCCCTGATGTTTGTATACAAAACTGGTAGAAAACGAACACAGAGAGTATTTTATTTACGGCAAGTACTTATGTGTTAATCTCATCGTGCCGTAAATCCGACGACAATGCGGCACGAGCGCGTCCAAAGAACTGTCTAAAAAAACAATACGATGTCGCACCGCAGTCTGTTCTGTTTTGTTCACAGACATTCACTTGATGACGACGAGAACTATTTGACGGTTTTGACGTATTTAGCAAAACTTTAATGTGCGAGTATCCACTGTCCTACGACATCGATTAATTACATTCATTCAATCAAAGAGTACATAAATAGAAACCCTGACATTTTGTTATAATCAATGAGCACTCAATCTATCTATATTAATTTATAAAGAGATAAAGTTTATTATTATTATGTTCCGGTGGGAAACAAGAATATATTTACTATTATTTAGCAAACCCTTTTTCAACAATCTGAGTAGCCGTATTCAGAAAAAAAAACGACAGATTGTCCGAGACACCGAGCAATTGTCACCTTAAACAATTAAATCTACTCTCCACCGTGACATTGGTGGTATCGTTAATATAAAAAAAGAAGATATAGCAGCGGAATCGCACGAGAAATGAAAATCGTATCCGTATGTACTTGGAAATATCACTGTCTGTCAGAAATGTCAGAACCACATTTTTTTTTTCGGTGTGCTCTTGATGACTTCGGTTTCTCGCAAGATTTTCAACTTAGAAACCGTAAAGTTATGAATGATTGTCATATCTCTAAGTGAAAAATTGAGACCTCAATAACTATAGTCGTATAAGCTACCATGAAAAAAAAAAAACAGCATTGTTATTTGTGTTAGTGCCAAATCTCCATAGAAACTGTAAGGATTTCATATTTTTTTATATGACAGAGGTGGCAGACAAGCTTACGGCCCACCTGATGGAAAGTGGTCACCGTAGCCTGTTATCTTACTGGGGCAAGGACATATGCCTCGACTTGACATTACAAAGAACAGGAGATGACCAAATACTACATATGAAAATTTTTAAACTAATTACAAGACTGTATAAACTGAATTTCCTTTCCCTGCCCAAGATGGGGAAAAAGAAGAAGAAATACGAATAAAAAAAAAGATATTTAGTGTCAATGTAATTTTATTTTATTTTTTTTTATTTTAATTTTGACAGTGGCATTAACGACGTCAAGTCTGCGAGTCTGGCGATTGGCGTGTTTATTTTCTCTTTTTGTAAAATATTGTACTTAAAATAATACTAAAAATGGATTCAAGCGATATATTAGACGATAAAGATAATGGACCTGAAGTTCAGATAAACTTCCCAAGCTCTGTGATGTGCAGGATTGAAGAAATGATGGGTGGCACTGAGCAATTTGATAGCGCCGAAGTGAGTACTCGAATTACTTCGATAATTTCATATTGATCTCTAATTATATACTGATTAGTTGATGCCCACGGCTACGCCCGCGTATTGAAGCTTTCCCGTTTCCCACAGGAACTTGTTCCCGGAGCAATAAGTAGCCTATGTCCATTCTCGAGCATCAGACTATCTATCTACCAAATTTCATTTATATTAGTTCAGTAGTTTTGTTGTGAAAGCGTGACAGACAGATATAGGATATATAGGACAATACAATGCACAATTATGTTTCTATATGTCATTGCAGTGGTTAAATCACTAAATATAAAGAATGTTGTTCAATATATTGAAGTATAAAATTAAAGACGAAAGCAAGTGGTCTTCCTTTTCATTACAATTCTAGTAATAGCATCTTGTATTTACAGTTTGATGCAGTAGCCTATATCAACCGAGTGTTCCCTACGGAGCAGTCACTGTCGGGAGTAGAAAATGCAGCTGCAAGATGTGAGTTTCATCTGACTGGTGTAGAGCATGACATTCGGAGGCTGGTCAGAGCACAAGCAGAACAGAGGGATGCAGGACAAACAGCTTTGTTAGAGGCTCAACGATGTATTGCAGAATTGGCACTGCAGGTCTGTCGACTTATATAATGAAATCAATAGTGTAGTTCCATCCATTCTATGTGGTACGTTTTTACACAGTAGCCTAAATTAATGTAATATAAACTTGTTCTATGGGATGTAGATATAGTTATCAGTATAAGTATATTTAGGTTTATAAAAATATAGATATAGGTATATTACACTTGGAAACACTCAAACACCGAAACAAACATTAGCAAATCCACTCAAATATTTGTACCGACCCTTGGGATTCAGTGCAATCAAACATACTTGCACTATGCCACCTACCTCAGTAAGTTGTTAAATTTAATTTAGAGTGTGTACTACAATAATATAGAAGTCATTAAATTGTATTTTTTTTTCTCTTTATCTTGCGATCGGCTCCTAAGCCCTTAGCAGATTAGTTGAGGGAGGTTTTTGTCAGAGGAGAGCTGTTCCTCCAGTGAGGAAGCCATCTCTTATTGCATTTGGATATGTTATTAAACAAAATCCCAATTATATTGCCTTTTTAGCCTTCTGGCAGTTATTGGTTCACATAGTGCCAATGCTAGTGTGAGCTTCTATGCGATATCTGTGTAATTTAGCTCTGTGTTTGATTTCCTCCTTTATTCTTCTCATTTCAGTGTATTCATGCAATTCACTGGTTCTAATGAATAGTGGTGCATTAGATATAGTTTTCAATGCTTTATTCTGAAATCGTTGTAAAATTTCCAAGTTAGCATTCCTTGCTGTTCCCCACAACTCAATGCCGTAGGTCCAAACTATAAGCCAGCCTATAAGCCAGTCAAGATTTCTGAGCTTTATGTTCAGCTCGTCGCGTTTCTCTTCTATGTGCTTTTTCCATGTTTGTTTTCTGTCTAGATGCATGCCCAGATACCTTGCAGAATCCCTATGAGGCAGATAGTCATTTCCAAGTTTAACAGGTGGGCAGTCATTCTTTTGCAGAGTAAATGTGACATGCATCGATTTGCTGGAGCTGGCCTTAATGTGCCACTTCTCCAACCATTTGTGGTTGGAGAAGTGGTTCTGTAGACCCAATGACGCCATCCTGGGGTTTTCATGGTTGCAAAAAGCAGCAGTATCATCAGCGAAAGTGGCACACAGGATACAGGCTGTTGTGGGTATGTCTGACGTGTAAATGAGGTATAGAGTTGGTCCCAAGACAGAGCCTTGCGGTATGCCAGCTTTTATATCTTTGAAGGTAGAGTAAGTGTCGTGGATCTTAACTCGGAATACTCTGTTCTCCAGGTATGATTTCAAAAGTAGGTAATAATTGGGTGGAAGTTGTTCTTTTATCTTAAACAGCAGGCCTAAGTGCCAGACTTTATCGAATGCCTGCTGCACATCGAGAAAGGCAGCAGAGCAATATTGTTTTAGTTCAAGAGCTTCTCTTATTTTGTGGACAACCCGGTGAGCCTGTTCGACGGTTGAGTGGCCGACCCTGAAGCCGAACTGATGCTGAGGTATAAGATTATTGTTATTAAGTATTTGTGTAAGCCTTCGCAGATATCATCTTCTCAAACAGTTTTGATAGGGTCGGTAACAAACTGATTGGTCTGTAAGACGAAACCAGATGCGGAGGTTTAACAGGTTTCGGGACCATGATGATCTCTCATATTTTCCTAAGCATTGGAACGTGCCCAATCCTGATTATGCTATTAAAAAGCTGTGTTATGCCGACTATGAATTTTATAGGCAGTTGTCGTAGAACTTCAGCTGTTATCAGACAAAATCCTGGAGCTTTATTTAGTTCTAGAGCTTTTATTTCTCTTTGGAGCTCGCGCGGTGTGCAGCTTTGGATTGGGAGACTTAATTGCAGGTCAGTGTCGAGATAGTTTCGCTTAGTGTATTCAAATCACCTTCATTCGGAGTGAAGACTTTGTGCAGAAACTCTGCAAATGCCTCAGCCCTATCTTTGTGGGTTTTAGCCCAGCTCCCGTTACTTCTTTTGATGGAGTGTTGTCCCGTCTGAGGGTCAATCCTGCTACTTTTAACCATTTTCCATAGCGAGTATTCGTTTTTAGAATGGGGTTCAAGTTAACAAATTTGTTTCGCAGAGTTTTCTCATCGATGTCTCGAAGGTACCGCTTTAGGCAAGCGGAAGCCTTATTAAACGCTCATTTATCCTGAGAATGTCGAGTACAGTGCCACACTCTTCTGAGCCATCTCTTTTCCAGGATCTTTGTTTTTATTTCCTTGTGTATGTTTTTACTACCTTGTTTTAAGGTGGTGGCTGGCGTACTCTTCCAGGCAGCTGTTTGTATTAAATTTGTCAGAGTTTTCGCATACCTTTCGATGTCACCCGCTGTTTTAAGTTTCACCTTCAAGTTGATGTTGTCCACCAAGTATTCTCTGAATGCATCCCAATCAATATTTTTTGTGTGAAGTCGCTCTTTGACTGGTCTTTCAATGATTGTGGTATTTATTGTGGCTATTACTAGTGTGCGATCTGAGCTACTGTCAAGGCTAGCCTCCACTTTCAGGTAATGGTTTGGCAATCCCTTGTAAATAAAGAAGTCCAGAAGATCTGGTTTTCTATATGGATCTGTTGCCCAGTACGTGGGTTCGCCAGCACTTAGCACATAAAGATTGTTTTTATCCACGCTTTTCTTCATTTCTCGGCCCCTATGTACTGTTAGTCGTGAACCCCAAAATACGTTTTTAGCGTTCCAATCTCCTCCACACATGAATCTATGTCGGAGCCATTGAGTTATAATACTATAGAGTCACAATCATAAACAGACAACACTCAAAAAATGTCCGAGCGCCGTTCTACATATCTATACATTTAATATAACAAAGTTCAAAATGACATTTGCTCGAATTTAGGCGTTAGGCCGATTGCATAATGTTCAAAATCGCATTGTCATCATCATTCACTATGGGCTTGCGTACGAATAGGGAACACAAGTCAGCAGTGGAGACGTTATTGATACTCAAATTATTATATTTTTTTTATATCAAATTAGGTAAGCGCTTGACCACAAGTTGCCTGATGGTAAGCAATGCAGTGTTCCTAGATGTAGTGCACTTGCCTAGAACGAGTGTATAATGTAAAATGTAAAGAGTAATATATAACAAAATTAGACTGTATAAAAGAGTGAGTAAAAAAATTTACCTAGAAGAACTCTGAAACTACCATCTGATTTCAAAAAAGGTTTCAGTATTTTTATTTCATCTACCTATCATATTATTGCACTAGTAAATTAAGTAAGTAGTGGTTATGCGTGGAGCAGAGAGCAGAATAAAACAAAATTAATATGAGGAATAAAGGTTTTATGTATTAGAATTTTAGAAACTCAAATTGAATCGAAATCGTCAGTTAAATATAATAAATTCGTGATTGGAGCATACAACCGTCCCTTTATATGGCTTGAAGTTTAATTCATTTCGGGCTTTTGCTATAATAACTGTCCATTCTGAGCATCTTATGGGGTTTCGAGGAAAACTAAAAACAAAAATATTGTACTTAATTAATTATACCTTAAAATAGTAAAACGCAATCGACCTATTTTTAGTACGAAAAACTAAAAAATAAAACATTCAGCAACATGGTAATACATAAGTATAAATATTTAGTTCATAAACTCAAAAAATATTTAGTGTCAATTCGCTAATTCGCTTTCCGTTAGAACACAATTTGCAAGTCACTCTCGGACGCGACACTATTTGTTTCTCTTTTACTCTTACATATTTATCTAAAGTGTGAAAGAGATACATTTTAGACGCGATGCGCGGTCGGGCGATCAGCATTTTATTTTTGCTAAGAAAATGATTTTTTTTGAAATTAAAATGTAAACACGCACTGTGGATACATAAATACGTAAATTCGTTTTGATACTTACCTAAAATATGAGACACCATCCTTTTTTGTCACGTATCTGCTGTTATTTGGGCAGGAAACAACCGACCATTTTGGCATCACGGACGTTGTACGAGGATTGCGGTCGCCTTACAACTAAACAAAAACTCTGCGCACTTCGCAGCGTGCGCCGAGTTTCGGCGCGGACATTTTATTTGTCTGATTGTGACTCTATAGTATTATAACTCAATGGTCGGAGCGTATTGAAGTAGTTTGTAAAATTTTCTTCCTTAATGATGTGTCTTGGTGGACAGTACACAGCCGATAATACAATGGGTCCCTGTATATCTAGAACCAGAACTGTAGTTGCCTGTATTGACTCCCTCCTATACTCCGGAAGGACCTCATGCTTAATGTGTTTTTTGATGATAACAACTGTCCCCGCGTGAGCAGTTCCGTCTGGGTGAAATGTTGAGTATATGCAGTAATTCTTTAAGATTATGTAATGATTTGGTGTTAAGTGTGCCTCAGATACGAGAAGTATATCAATATTTTCATAGTCCAACAAAATTTGTGCATCGTATTTCCGTTTAATCAACCCATCTGTGTTCCACGTTGCCACTTTCAAAGTGACCATTTTAATGAACAAGCTTGTTGATTACTGTTGTGAGTAAGTTCATCATTGTAGACATCTGTTCTAATAGTTTATCTATCTTTTCAGCTAGTTGTATGAGCAGTATTTGCAAGTTCAAATTGTAATTGTAATTGCAAATTGTAATATAATAAACAAATATTTCCAACAATATAAAATATTTAAAAAAATGCTTATGGTGGAATGTAGGTGAGTATTCAACCCCCTTGGAGAAATAAGATGTGCCTTTTAGGTAACCAATAAATATTGGAGCTTAAAATGGATACCATGAATTTATGTATGTATATAGACAGTATCTGCAATAGAGATCAGAAACTCCTGCCTAGGTTTTTCCAAATGTCTACAGTATGGGGTTATTCAAAAGGGTCTTAGAAGTTTTATAAAGGGTAGGCAGCGCGAGTTTTGCACCTCTGGTGTTGCAAACGTCCATAGGCTATGGTGACCACTTTTCATCAGGTGGGCCGTAGGCTTGTCTGCCACCTTAGTGGTATAAAAAAAATAGAAAAGGAAGGTTGACGTCTTGGGTTCTAGAAACAAAATAAGTAATACTCATCTACAACTCCAATTCTTTTCTCAAGCACACTATAGCTATAGCAATGTGGAAATGATGTGATATTATGTCTCTGTTATGACTGAGTAAGCTGGGTAAGCCTTCAGAAGAAACCTATGAACTCAGACCTGCCCTGTCCACGTAAACTTGGATAATAGCAATGGGACATCGCACGTTAGTTTTTCTTAATATTGCGGGACATTTTTTTTACAGCGCCATCTAGTCCATACAAAGCTAATATAAGCTTGTGGTATGGGATCTAGACAACTGATAAATATACTTTTATATATTTTAAATACATAACATATTATACATATGAAACAGGAATTTGGGACTCCTAAACCAACATTTGTGGATCACACAAATATTTGTTCCGACCCGGGACCTCAGCGCGGCAGTTACCTTTCTAATTATGAATCGTTCTTAGTCTAAGGAACCACTTGCAATTAGCGTACCTTGTCACATTATCTGTACTAATCTTTTATACTTCATCAATTCTAGGTAGCAGACATCAATAAAAAAGCTGAACGCTCTGAGAGCATGGTGCGCGAGATCACTTCAGAGATCAAACAGCTGGATTGTGCGAAGTCGAACCTGACTGCGGCCATCACAGCTCTCAATCACCTCCACATGTTGGTGGGGGGTGTAGACAAGTTAAGAACTATGACGCGGAATCGCCAATACAAGGAGATTGTACTACCTATGCAGGCTATAATGGAGGTGAGGTGAATTTGAGGCATTTGTTTATATGAGGAACCATAGCTTATCCAAAGTACATATAATATTAAAGCAGTAAGGAAACTAGGCCTAAATCTAAAATTACGAACCCCTCCCTCCATTGAAGCATTAGGGTTGTGCAATTATTATAAAGTCATACATAGACTAGTCTAACATATTTTTTTAGGTTAGAATGTACTAATATAAGTATATTCAATAAATACTACGTAAATACTGGGATAACCGTGACAGACTGACTCATGTTCGGTCACTTGGTCTGTAGATACGTACGTCTGCGTGGGTAGGCCGTTTCGCACGTTTGTATGAAGTTTTATTACACGGCAATGGGCTCACCACCTGTTACGTGGGACAATAATGCATACGGTGAAATGTGGGCGTATAGTATGCCTTTGCCTACCCCTTCGGGGATAAAGGCGTGACTGAATGTGTGTGTATGAAATTTTTAACTTAACCTTAAATCTAGATGAAATTACTAGAAGGGCGATGTCGCGATGGCTTTCAACACGAACGCTTGGTAGTGTTTGTTATGGTATTTCCTGGTTGCTGGTTCTATTAGCCGTTACTGAGTGTAACAGTGTAAAAATATAGCTCATACAGTAGCGCGTTTTCGGCAGGTGCTCCAACACTTCGAATGCTACCGCGAGATCCGCGAGCTGTCCTCTCTGCGGGACCAGGTGCACGCCATACGCACCGAACTCGCCCAACAAATTAAAGCCGACTTCAAGGATGCATTTACTAGTAGGTAGCACAACACAAACCTCCTTTTCACAAACATGGTAGACTGATATCTAATTTAAGCCAATTGTTCTGCTCAGGAAAATTCTGTAGGTAATCTTTCATGTGATATTGTTTTGGGATATTCAAGTAACGAGGAGTCGAGGGCCGAGTATTTGTTTTTGAGACAAGATATTTCTACTTCTAGAAATAAAATGATTATTACAAAATAATATAATAATGATTATTACTAAATAATGAAGCGCTCGTGGCCCCGCGGTCTCAGTGTTCGGTAAACGATCACTGAGGTACGCAACTTTCACTATGGCTGGTCGTCGGATGGGTGACCGCTTTGTGGCATTTACATTTGCGAGCGTTTCCGTGCTTCGGAAGGCACGTTAAGCCGTTGGTCCCGGTTGCCAGTAAAATGGCAGTCGTTAAGCCTGGAAGGTAGCCACAACCTGGTCTGTCTATTTCAACACGGCAATGGGCTCACCACTTATTACGTGGGACAAGAATCCACACGGTTAAAAGTGGGCATAAAATATGCCTCTGCCACCCCTTCGCGGATAAGGTGTGATGAATATTTATTTTATTTTATTTATTTTACAAAATAATCAGAAAAATCATTGCAAGCGTTCTCATAAGTACTTTATTTATTCATAAATTTCTCTTTCTCGCTCACTCTCCGACTCTGCGGAGTGTCGAATTAGCGTCAGCATACGCTATAAATTCCGGATTGCTGGATTTGTTGAAATTATATTAGTAAACATTTATATTGCGTGCAGCGGGCAGCAAGAGTACGATATCGCACAGAACGCTGTCTGAGGCGTGCGGCGTGGTGGACATATTGGAGCCCAAGGTGAAGCAGGAGCTGCTCAAGTGGTTCATCAATGTGCAACTGCAGGTAACAGCTTCACATCACCTATTCAATTGTAGGTCATCTACCGAAAAAATTGTATACATTTTCTTAACCATGTTTGTTTCTGTATTTGGACAAATTAGTTTCATGGATTTATTTGATTCAACGCCAACTAAGATCGACTGTAGCTCGCTTCACCTGCTGGCGGTGCGCCTTCTTGCGGTGCACCTGCTGATTCAGCGAAGAGGCAGACGTCCTTACGGCGTTAGGAACTCAGACGGCACTCATTGCCAAAAAAGTCAAGTATCTGAAACCAAAGGATAGCTGTTCCTAGCTGCCGAATAATTAAAATCCAGGCTACAAATCTAAATAAAACGTATAAGTATTAAATGAAAAGAGAGAAGTCGGTTCATGGATTTGGACGAGCATTTCTAAATTCCAAAAATCATAGTGCCGGTAATTTAGTTACACCATTTACTCGAAGAGGTAGGCGACGAAGGAGTGTAGTATACGGGGTCATTTGTAAAACACCAGCCACCTGCTAGGAGTCGATAGCCAAGGTCATAACCAACAACGTTTGATCTACCACTGCAGGCTATTCGTTACACAGCGAGTACCTACTATCGTACATTGAAACTTCGAACTTCGTCATAGGTTTTCGCTCTTAGATTCGCTTAAATGAATTCCTGGGTCCCATTTTCGTCACGTACTTACTGCATGCTTCGGTGAACGATGGATGTGCGCGCATCAATGCGGTTGAAAAAGGTCAAAGTCAAAGAAGTTATGACCGGTCCACTCTCTCCCCTGTGATTTTCACGAGTTGTGTATTACTGTAATTTAATCAGTACATTAAATTAAAGTTAAATTTGAAGTTTTCAATTTAATAAGTTTTCAAGATGGAAAAAAATTTCGTAGAACATATTGTTATGTTAGCACCTAGTCCTAGCAGGTTGCTGGTGTTTTACAAATGACCCTGTATAGGACCAGATTTCCCCATTTATATTTTATCTCACGCAATAGGTGCTGAGTCTATTGATGCATTTGAACGGACGCGAGCACGTCGTTATTATTTATTTTTTGATTATGGTAAAACCACGGAAGACATTCTCTACTTCATGGGTATAACAAAAAGTAGCACATTCGGAGTATACATTACTTTCTTATAATAATAATAATAATAATAAACGTTTAATTCAGGCAATTAAATCCCATATTTTCATTACATTGTAGATCGTCATAAAATATAATATAATCAAAATAATTATAATACTAAATTAACATACTATAATTGTAATTGTATTTTTAAAATGTATCATTATAATTAATTCAATGCACAACTGTAATCAATAACTTAACTTATTTCATAATACATAAAAATTCGGGGACTGAGTAGTCTCATCAATTTAATACATTGTCCTTTATTTCCTACCTATGTATTGTCAGCTAATATTTAATATGGCAGATATCGTTTTCATAAACATTTTTGAATACCGTGCGAATTAGGTCATTCTTGGAGGAGTACAGACGTCTATGAAATGAGGTTTTTAGTCCCTTTAACAGCTCCATCATATTTTTAATTTGGTTTTCCTCAAACATGCCAGACGCGCTACACCGCCAAGGCAGACCGAGCATTACTCTGAGAGCGTTGTTATATTGTACACGGAGGGTGCTGTAGGAACCCTTCGTGTAGTTGCTCCATAGCTGGCTGGTGTAGAACGCCTGGCAGTACGCCTGAAAGAGGGTCAACTTTGTCTTATACGAGCAGCGCGCAAACCGCCTCGCTAGCATGTTACTGCGCGTTGAGAGGGCACGTCTCTGTCGTTCTATATCATCGTTATCGTCAAGGGTACTGTTGACAAAGTGTCCTAGATATTTAAATTTAGCAACTACAGTTAAGGAGCTATTACAAAGACTGAATTTGGGTACCTTTTCCGGACCCCGTCCAGATTTAAAAATCATCACTACCGTCTTTTTTACATTGTACGTAAGGCCATGTGTGTGAGCATATTTTTCACAAATATTTATCATTTTACAAAGCCCCGCTGGAGAGGGGCTCAGCAGCACCATGTCGTCAGCATAGCTGAGGTTATTGACGCATATATCACCGACGTGGCACCCGACTCTCGTGCTACTGAGCTCCTCCATCAGCTCGTTAACGTAAAGATTAAACAGTACCGGCGAGGTCAACCCGCCCTGTCTAACACCACATTCAAGTCTATACAATTCAGAGAGTGCTTCTCCCCATCTTACTTGATTTTCTTGTTTATCATACCAATATTGCAAAAGATCAGTAATCTTTTCAGAAACTCCGGTACTTCTTAGCTTGTTCCACAGTATAGAATAATCTATTGAGTCGAACGCGCGACTTAGATCTAAAAAACAAGCGTATACCGAAGTATTTTTGGATGTGTAGTACTTTACCGTGTTTTTCATAGCAAATATTGCCATATCTGTGGACAAACCTTTCCGAAAACCGAACTGCGCGTTATTTAATGGAATATTAGTTTCATTTAAGTGTGTATTTAACAGTCGCTCAAAAACCTTCGAAATTATAGTTGCAAGTGATATGGGTCTGTAATTCGACGTACTAGACACGTCTCCTGTCCTATTCTTTACGATTGGAACTACAATAGTCTTCATTAATTCTCTAGGGAGGTAACTGTATTGGATACACAAATTATAAATCTGGCTTAGCCTTTCGTACAACATGTTGCCTCCAAATAAAACATGTTCCATACTGAGACTGTCGTGGCCGGGTGACTTACCGCATTTCATGCTTCGCACACAAGTGATTAATTCGTTAGCCGTGACGTAAAGATGCCGTGAGTCACTCGCTTACCGAGGTGGCGCTGCGCGGCAGGGGGCAAAGATGCGGCGGGCGCGGTATCCCCCGGCCGCCGCGCAAGCGACGGCGACGGCGGCGACAGTCCCAGTACAGCTGATTGATTACTACGAACAGGGAACTGTTGAATCCGGAATCACAAATTTGAATCAAACTGTCCTCGTTCATTACATCACTTTTACATTGTATAAAACAAAGAAGTTCATTTATAACCAACTTTTGGTCTTGCGTCATGGTTGATTGTCAATAATTAAATAGCACTAATGCACGTCTTAAACAGAATACCGCAGAGATCGTAACGGTAATGTTTCGACGCGTGTTACGTAAAATCGCACGGTGTATGTACACAACCTTGCGCTAGGCCGACGCGCACGGACTGTCATAACATAGCACTTATAAATTAACTTAACTTAGGATGTACTATCCACTACATTTTACACAAATTACTTTCATTCATAGATTTGGAAGCAACAAATGACTACATTTTTTTTTTATTGTTGTACGTTGTGTAAAAAATAAGGTGGTACTAGACAACTAAATACACTTACAGTAAGGACTAAAGTTGGCATTACTGACGCATGAGTTTTGTATACCAAGGCGCAAGCATTTCCACATGTTGGCTTCAACATTTCATGCAGATTATTTTGGTCTCTTTACACCTTGCAAATAAATGAATATCTTAGGAGATACAGCAAAATCAAAATAATGCGTAAAGAAATTAATTTCGTATGACCATAATTCGACCGAGCTGTGCAAGCGTACTGGAGAGTGGAGAATTAATCAACTAATTTGGAAAATGTGAAACGACGGGATTAAATGGGTACCCCGGCGTTCGATGTATGTCCCGGACTAATTCGGACGGGTCAGTTAGTATTATACATAGGAAACACCCAAACTACGAAACCAATATTTGTAGATCACACAAATGTTTGTTCCGACCCGGGAATTGAACCCGGGCTCTCAGCGCAGCAGTCGCATTCACTACCACTCCTAAGTCATTGCTACCACCTGGTTATTAAAGATATAGAACCCTTGTGATATATTTTTTATACCGCGGTGGTGACAGACAAGCATATGCATTCTCCCCCCTCCTCCATATTGCCATGTGTGTGTGGGCGGCAGGAGTACCAGCACCTGTTCTCGGCGGAGCAGGAGTGCGCGTGGGTGTCGTTCGTGGAGCGGCGCTACGCCTGGCTCAAGCGCCACCTGCTGGCCTTCGAGGAGTCGCTCGGCAACGTGTTCCCGCTCGCCTGGCGCCTCAGCGAGGCCATCGCGCAGCGTTTCTGTGAGGTCAGTGCCTTCTACTACTTCTTTGTGTATCCTGCCCGCCATTTTTAATATTTTTAATCTTGACATTTGTTAATAAATCTGATTTAACATAGCTTATTGTTTTTTGGCAGTTGTAGAACATCAAAGGAGAATGTCCATCTCTGCCATACATCGTTGGGCCAAAAAAATATTAACCAGTACAGGATCCAAACTAGTGTCATTAGTTAGGGAAAAATATGAAATTTTAATTGCCAAGGTTTCAATTTTATTGACAATGGCAAAATATGACCCCGAATATTTTTTAGGTTACCTATGTTGTTAGTGATATATTTTTTATTCCACTTTTAATCCAGATCTCAATGGATGACGAATAATAGCACTTCATATGAACTCTCACTTAATATTTAATGAAAATATACAAAAAGACTCCAGAAATTCAACATATAACAGAAAAATATTTACCTACATAGAGAGAGTCACAGACATGACGTTTCATCTACTGACATTTACGCATTGACAATTTTAACATAATATATGACATTAGTAATTAGACTGAGCCAGGTCTTTTATCCATTTCTCGTCGAAATGTAAGAAGTAGATAAAAATAAAAATATTTCTTTTATGCCATTGTAATTTTTTTTTTTGGATTAACAAAAAATTTTTTTTTCCAGTATTTATTATCTCTGTACTTTGTGGGCCCAAAAGTGGGCATTCTCCTTTAATTTATAGCACCGATCGATGAATTACGCTCATCGATTTAAATTTAGGATATTATTTATGTACAATGTGTTTTAATAGGGAAATGAAATTCAGTATTAAATTATCTCTCTCTAAGATACGGTTGTGTTATTGGATATACATACAGCAGTAGTAGCGACAGCGCAACAGAAAATTACCCTGGAAGTGTGGGTACAACCTGAATAAATTAACGATTATTAACTCATTTGTAAACTAAAAGTTCCTTATAAACGCAAAACGTCACCTTACTGAATTTATTCACATTCAAAGATCGTTTTACTATTAATACTTCTATTATAGATCAGTCCAGTTCTCACAATTTTACAGGTGCTATTTGACATTGTCACTTGTTGTTTGGGTGTACTCTTTCTTTCAGCTTGAACATTTTAAATTGTGACAACTGTAAGTGCAGTGATGCGACATCTAATAATTAAGTTCAATTACATAACGTTTCAAGTCACAAATACGTAGTAATTTTAATACGTAATCTGCCCCATAGTGGGTCAGTCATTATTAGGCGCATGCGGCCATTTAGAAATAAGAAAATATTTCAAAATGGCCGCTGATGATGATATAACTTTCTTGTCACAGATAACTCGCACAGAGCTGAGCAATATAATGTCTTCCCGTCGCAACGAGGTGGACGTAAAACTGCTCCTGTACGCCATACAGAAGACTTACAACTTCGAACTGCTGCTGCATAAGAGGTTCACAGGTTATACACAAGCTCTTCAACAATACCTACAGCTTAGTCAGTCGCCATTTTGATTTGTATTTCAAAATGGCGGCTTATAGTGAGACCTGTTATAGGACTTGTTAATGTTGCAACATTAACAAGTCCTATAACATTTTGATTCTGCCTGTTCAGCATAGATGCGTCTATACGAGTACTGTTGCTGGGGTATCGTTCACTTACCTAGCTCAACTAGTTGAACCTTTGACAAATCTAAAATATTATTACTTCAGTCAAATATATGGATTTAGAACAAGTCTCTGCTTTATGAGAATGTTACATATAAGATCTCTGAAATTACTATTTATAAAATAAATAAAATAAAATAAATATCCATGACGCCTTATCCCCGAAGGGGTGGCAGAGGCATATTATATGCCCACTTTTCACCGTGTGGATTCCTGTCCCACGTAATAGGTGGTGAGCCCATTGCCGTGTTGAAATAGACAGACGCAGGATGTGACTACCTGCTGTTGAAATTTTTCAAGCCGCCCATAAGGCATTCAACCAGGCTTAACGACTGCCATTTTACTGGCAACCGGGACCAACGGTTTAACGTGCCTTCCGAAGCACGGAAACGCTCGCAAATGTAAATGCCACAAAGTGGTCACCCATCCGAGGACCAGCCATAGTGAAAGTTGCGTAACTCAGTGATCGTTTACAGAACACTGAGACCGCGGGGCCACGAGCGCTTCATTTAAATTACTATTTAATAATTTATTTTAATTTACTAAGTTAACTGCTTTACTTTAAGCCCTTTACAGGCGCTTGCACCATTACAGCGTCCGCCATGCAGGCGGTGCACCACGTGCATACACATATGATCATATTGGTACCTTCATCGGAGATTTTACTGTAGTCACGCGAGAATTAAATTTTTAAGCATATTTTATTTCCACTACTGGATGTTAGGCCTCTCCCGAGTTTGTATGAACTGCTATCATTCGTCATCCGATGAGATCTGGATTAAAACGTGAATAAAATATATCACTAACAACATAACCTAAAAAATATTCGGGGTCATATTTATTGAGAATGCAATTGTGAATAAAATTTAAACTTTGGCAATTTGAGTTTCACATTTTTCCCTAACCAATGACACTAGTTTGGATCCTGTACTGGTTAATAATTTTTTGGGCCCAATGATGTATGGGAGATTGGCATTCTGGTATAATAAACAGGCACGGAATGTTGCTCGCTCTCTTGCGCGCACACTAATAGAGATGAAAGTAATAATAACACGCTTGGTTGTTGGTTGTAAGACGCGAATGACATTGTTTCCTTGCTCTATGGTACAATATGATTGACAAATGTATGTGTTTCTGTTTTACAGGTATGGATTTGGGTGCTGAGCCTGTAGACCTGGGGGTTGACAAACAAACGGAATTCGACGCCAACAGTAAACTGGTAAGATTCACAAATATGTATGTTGTATTATTTTCAGTTATTGGCGAGTCTTCTAAAGAGCTTTTGTACGTAATCCCAACATGAAAGGATCTTTTCCGATCCCAAATAAGATGTCCGGGGCAGAGATTCTTCATACAGTTTATGCGACACAATGTTACTCTGAACACAATTTTTTTCCGTACCATAAATACTTGGAACGCCATACCAATACTTGTGTTCTCCTGCTTCTGCCACCTTGGGTTCTTCAGGCAAGGCGTCCAGAGTTACAATTTAGGGCAGTCAGCTTAGCGCTGGCCTCAATCTATGGACGTTCCTGCATTTATTCGTTCGCTGGACAATTTGTATATCTATGGGACATTTGGCGGGAAGAGTGACAAGTGCGGACGCTTGCTTTATATTATTTTCTAAAACTAGTGCATTTATCTTGTTTTATGTGCGGGAGTGGTGGTTTCTTGGACATAAAAGTTGTGTTAACGTGCTATAGTGAAAGACAATGATATATATGCACTGAAATGCTATTTTCTCTCTTGCCGCGAAACGTCCACTGACAACCTTAGTATAAAAATCACCATTATACTGAGGCCAAGGACTAGGACGGACAATGAGGACACGACATCGACTGGACAGGACTAATTAGAAGATAAGATTGAAGAAATATGATATAAAAAATAAGATTTCGCTAAAAGGTCTTAGAAACCAGGCCATTAAATAATTATTAATAAATAAATAATGTATATCTATGCCAATTTATAGCTCTCTTATGCTACGAGACTCGAAGCTAAACTACGGACAGACGCACATTTATTATATTGCTATATGTAGCACGAGATACGGCGATGTTCGATACAGCGGGCGCTGAGGAGCTAGCGCATGGTAGGCGAAACGGAGAGCCTTTTGGCGCGCGCCGTATGCGTGTGATTGGTCGAATTACATCGCGTGACCTATGGCCTTATCCCCGCTCGCTCTCACTCTAACTAACTATCTTCACGCTGTATCCCTGACGGGGCAGTCAGAGAGGACAGGTCGCCAGGCTTCGCGATCCATGCATACTTCTTTCGCTTCTTCGAGATTCATCAATCGCTTCATACACGCACGTCTGGGTATCCGAGTACTTTTGACCTTTTCGTTTTTGAGTAATCTGCTCACGTGGTCTTCATATGTAAGTCTCGGCCTACCCTGACTCCTTCTACCCTCTACTTTTGAACCATATATATTCTTCGTCAATCGTTCCTCATTCATTCGTTCGAACATCGCCGTATCTCGCGCTACAAATATTATTATTATATTAGTGTTACTAGATGACCCCCACAGCTTCGCCCGTGGAATATTTCGACCTCCCGTCGCACCTATTTAATCCCGTTGCTTATAAATTCTGCAATGATGCATAAAAATTTGCCCGATTTGTCGACATTTATGACTACTGCTCTGCTCCCCAGTGTAGTAGCGTAATGATATATAGCCTATAGCCTTCCTCGATAAATGGGCTATCTAACACAAAAATATTTTTTCAAAACCGACCAATCCGAGATCAGCGCGTTCAACTAAACAAACAAACAAACTCTTCAGTTTTATAATATTAGTATAGATTAGTGATTGAGCGGTCCCTGTCCCCAGGGCGGCAGTGGGGCGGATGGGTCAGGGCGCGTGGGGTCGGCGTGGGTGGGCGCGATCGGCGCGTGCTTCGAGCCCTACCTGTCGCTGTACATCAGCTCGCTCGACGCCAACCTGCGCGCGCTCCTCGACCGCTTCATACAGGTATAGTGTACTGTACACCTGGTCACATCGGAGGGGTGGGCGCGATCGGCGCGTGCTTCGAGCCCTACCTGTCGCTGTACATCAGCTCGCTCGACGCCAACCTGCGCGCGCTCCTCGACCGCTTCATACAGGTATAGTGTACTGTACACCTGGTCACATCGGAGGGGTGGGCGCGATCGGCGCGTGCTTCGAGCCCTACCTGTCGCTGTACATCAGCTCGCTCGACGCCAACCTGCGCGCGCTCCTCGACCGCTTCATACAGGTATAGTGTACTGTACACCTGGTCACATCGGAGGGGTGGGCGCGATCGGCGCGTGCTTCGAGCCCTACCTGTCGCTGTACATCAGCTCGCTCGACGCCAACCTGCGCGCGCTCCTCGACCGCTTCATACAGGTATAGTGTACTGTACACCTGGTCACATCGGAGGGGCCAGGGCGCGTGGGGGCTGGAAACATTTCGTGGGAGTCATTTTGGTTAGGGAACGGAAAACGGAAATGTGTTACATGAAACCGGAAAAACGCGCGCTAATTGGTTTGACCAATGAGCGCGTGCGGTGACAGAGGGATGACTCCGAGATTGTGCCAACCTATAAATTGATAAAAATATGAATTATTATAATTAATTTATATTAATTCATAAATATATTAGACCATAAAAGGACCAATAAAATGATATCATATGTGACTATTGTAATGCTCGACTCAAGTGAAAAGGCGGGACGACAGCATTAAATATTCAAAGATTTATTTACTTTAGGCGGGAAAACCTATCAAAAGGATTTAAAATACTGATATACTTTTATTTAAAAATCTGTGTTTAATAAGATTTTAACTAAAATAATTGATTGAAAAACTGCAATCGGCCATTTTGACTAATACACAAATCGGCCATTTTGACTGAAACACAAATCACAGCGCATGACGTCACGCCTATGTAAACAATAGTTTCTAGCTTCTATGACTTGTGGTTGTGACTACTACGTTTACCTACTACCTCGGCGTGACGTCAGACCCGACACTATGACACTGCGAGCTGTTTTCGCGCACTATTTAAAAAACATTACAAAAAGGGCTTTAAAATTAAAGCGCTCGTGGCCCCGCGGTCTCAGTGTTCTGTAAACGATCACTGAGTTACGCAACTTTCACTTAGCTGGTCCTCGGATGGGTGACCACTTTGTGGTATTTACATTTGCGAGCGTTTCCGTGCTTCGGAAGGCACGTTAAGCCGTTGGTCCCGGTTGCCAGTAAAATGGCAGTCGTTAAGCCTGGTTGAATGCCTTATGGGCGGCATGAAAAATTTCAACAGCAGGTAGCCACAATCTGCGTCTGTCTATTTCAACACGGCAATGGGCTCACCACCTACGTGGGACAGGTAAATCCACACGGTGAAAAGTGGGCATATAATATGCCTCTGCCACCCCTTCGGGGATAAGGCGTGATGGATATTTATTTATTTATATTTAAAATTGGTTTACCGAAATAAAGGTTTTTTGTAAATAAAAAATATGTAGCAATACTAGGGAACAGAATTTGAAAATGTTTCGTCATGTCTATTATGATCTGTGGGTGTAGGACGCCAAGAGCGCGCCTACGGCGTCGGAGTCGTCGCCGAGCGCTCCGGGCGCCGTGGTGTCGAGCTGCGCGGACCTGTTCCTGTTCTACAAGAAGTGCCTCGTGCAGTGCGCGCGACTCACCACCGGGGAGCCCATGCTGGGTGAGGCGCCCGTGTACAGTGTGTTGTCCCTGTCCGACCCGAAGGGGCACATAGCCACTTCAATGGACTGCCTCTGTGGCGCGGTGGGAGTGTATCCGACTGCTACGCAAGAGGTCGTGGGTTCGATTCCCACCCAGGATTAAACTTTGTGTGATGAGCACGATGGTTTATTCTGTGTCTGAGTGTTATTTAATACTAGATGACTCCCACAGCTTGGCCCGTGGAATATTTCTACCTCCCTTCGCACCTATTAAATCCCGTCGCTTATAAATTCTATAATGATCCATAAAAATTTGCCCGATTTGTCGACATTTATGACCGCTGCTCTGCTCCCCACAGGCGCGTGCGCTTCATACATGCAAATAAGCACTGCATGCCCTAGCCCAATCTATATAATCTAAATCTATTATTTAAAAACAACAAGTTGTATAATAATAAATACGCAGTAAAATTATCAGATGTGTGTATTGTGCCTATGAGTCCTTCAGCGAACTTAACAAACAACTAATACATATACGTCACGCGTCGAGCCCAACGCCACCGTGCCGCGCCGGCTGTAAGCAGAATGTAATCTTGCCTACTCAGGAGTCGTATGAATACAGTAGATACTTTGTTTGTGTAAGTAATTTGTACGATTGTTTGAGAAATTATTACACATGATCTAAGCAGTGCTTCTTAAACAAAGCGACCGATTTAAGTAACTATTTAAAACAGAATAATTGGTGGATGTATTAAGCCTATTTAATTTACTTGCATAATATTGTCGTAATATTGTTTCAATTCACATATCTTTCGAGTGATTTTGAGCGCATCTAATTAATTTGTTAACTTACTAGAATTACTGTAAAATATTTAAAATTATGTGTGTTTAATAAATAAATCCAAAACTCGTTTTTGATAAAAATAAAAGTTAAAGGACGTTAGTTTACGATTTGAATCTAAAGGGTAATACCACTAGGTACGTTCTTTTAATAACAAGTATTATGATAATTACGTAAATCTGGCTGGAAAGCTGTGTACACAAATAAATTATTTTAAAAATTAAATTAAACAAGATCAAAATAAGGTTTGGACCTTTAACGGATATTCAGATTTAAATAATTTTCAAGTATGTAAGTAATGTTATTTAATTATTTTGGCTTTTTTAGAAAATAACGCGTTACTAGTATGGCAGACATTACGCCAAGTAAGAAGCCAAGGATTGAATAATTTCAAAAGCAGGTCGCCACAACCTTTTTTATTTTGAAATGTATATACATTTCAAAATAAAAAAAACCAAACTACAAATATTTATCTATTTATACTTATCATTAATGAGTTATCTCTGAAGGGGTGGTAGAGGCTTATACATAAACACGTAACAGATGGTGAGTCTATTGCCGTGTTGAAATGGACAGGCGCAGGTAAAATAAAAATAACCAAACGGCGCTCGTGGCCCCGCGGTCTCAGTGTTCGGTAAACGACCACTGAGGTACGCAACTTTCACTATGGCTGATCGTCGGATGGGTGACCGCTTTGTGGCATTTACATTTGCGAGCGTTTCCGTGCTTCGGAAGGCACGTTAAGCCGTTGGTCCCGGTTGCCAGTAAAATGGCAGTCGTTAAGCCTGGTTGAAGGCATAATAGGCGGCTTAAAAAATTTCAACAGCAGGTAGCCACAACCTGCGTCTGTCTATTTCAACACGGCAATGGGCTCACCACCTATTACGTGGGTCAGGAATCCACACGGTGAAAAGTGGGCATATAATATGCCTCTGCCACCCCTTCGGGGATAAGGCGTGATGTATATTTATTTATTATTTATTTTAAATGTATATATGCTAGCTTATCTCATTGAGATCACTTTCTTGCAGGGTTTTCGGGTAAGTGCATACCCTATCCGAAATCCTTGGGCACGCCACTAGCTCCCCAGTGTAGTAGCGTAATATGTAGCCTATAGCCTTCCTCGATAAATGGCCTATCTAACACAAAAATAATTTATCAAATCCGACCAGTAGTTCCTGAGATTAGCGCGTTCAACCAAACAAACAAACTCTTCAGCTTCATAATATTAGTATAGATGTTAAGAAAACCCAGTCCGACCCGAAAGGGGCACATAGCCACGTCAATAACATAACCAAAAAAAATTAAGCCATGTTATTTTTAAGTATAAAATAGGTATAATTTTTTTTTCACTGCGTGTTTTTAGTATCAGAATTAGCCCAATTTTCTTAAAAAGCAAATTTTCAAAAACTGACAACACCATCGTTGGCATGCGGTGACGATTGTATGTGATATCAAAAGAAGCCGCCGGCAGGTGTAAGCTGACCTCTTGACCTTGAATTTCCAAATAACCCTTTCCCTGTGTTGCCATGTAAGCTACTACATTTTATTATTGTTTAATAAATTTTATTCGGGGTAAGTTTAATTTTTGGGGTAATTTTTTTACGTGTTTTTCAAAAATGATTACAGTAATAAAATTACATCTCGATCCCTACCAATACCTTCACGGATCAGACAGGGTTTTCTTAACATATTGTATACAGACCCCTCAGTAACAGTTCACTCTGTGTGCCAACGTGCCGCGTGTGCTGCTATTGTTTGGCGATTACGACACGTGCATAGCTCTTGATAACCGAGCACGTGTTTCAAACAAAACAACAACTAGAAGTGTCGCTCTGTGTATACTGAACTCGATGACTAGCTTATGTCCTGCGGTTTCACCTGAATCATATATTATAATAATAATAATAATAAGTCACCGTCTGTCAAATTTTTGATAATCAGATATTAAAATGGCAGACGCCGCCTTCATCCATAGTTATAATCACCTAGTTCATCAAACCCCCAACCCAATAGCCCATTTCTTAGTTAGCATATTTTACAATAGTTTAACACCCATTGGAGGTGGTCCATTATCGTTCTTCTACATAAGGCGGGCGTGGACTGTCTGCAGTGGGGGTCCCATTTCCTTTTAGATTAAAATTCTCAAAGGGCCTCTGCGTGTTGGACCAGTATGTCCCCATGTACGCCTACCAAAAGACCGGGTATCTTCGTAAGAAAAAAACAGAAGATACCCGTGAAGAAGAAACAAATAATAATAATAATAACGTTAGGACAACTCACACAACGCCATCTGATTCCATACTAAGCAGAGCTTGTATTATGGTAACCAGATAACTGATAAACACACTTATATATTTCTAAATACATACATATTATAGATAAATAACACACAGACACAGAATAAACCATCGTGCTTATCACACAAAGTTTTATCCTGGGTGGGAATCGAACCCACGACCTCATGCGTAGCAGTCGGATGCACTCCCACCGCGCCACAGAGGCAGTCAATCTTCTAAGGTGGAAGTTTACTGAATTCTTTCCTTTTGGATGCCTAAGTCTATGTGATTAGTTTGATTATGTGAATGATTTGAGTTGTGTTTTATATAATTATTAGCGTCCCGGTTTAGCCTTATACGGATGCAATGATTATAATTCTTTAAAAGAGTTCATTTCAGTTAATTCGTCGATAGGTTCTAGTTCATTGTAATATACAACTTTGAAAAATATTAATCATTATTAATAAATTCTTATTACTATTAATTTCTACACCGCTTTAAGCTTTTTTTGAAATCCACATTATGATTTCGTATATGCACGTGATCAACATATGGACATTCTGGTGATCTCCGGGAAACAATAATTGCCCGTGGTCCACCCAGGTGAACCACGCAGGTGGTCCACGGGTAATAAACGAATGTAAATATTGAAATGTATTATATTTATCCTCTTGGTGCATTAATTTTATTGCTAAAAAGTGCTAAAGAAGTACATATTAAAAACTTTTGTAGGCCACAAATTGTTGTATACAATATTGTTTGTTACAAATATCTTCACTTATTTTTGTATGAGCTCGCCACCTGTTACGTGAGACATAACTGTATACGGTGAAATGTGGGCGTATAGTATGTTTCTGACTACTCCCTTTGAGGTTAAAGGCGGGACAATATGTATGTATTTTTGAATGAATTTTATAATCGGCCTCTGAATGTTATCAGTATCTCCGTTTTAACTTCATCGGTACGGGAAAAATGCTACTGAAGTCCGACCGTCCGTCCGTCCATTTAGTCTACAGGTCGCATTTTTGCAAGCAACCTGGCATGGACAATCTTTGATGTAGACAACAACTTATAGCGAGAGGGTTTTCGATCGGGGGAGAAACGGAGGCAGGGGAGGGGAGACGGTCCCGTAGTGGCCGTGTTTCCCTACTGTAACACTTGGTGTGGGGGCGCCAGAGCTGGCGGGCGTGTTCCAGAAGTACCTGCGCGAGTACGCGGGCGGCGTGCTGCAGGCGCGGCTGCCGCGGGGCGGGGGCGGGGGCGGGGCGGGGGCGGGGGCGGGCGGCCTGCACGCGCTGCTGCGGGACGAGGCCAGCGGCGGCGACGCGCGGTCGGTACTCGCCCAGGACGATTTAACCGATGGACGCGCTATCGCTACCGTTTGCGCCTGTACCCCGCATTGGCCAACAATTTTTAGCTAAGTCGCTGTCTTAATCGACATGTATTCAATTTACTTTCATTCTCTATAAACCGACCGAAAGATACCATCTCAAATTTGCCGAATAATATTGTGTCAAATTCGTATTGCATACCTACATTTTTATTGGTTGTTAGACAGTCTTCGTTGAAGAGTAAGAAAACAATATGTGTGTAGTTTCCCCCTCGCACGAAAGGCGGTTGAAGGTGATTCGTACTTTATTGAGTACATTACGCGTCCATTGGTTAAATCGTCCTCGGTACTAGCTCTTGAGTTGAAGCGACGTTCTAGGTTTCGCTGGATATATTTGAAGTAACTTTAATTCAGACGTGCATATATGAAGCGATTGATGAATCTGCAGGAAGCGAAAGAAGTATGCATGGATCGCGAAGCCTGGCGATCTGTCCTCTCTACTACTCCGTCAGGGGTTAATTAGTTAGTTTTTTTATACCACACGTGGCAAACAAGCGTACGGCCCACCTGATGGAAAGTGGTCACCGTAGCCATTTTAATTTAAATTGCTACGGTATTAATTTAAATTTCTTTCTTGAATTAAAACACTTGCACTGTTCAACTTACTTGTTAAAAAATTAACCGGTTTCGCTATTTTTAAACAAAGGTATAACGTCCGAATTGCACAAAATATTTTTTTTTGAAATGTAACTTCTTTATCGACTTCAAGAGAAATTGTATTACTGTAAAAATTAAATGGCCACGTATTTCGGTTACGCACCATGTTGTTTTAAAGTAAAACTTCTTTATCAAATGTGAAACTTGTTTGTGGATGTTTGAGAGAAATTAAATCGTCACGATTTTCGCTACGCGCCATGTTGTTTTGAAATGAAACTTTTTTAATAAGTGAAACTTCTTTATCGACTTTAAGAGAAATTGTATAACTGTAAAAAAAAGGTCACAAAAAAGTTTCACTTCTTACTTGTGTACTCTGGTATACACACATATTTTTTATACCACTGAGGTGCCAGACAAGCGTTTAATGGAAAGTGTAGTATCATCATCATCATCCGAGCGTCTGTCCCAGTTGCGTCTCGCGACGCCCGGGGTCCGCTTTCCTACATGTTCTCCTCCACTTCACACGGTCTTCGGCATTCCCTGTAGTGAGACCATTGGCACGCATGTCATCCCTTACGACGTCAGGCCAGCACTTCTTGGGCTTCCCCTCTTACCGGGACCCGGCGGGGCTGACATGGCCAGACATTTGTTACCTACGTAGCCCGGCGGTTGCCGCAAGACGTGACCATACCAACGAAGGCGACACTCTTGCAACTTGTCTGCAATGTCACGGACGTGAAGGCTGCCGCGGATGCGAGAGTTCCTCACGCGGTCCATCCGCGTGACCCCACACATCCACCGCAGCATCTTCATTTCCGTGACACGCAGCTCCTGCTTGTGTCGCTCCAATATCGGCCACGTCTCACTGCCATGTAAAAGGACAGGTCTAATAATGGTTTTGTAGGCCTGTCCCTTCAACCGGATCGGCATTTTAGGGTCACAAATGACACCGGTCATCTCCCGCCATTTGGCCCACGCAGCAGCAACGCGTGACTTGACATCGCAATCGATGTCACTGGACGTGTGAAAATGGAAAGTGTAGTAATCTGATGGAAAATGTTCACCTTAGCCTATGGACGTTTAGAACACCAGAAGTGCAGCACTGGCGCTGCCAACCATTTACAAACCTTCTACTACTAAAACCCCTTTTGAAACAATCCATAAGTACTGTAGACGTTCGGGAAAAACCAGGCAGGAAATATCTGCTAACCTTTGAAATTGGCGTGAGGCGCAATCGGTCAGGTTTGTAAAAAGAATATAAGTGCGACAAGTGTTTTAAATCAAGATATGACCAATTAACAGTCCTGTTGTTTTGATGGCACTAGAAGCGGAGATTTTTTACTATCCCTATGAATACCTTTGTTATTGATATCTGTTAGTCTACCATGTGATTAATAAAAATTAATCTTCTTTACGCACTCTCGACTTGGGATAAGCTGGTTTATGCGCTACGAAAAGTGTGCGTAAAGTTAAATGACTCTGATCTTCAATCAAAATATAAATTCTAAAAATTTGTATTCAAGATGGCAGATGTAGATATTCATATTTAAAAATATGGATAATTTTTACTGGGCAGGTACACAAAACAAGAAATATCTAAAATCACAAGCGTCATCACCACCTCGGAGTACTGCCTGGAGACCACGATCCACCTGGAGCAGAAGCTGAAGGAGAAGGTGTCCCCGGGGCTGGCGGACAAGGTGGAGCTGGGCGCGGAGCAGGAGCTGTTCCACAAGATCATCAACAACTGCATACAGCTGCTGGTGCACGACCTGGAGATAGCCTGCGAGCCCGCCTTGCAGGTACGGTCCCATACATACATACAGCTGCTGGTGCACGACCTGGAGATAGCCTGCGAGCCCGCCTTGCAGGTACGGTCCCATACATACATACATACATACATACAGCTGCTGGTGCACGACCTGGAGATAGCCTGCGAGCCCGCCTTGCAGGTACGGTCCCATACATACATACATACATACAGCTGCTGGTGCACGACCTGGAGATAGCCTGCGAGCCCGTCTTGCAGGTACGGTCCCATACATACATACAGCTGCTGGTGCACGACCTGGAGATAGCCCGCGAGCCCGCCTTGCAGGTACGGTCCCATACATACATACATACATACAGCTGCTGGTGCACGACCTGGAGATAGCCCGCGAGCCCGCCTTGCAGGTACGGTCCCATACATACATACAGCTGCTGGTGCACGACCTGGAGATAGCCCGCGAGCCCGCCTTGCAGGTACGGTCTCATACATACATACATACATACATACATACAGCTGCTGGTGCACGACCTGGAGATAGCCCGCGAGCCCGCCTTGCAGGTACGGTCCCATACATACATACATACATACAGCTGCTGGTGCACGACCTGGAGATAGCCCGCGAGCCCGCCTTGCAGGTACGGTCCCATACATACATACAGCTGCTGGTGCATGACCTGGAGATAGCCCGCGAGCCCGCCTTGCAGGTACGGTCCCATACATACATACAGCTGCTGGTGCACGACCTGGAGATAGCCTGCGAGCCCGCCTTGCAGGTACGGTCCCATACATACATACATACATACATACAGCTGCTGGTGCACGACCTGGAGATAGCCTGCGAGCCCGCCTTGCAGGTACGGTCTCATACATACATACATACATACATACATACATACAGCTGCTGGTGCACGACCTGGAGATAGCCCGCGAGCCCGCCTTGCAGGTACGGTCCCATACATACATACATACAGCTGCTGGTGCACGACCTGGCGATAGCCCGCGAGCCCGCCTTTCAGGTACGGTCCCATACATACATACATACAGCTGCTGGTGCACGACCTGGAGATAGCCTGCGAGCCCGCCTTGCAGGTACGGTCCCATACATACATACATACGTACAGCTGCTGGTGCACGACCTGGAGATAGCCCGCGAGCCCGCCTTGCAGGTACGGTCCCATACATACATACATACAGCTGCTGGTGCATGACCTGGAGATAGCCTGCGAGCCCGCCTTGCACGTACGGTCCCATACATACATACATACAGCTGCTGGTGCATGACCTGGAGATAGCCTGCGAGCCCGCCTTGCACGTACGGTCCCTTACATACATACATACAGCTGCTGGTGCACGACCTGGAGATAGCCTGCGAGCCCGCCTTGCAAGTAGGGACTATAATATGCCACCTCTTCAGGGATAAGGCGTGACAGATCAATAAATTAATTTCTTTCTGTTTAATTACAGGCAATGACAAAAATCTCATGGCTGAACTTCGACAACGTGGGCGACCAGAGCTCCTACGTCACGCAAATAATAATGTACCTCAAAAACTCAGTGCCCAATCTCAGAGACAACTTGTCTTCCTCTAGGAAATACTTCACACAATTTTGTATCAGATTCGCAAACTCTTTCATACCAAAATTCATACAAAACATATACAAATGTAAACCAATCTCCACCGTGGGCTCCGAACAGTTGCTACTAGATACTCATATGTTGAAAACAGCTTTGTTAGAACTGCCATCGATCGGGTCTGAGGTTCGACGCCCGGCGCCGGCAACCTATACCAAAGTTGTCATAAAATTAATGACAAAAGCTGAAATGGTGTTAAAACTAGTCATGGCGCCTTTAGACGGTAACATGGAGGGGTTCGTGGGTCAATTTGTGCAATTATTGCCGGAGTGCACGTTAGCCGAGTTTCATAAAGTGTTGGATATGAAAGGTGCTAAGTTGTCGAAAGCTCAGCAGAGCTCCACCGACGCCATGTTCAAGCAGAAATGTAAAAGTGTTCATAGTGATGCTGGGAAATAGTATCGATAGAATAAAATTAGATTTTTATTGTATTTTTTTTTATCTGTACAGTCATATAACATTGTGAGCTCATAGGTGTTCTCCTATCTTGTCTAACTCAAGGCTTAAAATGATTATAAGCCGTTATTATAATATTTTTTTATCAATTTTGTAAAATGTAGTTTATATAAAACAGCTTCAATGTAATGACTGCAGAATAGACTTAATTTCAACGAAATAAAATCAGTTTTTTATATTGCTGATATCAAGTGTTTTTAACCTTTGCTTTTTAATTTATATGCAGTTGATATAAAGTCTATTTTTGTCTTACTCTGTAGGGCAAAACTGTGTGCTTCTTAATTGTATAGTTTTATACTGTAAAGGTGCAAATATAAGCCTAGTTAATACTTATAATGTGTCGTCCGTCCGATGTAGAAAAATGAAAGCAAAAAATTTTATTTTATTCATTTGATAATATTCGTACTAAACCTATGTAGCTCAACTAATATAATACACACGAAAATCTCTTAACTATAAGAACGAAATGTATTATTTATAATTAACCTTGTGATTATGTTGACATTCCACTAATGTAATATTGTAATTTTAGTATTTTTGTTTGAATTTGAAAGTCGATGAAAGTTAAGTTATTAATAAATTGTGTTTTATTGCTATCCACCAAGTTGTTTTTTTATAAGATTTGCCCATCAACATCTGGGCCCCAGCGAATTCACCAGCGACAAGACAACGACGCAGGTTTAAGGGATTGGGGGGGTCAAACGGCACGGCCATCACTCCTAACAATGCCAAAAAGCAAAAGTTAATCGATAGCTACCAGCGGCTGAATAAAAGTGGACCTCAGACCCAAAATCCAGGTAGGAGTTTGGTAGCAACCCTTCAGACTCGCCGTACTCCTGCCCATATTACTGACAGAGGGTCTTTTAAATAAAGCTTAGACTAAGTACCAAAAGCAAATAGAAACCACTGACATAGCTGATGTAATGTCAACATTTATAGTTGGTAATATCTAAAAAAAGCTGTTCGTGGCGGTAGTTAGGTATATATTATACTTTTATAACACTGATCTGAATATCGATCGACTTTAAAATTTTCAACAGCAGTGTGGCCACAGACGTACAAGAGTAAGCAGACCAAACATATTCCTTTGCTAATGGAGCAATACTTAATCTTTTTCACTCTTGCCATTTGTTGTATTTGTTAAAGCTATCTTTGTTATTCCTGTGTAGCTACATCTAACTCACACTTTGACAGCGAACAGCGCGTAGCTAATTTTTCTACTACAACTAAGCTACAAACTTGTAATAACAACCGCCGCTGGTCATCTTTATATCTAAGATTTATGTGTCAAAGTGAAAATATTACATAAAAATATTGTAAAATTGAACAAAACTAGACTAGAAGTGTCATTATCAAGAAATCACCTAAGCTAAGCTACCTGTCTATGTGTGTGTAATAGGCTACGCTATTTTTCGCTAACATTGGGTCTGCTTACAGTCTTAAATTTCTGTGGCTAATCTGCGGCTGTCTATTTCAATACGGCAATGAGCTCACCGTCTATTACATGGGACAAAAAAGCATGCGGTAAAATGTATGCAATTTCCTCTGCCTTCCCCTTCGACAATAAAGCCGTCACTATATTTGTATGTATGAAAAAAAAAAGAAACATAACTAAGAGGGTGAAAAATATTTATTATACACGAAATAAAATTGTACGTTAATACGTGTACGTACCTAACCAATGAAAATAAAAATCCATCAGTTTCCTATTCAGATTAGGCTGAATAGTGTGTTTACAATGTCCTTTCCTGTTTTGAAATTAGAAAAAAAGTCAATCTGTCTAAAATGTAAACAAACATGGTTGACAACAAAACAAACGTCAAAATCAGTTGCTCATGGAGAGCCGCGTCTGGTGTACGTGTTGTCACATTGGACAATGGTGATTTTTCCTGTGAGAAAGTGCTTGCAGGTGGCTAGGGTAACTCTATTATTAGTTTTAGTGGTGACTATACTGTCGTTATTCGAGCAGTGGCGGGGTGGACAACGAAATGCAGGAGCCGCATACACTGACCCTCTTGAAGCCGCTTACGAGAGAGAAATTTTAGAGGATGAAGCTCGTATCATCCCTGGACTCGGAGAAGGAGGTCTTGCAGCACACCTCCTCGGCCCTGAAAAGAAGCTTGGCGAGGAATCGGAGAAAAAACTCGCTATAAATGTGTATCTGAGTGACAGAATTCCATACAACAGAACTTTAAAGGGTAAGTTGTTTCAATAAAAAATACGATAAAATGAGTAAAACGTAAATGAAATTTGCTCATAAATAATCAATAAACATTTTCTATCTGCACTTAAAAGTTATGGCGGTCTAGAAACTATACAACTAGTGTGTATTGTGTCTAGATGGCTTCAATGTAGTATTTTTAGAGAAAGTTCCGTGCTTTAAACGGTATCAATACCCGCCGGCTACTTAGTTATGTTTTGTATCAGTACAATGTGCCGCATATCAGTGCATAAAATAAAAATTATAAATCTCGTGCTGAGTAATATGCATTATATCATACCATGTAATGTTTTTGCAGAAACTGATTGAAAAAAATAGATAGATTAAAATCGTACAGTTTTTTGTCAAAAGTATTTCACCGCATTATTCTTTAACCACATAATTCTGATGTGCTTATGGTAGGAATAAAATAAAATTCTCACTTCTACTCTGGCAATGTACTCTAACACTTATCTTGCCTAAAATATCTAGGGTTCCATAAGGTTATGGAAGAGAAATATCTCTTTATATTCTATGCTAGATGACCCCCACAGCTTCGCCCGTGGAATATTTCGACCTCCCGTCACACCTATTTAATCCTGTCACTTATAAATTCGGCAATGATGCATTAAAATTTGCCCGATTTGTCGACATTTATGACTACTGCACTGCTCCTTAGTGTAGTAGCTTAATGATATATAGCCTATAGCCTCCATCTATAAATGGGCTATTTACACAAAAAGAATTTTTCAAATCCGACCATTAGTTTCTGAGATTAGTGCTTTCAACCAACCAAACAAACAAACTCTTCAGCTTTATAATATTAGTATATCTGATATAATAAAGTATATCTTTATAATATTAGTATATCGGTATATCTGACAGATTTCTTTGTTTATCAGTCACACCTTCATCACCAAAAGGGTGACAGAAATGTACTATACACTCGCATTTCACCATAACTGTGTCCAATGGAATAGGCAGTAAGCCCATTGCCAAAGGTTGTGGCGACCTGCTGTTGACTGACTTGTTTTAACAACTGCCATCTTACATAGCTGATTAGAGAGAGTTTTCTCTCCTAATCATTGTGATATGGAACTCTTAAGGTTTATACTTGAAAATCTCTTTGAGGTCATTTCCTATGATTTAATTCATTATCCAATGTACTCACAAAGTAGTACTCATGGTGCAATGTTGTGTCCACGAATTTAAACATATTTGTTTTTGAATTGTTGAGCTTGTGAACTGTTATCAAAAAGACTGGCCTCAGCATACTGGCTTGATGTAAAGAAAGATGATATGATGTAGTCAATTTGCTATAGATGCATTTCATAACATGCTTAAGTACCCTGATAAGGGTAAATGATCTGATAAAGTGTTACTCTCCCTGTCCTCCCTCACAAAAAACATTCTTGTCTTCTCTAAGCTGCTCAGAGCTTACTCAGATGTATAACTTGATCATGTATAATGTTAGCCATAGCTACTATAATATACAAATATACAATATATCACATATACATTCTAGTAAGCCAAGGGCTGGGTTCTCTCCCACTCCCACTCCATAACCTCTTTCGCAAACATAGCTTGCTCGCAAATAAATGCATTGGCATCCCATTGAATAAAGCGACAATGGACTTAAATTGTCACCCTGAAGTACACCCTGTTTTATCTGGGTATGATTTACTACTTCCGACAGTGGCACCCAACCAGATGAGAAAGTATTCAACAAGAGGTGATCGCAAATGGTATTTTCAACACTGTGTTGAGTTAAATGCTTTCATGTGATCAATTCTGGTGGTGATGGAAAATATGCTATGTCAATATTGGTATAGACAATGTGTATGCCTGCAATATAGCACTGATCTTCGCTATTAGTGAAGCAAGAACTGCAATGTGTTTGTAGTATGTACCTTCCGCATCAAACACCCAATGAAGCTGTAAATTAAGTAGATCAGAGGATCTCTGTCATGTTGTGGGGGGTGGTATTGTTACCTTGACGGGAATGGAATGTCCTGTCATATTGTCAAGCGAGGGTTTCAAATGCAAATAGAAATACCTCTGGGATGATGATCATGACATCGAAGGCCTTGTGAAAAATACCCTTTTGATGCACCTTTGATTTAAAGTACTTATCTCTAATGTCGAACATGTCTAATTCTAATCTCAGGACTAGACATGGTCGACAGTCGGGTCCAACGTGAAGGTTTTTACAAAACTAGGGGTGACACACTTGTCACCCCTAGTTTTGTCAACGTTTAGTAGGCGGTATGTTTGTTTGTCCTGTTAGTGGTATAAAAAAGCGGAGAATATCATTTTGTAATGGATGCTGCCACTGGTCGTTATATTGCCAACTTCAAGAGATATGCTACAAGAGTCAGAGAAGAAAGGATACTGCTACTATTTTGGTCCCCCGATCTCTTAATCATGTTAGAATCTACCTAAAATACAGCTTTTATGAGAAAAAGAACTACAAATGTTTCTCATGAAGCATTTTCTATGAAATCGAGTTGTTTGCGAAAAACAATAACAGTGGTTTGTTCAATCGATCTCTCAATGGAAATGAGGGAAGACAAAGTGTTCTTGAAATACGCTGATCACAGAAGACACTACCACGAAAAGTGTCCTTGGAGTTACGTTCTTTAGCATCGTTACATACACGACATGTTGATCATCATCATCATTGATCAATGGACAAATGAAAAATCTGACTGTCTATTATAAATCTGGAGAGAAGTTGATGGTTATAGAAAGGAACAGCGCGATAAGGTAACATTGCGGTATGACAGAAGATGTAGTGACTAAGGTAGAAAAAGAGATGATTAGCTTAGATGGTTCAGACACGTGGAGAGGATGGATGAAAATAGACTGACGAAGCAGATTTATGTGGCGACACTAAATAGACAAACTGGTAGGGGTCGACCTCGTCATACGTACAAATTCAATCAAATCGAAGACCTTTTGGAAAAAGGCCAGGTCAAGAGTACCCTTAACCGGCGAGCGTGTATGAAAAGACTCATGAAAGTAGATAAAGCGAAAATGCTACGTCAGGATCGTAGCAAATGGAAAACCTTAGTCTCTGCCTACCCCGATGGGAAACAGGCGTGATAATATGTATGTATGTACTATTATAAAGAATCTGTAATTTATTAGCCATATGCACGCCGCTTCGGTTAGATGTTGGGCGGAAATAGTTCTTTTCTCCGGTCAGGTGAAAAGAGCTTTTTCCGATCGGGATCGAACCGAAAGTCATAGCGAAAGATGCTTATTGCAGCGGTCGTTTACAGAACACTGAGTTAGCGGAGCTACGAGCGGTTTGCTTAATGAATTTGCAGGAAGCGAAAGAATTATATAATAAAAAAATATACTCGTCTAAAGACACAATTCTTCGCTTCGGCTTCGATTATATCCGATTATTCTTCAATATAGATTAATTTTCTTCATAATTCGTATCAAAAAGTCGCATAAGCGATAAATTAATTACCAATTACTGCATCCGATAATTTTACTAAATTTCATTGCACAAAACGTGTGCTTGTTTGATTCGGCTAGTCTCGAAACGGCGTGACCGATTTTTACTGGACTTTTACAGGCAGATAGCTGTTTTATTAGGCTACTGTTTATCCTCGTATTACCACGGGAACAGGCATAACGCGGGGCGTCCGCTGGTTGTATTCTAAGGCAGGTAAGGCATTCAAATTCCGTTATACACTATTTGTAAACAAAATGTTGAATAAGACGCTGCTCGCGAGGTCTACTTCTCTCACAACTAATACTCTATTTATATTTACAATGGCCTTATTTAGTACTATCTCTTTCTCAACAATAACACAATAATTATATTATTGCGTAGTAGGGTTAATTATAGAGTAATGAGCTAAATAAAATAATAAATAAATATCGTAAATATCATTTTGAGGATACTGCGCCATCTGATTCCAAACTAAGCAGAGCTTGTACTATGGTAACCAGATAACTGATAAGCATACTTATATTATAGATAAATATTACCCAGACACAGAATATACCGTCGTGCTCATCACACAAAGTTTTATCCTGGGTGGGATCGAACCCACGACCTCTTGCGTAGCAGTCCGATTACACTCCCACCGTGCCACAAAGGCAGTCTATTAATAATATTAAAATAAGAAATTGTAAATTAATAAGATTATTCTACTAACTTTTAATACAAACCATCGCGTAAAAATGGCCTATAACCGTCACTTCTCTGTGCTATCATTGGTGCTGGACTGTTTAATCAATACATGTCTTGAGGTACCATGAAGAGAACGATCTAGCAGTCAGAGATCGGCTGCTGCGGCAGTACGGTGTCCGTCGCGATCGCTACACTGGCGGTTTTCTTCTTTACATCTAATACCGACAAGAGAGTACCAACGGACCCCAAGAAGACGACCTCTTGTGAGTTGATTCTATGTAAAACGTGCAAAACCGAATGTGCGATCAACTATATAGGAGAAATTTGGCAATCACATTGAATCATAGGAAATTAATAGTAAATAAATAAGCGAGAACGCTCTATAATGAATGGTAGCAATAAAATGATTTGATAAAATTTAACTTTCACTCGTAATCTCTTGTTCATTATTGCTTTCATGCATAGTTTAGATTCGGATTGTTTATTTTTGTCGCCAAGCATTCTAAAGCATGCTACGTGATAAATATTAATGGTTCACGGACAGAAGGAAATATAAAAGTAATGTTTTGTTCGCCTTGCTTTTTATTCTCAGATTCCAGTAGCACGTGGAGATGGGAGCATTCTTTCGCGTATGGTCAGTAGGTGAAACTGAAACCAACGACGGCATCGATGTATGTTCTTTCATGTCCCACTTATAAACTACCGAACGCCTACAACTCGGCAGTAGACACAGCACGCACACTAATCAAACAGTTACACGCCACATTGAACAACTTGGCTATAGTGTGTAACGCACGGTGATATTGTTAGTTAAGAAAATGAGTAATCAATGGTATTCGTAGACTGCCTGCTTGCTCCAGTGGCAGCTTATGCGATCTGTGTAACATTTCAAGATAAAGTTGATATGTCCTTCGCGGACACAACTCTTAAAGATAAACATGTATTGTATAAATCACACTTCTTTACTACAGGGCTAGGCAGAGACTACGGCTTTCCATTTGCTACGTTACTGGCATACAACTTTCGCCCCTTCCACTTTCATAAGAGTTGTCATACACACTCGGTTTTCTCATGACGTCTTCGATTTGTTCGACACGCATACGCCGCGGTGAGAAGATTTTATTGTAAGTGTCAGCATAAAGCTGAATAAAGGCTAAATAAAGTTTGGACACGACCAACGAATGTGTCAAATTGAAGACTGCGCTTGAAGAACGCAGGGTTGTAAGAGGAAGGCAGAACCTTGTCCGTAAATCCTTGCCTTGGTCCGAAGCGCTGGCTGGGGTCATATGTGCGTAAAGTCCCGGTTACTAAGAGTTCGGGGTGCGCTTGATTGTTTGCGAGGATAGCTGCCGTTTGTCCTCAAACCCCATGTAAGGGCGCCTACGCCTTATCTTCGTCCTGTGTTAATCAGGGGCACTACTTGGTGGAGCTTTCTTTTAGCCGAACGCTGCCTCTAATGAAATGTACTTCGATGTTTGACAACAATGTAAGTACTTATTACTGAAACGAGCGATAAAAGTGCATAAACACACGCTGGTTTTGCTCGCCACTCATGTTCTATGAAATATACTTATACAAAAATGGTTCTGAATTATTTTTACAGACTTACTGGTATAAAGCACAGATCGCCAGGTTCGCGATCTATGTATACTTCTTTCGCAGATTCATTAATCGCTTCATACACGCACGTCTGGGTATCTGAGTTCTTTTGACTTTTCCGTTGTTGAGTAATCTGCTCACGTGGTCTTCATATGTAAGTCTCGGCCTACCCCGACCTCCTTCTACCCCCTACTTTCGTACAATATATATTCTTCGTCAATCGTTCCGCACTCTTTCGTTGGACGTGTCCAAACTAACGGAACACGCTCTTTTGCCGCTTAAAGCTGACACTTTCATTCAAACTTGCCATATTGCGTATTACTTCGTTATGTATTTTGTTGCCCAAGGTTACGCAGCACAATTTTCGCTCAAGTGATCGCATCTCCACAGCATTCAACTTACTATCATGCATTTTCTGACATTCTGCGAAGTCTGGCGATCAGACCTCTATGGCTACCCCGTCAAGGATACAGCGAGAAGATAGTTATTTAGTTCTGACATTATCATGGTTTCGTTACCGAAAAGCAACGTTGGCAGTAGTACTGCGTTATGAATCGCCAGTCGTGCTTCTTTTTCTTTCTTCTACTTTTTAATTAAACAGTAGGTAACAATGATTAGACTGTTTATAATAATGCCATGTTTTGTCCCCAGACTACCGCAACCCGGCGTGCACGCGGCTCGTGTACGACGCGGAGCTGCCCTCGGCGTCCGTCGTCCTCATCTTCCACAACGAGCCGTACTCCGTGGTGGTGCGCACCGTGTGGAGCGTGGTGAACAGCGTGCGCCGCTCCAACGCGTGGTTCAGGCGCGCCAACTTCGTGGACAAGCACACTGGACGGGTCACTACAGTCGGTGCGTTCCAAGGACTTTAACCATACCTTTCATGTATAAATAAAATATAAATATCGTTAGGACAACTCACACTACGCCATCTGATTTCAAACTAAGCTGAGCTTGTACTATGGTAACCAGATAACTGATAAACATATATATTTCTAAATACATACATATTATAGATAAATAACACCCAGACACAGAATAAACCCATCGTGCTCATTACACAAAGTTTTATCCTGGGTGGGAATCGATCCCACGCGTAGCAGTCGGATACACTCTCACCGCGCCACAGAGGCAGTCATATGATGGTATAGTATACTAAGGTACAGTCAGTGTGGCCTCACGGATTGCCAGACGGTTCAAATTTTTTTTGATAAAATATACAATTTTTTTCAATTAATTCAGCACAGCGGTGACCGTTTTCCATCAGGTGGGCAGTATGCTTGTCTCACCTCAAAACAATAATATTTTAAATTGATTAAAGAATACGACAATTAAATACGCAATACAGATATTAACGCGATCATGCTAATTTATTTTTAATTCGCTTAACGTTTCTACTGGGTGGACCAGCCGTGGTCACAAGCACTCCTCTGACTGCTGTCTCTCTGTCTTGTCAGTCCGCTTTGGACCTGCTTGTGAGGTCGGCTGGTGCAACCCAATCGGAACTTGAAACCTTAGTATACGACAACTTTCGATCTGATATGAACTTTATCGAAATGAAGTCTGCTTGCTTTGAGTTTCAAGTTAACTTTGAACATTTTGAAAAGGATGGTCGCCACATATCTGACGCTGACTGTACCACAGTCGTAATAAACAGTATTTGCTATATCAAATGTGTTAAACTCTCAGTACCGATCCCGTTGTGACGTAGAAGGGGTAGGCTGGGGGTGTATTTAGGGTGACTTACGCACAGAGATGAAGGAAGGATTGCATTTGCAAGTACATGAGCATTTATTCGACTAATTAAGCGTTATTCAAAGCAATTTAGAAAAATGAAAAGATTTAGGATTAACGTTCAAGATAAGCTGATAGAACAAGAGGGTGGGTTCGGTAGGCGAGATCTTTGAGACGTGTCCCGAGATAAAGTGGGAGACGTCACCTTTTGAGCAACTGCAGCAGAGAAGGACCGAGGACCGCCAGTGCGGCCCTTACAGTGCGGCGCCGCGGAGGACGCAGGTTGCGGCGCTGCTGGCTCGCGCGCTGGCCGCAGCTGGCAGTGACGTCACACTGTAGCAATCGTCAGATGTAGAAAATTCAAACTGCAGTTGCTTGAGAAAACTGCGCCGGCCAGCTCAGAATTATTTGTGGGTGTAGGAGTTAAAATGTTTTTATTACTACTTTTTGTAATCTTCCAGGCTACCCCGGCCAAGATCCTGACTCCCCCTTCGTATATCTGAAGGAGATCATCTTGGTGGATGACAACTCCACATTACCGGAGCTCAAGGGCAAGCTCAGCCACTACATACGGACGCGCCTGCCGCCTGATCTCATCCGGATACTTCGGCTGCCCGAGCGGTGAGTGGAGTTTGTCGGTTGATCTATGATCATTGTTAAGTTTAATGTTGGGATTATTCCCCATATACACTTGGGGAATTTGGTAGTATAATATTGTCGTTTTTCTCAATTGTACGAATAAGGATTTCCATTAATATTATTTGTGTAACCTATGAAAACTGTCAACCGATTTGAATAACTATTCTGAAAGAAAGATTTTGTCTTTGAGTAAACACTGTGAGACAGGTAATGTAATAGGGACGACATGATATCTCGTGCAACTTGCTCTTAATTAATTTTACCTTTCAGGGAAGATCTTTTCCGATTTTGAAGAGATATTCTTTTGTCTATGCATTAAGAAATTAAAATCAGCAAAGTTCAAACTCTAGATTCTAGATTGCTAGAACTCTAGATTGCTTAGTTACTTCTTTAGATGAAATAACTAAACATATTTAGTGAAAGGATAAGTATACCTAATTATAAATCATGTACATATCAAACTACATTCTATTTACGTTTCGAAGTCCTCATGGATACTGTGCGCGATGCATACCCACTAACACCACCCTTCCATCTGCCTATTGGCTGGGAAACCAATGGGAGGGAAGGGAACCCCAGCACACCTGATATAGCGTATCCCCCACCGAGGCGATTTATTTATGTTGATTTCGTTAGTCCTTCAACATACTCTTGTATCTCTTTTGTATATTTTTGTCAATCTTGTATTGTTTGTCGAATTTGTGTACATTAATCTATTAAAATAAATATATCAAAAAGTCACTCCACGTCATCCATTTATTTTTTGTACTACATGACATAAATTAATATCTGAAATTGTGAAAATCCTCATGGAAACCATGCCTGACTCATACCAATCACAGAGTGGTATTCCAACCCATGGTCGGAACTCCTGGGGTGGTCCTTCAGAAGGAAAAACTAGACTTTGTCCGTCGCGGCGGCGTCGACTCAGGGCCTCGGGTTTTATCTCGCTTCATTGGGGTGTTCGCGTGCTATCCCACTTTTTTTGGGGTTTGGGTCTGCGTGTAACGCTTACGGCCACGAGGTGGCCTGGGGTTTCAGGTCGATTTGACAAGTGGTATAACAATTTGTATATATTACCAAGAGAGAAGATAGTGTCTCAAATTTGACCTGCGATGACAGCCTATTAATATTAACGAAAGATCGAAATTCTCTCTTCAATTTCGGATCGGTGATATTTTTTTATAATATTCCCTTGAATAATATTCTGCCTTGGGCTGGCAACTAGGGCAACTCTCTACAAGTAACCAATGCATGTAAAGTAAAAGCTCACGATAATCTTAATAATATTATAAATTCGAAAGTTTGTATGAATGTTTGTTACTCTTTCACGTAAAAACTACTGAATAGATTTTAATGAAACTGCAATAATATAGCTTATACATCAGAATAACACATAGGCTACTTTTTATCCCGGGAACAAGTTCCTGTGGGAAACGGGTACGGGAAAATTTCTCTACGCGGGCGAAGCTGCGGGCGTCAACTAGTCAGATATATTTCATTTTATAAATTCGGAAAGTTTCTCTGTGCATATCTCCAACAAAGATAAGAATGATCAACCACTTTGAAGCTTGAATCAGTCTTGGAGACATTAGCATCAAGGGTATACAATACCTCTGGTTAACTTTAGTATAAAACTCAGTTTAGTAAAATAAATCATCCATTCATTCATTCACTTCTTTCATAATATCTTCCTCATAATATTAGAAATGATGTGGCGTAATCCCTTCCATATTTTCCAATATATTTGATATTTGGCCGTAGTAGCGGGAAAAGACTACCTCTCCCCACTAGACTACTAATATCGCTCAGCCGACTGGTACAACTTCCCGCTAAGATATCCAGTTAATGCCTTTTGTGTTTTCTCTCATTCCCGGATCAGCTCAAGAACTGCTCCTATTACGCCATAATATATTATTTATACTTACCTATATAAATAAATAAAACCTTGTTTCGTGGACTTAAACCCGTATATTCGCACAGGGTAGGTCTGACGCAAGCTCGCATGAAAGGGGCCAGGGCGGCGAACGGTACTGTCATGGTATTTCTGGACTCTCACTGCGAATGTGTTCAGGACTGGCTGCGACCGCTCCTCCAGAGAATCAAGGACAAAAAGTCCGCAGTGGCGACCCCGCTTATAGACGTGCTAGAACAGGACACTTTAATGTATGAACCTGGGAACTCAATTACATTTGAGGTGGGAATCATATCAGTTCTCGTTGGTGCTATCGTAGATAGAAAGTATGTAAATAAGGGGTTTCTAAATCATTTACGTGATTTTTTGAGCTTTCGCTAGTTCTCGGAGATGTACCGACTAATGTGTTTGGTATCTAACTTATTAGTCGCTTTGATTAAATCCAAGAGAAAACGACTTATTTGTTTCATTGGTGAATTTTTTTAAAAGTATATTTCGTAAGTACAATCAATTAAGGTTTATGTATCTCTGCAAGTTAGTCTAACTAGTCTTAGAAACGACAAAGAGTTCGTCACTGTTCGAATTCCGATGTTACTACATACTTTGTGTACACTATATACTTTGTGTTTTTAACCAACTAGTCGGTTAAATTAACTAATACCGACCGGGTAGGCGCGGTAAATCTCTGTAATATAATTAGATAAATAATTATAATCGTTTTGTAACCGGAGTTAATGACGTATTTAATATGATTTTAATTATTTTGGGATTTGTAGAAGGTTAAGAATTTCTAGTGTTCATTTTGATCCCTAACAATGGTTGTAGTCAGAATTATTATGATACGTAATTTCTTTAGTTATAGTCTATTATATAGTACCAAGTAATTGTCTATGGGTTTTTCTGAATGTAGTTTAAGATTAGTTAAAGTAACGTTAATATTCACGTCTAGTTTATATTTAAATATACTACAAATCTTGAAAACTCCTCTATTTGTTCTTATTTTATAACTATTATTTGAATTATATTTTAACTATTACATTATCTATTCTCGTTGAAAAATTGATAATAAATCTTTGCCGATTTAAGGGGTGATTCGAAATGGCATCCAAAATAAGATAAATTGTAATATGTAATTGAAATATTGAGATTTGCTCAATATGTATACGTATGTCAAATTCCGCTTGTAATACGGTTTATAAACAAACACGTAAGATGAGATTACATAAAGAAAGTGTAATCAAATGAAAGGTTCTGTAATTGTGTTTCTGCTTTGTTTCTTTTGCTGCCAAATTAGGATGAATCAGACTCGATTAGGAATACCCACAACACGTTTAAGAGACACTTACTCACTTTACGAACAAAACTTTCGTGACTCGTGGCGTTAACTGAGGTATAGGCCAGATATAACTGAGTCCCAGAAATGAAAGAGATTATGAAATTTTACGTGTGTAAAAGAGTCATTGCTATTAATTACCTACACGCTGTCGCTCTCTGGTCCTGACGACGAGACAAATTGCGTAGTGAGAAATGAGTCGCTTCTAATGCCGTGTAATGTGTGGTAGATAGAATAAATAGATCAACTATTTTATCTTCTCTACTGCACAGCTAAAGAGTTCATTGATTATTAGAATTTTGTAAGCCTTGGATTTTTTATAGAAACATTTCTAATATAGATGACTCTTTATGGGGAGGTTGAAGTTGAAGATTTTTACTTAACCAACAGTAATCTGAGATTGAAAAAGTCAAGTCAGCGTAGAGACATCCAACAGAGCCATTTCAAAGAACCTTAAAAACCAAATTAAATACTACAGGATAGGCCTGACTCGGGCGAGACTCGAAGGCTCGAGAAACGCCGCTGCTGATATTTTGGTGTTTCTGGACTCGCACTGCGAAGTTGGTCGCGACTGGCTGCGGCCTCTTCTGCAGAGGAACAAGAACAGCCCCTCTGCGGTATTGACTCCGCTGATCGACATCATACACAGTGGGTCCATGAGTGTCAGTGCAGCTACACTTGTGCTTGTAGGCATTTTGATTATTTACATTTCTGTTAGCCTGATCTTGTATTACCTCTTTGTCGTACAGTCCACTTTATTATTTGAATTTTAAGTCTATATTTTCATAGCTAGTAGTTACTATATTGTTAGTTTTCCACCTGTTCTAACAGGAGACGTGCAGAATGTGATCTGAACATTTCTGCATTAAAAACATGTCCTTACTTGTTCACGGGTTTGTGCAATTTTCTGTGTGCTGTCGACACAAACACGTAATGTTCACTTCCGTGTTTGTCACACTATTATGTGTTCACTTTTGTACCTAAATGGCTTGATCTTGTTTTAAGATGCATCGATGTATTAAATTTTAATATATTTTTCAAGAGATACAATGAAATTTTATCTTGGATCTTAATACGCGGATCGTAAGATTGATTTGTCCCGTTGAACATATAAATTTAAATACACATCGAGATATTTTAAAAAGTTCCCAGCAATATTATATATTTATCGCCTCATAAAAATATCATGTCTTCAGTATTTTTGTCGTTTCAGTATCAATATCGTTTTTCAAATCGTATTATATCAATAACTTGTATCTCAAAATTAAGTTATAAGTTACTGCAACGCCGATATTATAGACGAACAGTTAATATAGACCCTTGAAGTCTTGCTGACGCGCACTGTGGTGAAATGTTCGGAAATTTTGTTGATAGACTGTGTGCGGGCTGAAATGAAACATAGGTAGTAAGGATAGCTTGATGTATACCTACTCTAAGCGGAATATCAAAAGAAATTTCATACATAAACATTCTTTCTACTCTTTCATTCTCATGTATGTCTGAAATTCCTATTGTAATAAAAATAATTGTCATAACGAATTATATCAAGGATCATTTTATACGGCTTGAAGTATGAAATCCTTTTCTACGGTTGAGCATGAAAAAATAATGGGGGCGCCAAATTGCTGTTCATATAACATACAGACATGGTCAAATGGTCAAGAGTTTTTAATACAACCTATTAAAGTGGCCGGCGCACCTGATCGAAGTGGTTTATATTGCAGTGTTGAAATAAACCAGGATAGGCTGGGACTACCTGCTATTGAAATCTTTTAAGCCGACCATAAGGCTTTCAACTTCGCTTATTGCCTCCCGTTTTACTGGCAACGGGGATTTTGGCAATGCAGCTAGCGAGCATCAAAAAATATTGTTTAATTTTCAAGACTATTTAGCCAGACTGTAATTAAATAACTTGCTTCAGTGTACATTTTATACAGAGTGATCTACTAACTTTTTTCAATTGTCTTCTACCTTTGTTAGCAACTCATGTGCTGAGCTAATGTCTATAATTATTTCTGTATGTGTTGCTTTCGAAACATATCTGAAGGATATTTGAAAGTACTGAGACAAACTCTACGTCGAAACGGCAATATATGTGAACCTTTAAAGGCTGTTTGTGATATCTACACGACGAAGGGACCAACTGCCGCACTCAGAGTCGATTTAATGATTGATTAAGGAGTTTTAAGTAAAGATTAAAAAATATTTACTCTCAGAGACAGATAACGAGTCATTATTGTCATTTAATGTCAATTAACTTTAATGGCCGCTGAACCCTTACTTAAATCTTAAATAGACATTAAATTGACGTTCACATGCCAAAAGTATGGTTATAGCGCTAACACACGTTCGGATTTGGTTTG
Organism: Thumatha senex; assembly: GCA_948477245.1. NCBI lineage: Eukaryota > Metazoa > Arthropoda > Insecta > Lepidoptera > Erebidae > Thumatha > Thumatha senex. Next base: position 13,492,634 of record OX419753.1, read on the forward strand.
TCCCGATCGCGGATTTGATTTGCCTCCCGACCAAATCTTACCGTGTGCACAGCAGTCCAGCGGACATAATTATTATTAATTGAATCCGCCTCGATCCGAATCGGATATGGTCAATGTTGCCGTTCCAGCTACATTGTAGTAAATTTTCCCAGATTTAATTTTCTTTTCTCCTAAAAGACACTTTCATAATGACAGATCATAATGACAGATTTGGATGGCGGACTCGGCGGATATGATCAAATCCGAAAGTGTGTTAGCACTATTATGTCACCTATGTTTTTTGCGGAGAGAATCAAAGAGCGATATGTATAGTGATCCATCCATATCTATAGTCATGCATTCAGGAAATATTCCGTAATTGATAGTAATTTTCCTTAAAACTAATAGTAAAACATTAAACTGTTTTTATTTTGAAGGAAAATAATAACTTTACCCTATAAAAACTTCTATATTTAATAAAATGATTTAAATGTCCTTAGGCATATAACGATATTGCACTTTACCGACATACGTTTCGATACGGCGCACCACCCTACGTTGACTTAAGTAGGCATTAACTAATGAACCATTAATTTTCGTCTCTAGGAGCAACGGCCAATTATTTATTTTAATCATAATTATTTAAATGACAATTTACACTAATTTAATGAACGACTCTGAGTGCGGCTGCAAGTGTCCTATCCAAGGCCTAAGGCTTGATAAACTATCTGTTTAAAAAAATATTTTAATCTCTGAACAGCTGAATGCGTGATGCGCTGACAAATTTCCAATTCCCGTACGTTTGGTTTCTCCTTTCAAATTCAGCGTCAAAGTTTTAAAATCTTGAAAAACCTTCGGATGTCGCTCTCGATGCAGACAGATTTTATTTTTCATATTCCACAAAACTATCATAATCATACTTCTACTATACAGGAACATATTTCTATTGTCCATATTGGCTACGTTCCACTAAACGCCCGCAACGATCGTAATACCCAATGTATCGTTCCACCTAAGGCTCGTGGTCGATGGCGAGCGATCGTATGACGTCATACATGATGTCACTGATCGCGACCGCATGACTCCCATTTTGCCCACAAAATATAGTTGGGTTCAAGTGGGTTTACAGCTCTCAAGATGTGCGTTTCACTTATAAATTTCGACCACAAAGCCCGCGGTTCTTAACGTTAGTGGAACGGCAATTTCAGCGGTTGCGGTCGTGGGCGTTGCGGGCGATAAATGGAACGCCCCCATTATGTCTTTCTGATCTACGTCAATACTTTAATGACCGGTATACGGTAACAGTGTGGGACTGACCCGCGCGCGACTGGCAGGCGCGCGCTACGCCGCCGGCGACGCTGTGATCTTCCTGGACTCGCACTGCGAGGTGCAGCCCGACTGGCTGCGGCCGCTGCTGTCCGCCATCAAGGAGCGGCCGCACGCCGTCGTGGTCCCCATCATTGACGTCATCGAGACCAAAACATTCTACTACAGCGTTGTGGACTCCAAGACCTTCCAGGTTGGCTGTGTGTAGGCAGATGTTGGTGTTAGCTTTGTGCCATATCACTTGCGGTTTTCGGTTATTACTATTGCTTTCCTTCATTCACATTAAATTCTATTGTTATTTTAGTAAAAGCACACGTACTCACAATTATTGGTCAAAACTAGTCTAGTTTCTATAATAAATACCTATCGTTCTACCAGCATGGAATGAGTAATATTTAGAATTCGGGTAAAAGTTTTCACTAAAACCAATATGTAATGAGTTTGTAATGTCAACCAAACAAAATATGATGGGACCTGATTATTACACCATTAATACATCTTTTCATTGCGCATAACTTCAAGCTCATTATAGAGTAGGTACTATAGAAAACCACATTTTGAACTCTTATCTAATTTTAAACAGCTATCGTTTCTTTCTCGTAAATTGCAACCATATATTAACTTAACAGTTAGACGTCTGAATTTTTGAGAAATAGACTTTCAGATACTATCATCGTCATTAGTATTAGTCCTATAATTCTTGTGATCTAGCTATACATACTTTGAAATCTTATTCGCTTACAGTAAAAGGCTGTGGGAACTAACGGTCAAAATAGGAAAGTAGCAATTTTCTAGGTATACATATATTGAAGCTGTTTGCTCCATAGTAATATTATTGCACTTTTGTCAGTCTATTGTAAATAAATGCTCAGTTACACATCGCACCTCTATCACACAAGGGTTATGCGAAACTGCACCTGTATGATGGAGCTTTTTAGATACACTAGCGAAAGTACCATTGGTCCAACGTTAAGACCAACATTTGCCTCTACGCGGTCTTCGGCTGCGTTCTGTTTCTCACGCTTTCCTCGACGCACTCTTGGTATTGCTCGCCACGTGCATTGGTTTCTTTGGCGTCTTTTTCTGTAATATTTTGACAGTGTTAGCGGGTAAACCGTTTTCTTGAGATTTGACGGATGTTTGAGCGGCGTATTATAATTTTGGGATTTATCGGAAGCATTTGTGAGTCTCAAGCAAAAAGATTTCATCCTCGGGAAAATTTTCTTGTTCTGTGACTATCTGAATTTGTTATACCTGGTGCACGCTGATCTCTAGCTGAAGTTCTTCATACTGATTTTTTTAAAAAGCACAATTTTCACAGAGTGGTATGGAGTGAATTGAAAGCAATCTTTAAACACTTTCTTTGTATTTTAAAACTATATTTTAAATGCTCACCTTTTTGCACTATTTCTGGTTTTAAGCACTGTTTAAGTTTGTTTGTTTATATCTCCGCAGCAGATTGATCAATGGAGTGATTCCAGCTTACAGGTAATGTTATTTTGACGTTATGTTAAAACTGGATATCCGTCGAGTAATCATCTTTTTGCATTCTTTGTGTTGTTTGTTTTGAATATTCGTCGACAATGACTTGACTTTCATCATCTTTATTCAACTAATCAGAAACATACGATGTGTATGAAATTATGTTCTAGTCTAAGACCCTTACGTGACGGGGTCTTAGACTACAACTATGCCATCTCTGTTTGGTATTGTTGTCAGAACTTAATAATAGTTCCCGTTACCAGTTTCCTATCCAGAATATCTGGAGCAAACTTTTTGTTTTCAATCAAATGATTAGCCAATTTACCTTTACTGTAACTTAGGTATTTAAAAAAATCTTTCCTCACATCGAATTCCGGGGTTTTCATGTACAAATTATCAAAGAATGGCTTCATAAAAACGCCAGGTAACTTTAAAATACCTACGTTTATTCTCTCTAAAAATAAATGAATTTTAGATTGAGCTGCAAACAAGTTCCAGTAAATGTCCCCACTGTCGTATAGATAACCAGTACTCAAAATGGTGTTTCTTATCTGGACAGCTAGAGGGTCGGAGAACCCCTAGCCAATGGTCATATGTAGACTGGCACTATCTATGTTCCGGGGGTGCATTCTAACGCCCTCGCGTCCGCTCTTTTCGTCCTCTGCTTCCAGAGGTCCTTGAGAGCGGTGTGAACTGGACAAATTCTTTACTCCTTAGGAAGCTCCTGTGGGGCCTTCAGTCTGAACCCTCGAGCCGTCCTATCTCGAGGCGTCCCTTTGTCGGGTCGCAGCGAATTATTCTCTGCTCTATGCTGCGACCTATCTTAAACATTATTCGTGAGATCAATTAGGCAATGGAACATTTTATAGTAACAAAAACGTATTAAAAATGTAAATAAAAAAAAAGTTGAGTTAAAAATGTGTTTTTGAATGCCTGGATACGATCGAAGTATTGGTACTTCAAAAATCTTTGTGATTTAAAAGAAAACTAACTTTAATATAACTTAACTATTTCGTTTATGAGTTTTAAAAAGTCTGCCACAAATTGGCTAATGTATTGTTATTTAAGGCATTCGACATAATTTTTTATCAATGACACTTTGATCTTGTGCACACAAAATTACAATTTTAAAGTTTAATGTGTAAAAATATAGTAAGTAGTAATTATTAATAAGCAGTGGCTCTAGTTAAAAAATTCTAAACTTTTTAAAATAAAGAAATCTAGTCAATTGGAAAATTATAGAAGTTGCTCCACCGTCGTCACATTATAGAAGAATTTAATTATGTACTAACGATTACTAACTCGCTAATGAATGTCTGGTGTGTATTACGTATTTACAATAACCTCGAGCTGGTCACGACACCTATCGACCATTGCACAAATATAAAACCTATTAAAACCCTATTGCTTTTTATCAATAATAGTTATTTCTTATCTACAACTACATATGCTTAGGTCGTACACCTCGAATGGTGCGACATATGGTTTGCGACAAACATTTTGCCTCATGAATTTTGCACGATTTATCTGCAGCGAAGGTTTGATGCGAGCGCGGTTGACCGGCGCGCGCAGTGCTCGCGGGGACGTGCTGATATTCCTTGACGCGCACTGCGAGGTATTGGCTGACTGGATGCGACCCCTTCTGCAGAGAGTCAGGCACAAGAGGGATGCCGTAGTCACTCCCGTCATCGACGTGGTAGACCAGACCACTTTCGAGCTGCAGGCTGCAGATATCTACAAGGTGTAACTCCTGAAACGAATGCCATTGAATGCCTGGAAGACATAACCGGAGAGAGACAGCTTGGCTCTAAAATTAGTGTTATATTCACCACTCATCCCAGATTCATATTGAACTTTGTAAGTCAAATCCAATATCATTTTAAAGTGTCCAGTCTAGGTATACGGCTTATTCCTGTAATGCACATCCTCAGACCACGTTATAATAACTAGAGAAGTACTAGTTATTGAGATTTTTTTTGAGACCACCCTCCTTGAATAAGATTCAGTTCTAATCTACCCTACTACTAAAACATTTATATACCAAATATTAAGATAAATGACATTTAAACTGCCATATCTGCGGAAAAGGTATGTCGCTTCTAGCTTGATACGATAATATCGTGGGTTTGATTCCCACCCAGGATAAAACTTTGTGTGATGAGCACGATGGTTTATTCTGTGTCTGGGTGTTCCTTATCTATAATATGTAATATATGTATTTAGAAATATATAAGTATGTTTATCAGTTATCCGGTTACCATAGTACAAGCTCTGCTTAGTTTGGAATCAGATGGCGTTGTGTGAGTTGTCCCAACGATATTTATTTATAAGCCAGATACTTAGTAATCAAACTTCTTTATATCTTAGCGTGCCCTGGATATTGGCAATGACAATTTACAGTTAACTTATTACTTAATAGTTACATATTAAAAAGATTACCACATTAAATGATAAGGATGAGTGGTTGAATCGCTCTCGACACAGCGCCGTGAAGGATCCACAGCATGGCTGCCTTTTTCACAGAATTGGATTGTGGCTTTTGCTAACTAACTGTGATGGAGAACAAGTTATAAGAAGACACACCAGCACACGACTGATGTAATGTAGTAGGTGAAAGTGAGATCAAAGATATTGGTTGAGGAAAACTCTCATTCATGCATGAAACTTGTAATTACAATAACATTACTGCATGAAAGTGATATATCACGCATAGAAGTCGTAATTTTAAGTAGTCTTGTAGCAATATTACCTAACCTGCAGTTGGAGGCCACGATTCGATAAACTAATATAATAGCTTACACGCTTTTGAACTGTGCGACGTTTCGGCCAGACGGCACTGGCCGTTTTCACAGTTTAATTTTGAGTCTGGGGTTACTGAGAGAGCCAGTCAGTCGAGTCAGCTAGATGAAGTTAGACATTCTGTCTTGTATGTTTTATATTGTAATTTTAACTTATATATAAATATATAGCATTTTATGAACACAAATAGGATTACGCAACATTAATTTACTATATTACCATAATTTATTTTAATAGAAAAATTGCTTATTAACATTAACCCACTTGGTTATGAAGCAGTGAATTTACCCAACTGTCACACATATACACGGATAATACACACTAAACCGAATTTATTACAATCACAGAAACTCATACAACCTATTTTATTTTATTAAATTTTGAATTTTAAAGGAACGCTCATTTTTAATGAATATAGTCGCACTAGCAAATATTATTATACAATAATAGCATAATGTTTATGTATGTGACTGTAAATTACGTTTGGATTTACAATGAATTTTCTTTAACTACTTTTCTATCTGTCATGCCTTTGTAATCTTCTTAATACGTATGAGAAGAAATTAATTACACGTATGAAAAGATCAAGAAAATCTATTAACAGTTTGGTGGCTTAGTTAATGTTGTAAACTAAATCTGAAATGCGTCTAAATTTTAATTAATTAATCAAAGTTACCCAAGTGACTTCACTGCTACCCAAATAACTTTACTTTTACCCAAACAAACAAAGCTTCCTAGACACTACTCAGGTTACCAAACAATCCCTGTAAAAGCGTGCCATTATTATAGTTGGTAACTAACTGTGGGATCATGGAAATATATATATATTACTTTCACAACTAACATGTAAATAGGAATGTGTGCAATATTGGTGTTGGTGGTTTGGCATTTCATAGTTAATAATATTAGTTTAAAATAAGTGAATAACATCCTACACGCACTCTAAAGTAGACCAGACAGTCAGTAATAATGACATTCCTATCATATAATACTTCTTCATCGGTAATTAGGGACTTTGGGACGTATTCTAGAACGTTTCTCAATACTCAATCAACGCTTGAGAGTAGTATTTATAAGGCAAAACTAGCCTCAAGCGTTTATTGAGTATTGAGAAACGTTCTGGAATACGGAGCTAAGTTACACATAATATAATTACTACTTATAATGTCTAGTCAGCTTATCACAGATGTACACACTAATTTTATTAATATTTTTATTTCAGCATCTTGTATGTATACAGTACACACTTACCATGATACATCTAAAAGCTCCGATAATAAATCTGTAGTTTTAATAACTCTTTGAATCGTACAATATGTGACAACTGAGAAAATAGCTTCAATTAATAACTATTATAACTTACCTTTTGGAATGAATTAATCCTATGCATAAGGCGGACGAAGTAACTAAATAATTTTAATTCAGTAATTAATTTTAATAAAATTATATACAATTTTGTACGAACTAAAATGTAATAGAATCTATAGTTTGGTATAATTTAGAATTATATCTGACAATATTTTACATAAATTTCCTTATTAACTATGTTGATCTCGTGAGTAGAAAATCTTTACAACGTAATCTCTAGTACCACGGTACGGTAGTAATGTTCGTCATTGTGTAGGTGGGTGGATTCTCCTTCATGGGCCACTTCCTGTGGACCGATGTGCCGGAGAGGGAGAAGAAACGGCGTGGCTCGGATATTGGACCTACTTGGTAAGTTTATATCTAGTCAAAGCACCTGAGTGAAGTTATATAGGGCCACTGTCATAGTTTCATGTTGGGTAGACACGGGCTAGGACGATTTAACCAATGGACGCGTAATGTACTCATCATCATCATCATCCGAGCGTCTGTCCCAGTTGCGTCTCGCGACGCCCGGGGTCCGCTTTCCTACATTTTCTCCTCCACTTCGCACGGTCTTCGGCATCCCCTGTAGTGAGACCATTGGCACGCATGTCATCCCTTACGACGTCAAGCCAGGCGACACTCTTGCAACTTGTCTGCAATGTCACGGACGTGAAGGCTGCCGCGGATGCGAGAGTTTCTCACGCGGTCCATCCGCGTGACCACACACATCCACCGCAGCATCTTTATTCCCGTGACACGCAGCTCCTGCTTGTGTCGCTCCAATATCGGCCACGTCTCACTGCCATGTAAAAGGACAGGTCTAATAATGGTTTTGTAGACCTGTCCCTTCAACCGGATCGGCATTTTAGGGTCACAAATGACACCGGTCATCTCCCGCCATTTGGCCCACGCGGCAGCAATGCGTGACTTGACATCGCAATCGATGTCACTGGACGTGTGAAAAACAGATCCCAGGTATTTAACCTGGTCCGTGCGCTCGACCAAATCACCGCCTATGCGGACGGATGTGGGATCTGTCGAGTTTATTGCCAAGTACTCGGTCTTCGCCACATTTAGTTTCAGACCGCCGTTCTCAAGCGTCTCCTTCCACGCCTTTACTCGTCGCACCAATCTGCCCCTGTCCGCGTCTGCCAGCGCAATATCGTCAGCATACATGAGCAACCATGGAGGCTGCTCATGTGGGTTTCTGATGCTGTCCGACAATTCGTCTAATATTACACTGAACAGAAGCGGACTAAGGACCGAACCCTGGTGTACCCCGACGGTGATGGGGAAGGGTTTCGTGTCGCCAACAGCAGTCCGAACCATTGAATCGGAGTCACAGTACATGTCCCGGATAGTGTCAATATAGACCTCTGGAACCCCTTTGGACCGCAGTGCCCACCAGATCATCGCACGAGGAACACAGTCGAAGGCCTTCTGCATGTCTAGAAACAAACAGTGCAGAGGCGTGTTCTTCGACCTGTATTTCTCTGCGACAACCCTCAGGGCAAAAACAGGGTCCGTGGTCCCATGACCAGGGCGAAACCCATATTGACACTCCGAGAGAGTACACTCCTGCCGGATCCGAGAGTCTATAATCCTCTCGAAGATCTTCATGGTGTGGGACATCACCTTAATACCGCGGTAGCTCCCGCACTCCTGCACTGACCCCTTACCTTTGAAGACTGGAGTAATTATACTCAGTCTCCATTGGTTTGGGATCTGCCCGCTGAGGAGTATGCGGTTAAAAAGGTTTATTAAGATGCCCACACCGCGAGGACCCATCGCCTTCCAGGCTTCGATGGGGACTCCATCGGGTCCGACAGCTTTCCGATTCTTCATATGGCGAAGCGCAGTCAGGACTTCTCCAATCGTTACCGGTGGCACTAGTCCCTGATTCGGAGGGAGGTCCGGAGGCTGCACCTCTTTGTGCTGTTTATTAAGCAGCTCGTGGAAGTACGAGCGCCATCTCTCCTTTACCGCGAGGTCTTCGCTTAACAGGTTGCCCTCAGGGTCTTTTACACAGCGACACTTGGATATATCCTGTGCCGCTTTGACCCTGGAGCGCGCCAGCTTATAGATGAGCTTCTGCCCCTCAGACGATTCCAGCTTATCATACAGAGGTTGTAAGTGGTCACGTCTGGCTCTGGCTACAGCTCTCTTTGTGGCGCGCTTGGCAGCCCTGTACGCGTCGCGGTCTTCAGGAGATCCGGTCGCTTGCCACTTTTTAAAGAGGGCTTTCTTCTCCCTAGTCTCCCTCTGGGCTGCGTCGTTCCACTACCAAGTTTCCTTGTCACATTTGCGTCCACCCTTAGACACACCGAGCACCACCTTCGCCGCTCCAAGGATGGCCGCGTAATGTACTCAATAAAGTATGAAATCACGTTCAACCAACTTTCGTGCGGTGGGAAAACTACACACATATTGTTTTCTTACTCTTGCATGAAGTGTTGTCACTGCCTAACAACCAATAAAAATACAACGCAAATAGAAAAATGTAAGAATATGCAATACGAATTTGACACAATATTATTCGGCTAATTTGAGATGGTAACTCTTTGTATAATGTTTATAGAGAATGAAAGTATATTGAATATAGGCTGATTAAGTTGTTGGTATGTTTCAATAATTAATGGATTTTGTTAAAAATAGTTATGTAATAAAAAAAAATTACTTACTAGTGAAAACACACATTAATGGTTCGACCGCTATAACTTATACACAGCACATTTCGTCATTTTTTCTTTATAAATTACCCTCCGAACGTGTACGATAGACTGAGTCCGCGGAACAGCGATTTAGCTAAAAATGCTTAGCAAATGACAAGAGGGGTATAGGCGCAAACGGTAAGATAGCGCGTCCATTGGTTAAATCGTCCTAGATTATACATACATACATACATATTGTCACGCCTTTATCCCCGAAGGGGTAGGCAGAGGCATAATAAACACCCACATTTCACCTTATGCCCACATTTTTGTCCTAGATTATATCTATTATTTTTTAAATTTCTAGGTCTCCGACCATGGCGGGAGGATTGTTTGCAATAAACCGCGACTATTTCTGGGAGCTGGGTGCTTATGATGAACAGATGGGGGGCTGGGGTGGAGAGAACCTCGAAATGTCCTTCAGGATATGGCAGTGTGAGTATTCGAGATAACATAGTTACGCCACCATTATTTACACATTATTCTCATTTCGTGTCCTTCTCCACTCCAGGTGGTGGCACTCTGGAGACGATCCCATGTTCCCGTGTGGGCCACGTGTTCAGATCATTCCATCCGTACGGCATGCCTGCATCCTCGGATACGCACGGTATGTGATTCATTATTGTTAGTTAATGTAATACATTATCTTGCAAATTAGGGCATTCTATATTATACATATAATCTGAAATCTAAGGTACACTAGTACACTAGTAGTAGTACACTAGTAGAATTAGATTTTTAAGTAGTAGTAATTTTGTGGGCAAATTTTATTATTTAGTCACGTTTATATTTACAACAAAATATTTTTGGGTACTGGTGTGGGTGCACTTGCTGATAAACCGACGAGGCAATGACACATTACAGGTCAGACGGCAGTTGTTCCCAACAATGCCAAAAATATTCACGGCGTCAAATTGCTTTAGAAGCATCTGGGAATACACTAAGACGAAGAGAAAAGATTTTTTTGGATACTGCTAACACAAACCGGATTTTACTACTTCTGAAGAGGGCCATAGGCTACGGTGACCACTTTTCAGCAGTCTTCTATCTTATAGATCTTTTTGCTTAGGTATAAACACGGCTCGCATGGCAGAGGTGTGGATGGACGAGTACGCCGAACTGTTCTACTTACACAGACCCGACCTTAGAGTGAGTAAATGTAATGGATATATCCACCTGTTGTGTAGCTAAGTATCGCCATTTTGCAAAATCAAACCAGTTGTTTTTGCTTCACCACTTATTTCATTTCCAGTTCATTTCATACACATAAAGTTCTTCTAAAATAAATAAATATATATGGAACATTTTTATATACTCGTACAGCATCTAATTAAGCTATGTTTATCACTCCGACAACTATCTATCTATCTATCTATCTTCACGCTGTATCTCTGACGGGGTAGTCAGAGAGGACAGATCAACTGTTAAACATATTTATAATTAACCCCACATTTCGAAACAAACTTTTGTACACATTGCCACAAATTTTTGTTCCCAACTTGAGATCGGCAACGATCGATTTCAAGCTTATGTACATTCACTATGTCATCAGGTCGATGAACCGGGTCATAAAATAATAATAAAAAATACCTGTCTAGTATATCAGACATTTCTTCATTCATAGTATTATAGTAACTTGATGTGTAATATCAAATAAATGTATTAAATAAAGGTTTTAGTTCTAACAACTTAAAAAAAAATAAAAAATATCCTTCACGTGTTATCCCCGAAGGGGTGGCAGAGGCATATTATATGCCGTGTGGATTCCTGTCCCACGTAATAGGTGGTGAGCCCATTGCCGTGTTGAAATAGACAGACGCAGGTTGTGGCTACCTGCTGTTGAAATTTTTCAAGCCGCCCATAAGGCCTTCAACCAGGCTTAACGACTGCCATTTTACTGGCAACCGGGACCAACGGCTTAACGTGCCTTCCGAAGCATGGAAACGCTTGCAAATGTAAATGCCACAAAGTGGTCACCCATCCGAGGACCATCGTTTACAGAACACTGAGACCGCGGGGCCACGAGCGCTCAACAACTTGACTATAATAAAAGGCAATTAATGAAAATGAGATTAAAAGCTTATATTTTGTGTAGAACAACCCAATAATCGGAGACGTGACTCATCGCAAGATTCTGCGCGAGAAACTCAAGTGCAAGAGTTTCCAGTGGTACTTGGACAACATCTACCAGGAGAAGTTTGTGCCCGTCAAGGATGTCTACGGTTATGGCAGGTAGGCTTGTAGTGAATTTGATGGGAGCTCTTTCGATCGCATAATGTTTTTGAGCATAATGTGAAACAAAACCAAAACAATTGAAGGTACATTGTCGGACGTATAAAATCGTGTTATTTTGTACATTTCAAGGTAAAACTTTGAAAAAAAAAAGCATAATGTAATTTGGCATAACAGTTTCGGCATAAAGATTTCTCGCATAAATTATGATAAGCAGAGTGTTATAAACGTAATTCTGCGTTTATAACACTCTTATGACTTTAAGTAGTTGGGATTAATTTATGAGAGTCATATCCCATCCCATAGATTCAGACGGATGTCGAATGGCACCGTTAAAGCGCGTTACCTGGCTGGGAAGTGACTGAGAACTTACCAACTTTTTTTTAACGTGTGGTAATCCTCATGGATGCCTTGCCGGACTCTTATCGACTTCATCCACACGGGGCCCTTCCATTTGTCTACGGCCAGGAGTCTCGGGTAAGCCTCCCGAAGGGCTAGCCCCAGGGCTTTGTGGACTTTGTCCGCTTCTTTGGGGAGGATTCGGGTGCTGTCCTACGAGGGTGGATCCAAAAGTTCGTGGCCTAACATAGATAAAGCAATGCATTTTTTTAAATATCTTCTCTATCTGAACTATGGTTATTCAGTAGCAAGTGAGCAAAGTTTGGTTCAGTTAGAGCGCGCGAAATTTTTTTTGTGGATATTTGTTTAAGAGTATCGGAAAAGATTTTCAAGAATGAACAAAATCGAACATCGCGCAGTGATTAAGTACCTGCATAAAAAAGGTCTATCACCAAAACATATTCATGAAGATATGGTGAGCACATTAGGAGAATCTGCTCCATCCTATTCAGATGTAAAAAAATGGGTAGCTGAGTTTAAGCGAGTTCGGGAGAGCGTTGAAGATGATCCTAGGTGTGGAAGGCCTTCAACGTCTACCACCAAGGAAAACATCGATAAAATATGTGATCTTATACTAAATGACCGAAGATTGACCATCAATAAGATAGCTGAGATCACAGGCATCGGTTATGGTCGGGTTCAAAACATCATAACTCAAGAACTGGGGTTCCATAAGGTTTCTGCTCGTTGGGTGCCTAGGTTGCATTCAGTCGAACAAAAACGCGTTCGCTTCACAATGTCGCGTGATTGTTTGGAGCTTTTTGAGGCAGATTCCAAAGATTTTTTACCCCGGTTTGTTACCATGGATGAAAGCTGGGTTCACCACCATACTCCCGAACCCAAGCAACAATCGAAACAATGGAAAAGATCCGGCTCACCCACTCCGAAGAAAGCTAAGGTCGTTTTGTCGCGTAACAAAGTCACGGCTTCGGTATTCTGGGATGCGAAGGGAATTATTTACCAAAAGGCCAAACTATAAATTCAAGTTATTATTCTAACCGTTTACGACGGCTTCGCGAAGAAATCAAAGAAATACGGCCGGGTATGTTGCGTAAGAAAGTTTTGTTCCATCAAGACAACGCGCGAGTTCACACTTCTGCCGAATTCTGCTGAGATCCGTAATTGTGGTTACGAATTATTGCCCCACCCACCTTATTCGCCGGATTTAGCCCCCTCGGATTATTATTTATTTCCGAATTTAAAGAAACATTTAGGTGGCTCGAAATTTTCAACCAGAGAAGAGGTCATAGATGCAGTAAATGGTTATTTTGACCACCTTCCGGAATCTTTTTTTTTTGAAGGTATAAATAAGTTGCAGTTCAGATGGAGGAAGTGCATTGAACTAGATGGTGACTACGTAGAAAAATAAAAAAATAATTTACACCCACGTTTCTTTGATTTTCATGGTCAGGTTACGAACTTTTGGATTTACCCTCGTACTTTCTCGAGGGGGTGAAAGACGTACGCGTAGTTGTCACGTCCCGCCACCGTCCCGGCCTGCAGCTGGAAGGACGGCGAGCAGGCCCCTGGGAAGGGCAGGCTAGTATAGTGCACGCGGTCGGCCGCAGGTTCCGCAACGAGGCGACGCGCATGTGCCTGGACACGCTGCAGCGCGAGGGCGAGGCGGCGCTGGGCGCGTACCCGTGCCACGGCGCGCTGCAGGCCAGCCAGTACTTCTCGCTGTCGCGGCGCGGCGAGCTGCGCGACGAGGCCAACTGCGCCGCAGTCACGCGCTCCAGGTCACTCCCTTGTTACACTCGTTCACTCTGGCTCTCTACTGACACTTACTTTTGACTTTATCACTGATAAGTGCGGATGCTTGCTGTATATTATTTTCTTAAACTAGTGCATTCATCTTGTTTTATGTGCGGGAGTAGTCTTTTAGTTTCTTGGACATAAAAGTTGTGTTAACGTGCTATAGTGAAAGACAATGATATATAAGCAGTGAAGTGCTATTTTCTATCTTGCCGCGTAAATTCCACTGAAAACCTCACCACTATACTGAGGGCAAGGACCAGGATCTAAGACTGAGGACACGACATCGAAAAAGACTGAGCAGGGCTAAATTAGAAGATAAGATTGAAGAAATATGATATAAAAAAATAAGATTTGGCTAAAAGGTCTTCGTAACCAGGCCATAAAATAATTATTAAAAAAAACACTTACCTTTTTGTAATCATTTTATGGCCTGGTTACTAAAACCTTTTAATCAAATCTTATTTATTTAAAATTTCTTCAATCTTATTATCTAAAATGTCCCCGTCCTCTACGTCTTAGCAGGGTGTACCAATGCGAACAAAATATTTTTAATAACATTAAATTATCCCTAGATGGCAGTAATGGTATCAAATTCAAATTTGCAAAAAATAAAAATCTTATTTAGCTGTTTATAGTCGGGTATATGATTTTTAAAATAAAAACCATATTATAATCTGTGATATTAACATACTAAACTCGTTAATAATACAATTAATGTAGATTGCGTGAATAATTGGTTCTCGATACTGTTCATTTATAATAATAGATGGCGACGTAATAAGTTGAACAGTTCTGCACCAACATTCGTCTCTCTATGCCAATAGTACCTGTAAAAAAAAAGAGCATTCCATCTCTTTCGGTCGCGCACGTCACAGCGATGCACGCTAGAATAATAAACTTATTTGTAAAAATATTGTGATATGACGACGAGGATTAATAAATATCCGCAATAATCAAGTAGTAGATAAATTCATTACATTACGTTACAGTGTGTGTGGCCTGGTGGTTAACGGCGAGAAGTAGAAATATTGTTTATATAGTATTTTTCCCAAGTATAGAGTCCCAAGATCGAATCCCCATTGTTTT
This sequence comes from Thumatha senex, assembly GCA_948477245.1. Lineage (NCBI taxonomy): Eukaryota > Metazoa > Arthropoda > Insecta > Lepidoptera > Erebidae > Thumatha > Thumatha senex. Next base: position 13,507,756 of record OX419753.1, read on the forward strand.
AATTTTTGTTTTTGCATTTGAAAATAAATATTAACAATTGTGAATACAAAACACCGAAAAAGTAATACTTTTTTTTGGTTTTATAGAAATTTACTAAATAAGTGTTTATTTCGTACCAGATTGAGTAAAGTTTCATTAAAAAAAAACTACGTACCAGATTGAGCAAAGTTTCATTAAAAAAAACTGACTATCACTGCCTTTCTGACCCACATTTTTTTTTTATTGCAGAAATAAAACGTTTTATTTTATATCAAACGCGATGTGGCATCTGAATTGTAATCGAAACAAATCCAGTGATCCGATCCGCCAAAGTAAACGATATTTAACTTAAAATAAAGTTCAAAATAGAAGCGCGTAATAACTGTCGGTCTTTGTCAACCTGCTAATAGGGTTCAAAGTGATATGACCGCCGCGCCGGCACTACTCTTACGTCAAAATATTATTAGCGCTGCATCGTATATTACGATGATACATTACGCTTTGACAAGTTAAAAATATAAAAAAGCTAGTTGACGGCCGCGGCTCCGCTCGCGTGATGGGAACTTGTTCCCAGTATAAAAAGTAGCCTATATTTTGTAAATCCATTCAGTACTTTTTACGTGAAAGAGTAACAAACATACATCAAATCTTTTAAACTTATAATATTTATATCTTATATTTATATTAAACTAGTTGACGTCCGCGGCTTCGCTCGCGTAGAGAAGTTTCCCGTTCCCGTTTCCCACAGGAACTTGTTCCTGGGATAAAAAGTAGCCTATGTGTTATTCTGATGTATAAGCCACATTGTAAAGTTTCATTAAAATCCGTTCAGTAATTTTTACGTGAAAGAGTAACAAACATCCATACAAACTTTCACATTTATAATATTATTAACATTAAGATAATCATAATCTATCAAGGTACAGTCTTTTATTTTGCTTTCATTAATTATAAATTTCACGTTCGGAGGCCTGATACAATAGATTATCTACCTATATTATAGAACTTAAGGGTTTATTTGACCCCTGGTTTCGGTCTCTGTAGCCTGCACATTCAGACAATAGGTATATCTTACAACCTAAACCCCGAGATCTCGACCATAGACTTAGCTACCTCGGAGCCAGGGGCTATAGACATCCATTGACTCTAGACAGTTGACCTTGACCTCAGGATCTAAGGTCTCGGGGCCCTACCGGCTCTAAGCCCACAAACTCAGATTCTAGCCCAGAAGCCTGGACTTCGGATCTAAGACCCTGGAATCTTGACTCAGGACCCTGGACCCCGGATCTCGGGAACAGGATCATGGACCCTAGGCCCTTAACCTTGGATCCTAGCCCCTGTACTGTGAGGTCTCTAGAGCCTCTACTGCATACCCTCGATGGAGAACCCAACCCTTGACTCTAAACAGAGGATCTGGAGTAGCTGACCTTGGACTCTCGATCTAAGACACAGAAGCCGGAATTCGGGATCCCAGACCCCGGGTCGGGAATATGGGCTCTACGTCCTCGAACTTGGATCCTGGCCCCTGAACATTCATGAACCCTGGAATGGGTTTATAATGTTTATTTTAGAAGTTCCTATGGCCACCTTCCAGTGTCCTCTACAAACAATCTCCATGCATGGAAATTACAAATGGTCACTTACGAGTACCTACGTAACTAAAAAACAATGAATGAACTAACTCTAGTTTTATAATATTAGTACCTATAGATAAAATATCCAAATAAGTAAAACCCTTATTTGTTGCTTTATAACATGACCTTTATCATGCCCGTACAGAATATTGATAACGTCAATTAACTAGAAAAGGCATACGGCAGAGTATTTCTGTTTATAGTGACATCTAGTGTAGTGTAGTAAATAATAAGAATAGTTTGCCAAAACATTGTCGCCATCTATATACAAACTCCCGTACTGCCTGCCTGCTTGGAAAGTTAAGGCCGTGACCATTTTTAGTTCCTGTTCGTGCATCTGTATAAGAATTATATTATATTATCTGTGGTCTTAGTCAACGTCAGTCTCACCCCAGTATAGTAGTTGTTGTTATACCGAGGTCTCAGTGGATTTTACGCGGCAAGATGGAAAATCGCATTTGACTGCTATTTATAACTGTCCTTCACTATAGCACGATAACGTAACTTTTGTCTAAGAAACCACCACTCCCGCACATAGAACAAGATAAAAGCCCTAGTTTTAGAAAATAATATACACCAAACTTATGGTCTTTAATTAAATTGTCTTTTTTCACTTTATTTAAAATTTATGAGAGCATAATAATTGTTTTAAGATTTAACCAAACGTATGGTGTTAGCCGTATTTCCGCCTAAAATACAAACACTAACTAGTGGTCGCCCATTAAAAAGAAATAGCTTTGTACACTTTTTCTCCACATAAACTTTTAACCATGTTAATTTTCACGTTCATCCGTTTGCGCAATTTTCATAAAAAGGGATAAATATTTTCAATTATTTATAGATTAAATTGTAGTCTGGTTGAGCGGGCGAGATAAATAAATTCAAAATGGACTGTACTTGCGGGGAAAGACTAAAATGAAATTTACACGCGATTGTCAACGGGAAAAGTAATGGAAAAACAGGAGTAGGCACACTACCTTGCTGCTTGCTGCGAGATGCTGAGGTGGAGGCTGCCGGGGGCGTCCCTGGACTTAAATTCCTTGTTTCCTTGCACGAAAACACTATTTATCCATGGAAAATACAATTATTGCGATAGTTGGTGCGGGATTATTGCGAAAGGTTTGATGCGGGCGCGCGCGCGGTGTTGTAGGAACAGACTGCCAGCCCTCAATCGTGGTCGCTGCCCGTGAGGCTAACGCGCAATACAGCTGTCTCGTAGATCGGCGATGCAACATAGAAAAAATAACGCGGCTAATCTTTTATCATATACCGGCGCAACCATAGTCATTATGATAATTTACATTACTAATGAAGCGCTCGCGGCCCCGGGTTCTCAGTGTTCTGTAAACGATCACTGAGTTACGCAACTTTCACTATGGCTGGTCCTTGGATGGGAGACCACTTTGTGGCATTTATATTTGCGAGCGTTCCCGTGTTTCGGAAGGCACGTTAAACCGTTGGTCCCGGTTGCCAGTAAAATGGCAGTCGTTAAGCCTGGTTGAAGGCCTTATGGCTTGAAAATCTTCAACAGCAGGTCGCCACAACCTGCGTCTGTCTATTTAAACACGGCAATGGGCTCACCACCTATTACGTGGGACAGGAATCCACACGGTGTAAAGTGGGCATATAATATGCCTCTGCCACCCCTTCGGGGATAAGGCGTGATGGATATTTATTTATTTATTATTATAATGAATTAAAATAATTGTAATTCTTTAAGTGACAAATATTTTTTGCAAATCTTACGTTGTAGAATGTGCAAATTTGCTATTTTATTTACTAACATTTTGTATTATCGACCATACATTCTTATCAAATAAATAAAAATTATCGATTGTTTGATTGCGTACCAGCACTGGCGCTGCCTTTTATCGCCTCTATATTATGGACACTGCCTGCCGGACCAACTCTAATAGTCCATGTAAACTTGGCAGTGCATTGCAAATACTGGAGAGCATTGTTATAAACTGTAAATGACTCGTATCCTGTAGTTAATTTCCTGAGAATTACGATACTAGTCTACGCTGAAAAAAAGGGAAGGACTTGTAGTCTAGATTCAGTATAGCGCTTGTTCTGTATATCAAACTAACTATCTTCACGCTGTATCCCTGACGGGGTAGTCAGAGAGGACAGATCGCCAGGCTTCGCGATCCCTGCATACTTCTTTCGCTTCTTGCAGATATTATTGTATAATATTAGAATTGAAATCGTTAAAATAATTGTTTTGAAGCGCTCGTGGCCCCGCGGTCTCAGTGTTCGGTAAACGATCGCTGTGGTACGCAACTTTCACTATGACTGGTCGTCTTTGTGGCATTTACATTTGCGAGCGTTTCCGTGCTTCGGAAGGCACGTTAAGCCGTTGGTCCCGGTTGCCAGTAAAATGGCAGTCGTTAAGCATGGTTGAAGGCCTTATAGGCGGCTTAAAAATTTCAACAGCAGGTAGCCACAGCCTGCGTCTGTCTATTTCAACACTGCAATGGGCTCACCACCTATTACGTGGGACAGGAATCCACACGGTGAAAAGTAGGCATATAATATGCCTCTGCCACCCCTTCGGGGATAAGGCGTGATGGATATTTATTTATTTAGATATTTTAAAATTTTTAAAACATTAAAAAAAAATCCGTTGAGAAACTCGGCTAAACTTGCATTTTTTTTATGGCTGGGTTTTAACCCTCCTTGCAAGTTGTTATTCTTTATAACCTTTAGATTTTTAAGGTCAAAATAACTATATCATCATATGTGAAACATAAGGGTGGAAAAAATCACTCAATAAATTACAGTCAGCCTTATAATGGGACAATCAGCTCCCGGGACATAATTATACACAGATATTTCCAATTGATTTCAAATTGGAATGTAAATGAAAATTCGCTTGATACCATATTTTGTTTTGTTGTTATGCATCTAATAATGCTAGTTATATTATTTTTTTCTTTTCAAACAGAAACAGTAAGTAAGTGCTATCACATAATATTATATGTTTAAACTTAGGTTTAGCTTTAACATAAAATATAAATAAAACATGTCGCCTGTATCGATCTGGTACGATATCTTTTGATAGGTCGTTTAATAGGTTTTTTAATAGGACTGACAAGTTGCCAAATAATTACATACATTACCAGCTGACCCGCGCAAATTCGTGAGCTCCACTTAAATGAAGGACCTCTCAATCGATTTTGTGCAAACTTCACATGAACCATCTACTAAATAGTCCGAACAAAGCCTAAACATTTGGTAAACTATACCTGCATCAGAAATACGATTTATGATGCAAGTATAGTTTAATGACAGGACTTAAAAAGATTTTAATTTGTTCTTTTTTGTACCACTAAATCGACGGTCAAATCTTTTAGGGTCGGTAACGCGAGTTTAACACGTTTGTTTTTGCAAACGTTCATAGGCTACCAAGGTGACCACTTGTGATCAGTTGGGCCCGTATGCTTGCCTGCCACTGGTATAAAAAAAGATAGTCCTTCTGATGGAAAGCGGTGTGAGTAGCCTATGGACGTTTGCGTGTGTGGGGGTTTTATTGCTTGACCACAACCGCTGCACCGCTACCTAGGAACGCGAGACGAGACGGGAAACGCGTAAGTAAGGGCAAGAGTTCACATGAGATCGATAATGCCGATATTTTATTTATTTATATATACCAGCTACCAGCCAGAAACATCGGAACGGCAGTCTCTCTCCCGTCTCGTCGCGTAGGTCTAGTGTCTAGGGAGCGGTAACGTTCAAGCTATACCAAACATATATACATAACTAGCTGACCCGCCCTGCTTCGCCCGTGACATACCTTCTTGTAACCCCGTGGCACCCGTTTTATCCTATTCAAATTAGTTGATTACTTCTGCGCCCTCCAGTACGCTGCACGGCCCGGTCGAATTATGGTTACACGAAATTAATTTTTTTGCGCATATTTTGATTTTGCTGTATCTCCTAAGAAATACATTTAATTTGCAAGGTATTAAGGAACAAAATAATCTTGAAGTATGAATAATCTTGCTGAAGCCAACTAACATTAAAAATGATAAGGAGTAATAACGTAATTGTGTAAATAGTTTTAAAATTACCGCTTTATAATTGCTGGTTTTTTAAAGTATTAAAATGGATATAGTATGTTATCATTAAGAGATAGACATATATCGTCGCGGAATTTTTTGTAGACATATATTATATACACAATTTGTTCGTTTCGTTGCGTAGTTTTAGAGATCCAAGTATACATAGGGACAGACAGCGGGAATCGACTTTGTTTTGTAATATGTAGTGATGTTCAGTAAATTATAATTCCAGTAGAGAAAAAATGCTGTTTGGGCGACAAATGTGAGTATTATAAACACTGATTGTTTCAATACTACTCATGTAAATGGTTATCTATTACCTGAAGGAATCAATCTTTACTTGGTGGAAAACAAATCGTAGACCAAGGGGTGGGGGAATTCTCAATAATTATATAATTTATGAATCATACTTTTTTCTTAAGGTAAAGTAAAGTAGCTATTGGGTACAGCACACCTGTTGCACAAAATGGATATAGTATGAAAGAAAATGTGTCGGGTAAATCGGAACAATAAAATACCCAATATGTGGTGTGATCGAGAATTTTTGAAATATATATAAATAAATATACGTAAATAAATCTATGTTATATTATTGTCAGATACAAATTTATTAAAATTTATTGTCAGTTTGCCCGTTAATGACCGTAAAATAATTAATGAGAGATTAATGATGAGAAGCCCTGATTTGTATTACTTCTCTAGTTTTAATGTTTCAGGCCCTATTTTGCACCTGACCTGTAAGTACTATGAGGGTCACCTTCTGCCACGTGTTCAGTTTTAGAAATTAGGTCTTTAGTTTTAGATAGTTATGTTTACATATAAATATAAAGAGTACTTAACTTAATTAACTGTGATAGCTTTATGGGGTTATATTATGGTATCCAAAAAAAAGAAGCTCTCATGACCCCGCTGACTCAGCGTTCTGTTAACGATCACTGCGTTAAGCAACATTCGCTATAGGTGGTTCTTGGATGGGTGATCACTTTGTGGAATTTACATTTGCGAGCCTTTCCGTGCTTCGGAAGGCACGTTAAGCCGTTGGTCCCGGTTGCCAGCAAAATGGCAGTCGTAACGCCTAGTTGAAGGCCTTATAGGCGACATGAAAAATTTCAACAGCGGGTCGCCACAGCATTCGCCTGTCCATTTCAACACGGCAATGGGCTCACCACCTGTTACGTGGGACAAAAATGCATACGGTGAAATGTGGGTGTGTGTGAAATATAGTATGCCTCTGCCTACCCCTTCGGGGATAAAGGCGTGACAATATGTATGTATGTATGTATGTATGTATCAAAAACCGTACTTTAAATTTTAAAAAGACGATGAACTACATTCAAAATTTGAATCATACGTTTCTTGCTGTGCTAGTACTGAACTTTATGCAAGAGGCTTAAGAACGGGTTTGTTTAGTGCATTAAAACTTACGACCTTTTTGATTTTATTATTAGTTTGGCTATGTTTAGGATTATAATATTTGCAGGGAACTGTACTGGTTGAGTTGCTGAATTGTTTAGCTTGCTTCAGGGCGTGTATACCTATTTCCAATGAACTTTATACCAATCTCTATGCACAATTTACCGGTCTCTTTTTGCTTGAGTATATTTGCTAATATTATATAACCTGCCTCATGGTAACTAATTTCGCAGTTTTAGCTCTATCACTTGTGTGGCTTTGATAGTTTTTGTTGGAGCGTGGCATACATACTGTTTTGTCGCCGGCCAGCAACAAAATCTGTATAAAACCATAGCTGGATCATATATAATACATACTGTGATTGCGCGGCTGGCCATGGCCATTTTAATATTTTTTTTTACGTTAGATATCTCATACATTTTCAAATCACTTTTCATATTAACACGTTGCTTGTTAACAGGGTGAAACGTCAGTTATTACACACACAAATTTAGACTCTTAAAGGTATTTTGAAGTAATACTTCTTTACGTACACTCGACTTGGGGATTAAGCTAGTAAATGCGTTACAAATAGTGTGATCGGGCGAGGGAACGGAAGTTGAGAGGAATATATAAGTTAATGAAGATAGAAAGAAATATACGAAAGTAATATACGAAACGTAACGCTAAACTGCGTTACGTTTCGTATATTACTGTAGGGGCAAGATAGAGAGGTACGCACATTTTCTTTATACCACTTAGGTTGCAGACAAGCTTGTGGTCCGTCCGATGAAAAGGTTTGCAACACCGGAGGTGCGGCACTGGCGCTGCCGACCCTATAAAAACCTCTCTCTTTCTTTTTCTCTTATAGCCAATAGATGGAGATAAAAAAGTTTTACTTCAGACTCGTTTCTTAACATTAATTTGCTGAAAACCAGGGCGAGACGCCAGCTGTTCTTTAAAGCTCCTCTATATGTTTCGACAGGAACAGCATCGAGGACGGTCACACCGGCGCCTCGGTGGTGATGTCGGCGTGCCACGGCCGGCGCGAGCAGCAGTGGCGGCGGCTGCCGTCGGGGCAGCTGCAGCACGCGGCCTCCGAGCTGTGCCTCGGCGCGCCGCGGGCGGTGGGCGACGTGCGCGCCGCGGCGTGCGCGCCCGACCCGCGCCAGCTGTGGCTCATCGACTACACCGAGGACAACCACTTCAAGCGAGATGGTGAGTTTACGCATTATGACTGCCTCTGTGGCGCCAGGACACGACTTTGTGTGATGAGCACGACGGTTTATTCTGTGTCTGGGTGTTATTTATCTAAATGTGTATGTATTTAGAAATATATAAGTATGTTTATCAGTCATTTGGTTACCGTAGTACAAGCTCTGCTTAGGTTGGAATCAGATGGCGTTGTGTGAGTTGTCCCAGCGATATTTATTTATTTATTTAACGATATTATCATAAGACAAGCTCTCGGTGACCTATTAACGTACACCGCTCCTACTTTCGCTATGGCTGGTCCTCGAATGAGTGTCCGTTTTGTGATATTTTTATTTCCTAGCGTTTCAGTGCTTCAGAAGCCACGTTAAGCCGTTGGCAGTTGTTAAGCCGAGTTGAAGACCTTATGAGCGGCTTCAAAAATTTCAACAACAATAATTATTAACAAATGAAAATTTTAAAACTGATGAAAAAAGATGGCCAGGTCTATGCGTGAATTCCCCATATCAATAAATACTAGTCCAGAAGAAGCTTGGGGCAAAATCGGAGTGCAGCTGCTTCATGGGCACGGCCGTGTGTTGTGCGTTAATCCGTCTGAGTGGTTTCTCATATTAGCCTGATGTACATCTTCATATATTTAACATGGGCCTAGAGTTTGAAACTAAAAATCACCACTGTGCCCATATTGGCACCGATAGACTTGACCCTCAGTGACCTTTACCACTTCTCTAAGTGGGAAAGGTCACTGAGTCGAAATATAAACAGAATAGCGTACATAATGAGTGCTCTCACAGCAGCTGAAGACATGAGCCCCGAGCAGGAGAAGAGGATCAGCAAGCTGAGAGGACAACGGTCAGTATACTGTCAGTTTTCAAAGTAGTGTCGCTGGTACTTGCTGCTGTGTAAGCAACGACCACTCAGCCAAATAGGTGCCTATTTCTCTACATTTTATATTCAAACTATTTTGGCAGCTTGCTGTGGTATGAGATACCGCATTTTGATTGGCTCTCCAAAGGTCACACCGATCCCAATGGTCGACCTCATGTGCCCATAATGTGTCTATTGGTTATGTTGTATATATACAAGCAAATAATTTTATCTCGTAAATCGTAATCGTTCTTCAACTGCAAATAACTCGATTATGTTACTTTTTAGGACATAATAATAGCCTAGTCTTATGTTTGGGTCTCACCATGCGCTGATAGTCTAGTCATATATTTGTAAACACATGAGTCTCACCCTGCGCTGCTATTTTGACACAACACAAAATGGCGGCTCAATAGAAGCCGTACATCAAAATCTAGTCAAATGAATGTTATATTTCTATTTAACAATTAAATATTATGTAGCCGTAGGGATTTATATATATAGTATTGTAAAAAGATTTTGTGTGAGCGATATAAGACGCACGATTTTAATATTTTTAACATGGCTAATGTAATTTATGTTATTGTAGCGTTAAAGAAGATAACAGGCGGTCCTTACGGTGAGTCTAATATCCACAGAGTGTAGCTGTACATTTCTGATTTAATTCTTAATTTGCAATTATAAACTGCAAAGCGTTACCAACTAATAAGTATATACCAACTAATAGTAACGTTTTAACATTAAGTAATTGTAAAATAAATAATTTTTACTGTGTTTTTTAATTAGATGGAATAAGTACCGTATAATATAAAACGACTTATTTCAATACAAAAGTACTAGTTTAAAAATACAGCTACACATATTAAAAAAACTAGGTAAGGTATATATCAATAAAAAAAATTAGGCATCAAAAAACTCTTCCACATCGCTGTCAGCCACAATCGTACCCAGAATGCTGGCAACATAGCCACGTTGAATAGCAAAGAAAAAAATTAAATTAAGTTATTATAGTTTAAAATTATATTAAAAACCAGTTAATACCTTTATATGCATCCACCTATTAGGATTACCGCTTATTACGTGGGACAAAAATACTGTGAAATGTGATCGTATATATGCCTCTACCACCCCTTCGGGGCTAATGTGATCGTATATATGCCTCTACCACCCTCTACCACTCCGTCGGGGATAATGTGATCGTATATATGCCTCTACCACCCTCTACCACCCCTTCGGGGATAATGAGATCGTATATATGTCTCTACCACCCCTTCGGGGATAATGAGATCGTATATATGCCTCTACCACTCCGTCGGGGATAATGTGATCGTATATATGCCTCTACCACCCTCTACCACCCCTTCGGGGATAATGTGATCGTATATATGCCTCTACCACCCCTTCGGGGATAAAGGCGTGAATTATAAGTTTAAGCATACATACAATACGGACAAATCCTCAAATCAGGTTCCACGTATAACAAATAGTGTTTGGAGTGATCTGATCCTCGAGGAACCACTCCGCTCAATCCGGGGGTACTCCATCCCATCGTTCCACGCCAGGCACCTCCACTATTGCCTCTAACTAACCATCTTCACGCTATACGAGGTAGTCAGAGAGGACAGATCGCCAGGCTTCGCGATCCATGCATACTCCTTTCGCTTCTTGCAGATTCACCGATCGCGACGCACGTCTGGGTATCCGAGTACTTTTGCTTTTCCATTTTTGAGCAATCTGCTCACGTGGTCTTCATATGTAAGTCTCGGCCTACCCTGACTCCTTCTACCCTCTACTTTCGCACAATATATAGTGTTCGTCAATCGTTCCTCACTCATTAGTTGGACGTGTCCAAACTAACGGAGCGCGCCATTTTCCAGCTTAACGCTGACACTTTCAGTCAATCCTGCCATATTGCGTATCACTTCGTTACGTATTCGGTCGGCCACGGTTACGCCGCACAATTTTCGAAGTGATCGCATCTCCACAGCATTCAACTTACTTTCATGCATCTGCTGACATACCCAGGTCGATACTGTTTATTCCACAGGCGCATTTCTCGCTCGCTGTTGTCGTACTCGGATCCGAACCCCAACCCCAACCCGGGTCCGGCGTGGGACCTGCGGCGCGACGAGGGTGGTCCGCCCGACAACGGCACCGTGCGACGACACACGCACAAGGTAAGGGACGGGTAAACACGAGATTACTTGATAGCTGTACTGTACTGTCGAAGAGAAATGGAGGCCAGTTCTTAAAAGCGCGCTTTTTGTTATAATTAGGGGGAATCTGTGATCTGAATATTCGGTTATCACGATAAATCGATTCCAAATTATACTTGTATATACTCGTTTTGGATTTATATTTTTATGTTTTAGAAAGTGACCTGTCAAAAAGGGCCTTGTATTTCACAAAGACTTCAATAAAAACTTTGTCGAGTTAAAACATTGCTTAAAAATTTGAATTTTAGTGTCCAACCCAACATCGTAATGCGTCTAGTTCTAGTTAGTAGTAGATATTGGACGAGCCATACAGCCCCACTAACAAAAAGATACAGTGACATTTGACATTTTTTCACCAACCCTCTCCCTTTTGTAAACGAACAACACGGACGGGGCAGAGATGTCATCATGTTTATAAGAAACCTGAGCAAATATTACGATTTTGCAGAGTAAGCATCACAAGCGTCACGGCCGCAAAGGCAAGCACAGCACGAAAAAGCGTACAAAAAACAAGTTTATTCTCAAAATCATCCGCACGCTTATGAACGGTACCGAGGACCACTTGGAGGTTGATATACACTGCAAGCATCGCCAGCTGTACCCCAACAACACGTTCGTGCGAGATCTCGTCACTATACTCAATGAGAAGAATGTTAAGGTAAGCGGGCGGGCAACGTGAGCAAAATATATAAATTGGCTAAATGAGCGATAAAAGTAATCGAATGAGTAGGGAGTGTTGTTAAAATATTATGGCAAGCGAGTGAGCAAAGTGCAAGCGAGAAATATCTGAGTGTTCAATATATATCTATTAAGTTTTGCAAATTGAGTTACACAGTGCTCAGCAAACGGAGTTACCCCAAAGTGTTTAGTAAAGGATTTTTGCATATCAAGTTCCCCTAAATTTTCCGAAAACCAAGCTACACACACAATATTCCGCAAATGAAGTTGCAAATAAAGATACACCCATAATATGCTATAACTGAAGTTACCTTCGAAATTTTATACGAGTACCACTGAGGTGGCAGACGAGCATACGGCCCACCTGATGGAAAGTGGTCACCGTAGCCTATGAACGTTTGCAACACCAGAGGTGCGGAACTCGCGCTGCCGACCCTTCATAAACCTTCTAAGACCCCTTTTGAATAACCCCTAATGTAGACGTTCGGGAAAACCTAGGCAGGGAGTTCATTCCACAATCTAAGCTTACACGGAATAAAGCCTTTATCGGATCTAACCGTGTGCGCGCGCTCCGGACGCAAAGTGTGATTTTGATGCGCCGAAAATCCGTGGTTTTAAGAGGACGATAACACGTGGGTAAGGTTCCTTGTACCGCTGCAGGTGATCAACAACGGGCGCGTGTTCGAGCGCAACAAGGTGAGTGAGGCGGAGTCCGGCCGCGCGCTCCACAAGATGGACGTCGAGGAGCTCGTCCCACTGGCGCCCTCGCCTTCCCAGCCCGTCATGGGGGTGAATATACTATTTGCTCCACTTTTCATATGATATTTAGAAGTGAAAACTTGTTTTGGCGCACCGCACACAGATTTTTCCGTAGGTAGTAAGCTGATCCTTCACGCTCTGAGGTGTGCGGCTCGATCGGGTGTACTCGGGAACGCCGAGTGTACCCGAGCGAGAAAGAGACAGGCAGCTGCTCTTCGCTGTTGAGTCGCTGTGTTTAGTATATTCAATTCATACGTAATAATTGATGCAAGATTGCCATTAAAGTTTTCACTTTTGCCGTGCGGTCCTAAGCACACTCTTAATTTTTTTTAACCATGGCACTTATTGTATTGGTGGGATATGATACTTAATTTATGGTATAAGCACTAATGTGTTTTATGATATATTTGAAATTCTGTTTATTTAATGATGAATTGATCATTGTGGTAGTAGTGACACTACTATATAAATAAATTCTCACTCATCACAAAATTTCCAAGAAATGAGTCAGCCTTCTTATCTGTATAATTAGATTTAAATGTAAAATGTCTTACGCAAATGTCAAAAAAATTCTGCTCGACCTGAACTATATGCAGTTTAGTTGAATGTTGACTAATCCATATTCCACCTTGTAATATGATTGAATCATCTTTGACTATTATTAAATAATCTAGTTCAACTTTTTACTGATTCATCTACCTTGTGTAATCTAGACAAAATGTCAACAAAATAATGGCTTAACGACTATAATACAGCCAAATTTTCAACAAGGTCCTTGTATGAACCCACCATGTACGATTTTGCCCAAATGTTAACAATGTCGTTATCTACCGTGTATGATTCTGCCCAAACGTCATTGTATATTCTGGGCCAAATGTTAACAAAGTTCTTACCCACTGTGTATTATCTGACGTACTAAATGGATAAACCGTGTGGTCGCAGACAATGAAAGTGCACAAGAAGAGCAAGAGTGGGCTCAACCCGCAGCGCAGCGCGCCCGGGACGCGGCCGCGAGGTAAGACCCGCACACGCCGGCACCATTTCTGTTTATATAAATATGATCACATGGCTTGAAAGCGTAGACGGAAATTTGCTAGTGAAATATCTTTTATCTCTTGCTTCGCTGTTAATATGAAACAAATAATGTCCTTAGAAAAATATTTGAAAAGCAATTAGTATAAAATTCAGTCACGAGCTGCTAAACTGACGAATTACTCCACCTCTTTACTTCTTAAGGCGACGTTTCGGGCAGGTCACTGTGGTGTAGTTGGTATACGCGTCTAGTGAGTTGAACCAGAAGACGTTTTTACGGACGGTTCTAGACCAGCTCGTAACTGAAAAAAAAATCCACTTTAACATTCAAATACTGTCCTCTCTGACTACCCCGTTAGGGATGCAGCGTAAAGATAGTTAGTTAGTTAAACAAATAATATTTCACCAGCAAATTTTCGTCTATAATTTCAAGTAAAGGTCGAGAATTGGGCACAGGACGACGGCAGCGAAATCCACGTGAAATTTGGTTATCCATAAACGTTTACTCCCATGAGAACAAGATGGTTTCCGAGATAAAAAGTAGCTAATGACATATAATACTCTCGTAAAAAATTAATAATATTCTCGTATTAATGAAACTTTGTTTATTAATTGCTCTCCTACATCGTAAAAGAACGGCAAACAAATAACCACATTCACACATACCTGTATAGGTGCTAGCTGACCCATGCAACCTCGTTAGCGCCACATAAGAGAGAGAGAGCAAGATAGCGAAGCGTAACAATCTATAATACAATTTTAAAATATCTAATACTATATTTCTCCATAGGTTGTCAAGTGACAACCACATTCATAATATTAGTAGGAATACATTACTGTGGGAATACTGAGCATTCCTTTCTTGGTGCTTATCTAAGATACCTAAAGAATACGTTCAACAAAATTCAGGTATGTAATAAGTAGTAATTATATCTAATAATTTATTTCTAGACTGTGTATGGTTTCACCTGCATAGTTCCCGTTCCCATGACAAAATCGACAACTATCTACTAGCCGTTTACGGTTTCATCTGCAAAAGTATCTTTCCCATGGGAATATCTGGAACTCCTTTCTTAATGCCTAGAAATGGACCATGAACCTATAGAATACTTTCACCAAATTTTTCTTTTCAATGTCTGAGTTTAGGTTGTATGTGGTAGTGTAGTTACCGTTCCCAGGGGAATACCGGGAATAAGTTTCTTTGTACTCATCTAAAGTACTTAAAGAATACATTCACCATATTTCTTGTTTCTATGTTTAATAGTTTTAGCTATATGTGGTTTACCCGCGTAGTTCCCGTTCCATAGAAACATACAATTTTGTTATAGTATTCTTTAGAACTGCTAAGAAAGGAAATCCTGACATTTCCACGGTAAAGGCCTGAATAATAAAATGCCACGGTTAAGATCTTAGCTAATATAAATTTGAGCTATGGGATCTAGACAACTAATAAACAACGTATTATAGATTACCTAGCTCACAGGGCAAACTATGTTCTTATATATAAATACCACTTATCATCTTGGTGTAAAAAAAACAGCTACCTATTCTCAGACCTTTCAACTGCACAAAAGAAGTCCTTAAAAATAGGTCAAGCAACCTCAAGGAGTAGTTCCTATTCATATGCTCTAAAAACTTCGACCCCCTGTTTCACATCCTAAGGGGTGGAATTTCTTTAATCGGTAAAACTACAATATAAATGGTGGCAAACAACATTATTCCACGTTTCATAACCTATTAGATGTCATCCAGACGACAAGGACATTTAAAATATTAGTATGAATATGTATGTGTATACGTATTTAGATATTTAATCATTAAAAAAACTATAACTATTTTGTTTTAAATGTTATTTTAGCAATATTCCGCTTTTTTTAAAATTGTCGTACAATCGTGTATTGCCTACACACGAGGCATTATCAAGACTGTTTGGAATATAATACCATTTAAAACAAAATAATTATAGTTTTTCTAAATGGATTTCCATGTAACGCCTGTTATTTATTTTAATTATGTGAATTTTTTGATAAAGTGGAAAAAGACAATTCGATCCGAGACGGGGATTGAACCCGTGACCTTTGTCTAACCAGGGAAATGTTCTAGCCACCTGAACTACCGGAACCGTATCGAATCAAGTTGAAATTCTCCACCATATTTAACCGTCATTTTAAGAGTATGACTAGAGTTATCTATCGAGCTAATGAACAACTCAATACCAATGAACAGTGTTACAACCATTTTTAAACACTGATTTAATAGACTCCACTCATTGGCAATCAATTGCCCTGGTTAAGCAAAGGTCACGGGTTCAATCCCCGTCTCGCAACGAATTGACCTTTTCCACTTATTCAAAAAAAATATGAGAAATGTAGCATGATAATGGCTTTAAAAATTTACCTATTTTAAAGTGGTTTGTATGACAAGTCAGCACTGTGTGTCAATGTTCCGAATGTCGCGTGTAGGTCACCACGTGATCTCGGAAGGTCTGGTTCCCGCGGGTCCTGTCGCGGCCGGTGTCGCCGCGGCGGAGCTGCCCGCGACGGACAAGAAGCTCATCATCGAGGACTTCGTGGAGGTCAAGCGACTGCACGCCACCGACGCGCCACTCGTGAGAACCCACCACTATAGTTAACTCATTGACTCCACCTGCTCCTTTCACACCCTCTGGGGATTCCAACATGATTTCCGAGTCTAAATCCATACGACATGTTTTTTTTATTAAGTGGAATTTTATGAAATTTAATTTTAATAATGACTTGTTTTTTTGTGTCATTTTCAATATCGATATCGTTTTTGTGCTTAGAAAGGCAAGTTACCGTCGGTCCCGGCGACATGACAGTTATTAAGTCAAGTTGAGGCCTTAGTAGTTTGAAAAATTTAAATCGCAAGTCGCTACTACCTGCGCCTGTCCATTTCAACACGACAATGGTTCATTGTATGTGGACATATAGTATGCCTCTTCTCTGTCATTCCATCGAAAATAAATATATTTTACATCCATACATACATATTGTCACGCCTTTCACCGTATGCATTTCTGTCCGACGTAACAGGTGGTGAGTCCATTGCCGTGTTGAAATGGATAAGCGCAGGCTGTGGCGACCTGCTATTGTAATTTTTCAAGACGCCTAAAAGGCCTTCAACCAGGCTTAACGACTGCCATTTTACTAGCAACCGGGACCAACGGCTTAACGTGTCTTCCTGAGCACGGAAACGCTCGCAAATGTAAATTCCACTAAGCGGTCACTCATCCAAGGACCGCCTATAGCGAATGTCGCTTAATGCAGTAATCGTTTGCAGAACACTGCAAGGCTACGAGCGCTTTATAATCAAATATATTTTAATTATATAATACCAGAATAATTAATATTACTTGTAAAAATACATTTTGGAAAACATGTTAAGTATTTGGCGTCACTTAGAAGACTTTGGGTTGATGGAAGGCGAGCGGTTAACGATAGTAATGGCCACGTGCCAGAGTACAGTGCGTGTGTGTCGGCAGGCGCGGCCGAGCCAGCGCCACAAGCGCAAGCGGGCGCGGGCAGCCGCCGCCGCCCCCGCGCCGCTCGTGAGCGTGCCGCCGCCCGCGCAGCGCAGGTACTGTGCTCACTCACCACTTTGACAGGGACGACGGTATGTGGGACTCGTGCGCCCTGGGAACCCTTCGATCGCATAATCTTTTTCAACATAATGTAGTTTGGAATAAAGTTTCAGCATAAAGTTTTCATGCATAAATTATGATATGCAGAATGTTATAAACGCTGAATGCTTTTATTGGCATAACTTTAACTGACTCTAATTTTCTTTGTCATAATTTTAATTAGCATACATGTAAATGGCGACGCGCCAGAACTGAATCGTTCCTTTTAATCTAGTTACCTACTTCTTTTTGTATTTTATTTATATTCAACTTTATGCCATAGAGTGAGATGCCAATAAATATTATGATTAGATATCCTTATTGTAAAAAAAATATAAGTAAAACATTTTATGCACATAATATATACATACATCTGACTGCCTCTGTGGCGTGATGGGAGTGTATCCGACTGCTACGCGAGAGTTGGTGAGTTCGATTCCCACCCAGGATACAACTTTGTGTGATGAGCACGTTGGTCTATTCTGTGACTGGGTGTTACTTATCTATAATATGTATGTATTTAGAAATATATAAGTATGTTTATCAGTTATCTGGTTACCACAGTACAAGCTTTGCTTAGTTTGAAATCAGATTTCGTTACGTGAGTTGTCCCAACAATATTTAATTATTTATCTGACGACTAAATGAGTGAGAGTTATACTCGTAAGCGAGTGTAGTGACACGTAGCACACTTGCGTGTCCGCAGGCCGGACGGCGCGGAGTGGTCGAGCGACTCGGAGGCGCAGGAGGCGCCTCTGCGGGACGACTGGGCGCTCGGTAAACACGCATGACGACTTTATTTTTGTGAAATTATTTTATGGCCTGGTTACTAAGACCATTTGGCCAAATCCTAATTCATATTTCCTCAATCTTCTTTCTTATTATCTATAATGTCCCAGTTCTCTATGTCTTAGCTCCGTATTCCAGAACGTTTCTCAATACTCAATCAACGCTTGAGGCTAGTTTTTGCCTTAAAAAATCTACTCTAAAGCGTCAATTGAATATTGACAAACGTTCTGGAATACGGCCCTTAGTCGAGGTCAGTCTCACCCCAGTATGAAGGTGGTTGTTATACTGGGGTTTTCAGTGGGGTTTACGCGACAGAATAGAAAATTGCATTTCACTACAAATATATCATTGTCTTTTATTATAGCACGTCAACACAAGTTTTATGTGCATTTGAACTTATTGATGCTACAACAACAGATAGCTTAATTAAAGAGATATGGCGAACGCAGCTTTTACTATGCGATCCTGTGACAATTGGACGCACCACACATCGCAATGAAATAACAGTAAATCGCAAGCTTTGCATTCCATTGCGTGTTTGATTGGCAAATGATAGCTTGAAAGAGTATAAACAAAGTAAGTGAAATTGTTTATAGTGTTGTGCGACTGAGAAAATAATTTACATTGTAATTAAAACGATGAACGCTTGTTCAACAAAGGGAGATAGCATCGCGCGTTTGTTTCATATCCCTTTAGGTAATATATCTTTGGCTACACCTATACTGTTAAAATGGCACGTTATGGCCCTGTTCGGATCTCATTTGTAGTTTATGGGTTTCTTTTTCCACGTAATGATGATGAGCACATTTTAATTGTTAATGATGTTAGCTAACCGCGGCAGGTTGTTGGTGTTGTATAATGACCCTAATGAGTCGTCTCTCTCTCTCTCTCTCTCTCTCTCTCTCTCTCTCTCTCTCTCTCTCTCTCTCTCTCTGTGTGTGTGTTGGTGTGTGAGTCGTTTCTGTCTGTGTGAGTCGTTTCTGTCTCTCTCTCTGTCTGTCTGTGTGTTTTGATTTCAAAACTTTCCCAGACACTTTGTTATATAAACCTTAATGTAAGCCTGTGCGCATGTATGTGGTACTGAGCGAGTAGTTCGTCGCAGGACAAGCGCGCTATCGCCGCAATCGCGCTCAAGCGCACGCGCACGCTCTGCCGCACCAGATCAGCCTGCTTACCGGCGCGCACACTGACATCCAGCACGACCCGGCCGGACCTGCAGCCGCAGGTACTTATCTACATAAGTTTTTACCGATTTTTTTTTATTAATTTTAACCCTCGGAAAAACACCGGTGTGTTATAAATTTGACTTATCTGTGTGTGTCTGTCAGTGGTATCGTAGGTTTCAAACGGACAACAAAACAAATATGTTTGACTGCATATTTAGCATCGTGTAACACGATCGTTTAAATGTACTGTTGATTAATGGCACTTGGTGCAACTTGTTACACATGTTGTAGAAATTGTATAACGATGTACTGTCCCCCTCAGAGCGCCGGGACGCCACTCTGTCGGACGGCAGTCCGGCCGGGGAATTCCCCTCCGCACACAAACACCACGCGCGGCAACATGGCCGGACCCGAGACCGGGACGACGGGACCGACTCCGACACCCCCACCAACAACGATGAGGTATGAGAATAATCTAGCGTTAAGGGTTTATTATAAAGCATTCAATTAATATTTCTTATCTTAAAAGGGTCGCAAGTCAAGCGGAGAGCGATCGTACAGCGCGGTCGACGCGCGAGGCAAAGACGAGACGGCTCCAGTGAAACTAGTGATGCGCTCCAATCTGACCTTCAACCTCGGAGACGAGTTCTTTTCCTGGAAGAACCGGGCCACGAACGACATCGTGTAAGTAGTATAGCTTAAAGTACACTTGTTTACGCCCGGGACCCCTGGGACATCCTTCCGAGGAGTTACCCGGGACGCCTAGCACTAGATAGATAGGTAGCGTCCGTGTAGGTTATGCTGGGAGTGAATTTATGGTTACTTATGCACAAAGATGAAAGAAAGATGCATTTGCAAGACACCATGAACGCAATAATTTCATTGGCATTTATGATTTTGTCAAATGTCCATTTGGTTTAAGAAATAGCCCATTCATATTTCAAGCATATATCTCAAAATGCTAAATGTGCTATAAAAGGTATTCTCCTACTTCAAAACATCTTTCTAATTCCAGGAACGATTTCCTGGGTGAACTGACGATACCTTCAAACGATACAGAGTACAGATCGCACGGGAAACGCGAAGATGGTCGCTCATATCATCAAAACTCAGTCGATAACCAAATATCGACCAACGACCTACAAGAACACGCCATCAACAGCCACACGAGTCTAGACGAGAGCCAAACACGCATACACGACAACCAAATACGATCCGAAAATACTCAAAGACGTCCTGAAGAAACGCAAATTCGTTCTGATTTCGAGGACAACCCTATGCAGTCAGACGACACGAGAATCCGAGCGGACCCTACGCTCGTAGACCCGGATATGGTTCGGGAGCCTCAGCCTAGCTTCACGCACCACGTGTCCGAGATCCAGCAGGATACCCTCAAGGAATACCCGGCGGAAAATAAAAATGACAGTCAGTCCTCTAGTTCTTCAGAAAGTAGTGGGGAATGATTCTTGTAGTTTAATAAAACTTACTATATTCGTTAGTAAACGAAGTATTTGTGTACATATCTTCAAAACAATCACGGTGCTCTACACATATCATTTAGCGGTGAAAGTTGCTTGACAAGTTCCCAAGTTACATTTGGTGTTTTGTACAGAATTTTATGTTACGTACAAGCAATATTCGCCCATAAAGAATATCGACAGAACAGACAGACAGTAAATTTATGGTAACCCATATTGTTTAGTATTTATAAATGGGAGCTTAGGGACATCAACACTAACCTATTTTTATCATAGGGGTGTAGTACTTAGAGATTAATATTTTAAAAATTACGAATAGTATCAAGTTGTATTGATTGAAAAAAAAAATATATTATATAATTATGTAAGGTCAGTATTCATTTCAGGAAATTATTATAGTCTAAAACTTAATCTCGGTTATATCTCTAATTTATTAATAGTTTTAATATAATTTATTATCGAATGTATTAATAATGTAACATTAAAACACACTGTATCTCTGACGGGGTAGTCAAAGAGGACAGATCGCCAAGCTACGCGATCCATGCAAACTTCTTTCGCTTCTTATAGATTCATCAATCGCTCCATACACGCACGTCTCGGTATCCGAGTACTTTTGACTTCTCCGTTTTTGAGCAATCTGCTCACGTGGTCTTCATATGTGAGTCTCGGTCTACCCTGACTCCTTCTTCTACCCTCTACTTTCGCACAATATATATTCTTCGTCAGTCGTTCCTCACTCATTCGTTCAACGTGTCCAACGAATGAGTGAATGAGTGAGTGTTTCTCATTTATTCAAAACAAGCAGTAGAGGGCCAGTTAGTTGTTCATGTATGGAATATTTGGCCTCGCTTTTCCATAATCTTGGAGGGCTGAATGTAGTTTATGCATAAATCTTTAGTTGAATTTGTAATTTTATTCTTAACTCATACTATGTAAATTCTATTTATGGGGTATTTCCAGATAGACGTGTGAGATTCTGTGTATGTGTCGGTCTAATAGTTTATAAGGAATGTCGCTCGCGTCTTTATACAGAGGAAAGTTATAATATCTGCGTGTCAAGTTTACGTCTGGCTGTAGGCGAACATCGCATACGGTATCGCCCCTTGACACACTTGGTTTGTATGAAATATATATAGTGTATTGCGTCTTTTACAGGGCGCGTGCGACATATAGTAATGATGTTCTAGTACCTATGTACCGAGTATGTACGGCTCTTTTAAAGTTCCTTGACTTATTGTACTAGATTAATTGACTGTAGAATATGGCGGTGTTAAGCTCAATTTTGTAGCATAATAATGTAGATAATATGATTAGTAATTTTGTATAGTCCGTCCATGGCGTCTCGCATCGGCGAGCGATGTCGCCTCTCAGAGAGTATTTTAGAAATTTTGCACTTTTATGGTACGTAACAGGGTTTCGAAGGTTGTTGCGGGTGAAAATGTTGAGCAACATTAATTTACAAAAAAAAAAATAGAATTAATACCTTCCAATTTAAAAAAAAAGAAAATATTATCGATCTGCTGAGTTAAAGTTTATTAAAAATCAGCTCAAATTTTAAAACTTATCGACTTATCAATACAATAGCACAACAGCAAAGCATATTATTAAATAAATAACTAATAATTAGACATTACACCACATTGACACTTATATTTGTTACATTTATAGAAAATATATGTGAGCATAGACACGATAGTCCATTCTTGGCTGTATGGCTCGGGGCCGGTGCCTCATTGGACGAGGACTAAATTAAAAAGTGTAAATGATTTCTTTTGTCTAATTTAACTAATAAGACGCGGTGAGATCAAAATTAATGAACCTTCTTCATTTATAAGAGACATATTCTTATAGATAGCAGCGCAATTCCAGTTTTAGTTAAAAGTTACTCCAGTAGCGTGGTGGACACGTTACTGCAGTTCTCTGTGGCCTTTACAAGTTTAAAATAAATGTTCTTTTTCAAACTTAATATTTCTGACCCGACATTTGCCCTTCTCAAAACGTTCCGACTATATCACTCACCGCGTCTTCACAACAATGGGGGCCAAGTTGTAGACGATAAAGCATTTCGTAGTTGTAATTATGTTTTATTTTGTAAGTTTCAATGTTAATTAGCTAAGTGTTCCGTTGCCGCGGCAGGTGCTGACCGACGCGTTGTCTTCCATCCATTGGTCATTTGAGTAGGGAAAGTGTTCTTAAACTAGATACCGCCGTCAGTCTCTTAAGTTTAAATTCCTCAGCGAATTTCACATCATATACACTGCTAAGATCCTTTACACGACTTATATCCCAAAGGAAAATTATTCAAGGCCCATATTCAAAAGCAAAAATGACTAATAATAAAAGTGTATAAAACGTATTGATCCACATTTTACGAACAATCTGTAGGTAGGTACTGGCAGACACGGCTCTCCCTAACCTAGTTGAGAGTGCGTTGTGACTTGTCCCGCCATTCATATCTTAATTAATTCAATAAGTAGCAGATTTTCTTGACCTTTTATGCAAGATGTAAAATCAAATTTCACTGCGATATATCACTGTCTTTCACTACAGTCGCTACGTTGACACAAGTTTTGTCTAAGAAACCACAATTTTTACTCATAAAACAAGAATAATGGACTAGTTTTAGTAAATAATATACGGCAATTCACCAGCCACCAAATACCCGCGAAAAAACATTTTTTTCTGATCTACGTGTTCACGCGGCGGGTGTGTTTCCAATATTATGTTCGGTACGGTATCAGGTACTGACGGTTGTCCAGCGGCGTTGGCACTGGCCACTCAATTTTATTATGTTTGTGGTGTTAAGCGATGATATAATTTTTTTGTATAAAATGTACATTACAAGTTGTAGTTTTATTTATTTACGTTTTTTAGTCCTCTCACTTTACACCTCACGCTCTGGCGGTGCGTCCATAGCCTAAGGGGTTGGGAGTTGCGACGTCTTACGGCATGAATGAATAAGCTAAATGAGCAATCTGAACGCACCCCGGGCTTGACTCTTGTATGCAACCGAGACTGCCTCGGTGGCGCAGTGGTAGTGTATACGACTGTCGCACCGAGATCTCGGCTCGGAATAAATATTTGTGAGATCCACAAATTCGAATAATAACTTTCGTGAGCGTTGTTCATTATTACAAACTACGGTTATACTCACGTGTGAATTTCGGGATAGCCCGACTAGTCTCGGACCTAGCGGAGGTCCTTTTTCAAGAGGAGCGTCAAGCCACGTCGGAAGCTGCGCTGGCACTCAATCTTTTTTCTTGAACTTACGTACTTGACAGGACCTCCGCTAGGTCCGAAACTAGTCGGGCTATCCCGAAATTCACACGTGAGTATAACCGTAGTTAGTAATAATGATCCACAAATGTTTG
This sequence comes from Thumatha senex, assembly GCA_948477245.1. Taxonomy (NCBI): domain Eukaryota; kingdom Metazoa; phylum Arthropoda; class Insecta; order Lepidoptera; family Erebidae; genus Thumatha; species Thumatha senex. Next base: position 13,532,036 of record OX419753.1, read on the forward strand.
CTTTGGAGTTTGGGTGTTTTCCAAGTATAATATGTATGTATCTAGAAATACATAATGTTTATCAGTTGCACAAGCTTAGAAGCTTGTTTTGGGCTAGATAGCGCTGTGTGAAAAGTGTCCCACGGTATTGATATATTTATATCTCTTAGCACATCTCATGTTCCAGTGTCAGGGGCCCCACCTTCCTTCCTTTCTTCCTTTCACCGATGGGGGCAAGCGACCTCGCCTACTGGCGGTGCACCTGCTCACTAACGGACGAGGGAACGACGCAGGCGCCCGACAGGGGTTAAGAGGTCACACGGAGTTGCTTTCAATGGCGAAAGTCAAAAAGAAAACGATAGCTGCTGCATAAAAGTGGACCCGCTGCTCCAAATCCAGGTACAGTTTAGAAGCAACTAGATTAACAATGAAGATTCAAATAACTTGACTCTGGCATTGTCAAGAAACACTACCACTGACGCCATCGAGGCACTCAACGTTTGTTTCAGTTCAACACTTGTTTGTTTAGGTGTAATATACTTATATCTTATACTGATGGCCCATTTAAAACGGTCAGTATGGGCAACTCTGAAACTATAGGTAAAGAAAGATAACTTCTTCTTTCAATTTTGATGAAAAGAAAAACTGCATTCATAGATTTAAAATAATACTCGTACTCGAGTCGGGAATCGAACCCGGAATTTACGAAGAATAAAACTTGCTTTATTTTTAATAAATACCAACTGTGTACATCTTAAGCAGTAAATATTACTACGAAACATGATATCTAAAATTAATAACAGGCATCGTTCTTCATATTTTCATTTAGTAGGTTCGAAATGACGATCCTTTTTTTTTCAGTACAATATTCAACTCGTTTAAGTAATGATTTTACTATTAGATTTTGTATCTTCAGTTGGTGAATTAGACTTAAAATAGAGTCTATGGTTTTCTGGGTGTCATTGCCTTGTTATGTACACCTCGTCCCTACCGTAACCACACAAGAAATAATCCAGGGTGGTGGCGGCCTTTTGACAGGGTCATTTGTACCAATCCATTTTTGGGGAAAGTTATGATTCATGAGATGAATGTACTGAAAAAAAAAGATGGTTAATTCGAACACCTACTAAATTAAATATGAAAAAAGGTACCCTTTATTCATGTAATGTATCATGTTTGATAGTTATATTAACTGCTTAAGATCTACACAATCGATATTCAAACAAAAATAATGCACGTTTTATTCTTCGATAATTTGGGTTCGATTCCCGACTCAAGTAAGGGTATTATTTTAAGTCTATGAATGCAGTTTTTCTTTTCATCAAAATTGGTGACATGGTTCCTTAGAACAGATCTTGCTATATCTTATAGTTTCAGAGTTGCCCATACTGACCGTTTTAAATGGGCCACGGTACCCTGTATATTTGGAAATATATAAGATATAAGTATAGTATCTATTTATATATTATATAGTCTTATCGTCTTAGCACAGAATAATTAGTGAGTTCTACTATTTTAGCCCCTTTAAAAGAGTGTGTGTACGTGTGCTTCTGCATGTTGTGTGGTTTAACCTACTTGCATTTTAAATACTTATTCCTTTTTTAGCAAAGCGTTTCTTTGCTCCACGTTTGTTTTTGGGCTTCGCCTATCTCGTGATAATATGCCGTCAGCTTACTATTTAGCGACGATTTCGACCCTCTTGAATAAAAACACTATACTTAATGTTTTACATATTATTTACTATTAAAACCTGACCGGTTTTGCCTTACGGCATTCTCAAAGGTTAGCACATATTTTATGACATTGACTAGGTACAATATATAAAAGTATTCAGTGACTGCCTCGGTGGCGCAGTGGTAGTCTATGCGACTGCCGCGACCGAGGTCCTGGGTTCGAATCCCGGGTTGTAAAAAATATTTGTGAGATCCACAAATGTTTGTTTCGGAGTTTGGGTGTTTCCTATGTAAAATATGTATGTATTTAGACATATATAAGTATGTTTATCAGTCGTCTAGATCCCACAACACAAGCGTATAGTAGCTCAATATGGGAGGATGGCGCTAACCTAACCTAACCTAACCTAACCTTTGGAACTTTATTGTAAATAAGTGTTACGTGGTTTTTCTAACAATACTGTCAGACACAGAACGTTGCAGCGACATCTGCCTTAATACAGCAACACTTGCAGGTGAGGTTGGCGCGCTCGCGCTGTGTGTCAGATACTCGTAGGAAGTTTAATACTGAGTGGTGGGCAGTAGTAACTGTATCCGGATGAGCCTAGTGTTGTGACCTGTCATCACAGTTTGGACTTTATCCAATAGGGTAAAGTCCAAACTGTGATGACAAGTTTTACATCAAGGTCAATTGTCACTAGTTTATCGAGTTTAACCATCGCATCAACGGATGCGGTCGTGTTCTTAGTTCTTTCTTGTAATTTTATATTTTGAAGTGTTGTTTACTAAGTACGAAGTTACATTTATTTACGTAAAAAATACTTGGTAAGTAGTAGTTTATTACACATACTTAATGTATTATCGATCTGCACCTATTATTGGGTCAAACATTAACTGTCTCATGAAACTATGAAATAAAATATTACAATTAAATGTAAGTATGTTAAACTAACATTTATTAATTTTGGAACCAGTAAATAGTTTTTAACTCCACTTATTATCATGTTCAATGTAAATATAATAAAGGCAATACTTTCATATATTTTGTAATTTATAAAATTATAATTTATGAAATAGTGGAATTTAAATTTGCATTGATAACTATCTATAAGTATTGGTGTGCCCCGCGACTTAATTCGTGCGTAAATGAATGTGTAAGTATTGTGATTTCTACTTATGTGGGCACGGATTAATTTCAGAAAATTTACTATAATAATTTACTATTTTAAAATATTTACTATAATTATGTAGGTAGTTAGGTACTGATGGTGTCGTTTGTTCGCACAGGTACTTCAAGGGGTCCACTTGTAATAAATATAAACAGTGAAGTAAAACTTTGAAAGGTTTCCAAAGTCCGCGTATTGCGACATAAACAGAACGTGATAACTGATAATAAACGCGACTATTTATATTTACCAAAGAAATTACAGCCAGTAGGTATAGTGCGAAGTACCTAGCTTTTTGTGCTGTCTCCATCTGTCGCCTCAGTTCATCGATTAGAATAAACATAGCGCTATGGGCTATATTATAAAACGAACAGTTTGTGTTTTTTATAAACGGTTTATTTGGTTGATTGAACGCGTGAAAGCGCTAATCGAGGAAGACTGAAGGACCAGTAATGATAAATGTCAATAAATCTGGCCAATTTACATTATGGTTACAAAAAAACGACTGGATTCAATGGGTGCGATGGGAGTTCTAAGTACATGACAGGCGAAGTCGCAAGGTTCAGCTAGTATGTAGATATTATTACTTCCTGTACTGTTTTTTTTTAGAATTCTTGTGCATAATTAGAATGTTATTGAGGAGATGGTATGTGCGGTCGGTAAATTATAGGGGAGACTGCAAAAACTTGATACGCTTGGATTCGCGCAACTACCTACCTAAGTACCCACCTAAATAATTTTCGTGTATATTTTTTCGTTTGCCTGCGTCATTATTTTCTGATTTAATGTAGGTAACTATAATTTATATAAAATTATTTATATAAGAAAAGGAATAGGGGAAATAGTTTCAGGAAATAATTTTATAAAAGTATAGGTAGGTACCTACCTACCTATTCCTATTTAAAATTATATCCTGCCTCAGTGGTGGCGCATTGGTATGGACACATTCATTTCTCGTACTGAGGACTCGAATCGAAACAAAAATAGCTGTGTTTTTCAATTATATAGATCCCAAAGCACATGATTATAATATTACGAGTATCTACTTATGTTAATTTTCTTTTATTTTTGACGCGGGGAATGCATTTACGCGCGGTATGCGGGCCTCCCGGCACTACGGGGGCTGTCCTACCCACTAAACCCCGCGTGTTCCACCTTCTTCCCAACCGGGTCGCAGGATAGGCCTGAGGGCTATTCACCGCGGCCCGGCTAAGGGAATGCCCCAAGATGAGGCTCACTGCGGGGGCTAGATGTGCTGTCCGCCACAATCTCCCGAAAAAGATTAGCTTATGCCTGCTTCGGGCCGTCTCCGAACATCTCCCTGAGAACAGTTTCACTACCGTAAAGCAACATTGGCACTAGCACTACAATATGAATCGCGAGTCGTGCTTCTTTCACGATGCTTAGTCGCTTTACAATTGGGACAAAGCACCGTTAACTCTGTTTCCGGCAGCTACTCGCCGTTCTACATCCGAATCACCTTCCATCCACGTTAAACATACTCCCTAAATACACAATTTCATTCACTTGCTCTAGACGTTCGTGGTTTAATAAATAATAATAATAAACCCCTCGAGGACAGTCGTTATCTTTTATAGGATTAACGCAACCCTATGAGGGCATAGTAGATTCGCTTTTTGAGTCATCCACTTTCTGATATCAACAAAAAGTGTATCAGAAAGTTATTGATAAGCTCACATCCGCAGGGCAGCTTGTGGCGAGCTGAATGTGCGTGGCTACATATCGGTCCCGATTCCTCAGAGTTTTGTTGCCCTTCTGCACCGGTTAGGATTTAATGGCCTAACGGGAGAGCAGTGAGAGTGCTTCTCCCGGGAGTGCAGCAAATCTCAACTCTGGCTTGCCTTAATTGGCCGGTCTGAGGGAGGGAGCCAGAGCTATATGCTCGGGGGTGGAAGTGTCATTTTCAAGGGCATAACTACGGGGAAGCCCGCTCCGGGCCTGTCCCGCGAAGGTGAAACCGGCGCCGCACCGCTCGACACCCCAAGCCGCTCACACCGGTGTTGCCCTCTGTCGCCTTACAGGCTTATCATGCCTATGGTGATTGTATAGGGGGCCCATCTAGTGAGTTGGCGAGTCACCGTCTGCCAATAGTTTAATATTAAAAAGGCAGACGCCGTTTTCATCAACAGCTTAAATCACCCAATCCATTTAACACCCAACCCAATAGCCCATTTCATAGTTAGCACATTTCACAAAAGTTTAACTCCCATTGGAGGTGATCCATTACCGTTCTTCTACATAAGGCGGGCGTGGACTATCTGCAGTGAGGGTCCCATTCCCTATTAGATTAAAATTCTCAAAGGGCCTCTGCGTGTTGGACCTATGTCTCCATGTAAGCCTACCAAAAGCCCGGGTATCTTCAAGAAAAAAAAAAGAAGATGCCCGAGAAAAGAAGAGACATAATAATAATATTTTGGGACACTTTTCACACAGCGCCATCTAGCCCAATGTAAGCTAATATAAGCTTGTGTTATGGGATCTAGACGACTGATATACATACTTATATATTTCTAAATACATACATATTATACATAGGAAATACTCAAACTCTGAAACAAACATTAATTGTGGATCACACAAATATTTTTTTCGACCCGGGAATCGAACCCTGTACCTCAGTCGCGGCAGTCGCATACTACACTACCACTGCGCCACCGAGGCGCATCGAGGCAGAGGTTTACCCAAATCTCGCATTTAGTTCTTACGTCATTCCTTACAAACACTTGAACCTTAGTTTTACTTGCATTCAAGCGAAGTTACTAGTTAGTGTTTACTTTCACACTTCTAACTAACTATGTCCACGCTGTATCCCTTACGGGGTAGTCAGAGAGGACAGATCGCCAGGCTGCGCGATCCATGCATACTTCTTTCGCTTCTTGTAGATTCATCAATCGCTCCATACACGCACGTCTGGGTATTACGAGTACTTTTGACTTTTCCGTTGTTTAACAAAGCTCACGTGGTCTTCATATGTAAGTCTCCGCGGCCTACCCTGACTCCTACGCCCTCTACTTTCGCACAATATAAATTCGTTGGACGTGTCCAACACTCCTCTTTCACATTAATGACTAGTGCTTGAAGGCTGGCGTCTGATGAGGCCATGAGCACGGCGTCATCGGCGTATAGCGGAGAATTTACTGTAAAGTCACCCAAATTCACGCCCATATCACAATCGTTCAACTTCTGCAGGCAACTGTACACTATTAACAGGCAAGCGAACATGACCCAACCTTGTTTGACGCCTGTGCAAACGTCGAAAAGAGGTGACACACACATCCGCCCATCCGCCCAATACTTGCAAACCTTACAGTCCCTAAAAAGCGACTGTATTGCCCGCAGAAGTGGGCCGTCCACGCCATATCCGGGCTGCAAGTCCCACAGAGTTGCTCTCACAAAGTTATCAAATGCTTTCTCCAGATCCACAAAAGCACAGAAAACCTTCTGGCTTCTCAGTGATCTCAGACTTTTCTTGCATTCTTGCCGTTTGACACCTTACAAGCTAAGCTTACCTGTCCGCCAGCATAAGTTGCATAACAGACATAGTGTGTCCCAGACGCGCGACCCACCGTACTTGATCATCTCAGCAGTAACTCTGTCTTTTCCCTCAGCCTTACCACATTTCATACTTCTTATCGCTTGTTAAATTTCTTTCATACTAATGACTTCAATGACATCGGGATCCGGAGCATCGAAGTGAGCTCCACTTCCCGATGTGGCATCTCTGTCTTTTCTTGTATACATCTTTCCATAATATTCACTCCATCTCTGCAGGACGTCAGTTTGGTCTGATCTGACGTCATTGTTAACACTAAGCACTTTATTCATACTGCAGATTGTTAAACAACTCCAAGTCTTGTCTACCCCTTTCTAGAAAAGTCAAGCATTGTCCCGGAAATTTACAAACCTTAGAGTGCAAGCAATAAATTTAAAAAAAATACTCAATATTGGTCCAGCCGTCTTCGAGTTTTGCGATTAGCAACATATTTTGCAATTAATTTTTATTTAGTATAGATGTAGCTACTGTTCATCTTAGTGTATTCCCTGTTGCTTCCAAACCATACTGGATATATAACACTTTCATAAGTAATATTTTAGTTTTATATTAAATTGGATACACATAAAATATTACTTATCAAAATGTTACATATTCATCAATCAATCAAGTATGGTTTGAAAACAACAGGGAATACACTAAGATGGAGGTTTGACATAACGCCACAAGCTACTTTAAGTATCAAACATGTGTTGAAAAACGTAGTTACGTCTTTGGTCTTTTATAACGTCTTTTCATACGTCGAGAAAACTGAGAAAAGTTCGCAGTGGCGCCCTTCGCGTACTGAAAAGTTAGCAGCACTGAAAATCATCACCAAGATGGTAAAGCCACGGGCATAAGCTAGTTATTATAAGTTGTAGTTTAGTTATAGAATGACACAGTGCATGAGTGTGTTATATTATGCTGAGCAACGATGACAGTCAAAATATTATCGTGTTTTTGTTTGTACTTTGTACAGCAACGCTGAAAAAACATGTGCCCCAGACCGGTCTGTTAGATACGTTTTTATGTACGGTTCAATGCGTTATCAAAGCTGTTTGGTAAACTAATTATATCAGTATATATATATTTAATATACCTATATCTGCCGTGCGTCGGTGGCGGAAGTGATGTGACTACCGCGGTATGTCTGCACCGAGGACTATGGTTCATTTCTCAGGTCGGAACTAATATTGTGTTATAAACAAATCTTTGTTTCGGAGTTCGGGTGTTTCATATGTATAATTTGTATGTTTTTAGAAATATGTAAGTATGTTTATCAGTTGTCTTGATTGATCCCGTACTACAAGCATACATTAGCTTACTTTGGACTAGATGGCGCTGCGTAAAAATGTCCCACATGTTTATTATTTATATCTAAAGCATTTTAAAGCGCTAAACAAACAAAATCGACGGAATAAAAAAAGTGTGCCCAAATCTTCGGAAGTCAACTCAATTTCACTGCCAGCCTGCTGACCAACTAACAAGACTCCTCGTTCCAAATTATAACTAGAACTAAACAGTTGTTTGAAGCAGACCCAGGCTACAAATTCAGTTGAGATTTGGGAGTATGGGCGAAGACCTTAAGATTTAAATGTGAAACCTATGTGGGTTACTAGGGCACCAGCGACACCTTCGGAGTCCAAGCCAAATCCAACTTGCTTGTGACGATTAAAATATAGTAAAGAATTTTTCAACTTGCTTCGGTTCGGGTAGTTCAGCGGCTAGAACATTGCCCTGGTTAGGCAAAAGCCACGGGTTCAATCCCCGTCTCGAACCAAGTTCTCGTTTTTACTTTAATAAAAACATAGAGGTTAGCTCAAGCGGCATTCGATGTTGAGCTAGGTCAGAAGGTCTACGGCAGTCAATAAGGCAAGCTCCTAATAACCTCTTTTGAAGAAGCCCATCACCTAATTCCTATCGCGCAATAGCAAGATGTCTTATCATATAATCGACGTATCTCTATTTATTACCCTAAGTATAACTTGTACAACAAAACATAATGATAACCGTATATTAAACACTTGACCGTTATTTGAAGCTTACTTATTGAGAGTAGCGTGAGTCGTTTTCCGCCTATTTCCCCTCTCTTTCACTCTTTTCGTTACGTATGTATATCTATCTCGCTCGCACATCCAACCTCCCACCAGGCACCCCCACCCGAAATGTGAGATGTCTTTGGGTTTTGTAGTCATTGGCGTCTTGTTTTACGCCGAGTGCAGTCAATTTTTTGACTACTTGCAATTTGTAACTAGTGCTAATGCAGTTCTAAATTTTAAAAGAATTAATCTAACGTGAGTAAATTCATGTCAGTAAATTTTATGTGATATAGTGCTTCCCATCGGATAAGCCGTAAGTAATACCTATTTGTAAACTGTCTTGATTAAATGGGTAAAGTTATTACAATAACGGTGTTACCGTTCGTCTTTACCCGTTATAAATTGCATACTTAAACATTTGTTTTAAGTTTAGAAATATTTTGTTTTTCATAATTACCCTCTTAAAATTAAGAAAGTTTTGTTGACTTTTTTTTTTTTTTTCTCTTTTCGTTCTTTAACATCTGTTTTTACCTGGATATACTTATTTAGGTATACCTACTACCATAATAGGCGTTATTAATCGTGTGAACTAAAGATTAAAACGTTGATTTAATAGATGGCTGACCCAAGTGAATCTGCTACGATTCCCGGTCCATCCGGTCTGCAAACCTCTATGCCACGCCGTAAATCACGGGCAAAGATCAGCTCATCTTCTAGTGAAAGCAGTTCAAGTTCTTCTTCGTCATCACCTGCATCGTCTTGTAAAAATAAACGCCGTCACCGCCACCATCATAAAAAAAGGGGAGGCAAACGTGTTCGTAAAGATGATCTATTACATCAATTATCTTGTGAAGTAAAAGAACTTCGAAATCGTTTATATGATGGTAGCGTAGGCCACTCAAATATGCATGCTCATTGCGATTATAAAGAAGCACAAGGCAATGAGGATGAAATATCTTTATTAGATGATCATGATAGTATTTCTTTATATGATGTGGGTAATGAACAGACAAATAAGTCCGATAGTTTTAAATTTGATTTTCAAGTAAAATTAAAGGAACCTGCTGTACCTAAAACCCCCGCGAGTTATCTTAAGGTGTTAGAGGATATTCAGTACTTCGACAAAACTGAGTGGAGTGAGGTTAGATACTCAGAAGTACAGAAACTGTACAGCCACGCTCCTGGCTTTACGGAACTGGAGATTAATGAGGAAGTCAAACCCTATGACTCTCAGCGTCACTTGACTTACGCCGATAAAGCCTATGGTGCCTTAACTTTTTGCGCAATTAAGCAGAGAGAGGTGTTAGAAAACAGTATGACGGATCTAATTGCTTGGGCTCGAGAAAGAGGTAGTGTAAGTACCGAACAGCTTCATGAGAAGATTGTTCAGTTATTTTCTGAAGGGGAATACCACAAGGTATCCTCCGACATGCTGCAGCTCATATGTGGTCATCGAGCAGAGACTATACAAATGCGTAGAGATGGTGTAATCAAGCACGCTCGAGATTCTTTAGTCAAAGCGAATTTACGCAAGATCCCGCCTTCAAGTCAACACATCTTTAATACCGAACAAATGACACTGTTCATAGAAAAACATGGAGGCGTCAAAAAGGCTTTCTTGCCCTTGAATAAAACCAGTGGCTCCAAAACTGCCTCGCAGGCAACAAACATGAATTCATCGGGCTACCCCTCGCAGGGGTCAGCAAAGTGTGATGTGCCCTCGCAGGGCATCATTCAAACATGTGGAATTGTTCCATGTTATATCCAGCCCTCGCAGGGTTGTAGAAATAATCATCCTAGCTGTGGACATAACCATCCCTCGCAGGGATCTGGTAAAAGAAATAGCTACAACGGTGCACGAGGCACTAGCTATAGCTCACGTGGGTCCTTTCGCTCACGAGGAGGTAATCAACGAGCCAGTAGATATGAGCCGCTCAAAAATAACAAAAAACGCTCAGCGGCACAGGATAACCATGCGGGAAGTAAGAGAAGGAGGTTCTGACTACTTCAAAGCGGGCCAGTTAATACATTATGTCGAACGTTGGAAGGAGCTGGGAGCACCAGACACACTACTCCGCATTATAAAGGGGTATCGCATACCCTTCCTCCAAAAACCTCCTCTTGTTCTACCCAATACAAGGAATCTATTCAAATCCTTAGAATCAGAAGAGATGACAGCTATCATTTCGCAAATGATATCTCAGAGGGTACTGGAGAAAGTTCCATGTTCTCCAAGCTTCTTATCGACAATGTTTCTGGTCCCCAAGAACGATGGTACCAGCCGACCTATTTTCAACCTAAGGAGCCTGAACGAATTTGTCCTAACAGAACCATTCAGACTCATCAATGTATTTCGTGTGCCAGACTTCCTTCAACCCGGAGACTGGCTTTGCAAAGTAGACCTATCACAAGCCTACTTCAATGTACCAATTTGCCTGTCACACAGGCGATTCTTGCGTCTAATGTACAAAGGCGAATTGCTAGAAATGACATGCCTTCCTTTCGGTCTCAGCACAGCCCCCAAGGTCTTTGCAAAACTGACCAACTGGGTTGCAGAAACATTAAGACAGGAAGGTGTTCGGGTACTTGTATACCTAGACGATTTTTTAGTAGCGAACCAAGATTTTCAAACACTAAAAATTCATACCCAAATGGTGTTAACCCGGCTTCATTATCTGGGATGGCAAACGAACCTTCAAAAATCCATAACGTCACCGACCAAAAGCCTCGTATATCTAGGCATTCTTTGGGATCCGTGGCTCAACGAGAGAGCTTTACCACTCGAAAAAATGTTGTGCCTAAAGGAGAAGTTATTAGCGTATAATTATTTTTGTTTTTAAATGTTATTTTTGCAATATTCCGCTTTTTTAGAATGTCGTACGATGTCGACACGTGTTTCGCCTACACACGAGGCATTATCAAGACTGTTTGGCAGCAAAAGCCTTTTGCTGCCAAACAGTCTTGATAATGCCTCGTGTGTAGGCGAAACACGTGTCGACATCGTACGACATTCTAAAAAAGCGGAATATTGCAAAAATAACATTTAAAAACAAAAATAATTATAGATTTTTAAAATGGATTTCCGCCATGTAACGCCTGATTCAATTAGTTAGTTATTAGCGTTTTTAAACAAGGGTACAACGACCCTAAAAGCCCTACAAAGTTTAGTGGGCGTCCTAAACTTCGCCAGTTTTGCCGTACCCCAAGGCAGACTTCACTTCAGAGACACGATTACGTTTTTAAACAATATTCTCAAAAAAGCCCCTGTCGATGCGTACATTATACCAACAGAGGTAAGAAAGAACTTAGAATGGTGGCTGCTGAACTGCCACCGTACAGCCCCGATCCACTGGCCCCCTCCGTCGCACTATCTAACCACAGACGCGTCCAACGTAGCATGGGGTGCTCAGCTCAACGGCAACACACTATCAGACCTCTGGACAAAGCAAGAACAGCACCTTCATTGCAATCAAAAAGAGATGCTCACAATACTGAAAGTTCTAGAACAGCAAGGCCCTCGGATGATAAAATCAACGATTTTGGTGCAGTGCGACAACCGGACTGTTGTAGCATACCTAAGAAACGAGGGAGGTACCAGGTCTACCCCACTGATGCAGTTAACCAAACAGATTTTTCATATATTAGACATATATCAAATCAACCTGAAAATCCAACATATACCGGGGAAATACAACGGTCATGCAGATCACCTATCACGTCATCGGCACCCTCCAGAGTGGCATCTCTTACCTCAATGTACGGAAATCATTTTCCAGAAATTCGGAATACCAATGATAGATCTGTTTGCATCAGAACGGGCAAAGGTAGTGACAAACTACGTGTCACTGGATCAGAACGACGGTCACGCAATGTATCACGATGCTTTCTCACAAATCTGGAATTACCCCAGAGCTTGGGTATTCCCACCTCCTTATCTGATACCGAAAGTATTAGAACAGCTGAACTCTGCGTCCGGAATATTCCTCTTAATAGTTCCGAGATGGGAACGGGTGTTCTGGAGACCAGACCTGAAATCCCGAGCATTGGCACCTCCATTCACCATCAAGAACCTTCACCTACACCTGATAGACGTGTCGACCGGACTGCCACCCCCCAAGGTACAAGAAATGACGATGGAAGTATGGAAATGTGGGGGTGGTCACAAAATTTGAGAGAATGGAATGATGCTCAAGTTCACCTTTTGAAATCCGCCTGGCGTCCATCCACCAAAAAGACTTACAACATTGCATGGAAAAGATGGCTTAGATGGACTGCGGATCACAAATTAAATCCTTTACACCCGACAGGGTCAATCTTAGCTCGCTTCCTAGCAGATTTATTTATTATAGATGGTCTGTCCTATAACACAGTTTTACTACACAAATCAGTAGTATCCACTTTGTGCAGCTCTGACAATGCCAGTAAATTGAGTTCTAACGTTCTTGTTAAACATATTCTAAAATCCATCTCTTTAAAAAAGCCAATATCAAAAAAGCCCGTTGTCTGGGACATAGATAAATTAGCATCGTTTTTAAGTAGTTATCCTATTGATGAAAACAATATTTTTGCCACTTGTCGACATACTGCAACATTACTTCTACTGTGTTCTGGAAGGAGAGTCCATGACTTAACCCTGCTTGCAATAGACTCAAATCACCTATCAGATGATGATGACTTTTTGATTTTATGGCCTATGTTTGGCTCAAAAACGGATACCGCTAATTACCGACAGTCTGGATGGAAATTGTCCAATAACCTATTAAATAAAAACTTGAATCCGGTTTTTTGGGTTAAACATACTATATTTCTTCTAGAAGAAAAACGTCGCTCAAGTAAATGTAATAACCTCTTCATTCATATCAGAGGAATGCCAAAACCTGCCTCTCGCAGTGTGATAGCTGGATGGGTCAAATCCTTGTTGCTGGAAGCAGGTGTTGTAGCCTCACCTGGCAGTCTTCGTTCTGCCGTAGCATCTAAAAATTGGGCTGACAATTGTCCTTTGGATGAGATCCTGTCGAGGGGCAACTGGAGATCTGAGAATACGTTTGCCCGATTTTATTGTAAAGTAGTTATACCATCAAACACTAGCTCTGGTATAACTAGAATGTTTGATCCTATTAACTAGTTGTTTAACTAGTTTTAATTTTTGCTAAGAATTACAAATCGGCCTCATAATTAGTATTAAAGTTACTATCATTTCCTAAGTTTATAGAAGTATTTCCTTTGTTATATATATTAGTTTCTGCTAATTAATATAATTGTAAAGTTGATTTAATTCAAAATATTGTTGTGCTTATGTTAAAATAAATTAAGTTCCTCTTCGCCGCACATCCACTGCTATTATTTATCTATGCATTGCCCTTAACACAATCTTAGATGAGTAATTAATTACTCATAAAAAGTACTACCTCTACCTGGGTAGATACTTTCCTCACATTGGCGTCTCCCACCAGGCGATAACAAACACGTCTCAATAAGTAAGCTTCAAATAACGGTCAAGTGTTTAATAGCAGTGTTTTACCTGAAAATAAAACACATATTAAATACTTAACTTATTTGAAGCTTACACTTTAAATTCTGCCTGGTGCAGATCTTCGACTCAATGACTACAAAACCCAAAGACACCTCACATTTCGGGTGGGGGTGCCTGGTGGGAGGTTGGATGTGCGAGCGAGATAGATATACATACGTAACGAAAAGAGTGAAAGAGAGGGGAAATAGGCGGAAAACGACTCACGCTACTCTCAATAAGTAAGCTTCAAATAAGGTAAGTATTTAATATGTGTTTTATTTTCAGGTAAAACACTGTTATTGTTTTGTGTAAACAGACATCTGACAATATTTACCTATATTGTTATCTTTCAGATAAGAGCGCTCGACTGTCTCGATCACACCGCGCACTGCTCAATGTACAGCTAAGATGATCACCGCGGCCGTTGTACTGTTCATAATTATCGCAATTTACTTCTACGGTACTCGAACTTTTAAATATTGGGAGAATAGAAGCGTCAAGCATGACAAACCAATATGTCTCTTTGGGAACAACTTGAAAGGCAGCTTGTTATTGAGCAGCATGACGGAAATAGCTGACGACCTGTACTGGAGGTACCCCAACGAAAGAGTTGTCGGGTTCTATCGAAATACTCGGCCTGAGCTACTCATCAGAGATGTGGATCTCATCAAAAGGATTTTGATCACAGATTTTACATATTTTTACGAACGTGGCTTCACACCGAAAAAGACAGTCTTTGAACCGTTGATGAACAACTTATTCTTTGCCGAAGGAGACGTGTGGAAGCTGTTGAGACAAAGAATGACACCCACCTTCACTACGGGCAAGTTAAAGGCAATGTTTCCGCTGATCGTGGAACGCGCAGAAAAACTGCAAGCTCGCGCGCTGCAAGCCGCCGCCGGTGGCAAATCTTTGGATGCTCGAGAACTTATGGCGAGATACACCACCGACTTTATAGGTGCCTGTGGATTCGGCCTCGACGCCGATTCATTAAAAGATGAAAATTCACCCTTCAGACAACTAGGTTGGAGAATATTTAATCCGAGAACCAGAGATATAGCACGTGCAATTTTAAAGCAACTTTTTCCGAGTATATTTTATAATTTGAAAACATGGTACCGTATCGATAAAGATATGAATGAACTCGTTGGAGAAATTATGAGAATGAGAAATTACAAGCCTTCCGGAAGAGGTGACTTCATAGACTTGATGTTAGAGTGTAAGATGAAAGGTACCATAATCGGCGACTCTTTGGAGAGACACAGGCCAGACGGAACCCCAGAGGAGGCTCGCTTGGAGTTCAACGATGGACTGATCGTCGCGCAAGTGTTCATCTTTTTCGCAGCTGGTTTTGAAACATCTTCTTCAGCGACGAGCTTCACTTTGCACCAGCTCGCTTTCAACCAAGATGTACAGAAAAAAGCACAGGTATGGCTCGTGTTTAAGCTTAATACTAGTAACTAAGGGTTTGATGGAATAAGAAAGAATGAATCTGAAATCCTACTAAAATTATAACCCCGAAAGTTTATAGTATGGATGGATTTATTATAATCTTTCTCGCAAAATCTACTAAATGGATTTTGATAAAACTTTACAATAATATAGCTTACACATCAGAATAACAGATGGGCTACTTTTTATCCCGGGTACAAGTTCCTGTGGGAACCGGGAACGGGAAAACTTTACCACGCGTGTTTAGCCGCGGGCGTCAACTAGTGACAAATATTTAGGTTTATGAAAGTCAAAAATTTTCTGTGTGTCGATAACTGCGGCACAATGCTCAACATTCAATTCCTGTCTTGGAAAAAAAAGAACTAAGTACCACACGCTACATCTCTGTTCAGACAATATTTATTAGTGGTTCTGACATACCCGACACCTGTTTTGTTATTCATTTCACGGTGAAGAGTAATTATTTAACTTTTTTCACAGGATGAAGTCGACCGTGTTCTAGCGAAATATGATGGCAAGCTATGTTACGACGCGGTCAAGGAGATGGTGTACCTGGAGTGGGCGTTCAAGGAAGGAATGCGCATGTTCCCCTCGCTCGGGTTCCTCCTGAGACAATGCACGAAGCCCTACACCTTTCCAGAGCTGAACATAACCATAGATCCGACCGTTCGCGTTTTGATACCTCTGCAGTCGATACATAACGATCCCAAGTACTTTAAAGACCCACACGAGTTCCGACCGGAAAGGTTTGACCCTGAGCAGTTCGATTCCAGTTTGAAGTATGTGTATCTACCATTTGGCGATGGACCCCGGGCTTGTATAGGTAAGTAACTACTTCAGTTACCAGTTAAAACTTTTTGCCTGTTTTTTACCATTTCTTAGGGACGAGCCATCATAGCGTCACTGAATGACAGTCCGCTGCCGACACAAACACTTGACCTTGAACTGTTGCGCTCCACATACTGGTCTTGTGTCAGTGTTGTGTAGTGCAGATTTTGCCTGTCATAATACTGACAAACTTGAGGACCCTCAAACTAAGTTCAACTAATAAAGCGCTCGTAGCCTAGCTAACTTACTTAGTGTTCTGTAAACGACCACTGCGTTTAGCAATTTTTACTATGGCTCGTCACGGATGGGTGACCGGTTTGTGACATTTAAATATACGAGCCTTTCCGTGCTTCGGAATGCGCGTTAAGCCGTTGGTCCCGGTTGCAAGTAAAATGGCAGACATTAAGCCAAGTTTAAGGCCTAATCGGCTGCTTGAAAAAACTCAGCAGGTAGATCGCCACATTTCCTTGCGTTGTCCATTTCAACACGGCAATAGGCTCACCACCTATTTCTAATATGGGCATATAATATGCCTCTGCCACCCCTTCCCAGGAGAGCGACTTGGTCTGATGCAGTCGCTGGCCGGGCTGGCGGCCGTGCTCTCCTGCTTCACCGTGCACCCGGCGCCCGACACGGTGCGGCACCCGATGGTGAACCCGAGGTCCAGCGTCGTCCAGAGCGTACTGCACGGCTTGCCTCTATTGTTCAAGGAGCGGAAGACGACAAACTAGGTTTTAAAAAATTATTATAAGTTTCAATTTGCTGTATTTAATTTGATATTGTTTAATAATAAAATTCGTCGAAATATATGTTTTTGCAACATAAGCGGCAGTATCTTTTTCCAGAAGTTAGCGTATTTCCTTTTGAGGTGCCAAATTCTAACAATGAAGACTTTTGTCTAAATCGAATATTCTGTCCCAACTTTCATATAAGTATATTATCCTACTGACTGACTGTTTGTACAACTCGCGAATATGATTATCCCACTGCTGCTTCCCTTTGGACTGAAAAAGAGCGTGGCGCTGTGGTAGTGCATGCGACTCTTTCAACCTTTCAGTAGCTTGATTGAGGCAAAATATTATATTGTTTTGACGTGACGCCGCCTGCCTGATGGATAGCCCTGGCGACATCTAGCGAGTTGAGAGCCACTCTCACTGACCACATGACTACAGACAGCGCCCCATTAGTTGGCGACCCAATGATGTGCCTCTTCACGCTGCGCTTGAAAAACTTCACAACACTCGCCGTGGCCATGGCGGTGGCAGCCGCAGCCAAGCCAAAGTAGCCATTATTCTACGCTGCGCCAGCGGCTCAAGGCTTCTTGTTTTTCAGGACTAACTATAATGCCAGAAAACATCTCTGCGTAATGTCGAGTGTGTCCACTTTTTTTCGTGCAGCCATTTTCCCTGAAGGTATCTGGCAGAGGCATAATCCACGCCCACTTTTCAATTTCTGAGCAGTGATCCATCTGTAATGTCCCACCAGTTGGACTACTGCCTTGCCTTCGCAGTAATGTGATTGGATACCTAATGCAGGTGTCCAATCAGTATAAGTAAGTATTTATTTCGACAATGGAACCATTGGTAGACTCGTGGTCCAACTGACTTATTTGATTGTTTATTACCCAACACAGTAATCATTTACAGAACACAAAGCAATCGGGACTACGAATGATTAAATATAAATAAAGATTTTCCACGAATGACCACGTGAGCAGATTGCTCATTTATAAACGGAAAGGTCAAAAGTACTCGGATGACCCGGACGTGCATGTGAAAGTGAAAGTAAAAAATCTTTATTCATGTAGGTCACAAAGTAACACTTATAAACGTCAAGATTAATGCTTCTACATTTACATTTACTGCCAGATTCGCAACCCAATAGGTAGAGCCTGAGGAAGAACCTGGCAATAAAACTCATGGCCAGTCTTTTCTAACTGCCAGGAATTACATGATGGAAGATAAAAGAAGATCTGAATAGTGCGTTTAATTGGGCTCGCGCAAATTCACTTGTTTTGAATCCAAATAATACAAAACATATGATTTTGGGTTCGAAGCGACAGCGCGAAATGATTATAGCTGGCAGTCCTGTCATTGCGGTCGACAAAGAGATCATTCAACGAGTGCAAACTGCTAGAAATCTGGGTCTGCTGATGGATGAGGAAATGCGTTTTGAACAACACATTTCAGATATAGTCAGAAATTGTTTTTATCGCCTGAATACATACTATACACTATATACACACTGCGTACATATCTGTCTATTCCACTGCGTGAATGTTTGGTGGATTCATTGATTTTATCCAAATTTAATTATTTAGACGCCGCGTGCGGTCCTGGATTTTATGCCAGAACTGCAAATTACATACAGAGAGTACAAAATGCGTGTGCTCGTTTTTCTTATAATATCCCACCAAGAAGTCACGTAACCCCCTTTTTAAATAATTTTAATATCCTCAAAATGAAGTACCGAAGGGAGCTGCATTTGGCTTCTCTGCTATTTGGTGTGTTAAAATGTAAATCGCCGCCATATCTGTATAAGAAACTGTCCTGGATGTAGTAGCAGATATCCTAAGCGAGCATGTACAGATCCCTTAAGTATACCTTCTCACAAAACTACTGCCTTCAGGGGAAGTTTCAGGTATATGTCTACAAAGTGCTGGAACAATTTACCGCCACCGTTACGTAACATGGTAGGCGCGCATAGTTTCAAAATATGCTATTAAATCAACAAAAGTCCAGCACCCAATGAATTTGTTGTGTAGGTACATTCATATGACATATTTATATTGCATTGACATGCCTAAATTATAAAATTATAACATTTTAATTCCCCTAAATCTGATTCTAACCATATTATTGCGGCTATTAAATTACTCCTAATTCAATTATATTAGGTATTATTAATTAATTTTCAATTGATTTCTATTTTGTGACTATTTAGCTTAAACTCTGACATTGTCATATGACTGTTAACATCAAAATATTTCCAAAAAGTAAAGACACATTTACGTCTGTACTGCATTTTAATTATAAACACGTACTAGTCTCTCAGGCTTCAGCTGAAAATCAGCGCTGCAAACATTTTGTAGCATATGCTGAGCTGTGGCCTTTTAGTCACACAGCACTGTACCTAGCCACCGATACCAAACGCGATGCCGAGCCATACATACATTTTGCCCACATGAAGTAGGAAATAGCGGACTCGGCTTATGTTTGTTTTTGTTTTTCATTTTATCATTTGTATTTTTTTATTTTTTTTTTATTTGTATTTTGTGTTTCTCTGTGTGTAATTCTATGTATTTGCTATGTACTTTTGTGTTGTATGCTAATAAAGAACTTATCTATCTATCTATCTTATCTACATTAGTTTTATTTACATGATATTTGAACAAATCATATAGTAATGAGTCTATACAAAAGAATCAAAATGTAAGCGTTTCTAGTTGCCAGTTTTAAAGGCAGCCCACCCTTATGACGAAGACTCCGGCAAGAAACGCAAAGGCTGCTTTTTTAAAATGTTCAAGCTGCTAAAGCACCTGACTTTTTTGTTGCTTCTTTTTTGTACTGACCTCTTTTCAAAACCGTTTTAAACAATGTTGTCTTTGGTTTGAATGAATTAATTTTATACCATTAGAATCGTGGATAAAAAGCCCGTATACTAGAGGTTTAATATCTACATGTCACAATATCAAAATTCAAAGTAAACGCGAAATAAACATTGCCGGCGACCATTTTCTCCCCTTTTTTTAGTTTTGCGTTAATATTTAATGGGTTAACATTTTTTTAGTTTTAGTTAGAATAATTATAAGTTATTAGTGTCATATATCGTTTTAATCGTGATAATTCCAGGATTTTAATTATGTAAAAAAAAAGTGTTTAATATTAGTTTTTCGTGTAAGTGTCTAATTTCTGAAAAATAACATTTATTTATTTTTTTACCGACTTTTTCGTGTTTATACCAGTTAATTATGATTAAAATGCCAAATTATCTAGCTATAAGGTTTATCTTTATAAATTTTACGACTTTTCAGTAGTTTATTTTTTTTGTCTAGATATTATAGTTTCCGAGATATCACAGTTTTAGTTAATTAGGTCATAGGTTAATTACGAAAACGGGCTGCTCTGGCAGCGCGAACGTTGAGCGGACGTTGCAGTGGAATATTAAACTTACATTGTTCCTTCGGAGTTACGTGAGAACAGTCGACTAAACTTAATTTGCCTTACATATAAATAGTATTATTTGTAATAATTGCTATAACAGCTATGAGCTGACCCGTTCACGGTAAAATAAATAAATAAATATCCATCACGCCTTATCCCCGAAGGGGTGGCAGAGGCATATTATATGCCCACTTTGCACCGTGTGGATTCCTGTCCCACGTAATAGGTGGTGAGCCCATTGCCGTGTTGAAATAGACAGACGCAGGTTGTGGCTACCTGCTGTTGAAATTTTCAAGCCGCCCATAAGGCCTTCAACCAGGCTTAACGACTGCCATTTTACTGGCAACCGGGACTAACGGCTTAACGTGCCTTCCGAAGCACGGAAACGCTCGCAAATGTAAATACCACAAAGTGGTCACCCATCCGAGGACCAGCCATAGTGAAAGTTGCGTAACTCAGTGATCGTTTACAAAACACTGAGACCGCGGGGCCACGGGCGCTTCAACGCTTCCGTTCAGGGTTATGACACATATATCAGCCATCGCCCTACTAAACCGTATTATAGGAAATAAGGCGACCCGATACATGCACCACCACTGCCAGGACACTTAGGCGAGCATGACATACTCAAACTGAACAGCAACCAGCATATCAATTTCAAAAATTATAAAATGCTATGTGGACGGTGCTCACACAATAACAAACTCAAATTACATATAATTATATTAGTTACTAGCTGACCTGCCCGGCTTCGTCCGTAACATACTCCCAACCCCGTGGCACCCATTTAATCCCGTCGCTTATTACTTTTCTAAAATAGTATGAAAGTTTCCCCGATTTGTTGACATTTATGATTACTGCTCCGGTCTCCTGTGTAGTGGCGTGATGATATATAGTTTAGAACCTTCATCAATAAATAGGCTCATCATCATCATCCGAGCGTCTGTCCCAGTTGCGTCTCGCGACGCCCGGGGTCCGCTTTCCTACATTTTCTCCTCCACTTCGCACGGTCGTCGGCATCCCCTGTAGTGAGACCATTGGCACGCATGTCATCCCTTACGATGTCAAGCCAGCACTTCTTGGGTCTTCCCCTCTTACCGGGACCCGGCGGGGCTGACATGGCCAGACATTTGTTACCTACGTAGCCCGGCGGTTGCCGCAAGACGTGACCATACCAACGAAGGCGACACTCTTGCAACTTGTCTGCAATGTCACGGACGTGAAGGCTGCCGCGGATGCGATAGTTCCTCACGCGGTCCATCCACGTGACTCCACACATTCACCGCAGCATCTTCATTTCCGTGACACGCAGCTCCTGCTTGTGTCGCTCCAATATCGGCCACGTCTCACTGCCATGTAAAAGGACAGGTCTAATAATGGTTTTGTAGACCTGTACCTTCAACCGGATCGGCATTTTAGGGTCACAAATGACACCGGTCATCTCCCGCCATTTGGCCCAAGCGGCAGCAATGCGTGACTTGACATCGCAATCGATGTCACTGGACGTGTGAAAAACAGATCCCAGGTATTTAACCTGGTCCGTGCGCTCGACCAAATCACCGCCTATGCGGACGGATGTGGGATCTGTCGAGTTTAATGCCAAGTATTCGGTCTTCGCCACATTTAGTTTCAGACCGCCGTTCTCAAGCGTCTTCTTCCACGCCTTTACACGTCGCACCAATCTGCCCCTGTCCGCGTCTGCCAGCGCAATATCGTCAGCATACATGAGCACCATGGAGGCTGCTCATGCGGGTTTCTGATGCTGTCCGACAATTCGTCTAATATTACACTGAACAGAAGCGGACTAAGGACAGAACCCTGGTGTACCCCGACGGTGATGGGGAAGGGTTTCGTGTCGCCAACAGCAGTCCGAACCATTGAATCGGAGTCACAGTACATGTCCCGGATCGTGTCAATATAGACCTCTGGAACCCCTTTGGACCGCAGTGCCCACCAGATCATCGCACGAGGAACACAGTCGAAGGCCTTCTGCATATTTAGAAACAAACAGTGCAGAGGCGTGTTCTTCGACCTGTATTTCTCTGCGACAACCCTCAGGGCAAAAACAGGGTCCGTGGTCCCATGACCAGGGCGAAACCCATATTGACACTCCGAGAGAGTACACTCCTGCCGGATCCGAGAGTCTATAATCCTCTCGAAGATCTTCATGGTGTGGGACATCACCTTAATACCGCAGTAGCTCCCGCACTCCTGCTCTGACCCCTTACCTTTGAAGACTGGAGTAATAATACTCAGTCTTCATTGGTTTGGGATCTGCCCGCTGAGGAGTATGCTGTTAAAAAGGTTTACTAAGATGCCCACACCGCGAGGACCCATCGCCTTCCAGGCTTCGATGGGGACTCCATCGGGTCCGACAGCTTTCCGATTCTTCATGCGGCGAAGCGCAGTCAGGACTTCTCCAGGCGTTACCGGTGGCACTAGTCCCTGATTCGGAGGGAGGTCCGGAGGCTGCACCTCTTTATGCTGTTTATTAAGCAGCTCGTGGAAGTACGAGCGCCATCTCTCCTTTACCGCGAGGTCTTCGCTTAACAGGTTGCCCTCAGGGTCTTTTACACAGCGACACTTGGATATATCCTGTGCCGCTTTGACCCTGGAGCGCGCCAGCTTATAGATGAGCTTTTGCCCCTCAGACGATTCCAGCTTATCAAACAAAGGTTGTAAGTGGTCTCGTCTGGCTCTGGCTACAGCTCTCTTTGTGGCGCGCTTGGCAGCCCTGTACGCGTCGCGGTCTTCGGGAGATCCGGTCGCTTGACACTTTTTAAAGAGGGCTTTCTTCTCCCTGGTCTCCCTCAGGACTGCGTCGTTCCACCACCAAGTTTCCTTGTCACATTTGCGTCCACCCTTAGACTCACCGAGCACCACCTTCGCCACTCCAAGGATGGCCGCCTGAACTTTGTCCCAGTAATCTTGAACTGGTTCGCCTTCAGTGCACTTGTCACCGACAGCTGAGACGAACTCCTGGGACCTAGTTTCATCAAGCAGCCACCATCTGATGCGGCGCTGGCACCGCTCGATGCGTTTGCCTTTAGGCTTCACGCAGAGGTCCATGACAAGGAGACGGTGTTGTGCAGTAAGACTCTCACCGGGTATGACCTTGCAGTTGGCTACCTTGCCGATGCTGTGTCGCCTAGTGAGTAGGAAATCGATCTGAGTTGTACGCCTCCCGCTCTTGTAGGTGATGAGATGTTCGGATTTCTTTTTGAAATACGTGTTCACAATGGCCAGATCGGCAGCCGCACACGTTCTGAGGATAGTTTCTCCTTCAGTGTTGCGGGTGCCGTATCCAAAACCACCATGAACACGTTCAAACTCCTCACACCTCTCACCATACAAAAAGATTTTTTCAAATCGGTCCAGCCGTTCACGCGTGATGGCGTAACCAATGGAAATAGGGATTCATTTTTTTATATATAGATTATCGGGACCAAACACGGCCATCCTTCATACCCTTAGTTGCCTGACGTTTCAGATTACTTATGTTGAACAAATGTACATTATATTTATGTTTCTTTATTATTATTATTTCTATTTGTAAATTTATGTGTGTTGACTTAGAGCGACTTATTCCCATGCATTTTTATCATTTATATAGTCTGAAATTTTATACTTAATATGCCTTGTTACACAATTTGGCCTTGACAAGCATGCTGAGGTATGGCAATGATCAATTGTTTACTGGTGAATCTATCTGTGAAGGCTTTTCTTCCTATTTCTATTCAACTTTTCTGAACTCCGGAACTCTGAATATTGACCACGATACAGTACCCGTTTCAAGTGTTATGGCTGATATTTCTAAAATTCAGATTGAGATCGATAATGTAACCGCATTACTTCGCAACCTGGATACGTCCAAAGGTATTGGCCCAGATAATATTTCACCAAAGTTACTAGTAGGATGTGCGTCATCTATCTCTCTACCTATAACAATGCTCATTGCCAAATCAATGTCTCTTTGTAGTGTCCCCAGTATATGGAAGAAAGCATTTGTTACACCAGTGCATAAAAAAGGCTCAAAAACCGATATAACTAATTATAGGCCAATATCTAAGTTGTGCGTTGAGGCTAAGGTATTCGAAAGGATTATTTACAATCAAATATATTCCGCACTAAAGACTTCATTCAGTCCCTTCTAGCACGGTTTCTTGAGGGGTCGGTCCACTGTGACCATCCTAATTTAGTTTTATACTGATTACAGTAAGGCGTTTGATAGGATATGTCATAATATTTTATTAATCAAACTAAATAACGCTGGAATACACGGTGACCTCCTGAGATGGTTCTCCTCTTACATCGAAAATAGGTCTCAGGCTGTAGTGCTAAATAATTACATGTCTAAATGGGTTACCGTGCCAAGTGGCGTTCCTCAGGGTTCTCTGCTGGGCCCTCTCCTGTTCATTATCTATGTTAACGGCATTGATCACTGCCTGCAATCGTCCAGGTTGCTTAGCTTTGCTGATGACATGAAGATATATATGTCAATTACATCCGTAAATGACATGACGGAACTTCAAAACGATCTAAATCGTTTGGAAGAGTACTGTCGTCTGCATAAGCTGGAACTCAATCCTTCCAAATGCTCAGTGATCACCTATTCCAGGAAAAGGTCAGCATTTATAACAACCTATACTATGGGAGGGCAGGTCTTGTCAAGGTGTAATTCAATACGTGACCTGGGTGTGTACCATAATCATAAATAAATCGTTGACGCACATATAGACAACATTGTCATGAAAGCCATGCGATCACTCGGATTTATAATGCGAATGTCTAAATCTTTCGTTGATACTAAAACGTTAAAAATTCTATATTGTACATACCTTGAATATGCATCAGAAGTATGGAACCGCCGCTATGACAAATATATAAATACCATAGAGGGTGTGCAAAAACGTTTTATCAAATACCTCTGCTATCATCAAAATGTTCCATACAATTCCAAAGACTACTTGAAAATGTGTAGTAAATACCATCTGTTACCTCTGTCTGCTAGGCGTGAAATAGCTGACTTTACTTTCATGCTAAAAATCTTAAATGGTGGTGTCGACAGTCCACAACTGTTATCAAAAATTAACATCAACGCCCCTGTTAAGTTAATGCGTCTTAATCCCCCATTGGCTGTGCCAAGAGCTAAAACCAACTATCGCCAGAATAGTTACCTTGTGCGAGCGAGCAGGAATTTTAATGTATTGTGCAAGCAGCATCAGAACCTAGATCCGTATTCGACTAGTATACCTATGGTAAGAAGTTGCCTTAGCTGCAATTTCTTTAATGTCAACAGATAAGGGTCAACTTTGTGGGTGGATATTATCAGCGTCTCCGTGACTGCATGATTTACTTTTTTTTTTATTGTTATTGTAGACAAGATTCTTTTCATTAATTGTTATTTGCATGTTTGCTTTAAAATATGTTACGCTGTTTTTATAAGTGAGGACTTATAATTGGCTTGTTGTTACGACACTAGTGTTACATGAGGTTACTAATTAGCTGTAAGTCTTCCATGTATGAAATAAATAAATAAATAAATTGACTGTTGTCATAAACATATTTATTGACAATATTCTAATTTCATCGGAAAGTTTGTTATAGAATCGTAACCATTGCCGCATAAAAGAATTGCTGATTATTTCGAGACGAGTAGAATATAAACAACAACACAACTTGCGTCTGTCTATTTTAACACGGCAATGGACTCACCACCTATTACGTGGGACAGGAATCCACACGGTGAAAAGTGGGCATATAATATGCCTCTGCCACCCCTTCGGGGATAAGGCGTGATGGATATTTATTTTTTTTATTTTAGTAGAATATAATACAAAATTATCTTTATGTCTAGTGTTTACATTATGTATATCACTTTTTATAAGAAATGTTTTCTATGTTTTTGTGCACATAAAGTAAATTCTCATATATATATTGTGATATAACGGTAAGAATATTAATTTCTTTGAATCTTTCTCTTAGAGATACCCTGAGACCAAGCTGGTATATTGCTCCCACAGCTCTCTTCTGTAAAATAAATATCGTATTATGTCCGCTGAGTCTCCCCAGAGAAGAATTCTGTATGACATAACGCTATGGAAATAACTGAAATAAACTATTCTAGCCATTTCAACATCAGCGAGCCGTCTTATTGTTTTAACTGCATATGCAGCAGAGCTTAATTTGCCTGACAATTTTTCTATATGTGGTCCCCACTGCAACTTTGAGTCAAATATAATACCCAAAAACACAGAAGCCCCAACAGTATCCAACCCAAAAATCCAAACTTATTAATAAATTGCGGTGAAGTCCATTTTGCTCCAAATTAGTCTGGATTCTAATCTATGCTCCGAATATAAGGCAGAATATATTTATTATAGAATTGTTTATAGCGCTTTTATACAATGTTTTCCGTTACTAACGAAGGTACCAACTAGAACTAGAAGCCATGTACCTACGTACTGCTACATAATCCACTTCAAAACAAAAACAACACAGTCAAGTTAGGTCCATACCTACTCTATAGGTACAATTTTGCCCAATCTCTTTTGTGACTATAATACAGCTTTTCGTATTGTTCCTATCTGAAGAAGAACATTTCTGTAGTTGTATCCACATTACGAACTAAATGAACAGCCGAGCCGGTAGTTGCCATCAAAAAGGACAATCTGTTTACTCTAGGACGCGACGACGTCTGCCTACGCATGCCTGTGTAGGTAATCTAATCTAGCGACACGTCATGTAGTGGCGATTCCGGAAGGAGACGGTAAGATTAGGATATACCTACTTAATTATTTTATTATCTGACTGAGGATGTATCTATAAACTTGCTTTCATTTAGTACCTACATACTTAGTTTTTCTTGGGATTATTTGCGCAGGAGAGTGTAGAACCACATCTTTACTGTGCTTAATCATAGTTTTATTTTAAACAAAAAATATTTGTAAATAGTACAAATAGAATCGATCTAGCTGATGCCCGCGGCTCCGCTCGCGTGGAATTTGGTTAGTGCACAAATAGTGTTTCCCGTAGGAATAAGAAATTTTTCCGGTATAAAAAATCCCTATGTGTTAATTTAGAAAATGTTTAATCTATATGCCGAATTTCATCTAAATATGATTAAGTAACAAACATCCAAACATAGAAATCTTCACAAACTGTCATATTTATAATAGTAGTAGGAATACATTCTCATGGGAATACCGGGAATTCCTTTCTTGGTGCTCGCCTAAGATCCTGTATAAAAATTTTTCATTAAATATTAAGTTTCTATGTCTAATGCCTGTGCCTGGTTTCAGCCGTGTCGTTCAGGTTTAAACTCATTCAAAATTTCTTAATTATACATTCACAAAATGTCACCCTCCTATTTTTAATAACTTATGCTATTTATTGTATTTATGGTTTAAGCCACTTATTTTCCGTTTTCATAAAGTAGGTACCTAATGAATACTTTCACCAAATTTCACGTTTATATGTTGAATAATTTAGGCTATTTTTGGTTCCTCCGCGTAATGTCCATAGGAATAAATAGGTACATACATACATACATCCCCGAGAAGGTAGGCAGAGGCATACTATACGCCCACATTACACACCGTATACATTTTTGTCCCCCGCAACAGGTGGTGAGCCCATTGCCGTAGAACTAGAAGACAAAGATATTAGGTATATATCTACCTAATAAGAAAACTATGAAGAAATCTATATAAATAAAAATTAATCGCAAAATTTGTTGATAAGTGAAAAACTCAAAGACGACGGGACCAATTGAAGTATTTTTGTTATTTATTCCTTGTACTCTAAGGAAGGTTTTTATGGAGAGAAAAATTGCATGGATGGGAAACGGGAATGGGAAAGCTTTATTGCGCGGTTGGACTAGTATTTAATACCTACCTTTGATTCGATTCGGCGCAAAAGCCGAAGCAGCCATGCAAACATTAAGAAATAAGTACGTAATTCGTGGTTTGCGCGGAACTTCTCGAGTAGCACACGCTTGCTCTGAGTTATTTTCCAGAACTAGTGCATTAACCTGGTTTTATGTGTAAATAAAATGGTAGTTTCTTAGACATAAAAGTTGTGTAAACGTGTTATAGTGAAAGACACTGATATATATTGCAGTGAAATGCTATTTAAAATCTTGCCGCGGAAATTCCACTGTAGACTGCATTAACGCTACTACCACGTTAATGGGGTACGTCTGAATTTGACTTAAGACTATACTTGACTCAAACGAAGAGCACGAGGCGTGACGGGGACCTTTTTATTTAGATAATAAGATTGAAGAAATACGTAGGTAAAAAATAAGATTTAGCTAAAAGGTCTTAGTAACCAGGCCATAAAATCATTTTGGAAAAAAATCGTAATTCGTCAAAATGGCGGTACATAAACTTTTAAAATCGTAGTTTACGTAGGTACCCACAAACCTGATGATAATAAGTTTTATAGCTTTGAATGTGTGTGTAATTGATAATAATCTAAACTCCTGAAGATATTTAAATGTGAATTTGTTTTTTACTAAAAGTCGTATCAAGCTACATAGCCGAATTTATTGCTAAGCTTTATAATTTTCCACGCTATGGCGTCCAGAGCGTCTAGCGGCTACAACAAACCTGAGCTGGTAGCTATCTACCGCTTGGAGTTCTATAGGAACAAAAAGAAGTGGAAATTCAGCAATGAGAAGAAGAAAGAGTCTGCAGAGCCTGCTTGTATTCAGCCGAAGATTGAACCTAAAAGGTATCTGAACTTTCACATATTTATGCCTCCATCACCTATATCCTCACGTTACGAGTTGTTTTTTTACTCACCTGATTGTATCACAGCTGTAAGAGTCGATGTACTTACGTAATTTGTTACACTATTATTTTCGTAAAAACCCTTCAATAAGTTACCAATTATGTGAGATTAGCAGTAGCATGAACATCTTGACTTGTTTATAAAAATTCCATCACCTATATCCTCACGTTACGAGTTGTTTTTTTACTCACCTGATTGTATCACAGCTGTAAGAGTCGATGTACTTACGTAATTTGTTACACTATTATTTTCGTAAAAACCCTTCAATAAGTTACCAATTATGTGAGATTAGCAGTAGCATGAACATCTTGACTTGTTTATAAAAATAATCCTACCTTTAAAATGAAATGTATAAGTATGTTTATCAGTTGTCTAGATCCTATACCACAAGCTTATATTAGCTTACTTTGGGTTAAACGTCGACGGAAGTTGTGTAAAAAAAATGTCTACAATTACCAAACCAACTTTTTAATTGTTGACAATTTTGACAAAGAAAGGTGGGGGCTTAAAAGATTTTTTGATGGTCGGCAGCACAAGTGCTATACCTCTGGTGTTGCACACATCCATGCTGCCGTGACCATTTTTCATCAGGTGGGCCACCTCAGTGGTATACATGAAAAAAAATGTTTTGGTGCAGTTTGCATTTAAATTATTGTGTTATTATTATACCTTTTTTATTGTTGATACACAAATAGACACTTAAAGAATTACAATAATTCTTTAAATGCACAGTCACAAAATATTGTTAAAGTCTATCCTGAAAATATTGGCATAAGGGGTAGCTCCTGAATGGATGGACCAATTTTATCCTGGTCTTTAACTATAAAAGTTGATGTGATCGAAATGGTTCTTAGCTATAAATTCTGAAGATCACTTCCAAGATGATAAAGCAATCTCACTTAAATCCCCAAGTCCCATTGATAGTATTCCCATCCCATGCTGCTGCATTAATTAGTCTGCAGAATACTCAACTCCTCAGAAATTTACAGCATCTATACTGATCTCAACAAGTAGTCATTCTTGGATCAGGGATTTTTACCTCCTCTTGTCGGGCTACCACCAGATATTTTTATAGAAATAAACAGCACCATTGTGGTATAGGTGCCGTCTGCTGTTGTGTACATAAATAAATAAGCTAAATAAAATGGGGCTTGGAATTTTTGGTTACAGTAGCTCACTTATCATGATAATGCATATGAATGTAAATAAGTACTAAGGGTGTGAGGGACTCCACCAAGACCCCAAGTGACCTCACCTGCTAACTAACAGATGGAGCAACTAAGCCGAAGCCATTACGGGGTTGGGACGTAAGACTGCAGTCGCTCCCAACAATGCCGAAATCCAAACAATAGCTGTTTAAGCAATAGCAATAGCAGCTCCAAATCCAGATAGAGTTTGGAAGCAACTGAAAACACCTGAGATGAAGAGCGGGGCTCTGCTGACTGTCCTCACAGTTTGTATCCTACTAATATTACAAACAACATAGAGCAATAACAATCAACAGACATCGTCAACCGGACAAATAATAGTAAATTACTAACAACTAAATCTAACAAAAAGACATATCCCAACCCGGCTGGTCTCCGTGGGATATTAGACCATCACCCTCCATACAAACAAATCTACACAACAATAACGGCAGACACAAAATCAGCAAAAGAAGAATACAACACGGAACATACAATAAAAATCCAGAGAAAAGATAAATATATACACATATCAACGCTAAATACAAGAACATTGAGCACAGAAGAAAGATTGGAAGAACTAAAACATGCATTAGAAACAGTGAATTGGGATATTATTCGTGAAGTCAGACAGTTTGGAGAAGAGATCAGAGAATATGATGACTTCATTTTCTACTTCATCATCAAAAAAGATTACAGGCAAAATATAGAGAAATGTATAGGAATATCTGATAGAATTGCTGTATTGAACATCAGACTACCTGGTCATAAAAATCCAATATCAGTAATCCAACAGAAGAGGCAGAAGAGGAAGAAAAAGACAAATTTTAGCGAAGTCTATATGAAACCATGGAAAAGTCGCACAAACATAAAATCGTACTAGGAGATTTCAACAGTAAAGTGGGGACAATGCAGGGAGGAGAAAGATTCATAATGGGCAACTTCAGCACAGGAAAAAGAAATAAGAACGGACAAAGATTACTTGATTTTGCGATGGAGCACAATTTAAAGATAATTTTATAAAAGAAAACCCAGTAGAAAATTGACATGGATATCACCTGACGGTAAATACAAAAATGAAATAGATTTTATTACATCTAATATGTCCCACCATATTATAAATATTGAAACAATTAACAAGCAAAATTTTAGTACAAACCATAGAATGGTGAGAGCAACTCTCAAAATAGCAAACATAATACGATCAAGAAAACACTGCAAAACAGCTTCAACTCAAATAATAGAAAAATTATCTGATGAAGTGATTACAAAGCTGAAAGAAGAATTTCCAGAAATTAGATCTGACATAACAATGCAAAAT
This sequence comes from Thumatha senex, assembly GCA_948477245.1. Lineage (NCBI taxonomy): Eukaryota > Metazoa > Arthropoda > Insecta > Lepidoptera > Erebidae > Thumatha > Thumatha senex. The sequence goes on from OX419753.1 coordinate 13,563,705, forward strand.
AAATATGATAAATTAGAAAAGTATATACTGAATGCAGGGAAAAAGCTGTCTACAGTTAAGGATGAGAAAGACAAAATTGGCAATGAAGCAAGAAATCTCATGAAGGAAAGGAGAAACATGTTTCAAGACAGAAAAAATAACATAAATAAAATAGAAAATATCAGTAAACAGATAACATCGAGCATAAGGAAACATAAACAATACGCAAGGATAGAAACCATGCAAAAATAAATAGAAAAAACAGGTGGAATAAAAAAATCATTAAAACAACTTAAAAAATATGAGACATGGATGCCAAGTATAAACAACTCGAAAAAAGACAAAACCACAGCAAACAGGTCAAAAATAAGGAAAATAGCTACTGACTTTTACAAAAACCTCTACAATACTGAACATACTGAAAATATAGATTGGATCATAAACACTACAGATGACCATGAACTAGTTCCCAGCATCCTCACAAGTGAAACTAGGCGAGCAATAATCTCACAGAAAAACTATAAAGCACCAGGTGAAGACAACATTTCCAATAAGCTGCTTAAACACTTAATTGACATTATAGACAAACCTTTAATGGAATTGTTCAATGAAATATTGTAAACAGAACAAATACCAAGACAATGGACAAATTCAACAATAGTATTGATACATAAGAAAGGTGACAAAAACAAAATAGATAATTACAGGCCAATGAGCAATTATATACAAAAATTAAAAAAAAATAATACTTGGACATATAGCAAAAACACTAGACGAAGAACAACACAAAGAGCAAGCTGGATTTAGGAGTGATTTTTCTACTGGTGGACCAAATGCATGTATTAAAACAACTAATAGAGAAAATCAATGAATATGGAAAATTGTATTACATTGCATTTGTGGACTACAACAAAGCCTTTGATTCCCTATTCCACAGCTTCATATACAAAGCTCTACATATTCAAGGAGTAAATAAAAAATATACAAAATTAATATATTTAATATATAAAAACAGCACAGCGAAAGTCCAACAAGAAAAAATAGGTGAATTTTTTAAAGTAAAGAAAGGTGTGAGACAATGCGACCCACTATCTCCTAAGCTGTTCACAGCGGTCTTGGAACAAAAATACAGAAGTTAGGCCTGGGATACAGGAATCAATGTAAACGGAAGTAGACTAAACCACCTACAATTCGCTGATGATCTGGTGTTGTGTGCAGAAGATCCACTAACCTTACAAAACATGTTGCAATCACTTTCTAATGAAAGCAAAAAAGCAGGTCTGTATATGAATACAGCCAAAACAAAAATAATTACTAATAGTATTAAAACCAATATAACAGTAGATAGCAGGGAGATTAAATATGAAGATGAATACGTATACCTAGGTCAACTGATAACACCTAGCGGTCAAACTATAAAAGAGATGCAGAGGAGAGTTAACAACGGCTGGGCAAACTATTGGTCATTAAAGAAAATTATGAAAAGTAAGTCCATACCTATTTCTGGAAAAAAAAGTCTTTAACACCTGCATATTGCCAGTATTGACCTATGGGTGCCAAACATGGCCATTCACAGCTGCTTCAGTACATAAATTAAGAGTATGCCAACATAGTATGGAGAGAAATATGCTAGGCATTAGACTAAAGGACAGTCTAAGGCTTACGGATATCAGAGAAAGAACGGAAGTAGTTGATGTAGTAAGAAATGCAAAAACCTTGAAATGGCGTTGGACTGGCCATATGATGAGACTCAAAACCAAGAAATGGACGAACAATATTATACCCAAGAGACGGTAAACGAAACAGAGGTAGACAGATAAGCAGATGGGAAGACGACCTACCCAAAGGATCGAGAAGAATAGCTAAAAATAGAGCTGATTGGAAAAGTATGGAGGAGACCTATGTCAAGGGACAGCCTGACCAAATAGCGGTGGACGAAGGCACACATCGGTATCACCGAACGAAACAATAATATATATAAGATAGGTTACATGTAAATAGTTATAAGTGTCAGTGAATAAAGGTTTATATTATTATTATTAAGTCTCTTCTTTTCTTGGGTCTCTTCTTTTTTTTTTTTGAAGATACCCGGGCTTTTGGTAGGCTTACATGGAGACATAGGTCCAACACACAGAGGCCCTTTGAGAATTTTAATCTAATAGGGAATGGGACCCCCACTGCAGATAGTCCACGCCCGCCTTATGTAGAAGAACGGTAATGGATCACCTCCAATGGGAGTTAAACTATTGTGAAATGTGCTAACTATGAAATGGGCTATTGGGTTTGGTGTTAAATGGATTGGGTGATTTAAGCTATTGATGAAAACGATTATTATTATATTATAATATTATAAACGCGAAAGTTTGTAAGAATGGATGTTTGTTACTACTTCACACAAAATGTACGGTATGGATTTTGATGAAACATTACAATCTTACATATCAGAATAACACATTGGTTACTTTTTATCCCAGGAACAAGTTCCTGTGGGAAACGGGAACGGGAAAACTTCATCACGCGTGCGGAGCCGCGGGCGTCAACTAGTTATATAATAATTTTCATTCAACAAGTGACAAAATTACATGTCCTAAATATGACATCTTTTGGCATGACCTTAGTTTAAGGTGTGCCTCAGGGTAGTGATATAGGTCCATTAAGAACCTAACAACAACTTTGCTCTTTACTAATAATAGCACTATCACTTCGCACAGTCATCAGTATCCCCTGCAGTAAGACCATTGGCACACATGTCATCCTTTACAACGTCAAGCAAGCACTTCTGGAGTCTTCCTCTTTTTTTTTTTATAAATCTATTCATTTAGGTCACAAAGTAACACTTATGAACGTCAAGAATATTGCTTCTACATTTACATTTACTGCCAGATTCGCAAAGCAATAGGTAGAGCCTGAGGAAGAACCTGGCAATAAAACTCATGGCCACTCTTTTCTAAACGCCAGTAATTACATTAGTTTGATTAACATGATATTTGACCAATTATATAGTAATGAATTTATACAAACAAAAAAACAAACTCAATGTTGTGTTTAAAATCATATCAAAATTAGAGCAATTATAGTTGCCGGTTTTAAGGGCAGCCTACCCTTGAAGAAGAAGAATCTGGCAAGAAAGTCAATGGATGCCATTTTAAAATGTAGGAATGGCTTACAACATTAAAATTACACTTACATTGTTCCTTTGGATTTATGTGAGAACAGTCGACCAAACTTAAGTTTACCTTAAATATAAATAAGATTATTTGTAATAATTGCCATAACAACTATGAGCTGACCAGTCCCAACAGACGGCACCCGTTCACGGGTATGACGCATTATATCAGCCATCGCCCTACTCAACCGTATTATAGGGAATAAGGCGACCCGATACATACGCGACCACTGCCAGGACACTTAGGCGAGCATGACATACTCAAAAACTGCATAGCAACTATCATGTTAATTTCAAAGAAATAAATAAGTCTACATGGTGCTCACACAATAACAAACTCAAATTACATTGTATATTAGTTAATACCGGGACTAAACGCAGCCAATTTAGAAACCTTTAGTTGTCAGACGTTTCAAATTATTAATAATGTAGAGATATAATATGCAGATTCAAGGCATATCACAAGATTCATTCGAATCCTAAATAGCTCAAGCGAAGAGCAAGCAACTCATTTCCATATATTTTTATCGTTCAAATAATCATTAGTTGTGTAAGAGGCCCTTTTCAAATTAAGACGCACCCGTCTTAATTTCCGCCTTAAATTTATGTAACGGCAGGTTCATAATGTTTAAAGGAATTTTATAATATAGGCGTACGCCAATTCCTGCAAAAGAGTCGTGAACCTTTTGTAAACGATGATGCGTTCCAATTAATTTATGCATATTTCTAGTATTTATCGAATGTATGTCACTGTGTCTATTGTATAAATGTATGTTCTGTTTAACTAACATAATATTTGCAAATATATACTGTGATGCAACCGTTAAAATGCCAATTTCTTTAATTTTTTCTCTAAGAGACACTCTAGCACTCTATTTATATATTGCAGGTATAGCTCTCTTCTGGAGTACAAAAATTACTTGTAGATCAGCTGCTTTGTCCCACAACAAAATGCCGTAAGACATGACACTATGGAAATTACTAAAGTATACCAGCCTGGCAGTTGCCACATTAGTAAGCTGCCTGACTTTACTAACGGCAAAGGCTGCCGAGCTGAGTTTACCTGCAAGACATGTTATTTGGGCATTCCACTGCAGTTTGCTATCTAAAGTGATCCCCAGAAATACAGTTGATTCTACAAGATTAAGGGTCAAGGGGTTTATATTTGTACCGCAATTCCTGACATTAGGCATGCTGAATCTGATACATTTTGTCTTCTTAGCGTTTAGTAGCAAATTATTGGTCGTAAACCAATCTACAACTTGGGCAAGTGAACTATTTACGCAGTTAAAATTACTAAGCGCGCGATCAACTTTAAAAATAAGTGACGTATCATCAGCAAATAGAACAATGTCGCACAAGTTCTGTATATAGAATGGCAGATCATTAATAAACTCTTTTGCAAAAAAAACGGGCACTTAAGCAAAGAACTATTTTATAGTTACTATTAGTTTGTTTGACAATTTTAGGTATTGTTATCCTCAGAATTTTATAAATTAATTAGGAAGGAATAGTTTTCATCATTTTTATCATAACATTTTGATTAAATTGTTGAGAAATAATGTTTAAGCTCAAAACACTATTATTGTACCTGCTCGCTAAATAAAAATGAAACGCGTTAATTTCTTTGTTTTTCTTGAATACATTAAAAGCAGATAAAAGTTTAGTATTGAGTGTGACCCCCTCTTGCTGAAATCACGGCTTGCATTCGTCTGGGCATGCTAGCGAGTATATCTTTTATGGTCTCTTGGGGAATACGTTCCCACTTCGCGGTAATCACATTCTTTAGCTCTCTGATGGTCTGCGGTGCCGGCTGCACTGATCTCGCTCGTCGCTTCAGAACGTCCCAGACATGCTCTATGGGATTGAGGTCCGGACTTCTAGCTGGCCAGTCCAAACGACGAATTCTGACTTCTAGCATATACGCTTCCACATCGCCAGACCGGTGGGCGCGAGCGTTGTCGTCCATAAAAATTGAGTTTTCGCCAAGAGCGGTTAAAGCGGCTTGTGCATAAGCAATTAGAACTTCCGTTATGTATCGGTGTCCAGTCAGTGTACCGTTTTCGATGAAGACTAACTCCGTACGATCCATATAATTTATTCCTGCCCAAAACATAACAGAGCCCCTCCATAAGGTGTGATTTCTTCAAAACATGCCTCTGCAAAGCATTCTCCTCGTCTACGTAGCACTCACCGACGTCGGTCTTCACCATGCAGAGATATCCTGGCTTCATCGGATAACAATACCCTATCCCAGTCTTCATGAGTCCATGACACACAATTTCGAGCGAAGCTAAGCCTGACAACTCGATGTCCACGGAGTAATTTAGGGCCGCGTGCCGGGCGATGACTGTGTATATTAGCAGCGAGAAGCCTCCTCCTGACCGTCCATAGACTAATTTGCACATTTCTTACTTTTTCGAGGCTGTTCTTGAGGTCCACATAAGAAGATTTGCGATTTCTCAACGCTTGACTAACTAGAAAACGATCATCCCGAGGTTCGGTACATGTCTTTCTGCCAGAACCAGGCCTTCTCTTGACGAAACCGGTCTCTTGATAGCGCTGCCAGGTCCTTTGAACTGTCGACCGACTCACATTTAGCCTCTGGGCCACGAAGCATTGGCTGCAACCTTCTTCAAGCAGCGCAATTGATTTTGCTCGCTTTTATCACTTTATCTACCATTTTCGAGATTGCTAAACAGCAATAACAATACTTTTAAATGTCAAGGACATCAGATAATTAATTAAAAATTGACAAAAAGTTAATTAGAGTCGATATTAACTACAGGGAATTCGCGCCACAAAATGTAGTTAAAAGTTGTTTTCTTTGAAAACCAGGCTCAGTCAAAAATTTGAATTTGGAATGTACTCTTATAAACATAATGGCACTGTTATAACTGGCCAGTAACATGTTCAAATGATTAAAACCTTTTTGGTATTTAATTTTTTTTAGCCAGGAAGAATATCGAAACCGCCCGTTTTTTTTGCAAATGAGTGTATAAATTAAAAATAGAAACGGACCCAGAATTGATCCCTGCGGTACGCCCATATCAACGGATGCTCCAGAGGAGCGAATTCCATTGACATCAACATGTTGTATTCAATCATTTCGGTAGGAGGCAACAAGGTTCAGTGCAGAGTCTTTGATACCGTAATAAAAGAGTTTTCCCGATAGTGTTTTATGGTCAACGCAATCAAACGCTTTGGAGAGATCGCAGGATACACCAATAGCATCTTGTCTATTCTCCCAGGCGTCATATATATCATTCAGAAGTGTCACACCTGCATGAATGGTAGAACAACCCCTTGTGAACCCATACTGCTCCTTATGTAATAGCATATTTAAATTAAAATGAGCTTGTAATTGTTGCAATATAATTTTCTCAAAAATTTTGCTAATGGCTGGTAATATTGAAATTGGTCTGAAATTACCAGGGTCGATTTTGAATCCAGGTTTAAATAGAGGTATTACTTAACTGGGTTTATTAAATCTGGAAACACTCCTTTATCAACACATTTATTAAATATTTCAGCTAGATGTGGTGATATATTAACAATGATAGACTCAATCAATTTTACAGAAATACCCCACAAGTCAGCTGTCTTTTTTGAGTTAAGTGACTTGAATACTTTAATAATATCGTTGGGGTTTACATATTTAAAGCCAAATAAGACACTACACTGATCCACGCCGCCCCCAAGCATGCGTTGAGCTTTTATTGGACAAGAATTTAAGGAGCTAATTGTTTTCGCGGGTATGTCTATAAAATAGTTGTTAAAATTGTCTCTTACCAGGACCTTCTGTCACATCAACTGGCACCCTCATCTCAGGTTATAGACTCCCAGCCTATAATGTAGAACCTCCTAAAAGGGACATTGATCCATTGTGGCAGTGGAAAATGAATACTCATAACAATATCGCAGCCATATTTTTTTCATATGCCTGTAGACATCATTCCAATATATTGATTAGAGTAATGACTTTTGCAATACCAAAGGATTTCGTACCTTACAGCCTCGTGCAATAGTGCTTGTCGTATTATTTCGATAGCATCTAAGTAGATACCCTCTTTTCAGAAATATCTACAAGTCTAAATTAAATTAATTATATTTTCTCAATAATTGAAAAAATCTGGTATGTAAATGAAAACAACTAAACTTGAATTTAAAAAGCGATGAAGTACTAACGGACATTTAAACGTCTTTAGCTTTACAAAATAAAGGATTTAACAATTAATAAAATAATTTGGTTCAATTCTTTCTATTACAACTTTAAAACGGAAGTGCCCAAAAAAACAACTACCTAACTTGGCCCCACTAATTCAGTGTTCTGACGATCACTGCGCTAAACAACTTTCGCTATGACTGATCCTCAGTTGGGTGACCACTTTGTGGGATTTACACTTATTAGCGTTTCAGCCAAGCATTTGTTTAAGCTTAAAAAAAATTAATAGCATGTCGTCATAGCTTGCGCCTTTTGATTTATTATTTTATTTTATATTTAAAACTTTCTGCACAGTCATGTACACAGGCGGACTTAATGCCATAGGCATTCTTTACCAGTTAACCTTTGGGCGTTACAGAAATTGATTCAGTGAGATTTCAACACAGCAACAGTCTCACCACTTGTTACGTGGAAGGAAAATGCATACAGTGAAATGTGGGCGTTTAGTATGCTTTTGCCTACCCCTTCATGGATAAAAGCGTGACAATATGTATGTATGTATTATAAACATGTCATGTCTGACATGATTCTTTCTCTTGCTCTCTAGCTCTTGGTATTATTTCAGCAAAACAACAATACAAGGTTTAAACTCTGTCTCAAATAGGTTTGTGTTACTCTCATATTTAACTAAATATGACTTCCTGTGTAAGTACCTAGCAGTGGCGTAAAACTATACCTTCTGAGGCCCGTGGCAAATTCTTTAGATAGGTAAAAATCGTCACAGAGTAATTTAAATTAATGAGCCATAAGTAGTTACCGAACACTATTAACAAAAAATAATGATGAAGCGCTCATGGCCCCACTATCTTAGTGTTCTGTAAATGATCATTGCGTTAAGCAACTTTCGATATGGCTGGGAATAAGATGGGTGACCGCTTTGTTGTATTTCTATTTACGAGTGTTTTCATGCTTCGGAAGGTAATTTAAACCGTTGCTCCTGATTGCTTTATTATTATTACCTTATTGAAATAAACAGCAGGTCGCCACAACCAGCACCTGCACCTGGCCATTCAGTATGGTAACGGTCTCACCACTTGTTACGTGGGACAGAAATGCTTTTGGTGAAATGTTGTATATATGTCTCTGCCACCCTTTCGGGGATTAAAAATATTATAACGTCATCAAAGTTTAAAGATCGGGCCATAGCTTGGACCATATAAGGACCACGTAACGAAGTAATACGCAATATGGCAGGTTTGAAAGAAAATATCAGCGGGAAAAGGGCGTGCTCCGTTGCCTAGGACACGTCTAACAAGTGAGTGAGGAACGATTTGCGAATATATTGTGCGAAAGTAGGGGGTAGAAGAAGTCAGGGTAGGTTGAGACTAAAGACCATGTGAACAGATTGATAAAAAAACGGAAAAGTCAAAAGCACTCGGATACCAAGACGTGCATGTATGACGCGATTAATGAATCTGCAGGTAGCGAAAGTATGCATGGATCGCGAAGCTTGGCGATCTGTCCCCTATGACTACCCCGTCAGGGATACAGCGTGAAGATAAATAGATAGAATATTGTCAATTGACAGAATAGTCGAGTGACGAAGCCTGTCTTGTCCAATAGAGTTTCTTAAAAAGGTATTTATAAATTTTAGTTTCTAATAAATAGTAATGTTACGTCCACACGCTTGCCAAGCCGCTTGTTAGAAGCCATTTGTTAAGCGCTGGCAAGCGAACCATCGGGCATCCTCATGCTTGCAAGCGCGGTAGTTAGTACATGGTTGTCAAGCATGGCAGTCGTTGAGATAACTACGACAGTACCGCCTAACAGCCTCCGCTTCGGACAATTCTAAAAAAAAAAATTTGTTTCGTTCGCCCTCTCAGCCAGTATGTGGATGCGCAAACGCTTGCCACAGGCTTTCTTTGATCTGTGCACAAAACACCGAAACTCGATCGGATCAGCGACAAGCGCTCGCAAGGCTACACAAGTCAATCCAACGCCGGATCTAGACGCTTGAACTTGTGGAAGCTTATCAACAATATCAACATGGGTACTTCAGGAAAGCAGCACGACAGAAAATGATTCTTAAGGGGTGGCACAGGCATATTATATATACTGTATACGCTTTTACAACAAGCTTCCCTGTGACCTGAGAAATTTACCTTTAAATAAATTTAAAAAGTTTATTAAAAACAAGCTTTGTGAAAAAGGTTTTTACTCCGTTACAGACTATTTGCAGGACAGGGACGCCTGGAAATGATCTGCTGGCAAAGTGAAATAATATTAAATTGTAAATAGGCCATCAAAGAAAAAGCCTTCCTAAGTTTCTTGCCGGTTCTTCTCAGGTGGGCCGCGTTCCGAACCGGTGGTCGCTTTAAATATTTTAAATAGTGTATGACATTTTGTAAGCGCCGTTAAAATGGTCTATGCAAAATAAAGATATTTTTATTTTATATGTCCATTTTCACCGTGCGCATTTTTGTCCCACGTCACAGATCGTAAGCCCATCGCCATGAGGAAATGGACAATTGCAGGTTGTGGTGGCCTACTTTTGAAATTTTTCAATGCGCGCGACTGTCAGTTTTCTATCAAATGGGACCAACGGCTCAACGTTCCGTCCGAAGCAGTCTATAGGCTATATGTCACCACGCTACTTCCCTTGAGAGCGGAGCAGTAGTCATAAATGTCGACAACTTGGGCTAATTTTAATTATTTTTTGTAGAATTTATAAGCGACGGGATTAAATAGGTGTGACGGGAGTTCGAAGTATGTCACGGGCGAAGCCGAGAGGTCACCTAGTATTCAATAAAAGAATACGTTCACTTTGAACAACCTTTCCGAATCTTGGACACGCTCATCTTCGCAAATCTCGTACCGTTTTGTAGTTAAAAGGACATTTTGACTTTGGCAAAATTTAGGGTTTATGAACCATTTTTTTGCTACACAATTTGCTTCCATTTTTAAATACACAAATTCATGCCTTTCTTTGCCACTGGGCGCCGGCAGCGCCATAAAAGTTCTTTCTTGGTTAATGGATCCATATCCATTAACCAAGAAAGAACTTGATTGGAAATAATGGGAAGCAATCAATAGATAAATTCAAAAATGTGCTGAAATTTTAATGATTACTTTATTTGTATGTTATGGTCCTTGTTGCGTCTCGCTTTAATTAAATATAAGTACTTGAAATAATATTAAACATTCTAAATAAAATTTTGTTAAAAATATTACGTTGTTTCTGCACTTTGTGCAGCTTGGGCCGGGGCCCTCTCGGCAAGGGGGCCCGTGGCATTTTGCCAGCCCTGCCACCGTATAGCTACGCCACTGGTAACTAGGTATGAACATGTCCAAACCTACTTTGGTGCCATCGATTTATAGGATGCTATCACTGTTCCAGTAAAGACAGCTGGAACACGACTTACGACGTCCCGTCAGGCACTGGCTCCGAGAAGGAGAACTCTCCACCGAACACACTGAACAATGCCTTCATGCAAGAAAGTAGTAAGTGTTCTTGCTTTTTGTATCATCTATTTTACAGAAATGAATGATAGTTTGGTGTGCCTCTGCCAACCAAGAGTTGTATGGTCTGTTGTAAACGGTATATTTTAAGTTTCGCATTATATTACATTCATACTTCTCGGTACATAAAGTAATATTCACACGAAATAATATAAGTATATATTATTTCGCGTGAAGTCCCGAGCCCAGAGCTTGTATTGCACTTCACGACATTTTGTTGTTATATGCAACCTAATTCGAACCTAGTGGGTTCGATTCCCACCCAGGATAAAACTTTGTGTTATGAGCACGATGGTTTATTGTGTGGTTATTTATCTATAATTTTGAAATATATACTATGTATGTTTATCAGTTATCTGGTTACCATAGTACAGGCTCTGCTTAGTTTGGAATCAGATGACGTTTTGTGAGTTGTCCCAACTATATTTATTTATTAATTAAATGGTTTTCATCATTTTGTCGCTGACCACTAACGTCGTGGTTGTTATATGGAATTTGAGCTAAATGCTTTAATTCTGTGAGGAAAGAGAAAGTCACTTTGGCATTATGATCCATACCACTTACGCAGCTTATCTCTGTTAATACCTACACACCTACATTTTTTGGAGGCCAACTGCAATAGTAATACTTGCTATGATGGTGGCCCTTATAATCTGAACGGAACTATGACTTTCCATCAGGCGGGCAAGGTTTTTAAACAATTAGTACTCATTTTTTCTTACATCATCATACACTAATAAGTCCTTACTCTGTAAGAAGTCAGCTTGCTTTGTTTTCGTAGCGGATGACATAGAGGGAAGCCCGACCACTCCACCTTCAACACCTCGACTGAATGAAGATTTTTGGCCAGATCCGGCTGCAGAACCAGGCGCTAACTCATTTCCTGCAGAAAAATGGAGCAACAGTAGAATATCAACGGACTCAAGACCTCAACTGCATGAATTACAGCAGGTAAAGAGGAATGCAGCTTCAGTCCTGTTTCCACTTATCCGGTGTTTACCGGACCACTAAATCTGCTGTCAGCATGTGATTGGAAAATTGCGAAATATGTCACAAGTTTTTGTCCACTTTACGTAATTGTTTACTGCACTGCGGCTGGCGTAGTAGGTACCACGTATTCTCCCGTTTCAAGGTAAAATATTTTATGCTTCAGTCTTGATCGTCTTTTGCTGGATTCCATGTAATATAAAGAAACGCTTATATTCCATCATAGATAGAACAGAGCTTACATTTGTGTACGAATATATCTTCGTTAACTTGGCGTCTTGCTCAGTTTCCAGCTGCTTGCCACCCTTACCTGGATTCGGTGCCTCTTTTATTGACTGTTCGCTGCAGCTATGACTTGGCTTTTATTTTCGCCATTGTTTGTTTGCCTGACAAGCGGAAGAGCCTCTGGCACCAGAGCCTCATCCGCTTGTCAGCAGGTGCACCACACGCAAGTGAGGTTGAATTGAGCCTCATAACTTCCATATCATTATAGCAATAATTTTGTCAGCAGGCTGTGGAAGCATTTTCTTATCCATCACAAACTGCTAGCATACAGCAGTCTACAGAAAATACGTGTGAGATCCAACATCAAGCAAATGTCAACCTGCTGCGATTACCTAAAACTTCTGATGAGTCACTCGCTAAACAAGAATTTACGAACAATCAAAAAAGTGTTCAAGAACCATGGCCACAAACTACAGATGTTTGCGCCAATGAACCTCCATCACAATCGCCAAAGAATCAACATAAAATCAATCAACAACTGTGCCCACCAACAACCAATATTTCCGTCAACGAACCTACACCAGGACCTCGACACAATCAACAAAATGTCGACCAACAACCATGGCGATCTTCAACCAATATTTGGGAAGCTCCAAATATCCAACTTAAAATTAACCAAGAACCATGTCGTTCAACAAACAGTATTTGGACTGAACCAACACCACCAAATAACCAACATAAACCTGACCAAGAGCCACGTCGGCCTATAACCAACATTTGGACTGATAAACCGGCACATCCAAATAACCGACTTAGATTTGACCAAGAACTATGTAGTCCATTTGGACCAAACAACATTTGGACCAATGAACCCACACCAGCACCTCTAAATTACAAACAAAAAATCGATGAACAGTTCTGGCCACCAACAGGCAATATTTGGACCAGTGACCCAACACCAGAATCGCAAAAGCTAAATTTTCATATGCTATTTTCTCATCCACCTCCACCAATAATAAATAATTCACAACTCGCACAGCAAAATACATGCTCTAGAAATGTTTCTACCACTCCTATTCACAATAACCAAAACATATGGAGTGTTCCACCACCAACATTGGCTGGCCCTCTTCAACAAGAAGGAATGTTGGCCAGTCTTTTAAAAAGACAAGCGGTAACTGATTTATACGACAAAATTGAAAAGGGATTACAGCCTCCGCCTGCTAACTCTCTTCAGATGCTGTTGTGCCCAGATAATTGGAAGAAACAAACAATTCCAGGTGCTGGGAGACTCGAAGACCAGTGTCCAGATCCTCCATCAAAACCTGAACCAGAATTATTAAAACTAGGAAAAACGTGTAATCAGCAAACAATCTATCCTAATCCTACTATTATTAAAAAACCAGAGACACCATCTTTTAACAAAATATTAATTCCACCAAATGATAAAAACAATCCTTATCCAATTCCGGATCATAGGAACAACAAGCAAAGTTTTTCAATTCCAGACAACAGATACAACAAGGAAAGAATTCAATTTTCAATTCCAGGCAATGGTAATGACAAACGAGGTATTCCATTCCAAATTCCGGACAGTGATAACAACAAGCCAAGTAATCCATTTCCAAATAGTAGAAACAAAACGCAAAGTATGCCATCTCCAGATATCTGGACTAACAAACAAAGTGCTCCAGATCCTTACGTGTGGATAAACAAACAAATTAGTTCACCACCTAGCAACTGGGACTACAGTCAAAATATTCCAGTTCCAGGAACTTTGCCAAGTCTTCTACAGAAAAATACTCAATTTAGTTCTCGAGGGTCGTTGGCTAATCAATCTCAAATGTTTGAAAAACCAGTTTCTAGAGACAGTTGTCAAACGAGTGATTCAAATATCAAGGCACCTCCGCCGAGTCCAGAGGTATTCGCTACGGACCCTTGGCACGATCCTGAAAAGGTACAGGATGGGTGGATCAACCCGTGTGTATCGGCGGAACCGCTGCAACGTGATATTTGTCGAAACGTGGTGTGGGAGAAGCAGGAAGATGCGTGGCAGAAGCGAGATCAAGTAAGCCTTTTATTTTTCTTAAAACGTAGGCAGCTGTAAAACAAAATGATAATAACCTTCTCGTTGTTGGAAGACTGTTAATAAAGGAGGGCAAAAATGTTTCTGTCGAAGTTTAGGTGTTTCCAATGTATAATATTTGTGTATTTAGAAATATAAAGTAACAGCTGCCCGCCCGGCTTCGCCCGTGACATACTTCTTACCCCGTCGCACCCATTTAATCCCGTCGTTTATTAATTTCACAATAATAATTTCTCCGCTCGGCTTGGTCGAATAATGGTTATACGAAATAATTTTTTTTTCAAATTATTTTGATTTTGCTATAACTCGTGAGATATTCATTTAATTTGCAAGGTGTAAAGGGACAAAATAATCTTCATGAAATTCCGAAGCCGTCGCGGACTTTTTTGTAGACCTATATTAGATACACAATTACATCATACATTATTTTGTTACATCTCAAAGGGTTTAGGCAGCGTTTTCGTTGAAAGCTCCCAGACGGATTATTTTTTTCGACATCTCAACAAATATCGTTATAATTTAGTCCAATGTATACAATAACTCGACAAATTATACATAAGAACCTTCCTTTGAATAACTCGTATCTATTAAAAAATACCGCATCGAAATTCGTTGCGTAGTTTTAAAGATTTAAGCATACATACATAGACAACGAAAAGCGATTCTGGTTTATAATAATGTAGTGATGTTTATCAGTCGTCTAGATCCCATAGTACAATATTTTATCAACTTGGCAGGAGTGGGATCAGCCAGTGCGCGTGGAAGTGCCGCCCGACGACGGCGCCGGAACCGCTCCGTACCCCGCGGGTAGGTTGATGCTTGAACTCCCCGCATGTCCTTTTTTTTATTATAATTATTTTATGGCCTGGTTACGAAGACCTTTTAGCCAAATCTTATTTCTAAAATCATATTTCTTCAATCTTATCTTCTAACTTAATCCTGTCCAGTTGATGTCGTGTCCTCAGTCCTAGGTCCTGGTCCTTGCCCTCAGTATAATGGTGATTCTTATACTGAGGTTTTCAGTAGACTTTACGCGGCAAGAGAGAAAATAGCATTTCACTGCATATATATCATTGTCTTTCACTATAGCATGTTAATACAACTTTTATTTCCAAGACACCACCACTCCCGCACATAAAACAAGATAAATGCACTAGTTTTAGAAAATAATATACAGAAAGCGTCCGCACTTGTCCCTGTTCCCGCGCTACCCCCGCATGTCTCGATACCTACTTGCCCACAGAGAAATCAACACCCAGGGTGAATAACTAAAAATACTTTCAGTTTTTAGATTGTACAATATAATGTGTGGCTTCTTCAAAAGGGGATTCTAGAAGGTTCTTGCAGGATCGGTTGCGCCAGTGTAGCACTGTTTGTCACCCCTCCCTATCCTTCATCTTTGTGTATTCCCAGTTGCTTGCAGATCCCATCTTAATTTGAAGTCGTAAGGTTCACTTTTATTTGACTGCCTCTGTGGCGCGGTGGGAGTGTATCCGGCTACGCAAGAAGTCGTGGGTTCGATTCCCACCCAATAACCCTTTGTGTGATGAGCACAATGGTTTATGCTGTGTCTGGGTGTTATTTATCTATAATATGTATGTATTTAGAAATATATAAGTATGTTTATCAGTTATCTGGTTACCATAGTACAAGCTCTGCTTAGTTTGGAATCAGATGGCGTTGTGTAAGTTGATAAATTTTTTAAAGCAAATAATTTGCTCAATTTCTCATAAATTTTTAATAAAGTGGAAAAAGACAATTCGATTCGAGACAGGGATTGAATCTGTGACCTTTGTCTAACCAGAGCAATGTTCTAGCCACCTGAACTACCCGAACCGTATCGAACCAAGTTGAAATTCTCCACCATATTTTAATCGTCATTTAAGCGTATGACCAGAGCCATCTATCGAGCTAATGAACAACTCGATATCAATGAACATCTTTCGTATACAAGTTGGACATGCATTTGAATGATTGTTGAATACAATAAGGAGCAACGTTTTATAGCTGAGCAAAACACGCTAAAGTGTTCCGGCGGAGAGGAGGTGGAACCGCTGTCCCCGGAACAGATCCGACAGAACACGTACGAGTGGCTGCGGAGACTGCTGGCGCTGTACCGGGGCAAGGACGAGGGCTCCGACAGTGAGGCCGCGGACGAGCAGCGCCACGTGAGTATACACTACACGCTACACACTCATGAACTAAATTCTCCTGAGATATGTTTTTAGTTCGGTCGAGGTTCGAACTCGCATCTTCTTCCTTACCGGAAAAGTTGCCTTAGACCACTGAGCGCCCGCGTAGAGAAGGTTTCCCGTTCCCGTTTCTCACAGGAACTTGTTCCCGGGATAAAAAGTAGCCTATGTGTTATTCTGATGTATAAAAGCTATATTATTGTAAAGTTTCATTAAAATCTATTCAGTAGTTTTTACGTGAACGAGTATCAAACATCCATACAAACTGTCGCATTTATAATAAGATTCCATCTTATACATATTTGGGCGACCTAGACGCTATGAACCGACACTTGGGATACGAATGCACAGAATTGTACCTGCCCTTACATTCAAAAGTTACATTCCACAGACAAACATTAAATAGCCTTGTGAAAATAGCTAGACTATGTTTTTGTTGTACCTATGTAAAAAATAATTGGCAGCGCTTGAATCGGAGTAACGTTTTTCTACAATTTAGTGGTTTGCCTATTTACAATCAAATTGTCTCATTATTGAAATGTACAATTCTCTGCATGTAACTAACTCACCCTAGAAACAATTATGAAAAGCAATTATTTTGCCTACTTTTTCTAAATTTTTAATTTTAAACTCTAAATATTTTTCTAACCAACCACTAATTGCTTTTTAAAATAGTTTCTAATGTTTAGGCGTCTTCAAATATCGAACGATTATAGATGCAGTTCTATACATTCGTACCGTGCAACTTTGCCAAGTGCCGGTCGATGGCACCTTGTCGCTTTAAGAAGAGGTGGATTCATTCGTTAGTTTTGAGTAGGTCTCGATGGTGTAGTTGGTAAACGCGTCTGGTGCGTTGAACCAGAAGACGCTGGTTCGAGTCCAGCTCAAGACAGATTTTTTTTTCATATTAAAATTTTAACTGACTTGTCTTAATATGACGTGCTCGTGTAAGATACTTTTTTTTACTAATTGTTTGCCTTCAGCGCACGCCCCTATGTTTAGGGTCCACATATCGTGGATGTGTATTACAGGATGCAAGGTTTCTCCCCACATGGATTTCTGACGCGCTTTAACTAACCAATGATCTTCACGCTGTATCGTGACAGGGTAGTTAGAGAGGAACTAAAGAAAAGAGCTAAACTAAAGGCTTTAGTAATTACAAAAATCCCTACTTGTAGCACGAGGTGTCTACGCAGTTAAGGTATATTCGGCTAGTGGCAGTGGGCTGCCGCTCGGCTCGCACGACACGAGCGCTCTGAATAAATCAACTAGGTACAAAACTTGTCAAGTGACGACCCCGCGCGGACTTCGCACCGAGCGTCAAACAACTCTGGCGCACAAACAAAACTCAACGTTTGCGCGCAGTTATAAATTTCAATTTAGCTTGCAGGCGGCGAGGCTAGGTATGTTCTCATACCCACAACTGATTTTTGTCAGGGAGTGAAACTTCTGTACGTACTACTATTACTTATTCTGTGCTAGTACTGGAGTTCCCCTACTGTTGGAATGGGTGAAATAGTAATAAAATGAAATAGCAAGAGTGTTGTGTATGGTTGCAGGACAGGTGTGACGAGAGCAGCGACTTCATCCGCGAGGCGCACCGCGCGCCGCACTCCTCCGAGATGGACCCCGACGAGACCAGAGGTGAGTCTCTACTGTGGTGACTCACATTAATGGGGTCTACGCGGGAAAGTCGGCAAGTGCGGACGCCTTCTCGCCTTCTCTATATTATTTTCTTAAACTAGTGCATTTTTCTTGTTTTGTGTGCGGGAGTGGTGGTCTCTTGGACATAAAAGTCGTGTTATTGTGCTATAGTGAAAGATAAAGATATAAATGCAGTGAAATGCTATTTTCTATTTTGCCGCGTAAACCCCATTAAAAACCTCAGTATAACAACCACCATTCTACTGGGGTGAGACTGACCCTGACTTATGACTAGACGAGACCTGACTAAAAAGTAGAGGACGGGGACGTTTTAGATATTAAAAAAGATGAATTAAGAAATATTTAAGATTTGGCTTAGTAATCAGGCCACATTAATATATCTCACTTATGCATGTATTGCCATCTCTGTGGTATATCCTTCTCTGATGTATGACTTGGTTAGGTTGAGTAGAGCAAGGGTTGTCTGTGTAACCGTGGAACGTGGCGACATGACAACTATACCTAAATTGTAGGTGACTGAAATTTATGACTAACACTGATTGTAATTATTTATTTACACTTTATTGTACACCAGGACATATATTTCTACATTGAGATTGTAAGCTGCAGGAATGGTACAATGGCGGTCTTATCATATAAAGGTATTTCTAGCAGGCAACCTTAGGATAGAGAAATTTGGAAAAAATGAACGCGTGGTAGCTGTTTTTATTAACCTAGAAAAGTGATCCTTTATCAGTGATGCTGGTTTAATATTATTTTAATTTTAGTTACTTTTGTGGCTATTCAGTCATTGCAATGCCTTTTTAGATATGCCACTGAGGTGGCAGACAAGCATACGATCTACCTGATAGAAAGCGACCACCGTAGTTTAGATGTTTGCAACACTGAAGGTGCAGCACTAGCGCTGCCAACCCTCCATCGATGTGTTTTTTGCTTGAGAATGTCGTATAAGGCGGGACATTTTGTTTACACAACACCATCTAGCTCAAAGTAAGCTAATACGAGGGCGGCACTGAAAATTTCGGGAATCAAGGAAGTGACACAACATTACTATTTAAAAATGTATTTATTGCTTTTCGAAGTATTCTCCGCGAAATTTGACACATTTTTTTTATACGATGGAACCAATCATTGAAGCAAACATTCCATTCGGAAGTTGGGGTATCCAAAATGGCCGTTTTGTAGGCGTCCACAGCTTCTTCAGGTGATGAAAATCTCTGACCACGCAATTTATTCTTTATTTAAGGGACAGTATAGGAATCATTAGGGCTTAGGTCGGGGCTGTACGGCGAATGGTCTAATAATTCTATGTTTTCTTGCTCTAAAAACTCTTTTGTTCTGTGCGCGGTGTGAAAACTCGCATTTTCGTGATGGAGGATGATGCGGCGGTTGCAGTTCTCTTTACAGAGTTCAGAAACGACCTGTGGCAAACAAATGCTAGCATACCATTCTGCATTAACCGTTCTTTGTCCCTCAAGAGGAATAGTCGCAACATGGCCGGTTTTGGAGACAAACGAGGCCACCATTTTTTTTTTTGCAACTCTCCGTGAACGAACAATTTTTGTTGGCTTTAACTCATTTTCGAACACCCAAACTCGTGACTGGTTTTTTGTTTCGGGTTCGTACGCGTATATCCAGGATTCGTCACCTGATACGATGTTGTATACAGCATTTGAGGATCCTGAGTGGAATCTTTCGAGAGTTCTGACGCACCAAGTAATGCGAGCTGCTTTTTGCTGCGAATGCGGTATCCATCGGGAAAACAACTTTTTTACACCTAATTATTCATGCAAGATTATATTTGTATTTGACTCATGCCAATGTCTAAAGTTGCCTGAATTTCGCGGAATGTCACATGTCGATCTTCCTCAATCAGCTTACGCACAGCATCAACGTTTTCTTAGGTGGCTGCAGTTTCACCGTTCACGTTGAAATTCAGCAAATCAGCGATAAATTGTGGTTTTGGATGGGGCTTCATCACCAAATGCAGAAATCATACGGTCAACACACTGTTTTTGTGTTAAACCACTTCGAAAGTCATAATAAATCATTGCTCTTGAATTTTTCGAGTCAATTCCATTTTCTCAACGACTAAACAAGTTTGACAAAACCTTGTGACTACACCGAGAATCTTTTTTTAAATAAATAAATGGTATTCGATGTTTAAAACCAAGGAGTTTTCAATTAAAAAGATTTGAATATGACAGGAACAGTCGAAATGTTCCATTCCCGATACTTTTAGTGCAGCCCTCGTATTAGACTTGCGGTATGGGATCTAGAAAAGTGATAAACATACTTTAATATTTGTAAATACATACATATTATACACAGAAAACACCCAAACTCCGAAATAAACATTTACGGATCACAGAACTATTAATTCCCCGAGGCAGTTCGGATGCATGCAACACGCGAGTGCATTAGAATAGAGTGTACTAGGTGGCAGTGCGTGTGCAGAGTGCGTGTGTGGTGGCAGCGGTTGGATGGGGGCGCTGGCGCTGTCGCCGCGGCGCCTGGGGGCAGCGCTGCGCGGCGGCGCGGAGGCGCTGCGGGTGGCGCTGCGCGAGCAGCTGCGGAGGGACCGGCTGGTGAGTGTCTGTGTGTCTGTGTGTCTGTGTGTCTGCGCGGCGGCGCGGAGGCGCTGCGGGTGGCGCTGCGCGAGCAGCTGCGGAGGGACCGGCTGGTGAGTGTCTGTGTGTCTGTGTGTCTTGTGTGTCTGCGCGGCGGCGCGGAGGCGCTGCGGGTGGCGCTGCGCGAGCAGCTGCGGAGGGACCGGCTGGTGAGTGTCTGTGTGTCTGTGTGTCTTGTGTGTCTGCGCGGCGGCGCGGAGGCGCTGCGGGTGGCGCTGCGCGAGCAGCTGCGGAGGGACCGGCTGGTGAGTGTCTGTGTGTCTGTGTGTCTTGTGTGTCTGCGCGGCGGCGCGGAGGCGCTGCGGGTGGCGCTGCGCGAGCAGCTGCGGAGGGACCGGCTGGTGAGTGTCTGTGTGTCTGTGTGTCTTGTGTGTCTGCGCGGCGGCGCGGAGGCGCTGCGGGTGGCGCTGCGCGAGCAGCTGCGGAGGGACCGGCTGGTGAGTGTCTGTGTGTCTGTGTGTCTTGTGTGTCTGCGCGGCGGCGCGGAGGCGCTGCGGGTGGCGCTGCGCGAGCAGCTGCGGAGGGACCGGCTGGTGAGTGTCTGTGTGTCTGTGTGTCTTGTGTGTCTGCGCGGCGGCGCGGAGGCGCTGCGGGTGGCGCTGCGCGAGCAGCTGCGGAGGGACCGGCTGGTGAGTGTCTGTGTGTCTGTGTGTCTTGTGTGTCTGCGCGGCGGCGCGGAGGCGCTGCGGGTGGCGCTGCGCGAGCAGCTGCGGAGGGACCGGCTGGTGAGTGTCTGTGTGTCTGTGTGTCTTGTGTGTCTGCGCGGCGGCGCGGAGGCGCTGCGGGTGGCGCTGCGCGAGCAGCTGCGGAGGGACCGGCTGGTGAGTGTCTGTGTGTCTGTGTGTCTTGTGTGTCTGCGCGGCGGCGCGGAGGCGCTGCGGGTGGCGCTGCGCGAGCAGCTGCGGAGGGACCGGCTGGTGAGTGTCTGTGTGTCTGTGTGTCTTGTGTGTCTGCGCGGCGGCGCGGAGGCGCTGCGGGTGGCGCTGCGCGAGCAGCTGCGGAGGGACCGGCTGGTGAGTGTCTGTGTGTCTGTGTGTCTTGTGTGTCTGCGCGGCGGCGCGGAGGCGCTGCGGGTGGCGCTGCGCGAGCAGCTGCGGAGGGACCGGCTGGTGAGTGTCTGTGTGTCTGTGTGTCTTGTGTGTCTGCGCGGCGGCGCGGAGGCGCTGCGGGTGGCGCTGCGCGAGCAGCTGCGGAGGGACCGGCTGGTGAGTGTCTGTGTGTCTGTGTGTCTTGTGTGTCTGCGCGGCGGCGCGGAGGCGCTGCGGGTGGCGCTGCGCGAGCAGCTGCGGAGGGACCGGCTGGTGAGTGTCTGTGTGTCTGTGTGTCTTGTGTGTCTGCGCGGCGGCGCGGAGGCGCTGCGGGTGGCGCTGCGCGAGCAGCTGCGGAGGGACCGGCTGGTGAGTGTCTGTGTGTCTGTGTGTCTTGTGTGTCTGCGCGGCGGCGCGGAGGCGCTGCGGGTGGCGCTGCGCGAGCAGCTGCGGAGGGACCGGCTGGTGAGTGTCTGTGTGTCTGTGTGTCTTGTGTGTCTGCGCGGCGGCGCGGAGGCGCTGCGGGTGGCGCTGCGCGAGCAGCTGCGGAGGGACCGGCTGGTGAGTGTCTGTGTGTCTGTGTGTCTTGTGTGTCTGCGCGGCGGCGCGGAGGCGCTGCGGGTGGCGCTGCGCGAGCAGCTGCGGAGGGACCGGCTGGTGAGTGTCTGTGTGTCTTGTGTGTCTGCGCGGCGGCGCGGAGGCGCTGCGGGTGGCGCTGCGCGAGCAGCTGCGGAGGGACCGGCTGGTGAGTGTCTGTGTGTCTGTGTGTCTTGTGTGTCTGCGCGGCGGCGCGGAGGCGCTGCGGGTGGCGCTGCGCGAGCAGCTGCGGAGGGACCGGCTGGTGAGTGTCTGTGTGTCTGTGTGTCTTGTGTGTCTGCGCGGCGGCGCGGAGGCGCTGCGGGTGGCGCTGCGCGAGCAGCTGCGGAGGGACCGGCTGGTGAGTGTCTGTGTGTCTGTGTGTCTTGTGTGTCTGCGCGGCGGCGCGGAGGCGCTGCGGGTGGCGCTGCGCGAGCAGCTGCGGAGGGACCGGCTGGTGAGTGTCTGTGTGTCTGTGTGTCTTGTGTGTCTGCGCGGCGGCGCGGAGGCGCTGCGGGTGGCGCTGCGCGAGCAGCTGCGGAGGGACCGGCTGGTGAGTGTCTGTGGACTGTGCCGCGCACTGCACACAGGCCTGAGTGTGTACGTGAGACAGGTGTCGACTAAATGTCACGTTGTAAAGCGGTATATAACTTGTCCCATATCCCTTACCGTGAGTTCTGTTCGTAGTAGCTCCGATTCAATTAATAGCTGTTATCCTTGACCGTTGTGCGCTAGGATTGACGATTTGAAGGCCTGTGATGGGGTCCTCCTCCCCTCGTTTAATAATTTTTCTAACAAGCACATTAGGCCTGACATCATTGGCCTCCACTGCAAATCAGCGCTGTCGAACTGATCTCCAGTGGGGGCAGATTTAAGGTAAAGTTTCTCCCAGATCCTTGCAACGCATACACGTTGCTGCTTTATATGGACTTCGGTGATGGTCTTCTTTTATGTTTGGTTTTATTTTTATTACTGTGTTCTGTGTAAAATTTAAAAAGTTTATTTAGTTATTTTCAAAATGTTTCAAACTTTTTTGTGAAACATTTTGCATTGGGTCATCTGCTAATATCACCTTCAGATAATTGGAATCTATCCGAGACCTTCTTTTTGACTTAACGACTGCCGCATTACTGGCAACTGGAACCAGCCGACCTAACTGTCGCTTTAAATATTTTAAATAGTGTATGACATTTTGTAAGCGCCGTTAAAATGGTCTATGCAAAATAAAGATATTTTTATTTTATTTTATTTTTATTTTAACTTTGGAATAAATGAAAATGACTCAAAGTGGTCATCCATCTAAGAATCAGCCATAGTAAAAGTTGCTTAACGCAGTGATCATTTACAGAACACACAATTAGAGCGTTTTCACGTTATCCGATCCGATATCGGATATCGGAGCCGACACCGATATGCTGGCGGCACCATCGGACGCCCGTGAGCCGTCGGGCGATAATGTTTGTATGTATGCTATACGTGTATCTAAATTGTCTCTGTGTGCGTAGAGCCCGATGCGCGGCGGCCATTTAGAGCTTAATTATTTTAATTAAATTGAATTATCAAATAATTGAATGTGGATTCACTCATACGAAAGTAATTAAAACATTTTCTAGGTGCGTTTTGTAGCTTGCTAAAAAGAGTATCAAATGCTCCCTCTGAATATCTAGCTTCCACAATGGGATGTATCCAATACTCTGTCTGTGGACAGATCTTTTTTTTGCGTCTCAAATATAATAGATTCAACAAATAAAGTTTTCTATTATAGTCTGCCATGATGACCTGCCCGCACTAAGCTATCGAGCAAATGGCCGTATCGGAACGATTTAGTCGGAAATATGTGAAAATAGCACATGGTGTCGGCTATCGTCGTCCGACACCGATATCGGATGTCGGCTATCGTCGTCCGACACCGATATCGGATGTCGGCTATCGTCGTCCGACACCGATATCGGATGTCGGCTATCGTCGTCCGACACCGATATCGGATGTCGGCTATCGTCGTCCGACACCGATATCGGATGTCGGCTATCGTCGTCCGACACCGATATCGGATGTCGGCTATCGTCGTCCGACACCGATATCGGATCGGATAGTGTGAAAACGCTCTCAGTCGAGCTATGAAATAATTTGTGCTAATTAAAAATATAAATTAAAAATTTGAACGTCGAGCAAGATTCGAACCCTCTCTTGACTTCCCACTTGCTTTAAGCTGCTTTACCAACTAAACTGCCGAAGACTGTCGAAACTGTCAAATCTTAGCACCTCCGTAGGCGCCATCTACGACTGCACTTAAGTTATACGGCATGTTATTGCTTTACTCATAAACATGCTTGTGTATAGACTCCGATGCACACTGTGTACAGTAAAGTGCAAATATTTGCAGAGGTTACAATTGTTTTTTTTGGACCCGGGATTTGTACCTGTTACCTCTATCGACTCTTCATATATTTACTGTACACAGTGTGCGGCTTGTTCCTCGCTCGTTTTTACAGTGTTTTTCGTTCTACTTTAGAAAACTGAAACATTACAAAACATAATAGAGTACCCCACCCACGACACGGGTCCCTTCGGAAGCGAGTGCGTCGTAGCGGGGTCGCACGTGGCACACACTACCGCCCATCTGCGACCCTCGCCCAGGCTTATCAAGATTGCCATGGGCAGACCCTACAGGCTAAACAACTGATGACACGACATACCAAGGATTTATATTAATTTCATGTTTAAATACTCATTTCCACTCTAATCTCACTTTGCTATTCCTAATCAAAGAATTTATAATTACTATAAAAGTTATTATTTAATATAGACGAATTTATTTTTGTATTTACCTATTGATTGACCTTACTGGTATTTGAAAACGTGTCAGGAATAAGTTAGGAGATTTTTTAATAAAATGAAGTGGATGTAAGGTGCTAAGCAGAGGTATTATCTATACGTTGCTAGGGATCTTTCGAGACTAGACAAGTATTTTTTCTATTATTTAGAGTTGCCAACATTAGTCTCAATGTTATTAACTATACAAAATTAGCAAAACTTGGGCAAGTATAGTGAATTTAACTGTACGTTGAGTAGTGTTTATGGTAATGTATCAGCTGTAGGCAAGCGCCAACTATGTTTAGTGGGGATTTGCGCCGAATATTAGGTAATGTCAATAGGGTTGCCAAACACCTCAAATAGTTGCTAAGTTTCTTATTGGTCCTTCTTAGCCGGATATTATGGCACACGACTTCTTTAGCTGTGTGGTGCCGGCGGAGTAGAATAGCACCACCCCATACCTTCCTGTGGGTATCGCAGAAGGCGATTAAGGGAGTGTGGAAAAGTACTGACTCCTTGTAATTTTTCCATCAATATGCTATTTCATCTACCCAAGTCTTTCTCCAGTCGTAACGGTCCCCGTTCCACTAGAATGGCAGAAGGGTCTAGAAGGGCAAGGATGAGTATGTGCACCGGTGTCAGGCACGTACATTTTTGCACGTTAATATATATTTCGCAACTGACTGCTTCCGTATACAAATATTATCCCACATTTGTCTACAACTGTTGCCGTTGCCCAAAGTGTTAATGTTTGTTTACAAATTCAGTGTAATATTCTCAACTAAACTTACGTTATAAAATGGAGAAAAGTTCAATTACTTAGTTTTTGTTTTGTTTATCTAAAACTTTATTGATTATATTGCAAATGTTTAAGTAATGATAGGGACCGTGTGAAGGACCTGCAAAATGGTTGTGAATTAGAATTTATATTTGTTTTGTTGTATTACTTGTGTAAGGTTGTTTATAGATACAAAATATATTTTGTTGTAATTAATTACTGGTGTTTATTATTAGTTCCCGACTCCCACCACGCACAGAGGCGCCGTTCGACCTCGATCACTACCCAACCCACTACATTATTCTCTTTTCACTTAACACAGTTTTGCGTGTACTACCACACATATCCGGCATATCGAATTCCAACAGACTAATAGCACAAGGCCTTTTACATGTCGAAAGATGTCCACAGACATAGCTACCACCGCGGCCTCCCACGAGAGTGTACCTATAACTCGTGTACAGAAATACAGGTTGCCACTTTGAACGGTGTGTTACTCGTCCCTGCGCATAACAGACCATACCACTCCTCACACGAACCTCTGTTCGTTTCTCAAGTACTCATAAGCTGCCACTGCGTTAGTTTCGTATTAGTTTTTTGATCACTTCGATAAAAAAATGCAAAAATGTAACATGCTATCTCATTGGTCAAATCAAATAGCGCGCGGTTCCTCATTTTCCTGTAATACATTTCCGTCCCTAAAATTACTACTACATACATACATACATATTGACACGCCTTTATCCCCGAAGGGGTAGGCAGAGGCATATTAAACGCCCACGTTTCACCGTATGCACTTTCGTCCCACGTAACAGGTGGTGAGCCCATTGCCGTGTTGATATGGACAGGCGCAGGCTGCATCGACCTTCTGTTGGAATTTTTTAAGCCGCCCATAAGGCCTTCAACTTGGCTTAACGACTGCCATTTTATTAGCAACCGGGACCAACGGCTTAACGTGCCTTCCGAAGCACGGAACTGGGGTGGGTCTAAAGGACCGAATAAATTTAATAAAATAAAAATGTGTCTATTTTAGGTGTTAAATTCGGAAGAAATTTTGAACCCATGCCTTTTTAGTGAGGTGGTAACAAAAAGGCTAAAAGGTCTTATGTGCTAGACACTAATTAACACGACCAATTAAAGTCCTGGTAGTCTCGGACTCAGTAAATTACTACTACCACAAAAAATATTTAGCAACTAGGAAAGAGATGTTTCACATTACTCCATTATTACCGAAATCTTTGAGGAGGCTAATAGGGCGCCAAAGGCTCACCGGAATATCGATGATATTAGTGGGCACACATACGCCATGCACTCGAAGCGAACATAACTGGCGTTAGGTTTCTATACTTTTAGGCTGAGCTCAGATTATAGTCAAGACAGTCTTAAGGGGCCGTTTCGGAGTCGCGTCGCGCGAAGTTTAGGTTTTTAGCGCTACTCACAACGATCGAGGCTCGCGAACCGCACACGCACACATGTACGTATGCACAGTGGTTCGACGGACTTTGACTTGCCAACTAAATTGTAACTTTGGATTTTGTTACCAAATATAAAAATTGTTATGTTAACAATACATACTAACTGCTGCCCACGACTTTGTTTGAGTGGACACGTTTTTCCGTAAGAATCAGGTGGGAATATTTTCCTCGGTTAAGTGGTTAAATGTGGTACTTTTTTGCACATTTGATATCAGTCAAAGAAACTCCACAGGGATCGCATCTTTCTAAATAAGATAATTAAAATTACAAACAAGATTTAATTAACCTGTGAACATGACAGTTGCAAATATTATACAATATCTATTTGACACCATAATGACGTACATTCCTGACCAGAGTTACGTGATAAAGGTAACTAAGTAAATTCGAATGCTAAAAAAAACAGAAACCATAAAGTCAAAGTATTTATTTCTGTAAGATATTTACATATCATTTAGACACGTCATTCTTTTAAAACTAGGTGCACGTTCCAAATATGCAGTCATACTTCCCAAAGAAGAAGAGCTAAAGAAAAGAGCTATATTAGCTCTTTTTTAAAAAGACAATGATATAATATAAAAACCCTGGTTGGCTGTATCCCTGATATACACCCGTAAGTTTTACGTGGATACGTCTATGTATAAGCAGATATTCGGGTAATTGAAAGAACAATGGGTAACTAAAAAAAAATGGGTAAGGCCGTAGATTTTGCCACTTAGTAACATAGAGTAACATAGATGCTTCTATGTTATGGTAACGTACAAGTAACTAAAGTAACGAATAAAGTGTGTAAGGCCGATTTCATACTACCCCCTTTTGGTGTTAACCTTTGTCTTATAATGTACATATTATTATATATTGGATAACATATATTGGGTAACAGTCTTGTTAGTGATAGCAGCAACAAAAACAAATAAAATAAAACCAATTCTTTTATCAAACTAAGTCTTTTATTTTGATTACCTAACAACAAAATTGTTTTCGTTCTTCCTTTTTATTTCTTCAAACTTCTCGGGGTTTTTAGTTTTTCAGCTTTTCCCGATATTTTTTTTTGCTTTTCAGCTGCAGTCATCGGCATCTGTGACATTGTAGATATTTTTAAATTGATAATTAAAATATATATATATATATATTATAAGTTTCAAGTCTCTAGCACATCGGGAAAATAGTATAAGAACGTTTACTAAATTTTATGGACAAACAACTAAACAAGAAAGCAACCTAATATAAATGTGTAAAATAGGACTGTTTATCAGAAACTTGATTGTTTTAAATAAATAAAATAAAATAAATATCCATCACGCCTTATCCCCGAAGGGTTGGCAGAGGCATATTATATGCCCACTTTTCACCGTGTGGATTCCTGTCCCACGTAATAGGTGGTGAGCCCATTGCCGTGTTGAAATAGACAGACGCAGGTTGTGGCTACCTGCTGTTGAAAGTTTTCAAGCCGTCCATAAGGCCTTCAACCAGGCTTAACGACTGCCATTTTACTGGCAACCGGGACCAACGGCTTAACGTGCCTTCCGAAGCACGGAAACGCTCGCAAATGTAAATGCCACAAAGTGGTCACCCATCCGAGGACCAGCCGTAGTGAAAGTTGCGTAACTCAGTGATCGTTTACAGAACACTGAGACCGCGGGGCCACGAGCGCTTCAGCTTTAAAATCATGAAATCAGCTTATTTTAAAGATCAAAATAATGATTTAGCGGCTTATTTTTGTGTTATTTATTTTAGTTCTTGTTAATTTGACTTTCAATAGACAAAAATAAAAAAAAATTTAGTTCCTAGTGTTTGGATGCATTAAAAAGACAACGAGTTTTTTTGCGAAATTTGGGTACCTTGCCAAATTAAACTCACTCTAGTTAATAAACTATGCAGAGTTTTGTAACTTTGAAATGAAATTGTATGCTTTAGAGAGCTACTAACATAATAAGAATGCTATAATTACAAATTACAAGCAACTTTTTTTTTAATATGCAGTCAAAATGTGAGACACTTTTTTATTTCAAAAAGTGGCAAAATCTACGGCCTTACCCCAATACGAATTAAAACCAAACAAACAAATCTCTTTAACTCAATTTTACTCACTGAGCTAAATAATTAATTAATAAATAATAATTAAAATTAATCACTGTATAAATTACTCGCGCATTAGTGAGCTAGGCCTACTGTTGGTGAACAAAGTAAACTCGCGTCGTGAAGCTTAGTTTATTTATGTACCATCAGATGGCGCTAGTGATTATGCACCAGCTCACAGAATGATGTATCCACGTCAATAATATTACAATACACACAATTAATAACAATCAAGCTTTATGGTTGCAAATCTTTCAATGCGCTTTGCACCCTTGATTTCCTCCCTTCCATTGATTTAATAATATAAGGCGGATCTCGTATTTGCATGCACCGAGAATGCCGTGGGTCGACCAATTCTGGAAGCATGCAATCGTAATAAAATTTGACTAATTTCCATTTTTGCCTTCCAAAATTCGTCATCGCGCTGAATCAAATACATTTTCATAGGTACAGCTTCACCAAACCAAATGCCAAGCATGCAGACGTCTTTTTGGGTAATATGTAATTGGACATGAATTTGCTAATGCCAGTGATGCTGTTTGTTGACTAAATAAGTGTTTGAATTTGAATCTAACTTCCAAAAAGGATGCTTTTTCATAGCGTTTTCTAATGAGAGTTTTGCTAAAGAAACTGGACATTTTATTTCTACTAAGCCGTCTGCATATTTGCCATTAGGTGTGGTTCCCAAAAACTCATATTCATGATCAACGAACAACCCGCAACTTTCGATCTGAATGTTCTCCTGTTTTTCAAGCTGTCTTATTGCGGTTTCTTCGTTGTCAATGCCATACCGTATTGCAGGAACGGTGGAGAGATTACCACCATAGACAATTTTTTTTACGAGAGCAGCACAACTTGTCCTTTCTCGTTTTTTGCAAACTTCGCCAAATACTGAAGAGGTAAGTAATTTTCTCCTCCTGCTCATCCACTCTGCGCTATGTCTCTGTAAAACTGTCGACCTTTCAAGCTCCTTTCGCTCATCAGAAGACAACCTCAGTTCATTCAAAAAGTAAGTCTTCCTATCCTCATACTCGTCTGAGCTCATATCGGGCTGTTGGCAGTTTTCACCGTAGTGAGCGTCATTCGATACTGGAACCTCTCGTTTCTTAAAAGTGGGTGGGTGGGTTTTGTCTAGATTTTTCTACTTTACGTTTTCTATTTTTTTCTAATTTTGCAATCAAATGGTTGGGCTCAGTCCCAAAAACAACTTTATGAGTTGTTGTGTGAAGTGTTCATGTATTGAAGGACACAACAGCTGCAGCGCAACGGCCTGCATAAGAACGCCGAAGTGAATAATTTACTCGCTTGCCCCCTACGTATTTGGCAACCTGAGCATTATAACTTTCAACTGAATTACTTGTACTATCATGAGTTAAGCTGCGCGATTGGTAAGAAAGTTTTTTACTTATATTTTCGATTGCCTTCATTAGCCCGCTAGCAACAAGTTGCGCCATTAGACCAATAGGCTCAGCTCTGCGTTTTCCGGGGACACAAAAGTATTCTTTACAATTTTCGTGGTTGCCAAATACGTGTTGTGGACCATTCAAGATATCTGTGCTCAGATTACTAATTTTCTGCTCTATCGGTAAATTTTGAGAACCCCAGTATTTAATAGCATAATTTACTCCGGTCCGCAAACGCAAATACCTATCCTTTAGAATTTTGCGCAGTTCTGGGAAATTTGGTGTCCTGAGACAACTTTACCATTGCGTTGCAGAAATTTCTTAAAAGATTATTTTTGCATTCAATCTTTTCAACAATCAAGTCACCGAATGGTCGAGAATAAAAATTTTTTTGTATGTGCTGGAATCGCCGTCAGCAACAAATTGATTATAAATTACCCCATGATCCGGCAATGAACGTTTAAACCCCTCAACTAAAATGGTCGATTCCATCCCGGTAGATGGGCCTGAATAATTCTTTAAGCATTGATGCTCTGGGGGCTCGGTTTTCTTTGCAGCTCGTGCACAGACTATTGCAATATTTGTTTTTAATGCCTAAATATAAAACTTTTCCAAATTGTAGCCCAATAATTGCAGCTGCTCCAGATAATGCAGAATAGCCTTTTCCGTATGAGCGTTTGCTCCAACAGCCATCAATAGCCACTGGAATTAATGGAACTGCATCTTTATTAACGTTACCTACAGATATTGCATATTCCGCTTCTGCCTTGACGGCCTCAGACATGCAATGTGCTGCTGCTGTTTCCCACCAAACACAAACTTGATCATGAACCGAAGAATAGAACTCGGGTGAAATGCTGGGTAAAGCTACGGAAGCAGTAATGGTCTGCAAATGAGAATGACCACTACCAGACGACATAACGCCTGAAACTATTTGGTGATTCACATTCATTTCAGTCTTCTTTTCTTCAACCAGACTTACATCAAATTTCGTTGCACACATACTGCATTGAAGAAGCGCTCGTGGCCCCGCCGTCTCAGTGTTCTGTAAACGATCACTGAGTTACGCAACTTTCACTATGGCTGGTCCTCGGATGGGTGACCACTTTGTGGCATTTACATTTGCGAGCGTTTCCGTGCTTCGGAAGGCACGTTAAGCCGTTGGTCCCGGTTGCCAGTATAATGGCAGTCGTTAAGCCTGGTTGAACGCCTTATGGGCGGCTTGAAAAATTTCAACAGCAGGTAGCCACAACCTGCGTCTGTCTATTTCAACACGGCAATGGGCTCACCACCTATTACGTGGGACAGGAATCCACACGGTGAAAAGTGGGCATATAATATGCCTCTGCCACCCCTTCGGGGATAAGGCGTGATGGATATTTACATACTGCATTTAAATGTAAGGTTTGAGTCCTGACCCTTTCGAAACTCAGATGCAATCTTCAAACACTTGAGATTACATCCAATAGGACCGTGATCACTTATATCTTGCAGCTGTTTAAAAAAAAAAGTCAACGTCGACCAATCTGCGGCCGACAACCAGTTCATTTTCATCAGGCTGCAGCTCCGGTTCGATGACTAGTGCCGGAGATTCTCGATTCTGCAATAAATATTAGCTAGTGAAATAAAATGAAGACAGACACGAACACGCACACACACACACACACACGGTATACTTACTTCTTGACCGAACGAACAGACATTTACAATTGCATGCACGCATATGCATGATATTCGTATGATCATAATAATATTTATTCGCGACTTTTGCCCGCGACTTCGTACGCATGGAATTTAGAATCAAGAACTTACCTATTTTTTTTATTTTAACCTCACCAACCTGACCAACAACACTCGTCAGGCTATAATTATAATAATCGTCGGATTTGGATTATGAAGTTTACTTACCGTTTGCGTTTTTTTCTCCAATGTACGCTTTTTTCGATGCAGACACGAATTTACCTCCGTGCTTGTTACTCGTAGTACTCATTTTGGCTCGACCTGCGGAGATAAATAAGTTGTTACGGTGCCCAGTACACCCTGTATAGTCAGTTTAGCCTATCACAATAAGGTGTATTATTATTTTGTGGGAATTTTGTTACAACCTGTATAGTCAGTTGAGTCTATAACCATAATAATGCATTGTTATTATTTTATTTTGTAATATCCTGTATAGTAAAGTCGCTTACGTCTATATAAACATTACTGTTTCATTTATCGTGAAATATCTGGTACGATAAATAAAATCATTTATCTCGGAAACGGTGAGTCGGAGCGAAAAAATAACCAAATTTTGATCCCATTTTAGAAGTTCCTCAGCTTATATGCCAGACCACATAGAGTGACCTTAATTTAACCTTGACCTTAAAAAAAAATTACCACAATTTTACAATATCGTATTAAGTACTATTTCACCCAAATCCGTTCACCCATTTAGGCGTGAAAGAGTAAAAAACATCCATAAATACAAACTTTCGCGTTTATAATATTAGTAAGGGCAAGATACTATTAGCGCTAAAAGACAATTATATAATAATATTACAATCTGTCGACGCGGCGCAAAGCTGCGTGCTCTCTCTTTGAAGGCGCTCGGCCGACTGAAGACTGGAAACGTCCGCACTCGTATTTGAAGAAATCGCGCCGCCCGTAGTAATTTTGTATGAAGATTTTGAGCGAAAAAATTGGGCAAGTTTGTGATTTTTTTACACAAAATAAGAATATATTTATTAAGAAATGAAGATTTCAAGATCTTGTTTATAGTTTTAACTTTATTATTCGATAAAATTCATTAAATAATTCTTGATACTTACGACTCAGTTATGGAAATACGGGAGTGCGATTTACACGTTTTTAGTGATTTTCTGTTTTTTTTCTTACACTTATCCATATACATTATCTTCAATTCGAATGTTGAAAGACCAAGTAACATTCATTGGCTAGCTGTGTGATTTTTTTCAAGGTTGTGGAGCATCGCTTCCTATATAATTCTATGGAAATCCCGACCCTCGATTGGCGAAGAGCGTCCTCAAGACAGAATTGTTTTTCATAGTCAAGTCTGTTTTAAAACTGTTTTGTCTACAACGCGGCGCACACCATAGTCTAGTCAGACAATCTTTTTCAGTACCTATCAAAATGGATTTCACCGTTATTGCTGTTTTATAAGAACAGAAAACAGAATGGAATCGGAATACTTGTTTATGAGTTACTTACAACTAATTAATATACATGTGGGCGAAACTGCGGGAACTGAATATCCTTTGCGAGACGTTTCCTGAATTAATACATAGGGTACCACGTAATTAATACTTTATATCTCGGGAAAACATATTTTTCCTGCGCGAACACCTTTTTGTGTACTAACGAAACTTCATCAACTTTTAGAAATATTCTACCTATATACCGATTTTCATCTAAATGTGATTAAATAATATATAAATCTTCATAAACTTTTACATTTATAATATTAGTAAGATTACATTCCCGTGGGAATACCGGGAATTCTTTCTTGTTGCTCATCTTACGTAAGTACGTAATGAATACGTTCAAATTTTATGTTGGGTATGGTTTCACCCAAGTAGTTCCCGTTCCCGTGGGAATATCGGGTATTCCTTTCTTAGTGCTGATTCAATATAAATACTTTCACCAAACTTTAGGTGTGTACCAATGTTTGATAGTTTAGATCAACGTTTCCCAAAGTGGGCGATAACGCCCCCTTGTGGGCGCTGCAGTCCTAAAGGGGGCGGTAAGAGACCCAGAAAAAAATGGGGACGATTGTGGAGGCGATTTGTAATTTCATCTAGCTAGGAGGACTCTTAAGAGTTTAAAAGTTTATTAAGAGATTGCTCAAACTCGGTTCGATATTTCTCTCCGCGTAGTTCATGTATCTGTCCTGTTTTATTCAATAAATAGAAGAAAAATCATGGTAATCGGTCGCTCCGTTTCGAAATGAAAATAGACACAAACAAACAAATAAAAAGCCAATAGACACCCTTTCGCATTTTAATAGTTATTAGTATTCCTAGATAGGTAATTTTCGTAGATAATAAACCGCGGGCAATCATGTATTAACAAGTTTTTGTTAATAACCCGATTTGTGCATTCCTGTATCAATCGGCTGATTCATAGAATACTTGTTCTTACTTGTTGACTACAATTGAGCGTCGAATGAGCGTCGATGACCGCGGGCAATCATGTTTTAACAAGGTTTTGTTAAATAACCCGATTTGTGCATTCCTGTATCAATCGGCTGATTCATAGAATACTTGTTCTTACTTGTTGACTACAATTGAGCGTCGAATGAGCGTCGATGACCGCGGGCAATCATGTTTTAACAAGGTTTTGTTAAATAACCCGATTTGTGCATTCCTGTATCAATCGGCTGATTCATAGAATACTTGTTCTTACTTGTTGAGTACAATTGAGCGTCGAATGAGATAAACGAGTTAATGCATGTTTGTCTTATTCCTGTCGGTGCGTGCTGCTTATGCAATCCTATATAAACAACGGAATATTTATTTTATTTTCATTTGCGGTTTCGCGCGTAATAGATAAGCAGTACTTAAGTTCAACACTTACTTACGTATTTCTTAAAACAAAACAATGTCGGAAGTAAAAAAGAAGAGACGGCAATACTCTGTGGAATATATTAAATTCGGATTCATTGAAAATCCCACAAACCCATCGTCGCCTCAGTGCCTACTATGTCTAAAAACATTTTCGAATGAAGCGATGAAGCATTCAAGACGGCAAGATCATTTGAATAAAATGCATCCAGATAAGAAAGACATGAATGTAGCATATTTTCAAGACCTAGAGATGAAGCATAATACTCAGCCAAGTGTAGCAAAACTATTTTCGGCAGCTGCTAAGCAAGATGACGACGAACTTCGAGCTTCGTACAATATCTCTTTGTTAATTGCTCAAAAAGACAAACCATACAACATCGGAGAAGAGTTAATTTTGCCAGAAATAAAGGAAGTAATAACTACTGTGCTTCATAAACTGGGCGCCGATATTATCCGAAAAATTCCTTTGAGTAATAATTCTGTGCAAAGACGAATTGGTGAAATGGCTGAAAACATTGAAGGATCATTGTGCAATCATCTGAAGACTAGTCAATTCTCAATTCAGCTCGATGAGTGCACTTTACCTACTAATGAAGCATTGTTGCTGTCTTACGTGAGGTTTATTAAACATGATAAAATATGTTAAGAACTATTGTTTGCTAGAAATTTAGAGACCGATACAAAAGGCGAAACCATATTCAATACATTGGAAAAGTTTTGTGAATGAGAGATTCCCTTGAAAAATATTATATCAGTTGCTACGGATGGCGCTCCGGCTATGACAGGGTGCTTAGCAGGCTATGCAGGGGGCTTCATAGCGTACTTAAAAATAAAATTCCAGATGTACTTGCTGTACATTGCGTTATTCATAGACAACATTTGGTTGCTAGAAACTTAAGTGAACGACTATTTCAATCACTGCAATATGTCATCAAAGCAGTCAATAAAATCCGTACCAGCTCTTTAAATGATAGATTATTTCATCAGCTTTGTGTTACTAATGACGAAGATTCCAACAGTTTGTTGCTTCATACTGAGGTTCGTTGGCTATCAAGAGGCAATTGTCTGACTCGATTTTACAACCTGTTGGACTCTGTGATAGAGTTCTTGAAAACTAAAGATACATAATCAAAAAATGATATAGCTTACATGACAGACCTGTATAAATTGTTCAACGACATGAATCTCCAACTGCAAGGCGATGAATTAAATTTGATTAAAACAAAAAATGTTGCTGCTTTCGCAGCCAAACTGCTTCTACACAAAAAGAATATGGGCAGACGTGAGTTTCACAATTTTCCGAATTTATCAGTATCCTGCAGTAACGACGACTTGTTTGCCCACTGCCAACATTTGGAAAACCTCCACATTGACTTCACCGAACGATACCAGGACATTTTGAACTTGGAAATACCAGACTGGGTGTTAGATCCGTTTTCAAATGTCAACACAGCAATCTCACCTCAGCTGGAAGAAGAACTTATAGAATTGACAACAAACGAGAAAATAAAAATCAAGTTCAAAAATGGCTATCAAGAATTTTGGCTACAAAAACCGACCCCGCAATTGTACCCTGGATTGTGGTCAATCGTTCAACGATTCTTAATAGAATTCCCATCGTATCGCAACGCTGCTTACTAAAAAGAGAAATCGTTTGCATGTTACCGAACGTGGCGACTTGCGGCTGTTCTTGAGTAAATTGGAACCTGATATCAACAAACTTATTAAACAGCATCAGATTCATCCTTCACATTAGTTTTTATATAAGAATCGATTATGTTTGTTTTATTTTGAATAAAAGATTCTCTGTCTGAATACTATAAAGTTGCGTTTCAATAATCATTTTCATTGGCAGGTGTAGCCCGTAAGAGTTAACTTGAGACTTGAGCGTCGTTATGTACTACCTACTGTGCTCAGGTCTCAAGTTAACTCTTGCGGATTATAGTAAAAGTCTATTTTAAAATGAATGTTTAATCTGCGCTAATATAGCTCACAACAATTAATTAATTTAAAGTTATAGTGGTTTTTATGTAGGTGAAAAAATGGAGGCGCTAAAAATTTATTTAGTCTCAAAGTGGGCAGTAGACAAAATAAGTTTGGGAACTTCTGGTTTAGATAGACTGTGTGAGACTTCAGCCGCGTTAATCCCGTTTTTATCGCTTATCCAAAGACTTGAAGTATACATACAACAAATTTCAGCTTTCTAGGTTTAATGTTTAGGCTGTTCGTGGTTTACTGACATTGTTTTGGTTCCCGTGGGAACATTTACAACAGTTTATCCCATATCCCTTGCTCTGCAAGTAATCGGAGGCCTGACCGTCACATTGGACCCGAATACGGCGCTCATGCAGAGGCCAAGTGCATAGTTGAGGGGGCAGGCCATATGCCGGAAGCTTGTAAAGGAGTGATGAAAGATCACCCGTTGACCGTTTCGGCCTAATTCCGTATTGCCGGTCGTTTATTAAGGAGTGATCTTCCAGATAACGCATGAGCTGCTTGTTTATGATAAGCTCAAAAACCTTACAGATGACTGAGGTGACGTCTATGGGCGATAGTTGCCTGGGTCTGACCTATTCCCTTTCTTGGGGATCGGATCGGCCTCCTTACACACATCCGGCACACCACCCGTGTCACCTCCGCTGCACACCTCTTAAGAACCACCGCAGGAATACCATCGGGGCCACTGGACTTACGGACGTCGAGCTACAATACCGACTATTTGCATAGTTATCTCGTCCCACAGATTTATTTTTTCATTAACATCTGAATGGAATAACATCTGAATTTAATAAATTGTGCAGGGAATTTGCACAATTTATTAAAAAGTACAGGTCTCTTTTCAACCTCATCGATTAATTTTTCTACGAGTTCCTCGTCTGTAAACAAGATGCGACGTGTAAAAATAAATAATAAATCGCTAGTAGAGGTGTTATATTAGGGTGAAATTTTCATATTACCATTACTGAATATATTACTGGGTATTAGTCAAATAATATTTAATCGCTATTAACATTGTTGTACGAAGTACGTATTTTAATCGATATAGTGTTGTAACTATTACCACAGAATAAATAATAGTACTATTACCACAGCTTTAAGAGAGAAATCCTACTATTAACGTGATGACTTTGCAATCCAATATGGCCGCCGCGCCGTTTTTATAAATTTTCATGTTGGGTATCGAATAAGGGTTTTTTTGGTATGCTGACTACGAATATCGTGTTAAGTTTGCAATCCAATACTCAGCATACCAAAAAACCCCTTATACGATACCCAAAATTCATACTTAGCATACTTAAATACCTTTTTTACGATACGCAACATGAAAATTTATAACCATGGCCCGGCGGTCATATTGGATTGCAAAATTAACACAAAATTCGTAGTCAGCATACCATAAAACCCCTTATATGATACCCAACATGAAAATTTATACCAGCGGCGCGGCGGCCATATTGTATGCAAATTTAACATAAAATTCGTACTCAGCATACCAAAATACCCCTTATACGATACCCAACATGATATTTTATAACCACGGCGCGGCAGCCATATTGGATTGCCAAATTAACACGAAATTCGTAGTCAGCATACCAAAAAACCCCTTATACGATACCCAACATGTATTTTAAAACCAAGGCGTGGCGGCCATGTTGGATTGCAAAATTAACACGATATTCGTACTCAATATACCAAAAAACCCCTTATACGATACCCAACAATAAATTTTATAAAATTTTCTTGCAACGAGTTCAAAAATCACACTAAACCAATAATACAGGAACAATGCATAATAATAATAGAAACTGATATCCGCATAATTCGTATTAGTATAAATTATAATATTCATGTATATCACAGGTAATTCCAAATACATTACAGAATCAAACGCTTTATGAAACTCGAATCGTATTGTTATCTTTTTACTCACGTGGCCTCGACACGTTGCTTCATCAAACTAATATCTGGTAACCTATTAAATGAAATTTGTTTACCTATTATGAATACATGTGGCTTGTATTATAATATTTATACCTATTAAGAATATATTCGTTACATCGCTAATCATTAAACTATTTTGTTGTCAATGTGCGCGCTCGCATACCCACAAAAGAGAAGCCGACAAACGTTAGTCAGACTTGTCGCTGTGCTGATTTTGTAGGTATTGGACAGTTTTGTCTAAAACGCGTTTTGTTCGAAGTGTTCCATATGTTTTGTGAAGCATTAGTTAGTCTTAAGACTGTCGTGACTATAATCTGCGCTCAGCCTTACATCATCATATATTATAGGTACCTAATTTATGTACATTGCAATTGACATAATAAACGTTCGTTCTGAAACAGGAGACAGCATATCTCTTTAGTTATCTATGGTTGTAGTCTTTGATCGTACCACAGGGACATTTGGCGGGCAGAGTGACAAGTGCGTACGCTTGCTTTATATTATTTTCTAAAACTAGTGCATTTATCTTGTTTTATGTGCGGGAGTGGTGGTTTCTTGGACATAAAAGTTGTGTTAACGTGCTATAGTGAAATACAATGATATATATGCAGTGAAATGCTATTTTCTCTCTTGCCGCGAAACGTCCACTGACAAACTTAGTATAAGAATCACCATTATACTGAAGGCAAGGACCAGGACTTAGCCTGAGGACACGACATCGACTTGACAGGACTAATTACAAGATAAGATTGAAGAAATATGATATAAAAAATAAGATTTGGCTAAAAGGTCTTAGAAACCAGGCCATTATATAATTATTAAAAAAATAAATCGTACCACAGTGGCAGCGACAAGACTGCACCGATGATTTGTGTTCCCATTCGCAGTTAGACCCTAACTTATGCTTGTTTTCAAATCTAATAAATATAGGGTTGTTTTTAAAGAAATACAGCACATAGAACTAGGTAGTATTTATTAGCTAGGCTGTGGTGGGTGGTAGGGTCGGTAGGGAGGGGCGCGGCTCGTCCTTGGGCTCCGTGACCAGCCTGTAGGCCGGCTGCGGCTGCTTGGGGCCGCTCCTGCCCAGCTGGTCCCACGGCAGCATGATCTTTACCTTTACACACACACACGCCGTGAGGTCCAAATATTTGTTTGTTGTTTGAAATATATAAGTATGTATAACAGATGTCTAGATTCCATAATACAAGCTTATAGCTTAGTGTAGGCTAGATGGTGCTGTAGTATCCCACAATATTTAACTATACTAATATTAAAAAATTATAATTATTTTGTTTTTAAATGTTAATTTTGCAATATTCCGCTTTTTTAGAATGTCGTACGATGTCGACACGTGTTTCGCCTACACACGAGGCATTGTCAAGACTGTTTGGCAGCAAAAACAAAATAATTATAGTTTTTTAAAATGGATTTCCGCCATGTAACGCCTGATTCAATCTATACTAATATTATAAAGCTGAAGAGTCTGTTTGTTTGTTGTTTGTTTGGTGAACTTGAAAATTTATATTTGTGTTGAATAGTCCATTTATCGAGGAAGGCTATAGGTTATATAGCATCACGCTACGAATAATAGGAGCGGAGACACAAATCAATGCGCAACTTACTTGGGAAAAACAAATAGACCTAGTAACGGCCAGAGTTAGGCGGCTAATACATGTCTTCAGAGTGTTGAGATCTTCGTTATCAAAAGACCAATTAGTGAATGTCTATCAGGCCCTTTGTCAAGCTGTAATACTATTATATGTTTACGTAGATTGTAAATGAAATACACTTTACACATAGGTTTCTTAGTAATTCTTTTATTTGAAATCAGCACTTCGTACATCGTAATTATATCGCCATTATTTTTCATATCAAAACCGTGGTAGGTACAACTGTCATACAAGTGTTGCCACTACATTTATAGTCTTGGAAATATAACAATTTTTCCCCCTTTAAAATAAAACCAATAACTACAACTAATACTAAGTGTAGACAATGATACGAGTTATTGTTAGTTAATCACTAGTTACAAATCTAATCGCTGTACTTTTTTCCGTACTCTAGTACTTCTTCGCATGTTTAATTGATCAATATCGTCCTTAGAACTACATACCTTCTCGCAGGAGCTATCCTTGCATGTAACAATCTTTGAACTTGTACTAGTATCATTGTTATTTTCATTCATGGAACTTAAACTACTACCATGCACATTTTCATTCATTAAACTTAAACTATTATCATTAGCTTTCCCCTGCAATAAAGTTTCTGGCATGAAAGATTTTTCATTATGTGAGCAATCATTATCATCTTCAGTTTGTCTTTCAGCCAGTAACTTGTCATCATGTGTGGTATTAGCATTAGAGGAGGCATCTTCGTCTGCAAAATGTTTACATTTATCATGAATTGAAATCTGTTTTGGTATAGCATCACCTACTTCCCTTGTTTGGTTTATATGTCTGCGCCACTTTTCTCCAGAATCTAATTGTACTTCATAGTGCAATTCTCCTAATTTGTTTATGACCGAGCCAAATTTCCATTTATCCTTACCTAAATAGTTGCGTACAATTACCCTAGTACCTATATCCAATTTCCTAGTGTTGCAGTTCTTGTGTGAATAAGCTTTGACATTTGTATCTGGAATCATCATTGAAAGTTTGGTTATAATACTATAAGAGAAAAGTAAATCAGCTGGTGATTTCTTTATCATTACATGCGGAGTAATTCTGTATTGATGTAGTATAACATTTAGTTTTTGTTGTATATTATTTCTATGTGCCCCCAGTGTTTTTTAATTTATTTTTAATTATTTGTACATGTCTTTCAGCCTGCCCATTTGTAGCTGGGTTGTATGGAGCTGACCTTTTATGAACAATCCCATTTTGTTTTAAAAATATAGCAAACTTTGAATTAACAAATTGTGACCCATTATCACTTACTAGCACCTTTGGATAGCCGAATCTAGCAAAAATATCTTCTAAAATTCTGATAGTATTATCTGTATCATTTTTTTCTAAAATGCACACTTCTGGCCACTTTGAGTATGCATCAATTAATATAAAAAGTATACCCCTAAAAATTTCCCTGCAAAATCTACATGTACCCTTTCAAATGGAAAGCTGGGATATTCCCAGTGATGTTTTTTTGTTTCTACTGGATTTGCCTTATTTTGACAGCATGGAACACAGTGCTGCACTAGCAATTTAATATCATCCTCAATACCTGGCCACCAACAAATACTACGAGCTAATAAAATCATTTTATTTATTCCAAAATGTGCAGTGTGTAAGTCATTTAAAACTCTTTTCCTAATTCTCTTAGGTACTACCACCCTAGATCCTCTCATTATACACCCACTTTGCAAAGAAAATTCACTCTGATTAATGCTTAGTCTATCTTGTGAAG
Source organism: Thumatha senex (assembly GCA_948477245.1). Lineage (NCBI taxonomy): Eukaryota > Metazoa > Arthropoda > Insecta > Lepidoptera > Erebidae > Thumatha > Thumatha senex. Next base: position 13,606,381 of record OX419753.1, read on the forward strand.
GCAATAGTTTCCCTTCTAGTAAAACCTTCAGGAGGTGACCCAGTTCCTCATCCTCACATGTTGCTTTTGCTAGCTCTTCCACTGTAACTGGTAATGTTGTAATTTGATTTAAATCCAAAATATCAGCTTCCTACCACTTATGTCCTTGCTCTTGTAACATTGGCAACCGCGATAAGCCATCTGTATTACTATTTGCTTTAGATGTTTTGTATTTTATATCATAAGTAAATCCTTGTAAATATATAGCATAATGTTGCATTCTTGTAGCTGACATGTGGGGAAGACGTTTCACTGGTGAAAAAATTTGAACCAAAGGTTTGTGATCAGTGAACAAAGTGAATTTCCTGGCATATAGATACTGAAAAAATTTTTTTTACACCGAGTACAATTGCATATGCTTCCTTGTCAATTTGGGACCATTGCCGCTGTGTTTTACTGAGTGTCTGAGATGCCATTTGTATGGGTCGCTCAGTTCCATCTGGCATATTGTGTGATAGAACTGCACCTACTCCTATTGGTGAAGCATCAGTGGCCAGAATCAAAGGTAATTCTGGTGAATAATGAACCAAAAAATTCTCATTTTGCATTTGTTTTTTTTTTATTAAATGCCTGTTGACATTCCTGAGTCCAACTCCATTTGTTTTCTTTTCGAAGCAATTTATGTAAAGGTTCTAAAGTTGTAGCTAATTTTTTTAGGAATCTACCATAATAATTTACCATACCTAAAAAAGACTGTAGTTCTGTAATATTATTTGGTTTTGGGGCATTCTGTATTGCTTCAACTTTTGATTTAAGTTTGTGTATTCCATATTTATCAATTTTGTAACCACAATATTCAATTTCATTCTAAAGAAAGTTGCATTTTGCAAAATTTACTTTTAAACCATATTCTGCCAATTTAGAAAATACCATCATTTAAGATACTTTCTATTTTCCTTTGCCATTTTGCTGGAGCACAGCTTAATCCATACAATAATCTAGTACTTCTGTAGAGCCCCTTATGAGTGTATAAAGTTAAATATTTTTGATATTCATGTTTTACCCCCCCATTGTAAATAAGCACAATTTAAATCAATTTTTGAAAATTTTTCACCCCCAGCTAACCCTGTAAAAAGTTCTTCCGGTGTTGGTAATGGATGTTCATCTACCAGCATTTGTTTGTTTAAAGTGACTTTGAAATCCCCACATAAGCGTACATCCCCATTAGGTTTTAAAACAGGGACTATGGGGGTGGCATATTCACTGTGGTCTACTTTTATAAAAATACCCTGCTCAACTAACCTATTTAGTTCTTTTTCGATTTTAGCCCTAAGTGCAAATGGTACTGGTCTCGCTCGACAGAAAATTGGTGTAACATCTTCCTTTAAATGTAGTTCTACAGGTTCTCCTTTAATTAACCCTACTGTAGAATCTTCAAGCAATTGACTGTATTTTTTAATAAGTTTTTGTACTTTTACATTAACATTCTCTGAACTAACTAACACATTATGTACTGCAAATATCTTCTGAAGAGAAATTTTATTTGAAAAGCAACGCAACCACTCTCTACCAAACAAGGGAATATTGGATACATTACTCACAATAAACAGTCGCAATTTCTTTTCTGCTTCGTCTATTGCCACTGAGACGTCAGCCACTCCTAAAACATTTAAAAAATTATTTGAATATGTACGTGGTCTAACATTTGTTTGTTTTACTTTTAGTCCTGGGAATTTCGTTCTAAATTCTTCACTTCTGATCCACTATCTAGTTCCATCTTACATGGTATGTTGTTAATTTTTACATTAAGTAGTATCTTTTTGTCTGTAGAAACATGTAAATCGTGTACCTGATATTCTCCGCCTTCATCTGTCTCAACTTGGTTTGTTTCAATCCGTTTTTTCTTCAGGCAGGCTCGCTCTAAATGGCCCTTAATTTTACAGTATCTGCACTCTGTATCCATATGGCGGCACTCATTTGCATAGTGGTCTTGTGCTCCACACCGAAAACAACACCTTCCTCTGGCAGGCACTAAACTTGATTTAGGGGGTTTTCTTCCTGCCTCTATATTGGGTTTTAACTCAGATGTATTGTAGCCTTTTAGAATTTTAATTTTATGGACTTCTGCATCTATGTTTTCTAGTTTCTATTGATGTTGCAATTTCCAGTGCTCTTTCTAGAGTTAAGTTTTTTGTTTCCAATAGCTTTTCTTTTGATTTTTCATCTAGTAGTCCACATGTAAATTGATTTCTTAGAGCATTGTTTAAAAATGTGCCAAAATTACAAGTGGATGCCATTTTACGTAAAGTTGCCAAATATTCTCTTACTGATTCTCCTTCTTGTTTTCTGTGGTGAAATTTATAATATTCCGCTATTTCTAACGGTGTTGGATCAAAATGACCTACCAACGTTTTTTTTAAAAACTCATATGATTTTGATTTTGGTTCATCTGGTGAAAGAAGATCACACAACGTGTCGTAGGTTTCCGCTCCAATATAATGCAAGAAATATGACCTCTTTTTGTCTTCAGCCTTAACATCATATATCGCGAAGGCACCCTCCAGTCTATCGACTGGAATCGGCCAAACTTTGCTTTCTTGTCAAAAAATTCAATAAAATTTGTGGGCACTTGAGAAGTTCCGTTTTCCGCCATCCTCGTCGTCAGATATTATATGTTTACGTAGATTGTAAATGAAATACACTTTACACATAGGTTTCTTAGTAATTCTTTTATTTGAAATCAGCACTTCGTACATCGTAATTTTATCGCCATTATTTTTCATATCAAAACCGTGGTAGGTACAACTGTCATACAAGTGTTGCCACTACATTTATAGTCTTGGAAATATAACAAATACAATACTGAATTATTGTGTGGGGTGGAGCGGCTAAGACACACCTTCTTAAACTAGAAAGAGCTCAAAGAGCAGTGCTCAAGGTGATGGACAAATTGCCCCTCAGGCCCCACATATAAACTATATAAAAGCTGTAAAATTCTTTCTGTAAGGCAGCTGTCCATTTTGAGGACAGTTCTAAGAAGGCATCGAGACGTGCCTTTGCCTAACCCTAAAAGACGCACCATATCATCTGTGTGCCCAGTCATGCCCTATAGAACGTCTTTTGCGGGAAGACAGTATGAAAAGCTGAGCAGTAAATTATATAATAACATAAATAAAAAGCTGAAAATTGTTAAGCATAATAGAAGGGACGTTAAATTCAACGTAACATGTTGGCTACTGCAACTTAACTACCTTGATACTGAAGATCTACTCACATTAAATAAACTATAATAAATCACTTACCATAAATAAGCTCATTCAATTAAAACACACACGCACACACACACACCCACACACACACACACACACACACACATTTAAAACAGAACTCAACTACTCAATACACACACGCAAAAGCTCGCTTGACGCGGATTGAGCTGAACGCAACCCGCATACTCGTAGTCGGTGAAATATGCGGCGGCAAAGCAGCGGTGAATTTGCATCACGAATGGAAAACTACACGTTTCGAAAAATGTATCCTAAAATACAGGCTCTGCCTAGTTTAGGAAATTATGATTGTAACTGCTTAAAATTGCATTCCAAATAAGTTCCAAATTTAAGTCGACTGTGTGTAAACTTTTGTATTAAATAAACATTTTTATTTTTTATTATTACGCTACTACACTGAGGAGCAGAGCAGTAGTCATAAATGTCGACAAATAGGTAAATTTTTATGCAAGTGGAGGAGAAAATGTAGGAAAGCGGACCCCGGGCGTCGCGAGACGCAACTGGGACAGACGCTCGGATGATGATGAGGTAAATTTTTATGCATCATTGTAGAATTTATAAAATTAGATAGAAGCGCTCGTGGCCCCGCGGTCTCAGTGTGCTGTAAACGATCACTGAGTTACGTAACTTTCACTATGGCTGGTCCTCGGATGGGTGACCACTTGTGGCATTTACATTTGCGAGCGTTTCCGTGCTTCGGAAGGCACGTTAAGTCGTTGGTTAAGTCACGTTGGTCCCGGTTGCCAGTAAAATGGCAGTCGTTAAGTCTGGTTGAATGCCTTATGGGCGGCATGAAAAATTTTAACAGCAGGTAACCACAACCTGCGTCTGTCAATTTCAACACGGCAATGGACTCACCACCTATTACGTGGGACAAAAATCCACACGGTGAAAAGTGGGCATATAATATGCCTCTGCCACCCCTTCGGGGATAAGGCGTGATGGATATTTATTTTATTTATTTATAAATAGGTGCGACGGGATGTCGAAATATTCCACGGGCGAAGCTGTGGGGGTCATCTAGTTAATTTATATGTAAAGAACAAGTTAAAGCGCTCTTGGCCCGTGTACTCAGTGTTCTTCAGTCGTTAGACCAGTTGAAGGCCTTAAGGGTGGCTTGAAAAATTTCAACAGAAGGTAGCGACAACCTGCGTCTGTCTATTTCAACAGAGCAATGGGCTCACCAATTATTACATAGGACATGCAGTACAATAAAATAAATATAAATGCTGTGGTACAATTTTTTTTTTACACAGCTCCGTCTATCCCAAAGTAAGCTAATATAAGTTTGTGTTATGGGATCTAGACGACTGATAAACATACTTATATATTTCTAAATACATACATATTATACATAGGAAACACCCAAACTCCGAAACAAACATTTGTGAATCACACAAATATTTTTTCCAACCCGGGTATCGAACCCCTGGACCTAAGTCATGGCAGTCGCATGCACTACCACTGCGCCACCGAGGCAGTCAATGGAATTTGTATGCCGAGATTAAATACTTTTCAGGTAAGAAGTTATTTGATTACCACAATTTGGGGCACTACAGGTGCTGTGTGAGCTTCTATTATTAAAAGAAAAGTCTTTTAGGGTTGGCCTTAAAGTTAGTAAAGACATTATTTTATGTTGAAAAGCTTTAGGGTTGGCCTTAAAGTTAGTAAAGACATTATTTTATGTAGAAAAGCTATAGGGTTGGCCTTAAAGTTAGTAAAGTCGTTATTTTATGTAGAAAAGCCTTAGAGTGTATTGTGGTTCCAAACTGTAGTTGGACATGGGGCCTGAGGTCTACTTATATTTGGCTGCCAGGAGTAACTGCCTCACAACCCCACGAGGGGGCCTAAAGTCTTTGACTTATCTGTTAATCAGTAGGTTCACCACTGCTGCTGTGGTCACCTGGGCGCCGGAGAATTGGTAGGCTTCATAAAGTGTATACCCCTACACTAGAGTACAATTTACTAACCTCCAATAAGTTTGTATCCGAGTGACTCAGTCTGAGCAATGGCGCACAAACCGCGCGTAGCGACTTTCTCTGCTTACAATTCGACCGACTGCTCAGGAATATTAAACCTCTTTTGCACAACAGACGTCAGTTCACGTATACGCCGACCCTTTTCACCAAGAACACTGTGTTCGAGTAGCCATTATTATGATTTCGGATTTAGTAGGGGTGACCCGCACCTCCACACCAGAGTAACCATCTTCGGCGAGTTCCCTAGTCAAGAACTCGTTAAGTTCTGCCTTGAAAACTCCATCTCCAACGAAGTGCAAAATGCACGAAGAGGTTATGTCATTGTTATGATATGGTTTTCATCGACTTGAACATGAAAATTCCTTTTAAATTTGTTAATTAAGATATGAAATGTAAACCGAGGCAATATACTATTGCTATATACGAATAGAAAACCATAAAAACAGCAAAACAAAAAGATAAACAATCTGACTCAAGTACGAGCAGTCCATTGTCATCTTAGGTTTCACATTCATTTTTTTTTGTTGTCTTCGCCCATCTTGGGCAGGCAAAGGAAACTTAGTTCATACAGCCTAGTCTTCAGTATTTATTTTTCTTGTTATTATGTTTTAGTCCTGTCTAGTCGTTTGTCGATGTCAAGTCCTAGGTCCTAGTCCGTGCCCCAATAAGGCAGTGGATCCCTTATTGCAGCTCTCTTTGGAAATTTGTCACTAACACAAACAACACCGCTATTCTTTGCAATATATCACTTTCGTTCACTAATGCACTTTTCCGAACTCTTTATGTATAATATTCCACCATTATTAAACACAAAAACACGAATTTTACACTAGTTTTTGAAAATAATATACAACAAACGTGCGTCACCGCTCGCGTTGGCGCCAAACCTCCTAGAATCGGTTTCACATTCAAATACATGAATTCATTATAAAAAAAAAAAAAACATCTACGATCGCGTTCCGCGATTTATTTTGTATTTTGTTGGAAAAAATCGTTTGAATTTTCATATAAATATTTTTTAAAGTGTTGAGCAATTTTAGTGTACTCCACTATTGTTATCTTTTCATTGATCCCCTAATAAAGTCAACAAAAGTGAAATTGAAAGAGTGGTTCTATAAGAAATAATTTGCTGTCAATAAATAACAAAAGTGACAAGCGGGCTCAGACGGTGTTGCTAAGGCCGCCATCGGTTGTCCTAGCGACGACATGCGTCGCTAGGTCTCTTCCACTGCAAGACCATCCTGTGACGCACCTACGTAACGATACATGCGTCTTGTTTCCACAACAAGCAGCCTTCATATTTTGACATTGACTTTTTTATGTTTTCAGTGTATATTTTAAGTTACTTTATTGTGTTTTTAAATTTGTTTTAAGTTATTCTTTTTTGTGAATGTATTTATCTGTTGTGAATGCAGTCCGTGACCCAATCTTGTGATGGCACGTCGAACGCGACCCATACCTGTACACAGTGCAACAAGTCTTTCAAATCTTTGAAAGGCCTCAATATACACACCACTAAAACTCACAGGAGATGTATTAGCCAAAACAGTTCACCTTTAGACTTCCATCCCATTATGCCATATTGCGTATCACTTCGTTACGTATTCGGTCGGCCAAGGTAACGCCGCACAATTTTCGAAGTGATCGCATCTCCAAAAAAACCTAAAATAACTATTACTAAACCATTATTTAAACAACATGACCGCTGTGATATGACATGTTACCGACTAATAGCCTTAATACCCGTGTTCTGAAAGATTCTAGATTAAAATATTTGGAAAAATATAATATATAGGTATTAACTGAATCGCAAACCGGTTTTAGAAAAAAAATATTAATTAATAGGGCTATCTATACATTCTTAAGCAGAGTTATGATCAATTTAGATAGAAATACACCTGTTTGTGCCCTCTTCATGGACATCAGTAAGGCTTTCGATTGTGTGGATCATAAAATACAAAAAAACAAGCTTTACGCAAATGGAATTAGTGGAAATGCATTAGAAATAATTATGTCGTTTTTGAGTAACAGAAATCAAGCAACTTCTATTAGCAAAATATGCCAGGTTAAAAGAAAAGAAACAGTATACACATCTGATTATAAGCGGGTTGAATTTAGTGTGTCTCAGGGCAGCGTGCTCGGTCCCTTGTTGTTCTTTTTGTATATAAACGACTTTCCTAGAGCAACTGCGGCACCGATGATTCTGTTTGCGGATGATGGTACCGTGGTATTTTCAAATAATAATCCTGACCTGCTTAATAATAGCATTAATAATACATTATGTGAACTAATAAACTGATTGAAGCACAATAACCTAGCATTGAACTTCAGAAAAACTAATGTCATGGTGTTCAGAAACAGAGTTAGGCCACCGGTAGATCTGGTTATCGAATATGAAGGCCAAAAAATAAAAGAGCTTGACGTTTCAAAGTTCTTGGGTTTAACTGTTGACTGCAGCTTGAACTGGAAACCACATGTAGAAGATGTGTGCTCTAAACTTAATAAGACGTCGTATATGTTGTACATGCTGACAAGGGTAGTTAATATCTCCACTGTTTTGATAGCATACCACTCTTATACATTATCTATCTCTTATCAGAATATGATACTTCACATTTGGAAAATGAAATTCCAAAAAACTAGTTTATAGGACAACAGATAATAAATCTGGCCAGTTGACTTTGGCCCCTGAGAATAATCTTAGTAAAAATATTGTTTTTATAAACCCGGTGCACCATAATGTTAGAAGTTTAATAAATGGTAAAGATTTAGAGTTAGAGCTATACATTAATGCAAATTCTATTAACATTTTTTGTGCTACAGAGCACTGGTTAAAAGATCATCAAATCACATTGTTGAACTTCGTAAATCACCAGGTTGCTAGCTCGTTCAATAGAAAACATTCTAAACGTGGAGGCTCTTTAATATTAATTAATAAAAACTTAAAATTTAAAGAACGTAAGGATTTAGTAGCCCTCTCCATCTCCGAGTTATTGAGATTGCCAGTATTGAGTTTGAGCATTTCATCTTGTTAAGCGTATACAGTCCCCCTAAAGCTCCGTACATTAAATTTGAAGAAAAGCTTGAAGAAGCACTGTTCAAATGCCAATGTTCTAAGAAATCTATAATAGTTTGTGGAGATTTTAATGTTGATATATTAGATACATCATTAACTCCATCAGAGAGAAATAAAATGAAAAAATTATTTAAATCTTTTAATCTGCATAGTACATTCTTAGAACCCACTCGTATTACGCCACCAGTGCAAAATGTATTGATAATATTTTTACTGATATTAAACCTATAGATAAAGGTATTGTGGATCCTGTGGAGTCAGATCATCGTGGCCAATGGATAAAATTTTCTATAAGTAGTAACAAAGTCAGCAAAAAACAAATTAAATATGTACCAATTAACCAAAGTCGTTTGAATAATTTTAAAGAAAATGTATTAAAGAGATTACCATATCTACCTAACTTCACTTGTGTAGACCAGTCATATAAACACTTATTTAATTTGATTAATGATGAGTTTGGCAAAGTTTTTACCTCAAAAACTCTACAGATTGGTGGTCGTCCTGTTTTCAGTGACTGGGCAACACCAGGTATCTTTAAAAGTAGAAATAAATTATTTGAATTATATTCAGAAAAATCATATAATTTTAGGCAAACCTTTCAGGAATATGTTAAAAATTATTCAAAGAAATTTAAACAAACGTGTCATCTTGCTAAGTCAAACTTCATTAAAAATAAAATTTCTAATTCTGTAAATAAAATAAAAATGACTTGGAACATCATTAACTCTGAATGCGGTAGATCTTTAGTGACTGAAAGGGATTTCCACTTAAAAGTAAATGGTTGCCATGTTACAGGGGACCTGGAAGTGGCTACGGAGTTTGAACATTTTTTCAAAAATGTACCTATATTGACAACAAAATCTCTCCAAGCATCTTCCAGTTCCGCTGAACTTTTATTAGAAGAATCTGTTCTTTGTTGCAGGGATGCATTTGTATTCACAGATATTTGTGCTCAGGACATTGTAAAAACATTTAAATGTATCGAAATTAAGAAAACCGCGGACATTTGGGGATTATCGGTCAAAACTGCATCAAGTATAAGTGAGGTAATTGCGCCCCATCTAGCAACTGTGTTTAATGACTGTGTTTCTAGTGGTACATTTCCTGATTTAATGAAACACAGCAAAGTTGTTCCCTTGTTCAAGGCTGGCAGCGCTACAGAGCCGTCTAATTTCCGACCAGTGTCAGTGCTGCCAACTTTGAGCAAAGTATTTGAAAAAATAATCTTGAATCAAATGCTATCCCATTTTATGAGTCATAAAATACTCCATGCGAATCAATTTGGGTTTACGAAAGGGCGCTCAACTTCCGATGCTGGTGTTGAGTTATTAAAATGTATTCATGAAGCTTGGAAAGACAAGCACGATGCATTAGGTATATTTTGCGATCTATCAAAGGCTTTTGATTGCGTTCAACATGAAACGCTGTGCAAAAAATTACACCACTATGGAATAAGAGGCAAAGCTCTCGACCTTCTGTCTTCATATTTGAACAATAGAATACAGAGGGTCGATATTAATGGTACACGTTCTGTAGGATCCATGGTTACAATGGGTGTGCCGCAAGGCTCGATACTTGGGCCATTCTTGTTCCTCATTTATATTAATGATTTACCATTTTATGTAGGGGACAGGAATAGGATTGTTTTGGTTGCAGATGACACCTCATTAATTTTTAAAATTAAAAGACAATTAGATAACTATGACGATGTAAACAATGCAATTGCAAGAGTAGTTCATTGGTTCAGCTCAAATAATCTTTGCCTTAATGAAAATAAAACTGAATGTATAAAATTTACTCTACCAAATGTAAAACAAGTTGCGACCAATGTTCAACTGAATGGACAAGTGTTAAAGTTTGTAGAATCAACTGTGTTCCTAGGTATAACTACGAGGGCGGGTCAATAAGTCCGTGACTTTTTGAATAAAACACAGTTTTTTTGATTAAAAAATCATCTTATTTTTCAACGTAGTCTCCCTTGAGCTCTATACACTTTGTCCACCGCTTCTCCAATTTTTTTATCCCTTCCAAAAAATAAGATTTGTCGAGGTCCTCAAAATAGGTCTTTGTTTGTGAGATGATTTCATCATTCGAGTCAAATCTTTTTCCACCAAGCCATTTCTTCAGGTTTGGAAACAAGAAGTAGTCACTCAGAGCCAAATCTGGAGAATAGGGCGGATGAGGGAGCAATTCATAGCCCAATTCATGGATTTTTGCCATGGCAACTGCAGATGTGTGCACCCTTGCATTGTCTTGGTGGAACAGAACTTTTTTCTTGGCCAAATGAGGGCGATTTTTTTTAAAATCGTCATTGTATCGGCCCAATAAGTTGGCATAATATTCTCCATTGATTGTTCTTCCTTTTTGAAGGTAGTCAATGTGGATTATCCCGCGTGCATCCCAAAAAACAGTCGCCATGACTTTATTGGCTGACAAACCCACTTTGGCCTTCTTTGGCGCCGATTCACCCTTAGAACCTCACTGTTTTGACTGTTGTTTGGTCTCTGGTGTGTCCACCACAACACACCAGAGACCAAACAACAGTCAAAACGTTTCGTCCACGGTTACAAAACGGCGAAAAACTCCTCCATATTGCGGTTAAACAACGCCAAACCCTCCTGTGAAGTTGTTACACGATTGCGTTTGTGGTCGACTGTGAGCAAACGCGGCACCCATCTTGCGGAAAGCTTTCTCATGCCCAAGTGATCATTCAAAATTGAAACCTCTGAACCATGCGAGATCCCTATGGCTTCCACAATCTCTCGCACTTTCAATCTTCGGTCGGCCAAAACCATATCGTGAATTTTTTCGATTGTTTCGGGTGTAGACACCTCAACTTGGCGTCCAGGACGTTCGGCATCTTCAGTGCTTGTACGACCACAACGAAACTCAGTAAACCACTTTTTCACCATTGAAATCGATGGTGCAGAGTCCCCACAGTATTTATCAAGCTTAGCCTTGGTTTCGGTAATGGTTTTTTTTCGCAAAAAATAATGCTTAATAAGCACACGAAATTCACTTTTTTCCATTTTCTTCTCAGATTGCTGGGTAGTCTGATAAAAATAGCTGCCAAACACAAACAAACTGACGCAGTAAGTTCAAATTTTGACAGGAGTCGACTGACAGATGCCTGTTGACAGGAGCAGTGTTTCTTTTTCAGTAAAGAGGTCAGAAGTTCAAAAAGTCACGGACTATTGACCCACCCTCGTATTGATGCCAATTTGCAGTGGAGCCCACACATAGAAAAGACAGCCTCTAGATTAAGTTCGGCTGCATACGCTGTAAAAAAGATCAGGACTCTAACAGATGTGGATACGGCTAGAATGGTTTACTTCAGCTATTTTCATAGTATTATGTCTTACGGTATTCTCCTTTGGGGGAGTGCTGCAGATTTAAATATTATTTTTGTTCTACAAAAGCGGGCTGTACGCGCTATTTATAATTTGGGCCCCAGAGTTTCTCTCCGAGAAAAATTCAAAGAAGTAAATATTCTAACCGTACCATCACAATACATTTTTGCCAATCTTATGTATGTCCAGAAAAATCTATCACAGTTTTCTAAACTCTGTGATAAACATAATATAAACACTAGAAATAAAAATAATCTTTCAGTCCACCACAGTCGACTACATAAGATTGGCGATTCTTTCCAGGGTAACTGTATACGCTTTTACAACAAGCTTCAACAAGCAAGAAATTTACCATTAAATAAATTTAAAAAGTTTATTAAAAACAAGCTTTGTGAAAAAGGTTTTTACTCCGTTACAGACTATTTGCAAGACAGGGACGCCTGGAAATGATCTGCTGGCAAATAATATTAAATTGTAAATAGGCCATCAAAAAAAAGCCTTCCTAAGTTTCTTGCCGGTTCTTCTCAGGTGGGCCGCGTTCCGAACCGGTGGTCGCTTTAAATATTTTAAATAGTGTATGACATTTTGTAAGCGCCGTTAAAATGGTCTATGCAAAATAAAAATATTTTTTTTTTAAGGCATGCAAACACATTGCATTAGATCCATGTGCAAAATTGAAAGAACAGACAGCTGTAGACCATATTTTATACGTTTAAAACTATTAAGTCCGAGACTACCAGGACTTTAATTGGTCGTGCTAATTAGTGTCTAGCATATAAGACTTTTTAGCCTTTTTGTTACCACCTCACTAAAAAGGCAACGGGTTCAAAATTTCTTCCAAATTTAATATCTAAAATAGACACATTTTATTTTATTAAATTTATTTGGCCCTTTAGACCCACCCCAGTTCCGTGCTTCGGAAGTCACGTTAAGCCGTTGGTCCCGGTTGCCAATAAAATGGCAGTCGTTAAGCCAAGTTGAATGTGAACCTACCCCTTCGGGGATAGACGCGTGACAATATGTATGTATGTATGTACGTAAAACTATTAACCCTTCCAAGTTTGTATATCCTTGAAGCAGCAACCTTTGTAAAGCAGAACATACAGTTATTTGATCATCTTTGTAGCACTAGACATATGCACAAAATAAAGACCGTGCCTAATAAGACTACTCTTTTGAATAAAAGCATTTTATGTATGACATCCAGAATTTATAATAGACTGCCAGCTGAATTGTGTCACATTCAAAATCTGAGTGAGTTTAAATTAAAGTTAAAATACCTACTTATTGGAAAAGCTTATTATAGTGTACAGGGTTATTTGGATGATAACTGTATTATGCAGTTACCATGAAATTATTCAATGTTGTTGAAATGTATTTTTTTTTAATTTAATTTAGTTTCATTAATTATAATTATTTAATTATCAATTGACATGTGTATTTTGTATTAACTTTTCGTAATTGAAATTGTTCTGCAGTTTTATTTTATTTAATATTGTTTTAAGTCGACGTAATAATTAGTACTTAGAAAACACTTTAAATTATATAATTAATTTTGCAGGCTTTCCCCTCTGGGGTTGGGAGGTCTGAGGGCGTAGCTCCCATAAAAGCCACCCGCCGAAACAAAAAAAAATGAACAGTCAGAAAAGGAATGCTGCTAGGGATAGGGCGCCGCCGCAAAAAGGCGCGCAGGAGCCCCGCCCGACTCTAGTGGCAAGTGGGCTAGGGCTTCCGTGTGTCGGGCCAGCACGGCTAAAGAAGTTAGCCCCAACCCGTATCCGCTTCGCATCTTGGAACATTGGCACGCTGACTGGGCGTGCGGTAGAGTTGGCCGAAGTACTCTCCAGGCGGAGGGTGGACGTGGCGTTCCTGCAGGAGACTCGGTGGAAGGGCAACAGAGTCCGGCCCTTGCAGAACGGCTACAAGCTGTATTACACGGGTGCGCCTGGTGGGGAGAACGGGGTGGCCGTGGTGCTCTCCGAGGGGCTGCAGAGTGGCATCTTGGGGGTGAAACGCTGTAGCGACCGGCTTATGATCGTGAGGGTGCTTATCGATGGAATTATTACCCACCTGATAAGTGCCTACGCGCCACAGGCCGGTTGTAGCGACGCCGACAAGATGTCATTTTGGGGTCAACTCGAGGGAGTGCTTCGGAGCATTCCGTTGTCACAGGGAATCGTTTTGGGCGGCGACCTAAACGGTCATGTGGGTGAGAGGTGTGAGGAGTTTGAGCGTGTTCATGGTGGTTTTGGATACGGCACCCGCAACGCTGAAAGAGAAACTATCCTCAGAACGTGTGCGGCTGCCGATCTGGCCATTGTGAACACGTATTTCAAAAAGAAATCCGAACATCTCATCACCTACAAGAGCGGGAGGCGTACAACTCAGATCGATTTCCTACTCACTAGGCGACACAGCATCGGCAAGGTGGCCAACTGCAAGGTCATACCCGGAGAGAGTCTTACTGCACAACACCGTCTCCTTGTCATGGACCTCTGCGTGAAGCCCAAAGGCAAACGCATCGAGCGGTGCCAGCGCCGCATCAGATGCTGGCTGCTTGATGAAACTAGGTCCCAGGAGTTCGTCTCAGCTGTCGGTGACAAGTGCACTGACACTGAAGGCGAACCAGTTCAAGATTACTGCGACAAAGTTCAGGCGGCCATCCTTGGAGCGGCGAAGGTGGTGCTCGGTGAGTCTAAGGGTGGACGCAAATGTGACAAGGAAACTTGCTGGTGGAACGACGCAGTCCAGAGGGAGACTAGGGAGAAGAAAGCCCTCTTTAAAAAGTGGCAAGCGACCGGATCTCCTGAAGACCGCGACGCGTACAGGGCTGCCAAGCGCGCCACAAAGAGAGCTGTAGCCAGAGCCAGACGTGACCAATTACAACCTCTGTATGATAAGCTGGAATCGTCTGAGGGGCAGAAGCTCATCTATAAGCTGGCGCGCTCCAGGGTCAAAGCGGCACAGGATATATCCAAGTGTCGCTGTGTTAAAGACCCTGAGGGCAACCTGTTAAGCGTAGACCTCGCGGTAAAGGAGAGATGGCGCTCGTACTTCCACGAGCTGCTTAATAAACAGCACAAAGAGGTGGAGCCTCCGGACCTCCCTCCGAATAAGGGACTAGTGCCACCGGTAACGCCTGGAGAAGTCCTGACTGCGGTTCGCCGCATGAAGAATCGGAAATTTGTCGGACCCGATGGAGTCCCCATCGAAGCCTGGAAGACGATGGGTCCTCGCGGTGTGGGCATCTTAGTAAACCTTTTTAACCGCATACTCCTCAGCGGGCAGATCCCAAACCAATGGAGACTGAGTATTATTACTCCAGTCTTCAAAGGTAAGGGGTCAGTGCAGGAGTGCGGGAGCTACCTCGGTATTAAGGTGATGTCCCACACCATGAAGATCTTCGAGAGGATTATAGACTCTCGGATTCGGCAGGAGTGTACCCTCTCGGAGTGTCAATATGGGTTTCGCCCTGGTTATGGGACCACGGACCCTGTTTTTGCCCTAAGGGTTGTCGCAGAGAAATACAGGTCGAAGAACACGCCTCTGCACTGTTTTTTTCTAGACATGCAGAAGGCCTTCGACTGTGTTCCTCGTGCGATGATCTGGTGGGCACTGCGGTCCAAAGGGGTTCCAGAGGTCTATATTGACACTATCCGGGACATGTACTGTGACTCCGATTCAATGGTTCGGACTGCTGTTGGCGACACGAAACCCTTCCCCATCACCGTCGGGGTACACCAGGGTTCTGTCCTTAGTCCGCTTCTGTTCAGTGTAATATTAGACGAATTGTCGGACAGCATCAGAAACCCGCATGAGCAGCCCCCATGGTTGCTCATGTATGCTGACGATATAGCGCTGGCAGACGCGGACAGGGGCAGATTGGTGCGACGTGTAGAGGCGTGGAAGGAGACGCTTGAGAACGGTGGTCTGAAACTAAATGTGGCGAAGACCGAGTACTTGACAATAAACTCGACAGATCCCACATCCGTCAGCATTGGCGTTGATTTGGTCGAACGCACGGACCAGGTTAAATACCTGGGATCTGTTTTTCACACGTCCAGTGACATCGATTGCGATGTCAAGTCACGCATTGCTGCCGCGTGGGCAAAATGGCGGGAGATGGCCGGTGTCATTTGTGACCCTAAAATGCCGATCCGGTTGAAGGGACAGGTCTACAAAACCATTATTAGACCTGTCCTTTTACATGGCAGTGAGACGTGGCCGATATTGGAGCGACACAAGCAGGAGCTGCGTGTCACGGAAATGAAGATGCTGCGGTGGATGTGTGGAGTCACGCAGGTGGACCGCGCGAGGAACTCTCGCATCCGCGGCAGCCTTCACGTCCGTGACATTGCAGACAAGTTGCAAGAGTGTCGCCTTCGTTGGTATGGTCACGTCTTGCGGCAACCGCCGGGTTACGTAGGTAACAAATGTCTGGCCATGTCAGCCCCGCCGGGTCCCGGTAAGAGGGGAAGACCCAAGAAGTGCTGGCTTGACGTCGTAAGGGATGACATGCGTGCCAATGGTCTCACTACAGGGGATGCCGAAGACCGTGCGAAGTGGAGGAGAAAATGTAGGAAAGCGTCCACGCGTCGCGAGACGCAACTGGGACAGACGCTCGGATGATGATGATGCATGCCGTAAGGTAGAATGTGGCTGTACTTAATTTTATATCCAATGTAATATCACCACAAACTGTTAACCCATATTCGCAAATAAATGATTGAATTGAATTGAACAACAATTTATTGATAGAAAGAAAGAAAGAAAGAAATAAAAGGGGAAGGACATTGATCTCAGTACTATCTCAGTACTATACGTATCATACAAGTAAAAATTCAAGTGCATTATTACATGTAAATAAAATATTGTGTATTGAATTAGCGTAATTAATTTAATTATAAATCGAATATCGATTATAAATTTTAAAAATACTCCCGAAATACTCGTATTATTAGTACCCAAATACTCATACTGATCTAATTGACCTCCTCTGTCGCATCGCTAGTTTTGCACGACAACTGTGGTGCATATCAAGCTAAAATAAAGTATATAACTTAAAATATATAAAATACATAAAAAAAAGTATAGTACTAGGTGTTTATATTGTATCAGTATACCTATTTATTATTCAAATTGTTCATCCATTTTCTCTACTGTAATAAGCTCCAACCTGGTTCTGACATCTTAAAGTGATTCAGTATGAGTTACAAGGTGCCGAAGTAGATACCTAGGTACTAAGCAAACTTAGTTTTTTTTTTAAATGTCCATATTTTATTTTTGTTTCTGAACGAATGTATATTACCCGACGAATCATGAACGAATTTTACGATCAACAATTTTTTTGACGTGAGCACTCACAGCTGCCGTACCGTCGATATGTCTTCGATTAAATTAATATTAGAATTGTTTTGTGCAATAGTATGTCTATTAGTGTGCGTCAATACTCAATCGGTACATAGACGATTCGAATATAAATTTTCATTTAAACCACCGTACTTAGCGCAAAAAGATGGATCAGTACCATTTTGGGAGTACGGAGGCAGTAAGTAATACCATATTTCTTGACAAAATTCAGTATTGTCCTTGTTTTAATGCTTGAATTAAAGTGTTGACATTATTAATCTATCTCTGTGTTAATAAGTAGTCATGTTATGTTATAAATATCAATTTAAAAGGTGAAAATGGTTTTGTTGATACGCTTGCGGAAGTTTGACAGCGACACGTCAGTAAAATCTGTCAATGTCGACAGTGATGATGCTATACGTTTCTGATTAAGAGAGAAATGATACTGGCTGACTACTTGAAAGAACCAAGAACTTCATCAAGCCTTCGTGGAGCTTAGTAGACAGACAATAAATAAAACCTCATCTCAGATTTGCCAATGTATTATTACACCTGTAATGATATAAAGCTGGCTATCGTAATGTGTGCTCAGTCACGTTATTGTCAGATATCTACCTACAATGAATGCAAAGAAACGAATGTTAAAATCAGTCCAGTCATATCAAAGATTAGCCAGAACACACTGAGAGACAAACAGAAAAGAAATGATATTGTACATGTATATACTTTAAATGCATTAGGTGAAAAGCTGGTAATTTGGAATTAGAAATAGACACTTCAACTTTATTAATCTGTATAGATACTTCATATATTGTTCTCAAATGTCAATATCTTTGGCATAGAAATAGTTTGAATGTAGAATGAAAAGAATGCAAAAGAATATTCTATTGTTTACTGTACACCAATTGTGATGTTAAAGCTAAAGTTTAGATATATTAATATGTACAAACGGCTGCCTTATTGGCAACCTAGGGATGGAAACATGGATGGGTTTGAAAAATTCTTTTTGTGTTGATTTGCCCATTTATCAAGGAAGGCTATAGGCTATATATCATCATGCTACTACCCTGTAGAGCGGCCTAGCGGTTATAAATCAGTATTCATAAATATTAATTAAAGTAGTCATAAATATTGACAAATTGGGAAATTTTTTATGCTATTTTGTAAAATTTTCAAGTAAGTTCAAAGTATGTCACGGGCGAAGCCGTGGGGGTAACTAGTTTCCTTATAAAATGATGAAGTAACACCTGACAGTATTGCAGTTTGTCGACAGATAAAAAAATGTCTAATGTGTATACATGGTGGTTCAATGCATTTTTGCACATTTCAAAGTTGCAAAACTTGCAATATACCGCATTAGTGATTATAGTTATGAAATCACATTGAAATATTTTATAAACAACTCAGTGTTGATACAATTTTATCAGCTCAGTTGGTGTGTCAAATGTGTAAAAAATCTGTAGCCAGGTCTGATAGTGGAAGATTTCATTTATCTTCATTACTCGAAAATTAGTTCTAGTATTAAGTAACTATACTTATGAATTAGGCACAGGATTTTCTACTGATAAAATGAAACTTAAGACAAAAAGACAAGAACACTCAAGAAAAATAATGTTAATGGATTAAAACTAGATTTTATAAAAGTGTTGTTGCAGCTGTCAGCATATGGTTCAGACCAAATTGTTGCTACATCTGTAAGAATAAGTAAAGAGAGACATCAAGATGAATGGTGCTCAGTAGCTACTTAGAAGAGAGTTCAAATACCTCCAGTCAAGTATTGAAAAAGCATTTGCGGGTGTCTCACAAGGCATGATTCTGGGACCACTTATATTTTAGATCTACATAAAAATCTTTATAAATAAATAAGGGACATATCAATTCTCTGTATATTGATCACATAAATTTCTATACCAAAGCAAAATTAGAAGCCTTGTGTGTCGCCATTCGGGCCAGTGAAGAGGCCCCTTCCTTGGGATGGTAATTAACACCCTTAGATTTGTAAAACTTTTAATCGCGGAACATCCCAGTTCCGCCAGTTGAGCAATTTAGTCTATGAAGCCCATGCCGCAATCGTAATAATTAGACCTGTCGTGAAAAGCTACTGACTCACTGTTCCGAGGACACAGGAGATGTTCACTTTACTGTCTCGGTGACACAGTGGTGGCGTATGCGACCGCTATGCTGAGGGCTCGCGTTTGAACCCGTGCCTCAATAAATATTTGAGTGCTCAGAATAGATGGAGCAGAGAAGTAATATCCGATCGCAATGAGGAGCAGTGGTGAAGATATGCATAACAGAGGCTGGTGGAGCCTCAGATATCTCCTTTCTGCTTATACCTATTTGTAGACAATCTTGAAGTAGCAGCGTTTGGTTATAGTCGTTCCGATTCCGACAATTCCACCATATTGGTAGCGGAGGGTAGCTGATCGAGCTCCCCGAGAAGAGCCTCCTGCTGCCCTACACAACGTTCCTGTTACCCCTGCAGTAGAAATGACGGCGCGTAAATGCATAAAGCGAAGGGTGGGCGTATAGTACAGCAAAAAAGAAAAAAAAAACAAAAAAAATAGTATGTGTATGCCACACCGTCGGAGACGTAATGCGTGACTGAGATTGTAAATCCTTTGAGATGGCTCTATAATTGATCTGATCGCGTTATAATTGAACTTAATGTAGGATGATTGATGAACGCGGCGCCAATACATGTTATGATTATTTTAACAAATGTTGATTTCGGAGTTTGGGTGTTTTCTATGTATTGTATGTATGTATTTAGAAATGTAATCAGTAATCTCAAGTACAAGCTTATAGCTTATTTTGGGTATAAGTGTCCCTCAATATTGTTATTCGTTTCTACCATGTAGATAATGATATCGATGCAATAAACTGTTAGCGTGTTTATCTAATCTCCGTCGGGTTTTACGGTGGCTGTTCTTGATTCACACTCGAATCTACGGGCTCTTATAAATGTCGACTTCTCGCTTAGTTGATTGACATAAGTGACTAAATCGAAAAGATTTACAAATAATTTTATGATAGTATGTAGAGTGACGTAAATACAAATGCACCGCTAAACATGTAGTTTAAATGAAACATCCATATCATTTATTGAAGTGTTGCATTTGTTCACATTCTTCGGATTATGATCCATATGTTTGCACGGTTATGGCAATACATTTTCTCAAAAAGCACTTTAGTTATAAATATGTTAGTGGCATGAATTAGAGGGAACCGTTACAAAGTCACGCATTAGCACCATCTCATCGCCGCCGACGACTGCTCCGCTCTGTTATTTTGGTCAACCGGAACTAATTTTGAAGTTCTTACTGAATATTAATCGTAATTTATGCAAATGAGAACAGTGTTTGAGATTACTAAACCAAAGAGTACCGTAACGTCGTGAATGTCATATCGCCCTGCAGAGACCGGCTCATATTCTGCTGTGGCGGTTACTATATAGCACCACGCTTTCAATTGAGATTTAGATATAAACAAGCATTATAAATAAGATTGAATACAAGAGCCTGCTGGATTCAACTCGTTATTTTAGAAGCCGGAACCGCGTCGGTGTTGTTTCATAGCTTGGAGTGTTATGGAGTATTATCAATAGGAAGGGTATCATTCTTTTACCGTAGCTAGTTTTATTATTGCTGCGGGCGAATTAATAATTTTATAGCCATTATAAATTTTTGTGCACACGATAATGGATAGCGTATCGTTTGTGCAACCTACAAACACAATAGTAGCTTGTAATTTGGACACGATTACGCGTTGAATATTAAGTTTCGTAGGTATCGCGCGTGTGGAGTGATAATTTGGTTTGTTTATTACCACAACCAGCTGACAAATAGTAGCCGATAGCCGTCTTACGAGAGTACACTACACTCGTAATGACGTGACACTCACTAAGTTTGGATAATTATGTTAGTCTTCAGAGAGTTCATGAAAGAAATTTAAAATAATTAGGCTCGCTGCTAGCGGATACGGTGAAAATGATTATAAACCTTCTAGTGGCAGTTAAGTTTTAGATGGAAAGGCATCGTCCTCGAAGAGTCGCTTCAAAATAAATCTAGTTAAAATTCTACTCCGACAAGAGTAGTTCTGTGTTTCCCAGGTAACACTTCCGCATGGGGTACATATACATACATGTCGTTTAATATGAACAGTTGCCAAACTTGTTGACATTTTATTTGCAGATGCAATCGCGTCCGGTGAAAGCGTCCGACTCGCGCCCTCGCTGCGGAGTCAGAAGGGCGCGATCTGGACGAAGCAGCCCATAACTTTCGACTGGTGGGAGGTAGACGTCATGTTCAAGGTCACAGGTCGAGGCCGGATCGGAGCTGATGGGCTTGTAAGTAGCGTTTTGTTTGTCATCCTCGACATCCACGCTTTTACGTCGTACAGGTTCAAATTTAATAAGAGATTACCACGCGGGTGCTAATCAGTCCAAGACTAACAGGACTTTAATTGGTCGTGCTAATTAGTGTCTAGCACATAAGACCTTTTAGCCTTTTTGTTACCACCTCACTAAAAAGGCAACGGGTTCAATATTTCTTCCGAATTTAACATCTAAATTAGACACATTTTATTTTATTACATTTATTCGGCCTTTTAGACCCGCCCCAGTTCCGTGCTTCGGAAGGCACGTTAAACCGTTGGTCCCGGTTGCCAATAAAATGGCAGTAGTTAAGCCAAGTAGAAGGCCTTACGAGCGGCTTAAAAAAATTTCAACAGCAGGTCGTGACAGCCTGCGACTGTCCATTTCAACACGGGAATGGGCTCACCACCTGTTACGTGGGACAAAAATGTATACGGTGAAATTTGGGCGTTCATTATGCCTCTGCCTACCCCTTCGGGGATAAAGGCGTGACAATATGTATCTATGTATGTACGAGCGGGTGCATGGAACGCGAGGATTTCATATGCAACGGGACTAGGTGACGTTCGGAGGACGATGATCAGTTGTATCATCCAGGATACGAGGAGATCGTTGTGACGTCATTGTTGATGCTCAAATCAAATAGGAAAATTTATGAACAGTAATTGCTAGAAAAACACGAATGTTGCGCCATTTACTATTTAGTGACGAAAATGCGGCAATTGTATCGGTAGTATTATTTTCATGATTCCATGTGCCTCGTTGTTGAGGTGGCCTGTATGGCCAATACATTTGCTTGAGGTGGTCTGTGAACTACACATAGTTAACGTTGTGTGGCTGTGATGTGTGCAGGCGTTCTGGTACACGACGCAGCGCGGCGACTACACGGGCGAGGTGTTCGGCTCGTCGGACCGCTGGAACGGGCTGGCCGTGATCTTCGACTCGTTCGACAACGACAACAAGCACAACAACCCCTACATCATGGCCGTGCTCAACGACGGCACCAAGATCTTCGACCACAAGAGGTGACTGCAGTGGAGGAAATTAACACTGCCATGATATAATCAATGTCTACTCCAACAGACAACTTTTCCGTGCTTTGAAAAGGACGCTAAGCTATTGGTCGCACTTGCCAGTAACATGGTAGTCGTTAAGCCATAAGCGTAGTTTGAAAAAAATTAACAGTAGGTCGTTACAAATTGCGCCTGTCCATTTCAACACGACAAAAAAACAGTGAAATGTGGGCGTATAGACCCCTGCATATCCTCTCGGGTGATATGTATGTAGATTTATCAAAGACTCAAAACTATATGCGTGTCATTTCAAAACTATAAATGTTATCTAAATATCTTGAATTTTTTTTGGACATGCAAATGTGTAGAGCATCGAAGGGCCACCGTAGACTAGCTACTTTTAGCAGTCGGTTGTTAGAAGCCAAATACAGCGATCGAGTGCTCCACAACCGCGTACTTGAAAACGTCAATCGCACGACTCCGATACCGCGTCCGAATGCAGGCAGTCTTGAACTGTCTGCAGTCGCCAAAACGCGTCATTCCGATGTTGCGTCTGTTCGCCGAAGCTAAAAGTGGCTAGTGGTGAGTGAGTGGGTGAGCGAGAGGGGAGTATGACGGGGCGTGTGTGCGACAGTGACGGCGCGACGCAGCTGCTGTCGGGCTGCCTGCGCGACTTCCGCAACAAGCCGTTCCCGACGCGCGCGCGCATCGAGTACTACCTCAACACGCTCACCGTGCACTTCCACAACGGTCAGTCTGTGCAGAGTATCGCGGGAATGTTCCTAGCTAATATGTAGTCCGCGTGCAAAAATATATTTGTCAATTCTCTTTTTGTATTAGCTGGGATGATATCCCAGGTGCTGGTAACTCTGGTTTTCCCAAAAGTATGGGGTTCTTCAAAACTGAACTATGGGGCCTTAGAAGGATTTTAAAGGGTCGGCAGCGCGAGTGTCGCGCCTCTGGCCTTTCAATTGTCCATAGGCTACGGTGACCACTTTCCATCAGGTGGGCCGTATGCTTGTCTGCAACAAACAAACTGATGTAATCACAGCAGCGCGACAAGACGCACCCTGGATCTGTCTACCAGCCTGTTCGCCTACAAGCGGGAGACCCCGAGCTCTGCGCATTGCTAAGATTTTCCAGCTGGGGAGCGATGTCATTTTAATATCGTAAAAAGAAAATAAATAGGAAGGACTTCAAAGTGCTTTTTGA